>CM044164.1:14449213-15049213 GCA_024222315.1 Thymus quinquecostatus | reverse complement strand
GGCTATGGCACAGACGCTTGAGCCATCTCAACTTCAAGACGATCAATCGCTTAGCTCAGAAAGGCTTGGTGCATGGCATACCTAATGAGGTCTTTGTCAAAGATCATACTTGCTCACCATGCCAACGAGGGAAGCAAACGAAGAAACACTTCGCCAGCTTAGAAGAAGCCTCTTCCAAGCGAGTGCTGGAGCTACTTCACATGGATCTGTTTCGACCAGTCTCCAGTAAGCGTCAATGGAAGAAAATACATTATCGTTGTAGTCGACGATTTCTCTCACTACACTTGGGTTGTATTTCTCATTAGTAAGAAGGAGACGTTGTCCAAACTACCCCAACTGCTCAAGCGTCTCGCTGCGGAGAAGAACCAATCGACGCTACCATTCGCTCCGACAAAGGCACAGAGTTTCTAAACTCTACAATTGAAGCTTACTGCACGGAGCATGGGATAGCACACCAAACATCCTCAGCACGCACACCCCAGCAGAATGGAGTAGCTGAAAGAAGAAATCGGATCATCAAAGAAGCCGTTCGTACGATGATTGCAGATTCGAAGCTTCCGATGAAGTATTGGGCTGAAGCTGCCAATACAGCATGCTACACCCAAAATCGGACGCTTCTCAACAAACGCTTCGAAAAAACACCATATGAAATATGGACAAGGAGAATTCCTAACATTTCTTATTTCCATATATTTGGTTGTAGGGTCTTCATTCACAATAATGGGAAGTCACAATTGAAAGCCTTTGAAAGCAAAGCAGATGAAGGAATATTTCTAGGATATTCTACATCTAGCAAAGCTTACAGGGTGTTCAATTGTAAAACCCTAATTGTGGAGGAATCACCCCATGTCGTATTTGATGAATCTTCTTTAAGTCTTCCACAGGAACAGGTTCAAGTGAATGACAAAACTTCAATCGAGGAACCCATCAATCCACTGACATGGGACATGCTTGAAGATGAAGAAGAAGTCAAAGATTCAAGTGATCAAATTGCTCAAGAGAAGGTTGAAGCTGCCCCCAAGGCACAAGAAGCGAATGCAGGCCAAGCACCAATTCCAGTCGCTTCAAATGGAGAAGCAAGCGACCCGCATGAAGAAGAAGAAGCTGGTGGATCCAAGCGTGCATCGCTCAAAAATCATTCACCAAGCCAAATCATTGGAGATCTATCCAAATGTGTGGTGACCAGAAGCCAAGTGATTGGAGAAAGTGCCATGTTTAGTTGCTTTCTATCCAATATCGAGCCAGCACGCGTGGAGGAAGCCCTAGCTGATTCTAATTGGGTGATTGCAATGCAAGAGGAGCTCAATCAGTTCACCAGAAACGACGTATGGTAACTTGTGGATCGTCCTAAATTCCAGCATGTGATTGGCACCAAGTGGGTGTTCAAGAACAAGACGGACGAGGACCACAATGTCGTGAGAAACAAAGCTCGACTCATCGCCAAGGGCTACTGCCAAGAGGAAGGGATCGATTTCGATGAAACTTTCGCTCCAGTGGCCAGGCTTGAAGCGATTAGACTATTTCTTGCCTATGCAGCGGCTAAGAAATTCAAGGTCTATCAAATGGATGTAGAGAGCACGTTTCTCAAAGGAGAGCTCAAGGAAGAAGTGTATGTGGAGCAGCCACCGGGTTTCGAGCAAGGAAATAAGGTGTATCGATTGAAGAAGGCCCTGTATGGATTGAAGCAGGCGCCTAGAGCGTGGTATGATACGATATCTCAAAATTCCTAGTGGATAATGGATTCCACAAAGGAAAGATAGATCGGACTCTCTTCACCATAATCATGCAGAAGATATGCTTTGGGTCCAGATCTATGTGGACGACATCATATTTGGATCACAAAACCAGTCACTTAGCGAGAAGTTTGGAGAATTGATGAAGACCAAATATGAGATGTCGATGAGTTGCTTCCTAGGTCTTCAAGTGAAGCAGCAAGATGATGGGATATTCATCAATCAAGCGAAGTATACTCGAGATATGCTTGCCATGTTTGGTGTTCAGCATGCTAAAGTTGTGAAGATTCCGATGAACACTGATAGATCCGGGTTGAAGATCCACAACAATTTGAGTGATTATTTATCATATTTGTAAAGATCATTCATGGATAAAGGATTACAATAGCAGAGAGTAAGAGATTTAAGTGGCTTTATCAGCCATAGCTATGCATTTCATACAGATTTCATATATGATGTGGTTTGGATAAAGATAGCAAGCAACAATCGGATTGTGCGTTCAAATAAAGGGCGTTTTAGCCATAGATCAGTTAAGTTCATGGAGTTTAGCACTCATTTAAGTGGAAAACGCAAGAAGTAAGGGTGAAGGGAGAGGGAAGCTAAGAGCGTAGAGCTCTGCGAGGCTTCGTCCTCTCTTAAACAACGAGGATTATACCTTCAGTTCGGGATGGCAAGAGCAAGAGAGAGAGACTCTTCCCGACGTCGAGAAGGGGAAAGTGGTGGTGGTCGTGAGTGAAATTCTCCGGTGGAAGACCCCAGAAAGCTTCAACTGCCTGAGCTTGGAGGAACCCGTAGTAGGGTGTGTGGAAAATGAATGGAATAGTACGCGAAGTGCGTGTATGAAGAGTTGTGTTGTGATGATGATAATGGATCATGAGGTGTGCGAATACCCAGTATTTATAGATGTGAAGAGGGTGAAAAGGTGATCATTCATGCGGGGAGAGGACAGAAAGGGAATTTCTATGGAGACAAGATTCTTCTCCGTCATCAATTCGGTGGTCCTCACCCTAGAGTATATATAGTCATGCGGATAATGTGTTGTGCAGATCCTTGAGTCCCGGCAGATGCTTGCGACTTCTACATAAGTTAGTGTCTGGGCAGATCCTTATAGCATCTTATGCTAGCTCAGACATCTGTATTGAGCAGATGCGAAACCTGACTCTAGTCATGAATTGTCACCCCTCAACCTGATGAGGTATCTGTATTAATCGTAGCATCTGATGTCTTATGAGGATGGTTTTAACTTCCATTCGACATTAATATGCGGCTGGTAATAACTCCCTTTAAGAGGAATTGCCTCCATGGCTATGAGGAGTATGATGTCTTAGTATTTTAATATTAATTGTCTTTTGAGTTGATGCCCCAAAATTATGGGAAGAGTGTTTTTTTTCTAGCAACTTAATTTATTTGCATAATGAGGCTGATATTAGTCCCTATCAGCTAACCCCCCCCCCCCCCCCCCCCCCCCCAGGTCCAGAAGAACTTGTATGAGAGCTTCTGGCTAATATTTTGGCGGGAAAAAACTGCTTGTACTTTGGCCATTGCTTCTTCTTCACAGGCAAAAGAATATTAAAGTAATATATTTTGATAGGAAAGGTGTATTACTTTTTGGAAACGAAAAGGCTTCTCCCCTTCTTTTTATAAGCCAGGGTGGAATAATAAGTGAGATATCACTCCACTCTCTTTTTGCCCTTTTAACTTCCTCCTCATACTGCATCTCCGAGATAAACAGTAACATTCTCATTTTTTGCTTTGCATTTTGAACGATTACTCTGTTCTCCTCTTTTACCAGGTAAATCCTTTATTATTACTTTCCCTTCTTATTTTTACACAGTCTATGTTCAACAGGGATATTTTTTTTTTATTTTTTTTATTTTTTTATTTTTTTTTTTTGAATATGACGGAAATTTGCATGTATGGATCATTTCTCCAGATTTTGGAAGATCGGATTTTGCCGACATTTATTCCTAGTTATGAATCCTGATAACAAAGAAGTACTACGAAAGATTCAAATAAAATTATCGCAGAAGATGACCGAGGTCAGAACCGCTAATCTCGGGCCTATTTCCTCTTCGGATGATGCCCCTGAGCCATTTTCCACGGACGCCAGGGTTTCGGAACCCTTCCCAGAGAATCCTCAGGAGATAATAATGATGAAACCTCGTCTGGGCTTTTGCTCTACCAGTCCTCCTACAGCTAGACGTTTTAAGGAACACGGTAAACCCTATTTTCTTTCCTCCCCTTTGACTGGGGCGGGTATCTGTATCTCTTCTTCCGAAAAAATGGGTAATTTTCATTCCCCTGTGTTTATAGAGGCGAATCGGGTTACAAACCCTTCCTTCGGTGCTCAAGCATTAGCCTTCAACCAGTTCTTAGAGATTCTATCTGAGGTCGAACAAAGTAGAGACCGTTTTCAAGTTAAGGTTCGTGATCTTCAAGACTGTCTTCATAATAAGGAGAAATATTGCTTTGTTCTAGAACTGCGCATGTCCTCATTATCGGAGCGAGTGAGGGAATTAGAGAAAGCCTAGAAGCTTCATTAGAACGAGCGTTGGAAGAGAAAAGAAGACTTCGCTGTACAAGTAGAACAACTAACTCTCGCACATGAGCAAGAGTTGGAACGTTCCCAGGTTTATTCCTTCATTAAGGGGGTAAAGAAAGGCTCAGATGGAGGCATTTCCATGGGGATACAAGCTTGCCAGTCTAACTTCTTAATGTCTCCATATGGTCAGGCTTTTATAGAATCTTTAGCGAAGCAATTGCCTGAGGCGTTTATCAATTCTCCCTATTTTTGGGCACGGATGATAGATTCCCTCACAAATTGGGCTGCTGATGTTGTCTTTGAGTGCTGTGATCAATTAGGCGTCCTTGAGCGAGCTGCCGATATCAACTTGGGACCCATAGTGCACATGTTCAAGACAAAACCCGAGGCCTTTAAGAGGAAATGTTTCCTTCCTATCGGAGAACCTTGGTTCATGTTTTTTACTAAGAGAGGCTTCTGAGGTCCTTCGTCAACCCGTTCAATCCTCTGAGGATCTTCCTGCCTGGGATGCTCCCCCTTTTCCCCTCTTTTCTCCTGACACTACTGTCATGCGGCTCATGAAAAAGGCCTTCGATGAGGTACTTTTCTTGCTTTCATTGTGGTTAAGTTCATCCACTAACAGTTTATTATTATTTTTTGCTTAGTGATCCTTCTTTCCTTTTTTTTTTTTATTTAGGAGCTAAGAAGAGAGGATGTTCTGTGCCCCTCTCCTCCCCGAGAAACTACCTCCGCTGTACATACCCCGCCAGATATGGAGTGCGGTTCAAGGGTAAAGGATGATCCGAGTACTTTGATGAATTACTCTAAGGATGGTTTTCCTTTGCATTCGACTGAAACCTCCTCCTTATTCAGTTCTAAAGATCCGGCATCTGCTTCAGATCCGTCTTCCTGACCATCATGTCACTTTGGCCCTTATCATAATCACTCTTTAGAGTAGTGATTAATGAAGTCAACTCGTCATATCTCTCATCCAATAAAGAGGCAACCCTCTTTGTGGAAGTTCGTTCCATAGGCCATTGGTAGGCATGAGCGGCCATCTCCTCGATTATCCTCAATGCTTTCTTGGCATGCTTGTTCAACAAACAACCCCCCGCGGTGGCATCAACCCACTCTTCTTGTGTGAGAAGAGAGTCCACTATAAAAGTGAGTCACTTGTTGATCTTCACTCAAACCATGTTGAGGACATTTCCGGATGAGCTCTCTATACCTCTCCCAAGCTTCAAATAAGGTCTCATCCCCATGTTGAGAGAAATGAGAAATCTCCGAAATCATTTTGTGAGCCTTTGAGGGAGGGAAGTACTTCGATAAGAAAGCTTTGCAAAGATCTTGCCAAGTGTGTATCTCCGACTTATTCAATCCTTTGTACCAATCTTTGGCTCTATCCCTCAAGGAGAAACCAAACATCCTTAGTCGAATGGCATCACAAGGGACACCATTTAGCTTAACGGTGTCACATATCTCCAAGAAGGAAGTAAGATGTGCATTTGGATCCTTTAGGGGGCTTCCTCCAAATTGAGCATTCATCACCATTTGAATCAAGTCGGTCTTCAACTCGAAATTGTTGGCATTGATAGTGCCCCACTCTCCTCCTTGATATTGATCCGTTGGAGCTTGATACATAAAGTTGATAGGAGGTGGTGGCACCTCATTAGCCTTCCTCTTTTGCTCATCAATTTCTAATTGCATTTCTTCCATCCTTCTCATGATGGCCTCCATATTCGGGTTTTGATCACCCATTTCTTGCTCTTCTCTAGAATTCCTTCTTCTATGTCTTCTCTCAAATTGCAAGACAAGTGGCTCTACAAGTCTCCCCTTGGACCTTGTGAGCATGTACCTTCAAAACAAAAAGAAAGGGAAAATTAAAAACAAGCTTAGATTAGTAACAAGTGACTAAACAAACTATTGAAATGTCTATGTAATCACTCCCCGGCAACGGCGCCAAAAATTGACTAAGCTATTTCTAGCCTAGCAATAATATCGAACAAGATAAGTCCGAATGTCGAACACAAGGAATGATTATGTCAATAGCAAATCAAGTAGTTCGTTTTATCTCCATTATACTATCTAAGCACACAATCATGATTTGGTTTTCTAAACTAGACAAAGAGTAAAGTGAATGGTAAACTTGACAATGCAAAGTAAACAAGACAAGTAGAATGCAAATATGAAGAATCAACAATAGTAAAAGGCATGGATCCAAGTGATTTCCAATATGATGATGATGAAGGTCTTAGAATCTAGATGCTTCAAGCCAATTTAATCCACCTTGGATGGTTTCTTATATCAAATATGCTAACCTACCTTACTAGGGTGATTAACAAGTAGATCAATAGAGCAATAAATGCTTTCTAAGCCTTTACATACTCTATCAACTCCAAATAGCTCAAATTAGTCTAAGATAACCTACCAACTCTCATCCAACCCATCTAATTCTTTCTAGGAACTATATGGGAAGAAATCAAGTGATATGGGTATGGATTGATGCCAAGTGCTATGAATGGAAGCTTCCTAGGCATTCCATCAAACACCTTAGATGCACTCCTAGTGATCAATTATTCATGCATTCAAATTAAAGTCCCAATCCATAGGCAATCCAAGAGGAAGGTAGATCAACATCCTAGAATCTAGAACCTATCATCTACATCAAATTATCCTTCACTTGGAGCCATAAGCAAGCTTAGCTAGCCATAGATCTAGCAATTAAACCATCAAAAGTAAGAGAAAACATAATAGAAATAACAAGGAAATGAAAAGGAATTGAAATGCTCCACAAATCTTCAATAACCAAGCTTGATCTTCCACAAATATTTGAAAATACCAAAGTAGAAAGAGGGAAAATAGCTAGGGTTCTAAGAGAAAGTGCCAAAGTGAATTACAAGTGTTGTTGGATGACAAATAAGGAAAATAACTAGCTATTTATAGTTTTCCCACAAATTGGGGTCAAATTGCAAATAACAGAAACTTGAGTTGAGAAGGTGGGGTAAAATTTGTAATTTCTGGAAAGTTGAATGGAGGTTTGACTAGTGCATTTTCGTTTGACTTGTGCATTTCCGCCCACATTTCACAGTTTGCGCGCTCTCACGGTTTTGGCTCGTTCTCTCTCGTCCGGCATCGGAAAATTAATCCGCAAAGTGCTACGGCTTCATCTCTCGATCCTCTTCGACATAGGATAAGTCAAACTTGCCCAGAAAATTGCCACAGCACCTGAAATCAGCACGGAAAACGAGAGAGAACGCAAAGCATATGGAAAATGCATAAATTTTAGAAACCTATCATTTCCTATTCATTTAGACACATGTCTCAACCAAAACACGCATCGAGACACACTCTAAAACATGCTAAATATCTGGTTATCAAACTCCCCCAAACTTAAGCCATTGCTCGTCCCGACAATGGAACTAACAATCAAAGAACATAAGCACATATGGGTATGCAAATCAAGATCATCGATGTCTCAAAGCTCACTCAATAAAGCATTTTCAAGCATGGAACTCCCAAGGTGCATTAAACAATCCACAATCACACAACACATTCAACCAAGAAATCAATCACTCAAGCATACTGAAACTCCAAACCTCTCTAAGTGTAAGTGTGATTGGTGTTTAAATGTTAGGATTTTCGTAGTGTTTTCGAGTCCGTTTTCGTTATGTTTTGTGTCTCTTTCGTTTGTCTTTTGCTATGATTTGGTTGCTTTGGAGTCTTTGGTATTGTAGGATAAAAAGGACGGAAATGAGAATAAAATGAGAAGAAAGAAGCATTATATCGAAGAGGGGTTCGATAGGAGCATGTAGGCGAAAACGGAGGTCGATTTGGAGTTCGGACGAGGAAGATATGACCGAAACAAGAAAGGCGCGCAATCGTCCAGTGTTGGACGACCGTCCAGAGTACGGTGGACGAGCGTCCAGAGTAGAAAAGAAGAAGAATGCGAGTGCGACGTTGGACGAGCGTCCAACGTACGTTGGACGACCGTCCAACGTTCCGGCCAGCTATTGTTTCCTTATATAATTAGGTTTTCATACCTATTATATATACTATCCCTTGTACACGAATTCTAGACATCCTTTATCACCTTTTACCAATCTTTTAGCATATTTTAGCTTTAGTTTTCAGCACTTAAACACTTTAGATTAGTTTTACTTTGTTCGGATCCGGATTCTTAGTTCGTGCAATTCAATTCAAGTTTTTCTTTTACTTCGCGTTCTTCGTTCTTCGTTTAATCCTCGTAAGTTATTTATCGCTTTCGTTTACTTGCTTTAATTGCTTTACTTAGTTTTAGATTCGATTTCGTAATTGCTTCTTTTAATTTCCTTAGTTTAATTTCGTTCTTTCGATTTCTAGTTTAAAGTTTAGATTAGTTTTTCTAGTTTCGATTCTCTAGTTTTTCAAAGCTTTCAAAGTTAGATTAATTTTCTTTTAAATTTCCAGATTTATTTCATCATGTCTAGATTTATTTATGCTTCTATCTTTGCTTCCTTTATTGCTTTCTTCTCGATTTTTGCCTAGGTAGATTTATTGCTTTCTTCTAGTTTAATTTTCTAAGTTTATTTAGTTCGATTTATTTCCAACTTTTTAGATTAGATTTATTTGCTTTGATTTTAATTGCTTTGATTTATTTTATTTGCCTAGGATTTAAAACAAAAACCCCAAAATCTTCTTTACTTGCTTTCTTAGTTTTAGGCTAGTTTAGGATTTACTACATAATTAATTGCCCTGCAAAGTTTTCCTTCGAGAATTGACATTGGGTTTACTTGCTAGTGCTACGATAGGATTTCGTTCTATTGCGAACACTTTTTGGTGAAACAAATTTTGGCGCCGTTGCCGGAGACAACTTTAGGCGATTTATTGTGTAGTATTTTTATTTGTTTTATTTTTTATTTTTATTTGTGTTATTTCGATTTCTTGTTTCTCCCACTCGGTGCGTTTAACCCGTTTGTTGAGTGTTGTTTATGCATGGTCGCCGAAGTCTTCAAAGGAATTTAGCGCCCTACTTCGACAACATCCATCAAAGGAAAGCGATTTTAGCCGCGAAGGAGAAGGAGGAGACTGATTCACAAGACTTTTCCTTAGTCTTGTTATTTGCAGAGCCCGAAGCCATGGCAGCCAGAGTCATGGGCGATTTTGCTCGCCCCACATTCACGGCCACCACTTCGGCGATTGTCCTGACGGAAGCGGTCAGGAATCATGAGCTTAAACCTCACCACATGGCGTTGCTTCCTTCCTACCATGGGCTGCCCAACGAGGATGCTTTGACGTTCATCCGAGAGTTTTGCACGGTGGTGCAAACTTTCCCACTCTCGGGTCTCACGAAGGACAACTTGAAGATGAAGTGCTTCCCGTACACCCTCAAGGATCGAGCAAAGTCATGGTATTTGTCTCTCCCGGCCAACTCTCTCACCACATGGAATGCGGTGTGTGAGAAGTTCATGCTCAAGTACTACCCAAACCGCAAGACTCAAGAGGTGCGGTCGAAGATTATGAATTTCTCCCAAGACAACGATGAGCCATTCCACGAAGCATGGGAGAGGTTCCAAGAGCTACTTCAACAATGCCCCCATCATCAAATGGCATCGGAGTTGCTTTGGCAATATTTCTACGACGCCCTCAACCAAATGTGTCAGTTCATGGTGGATAGTTCGGCCGGAGGTAACATAGCGGTCAAGACAGCTGACGAGTTGAAGGATATTTTCGAGACGCTCGCTGCGAGTTCTCAACAAAAATCAACTAGACCGAGGAAAGTGGAGGCGAGTGCAGTTTCGATGAGCCCCGATTTGAAGAAGCAAATGGCCGACATGTTAAGGGACCTCGAAAACTTGAAGATGAAGCAAAGTGCACCGGCCCCGAAGGAGGAAGAGAGGAAGCCCGATCAATGCGAGATTTTTGGAATGCTTGGACACATCAAGGAGGTGTGCCACAACATAGGGGAGTTTCCATACGAAGGAGGAGCCGAGGTGTACGCCGCTCAAGGATACCCACCTCAAATGCCTCCACCTCAAGGATATCAAGGGGGATATAATGGACGCTACCAAAATCAGAGGCCGACACAAGGGCAAGGTAACCCTCATCCAAATAGGCATCCTCCACCATATAATAACCCCTTTCCTCCTTCACCAAATCCCTACTACTCTCAACCTCCACCATATTATCCACCTCCTCAATACCCTCCAAATCCCAATTATCCACCACCTCCATACTACCCCCCTCAACCTACTCCTACACCGCCACCATCATATCCAAATTTTCGTCCTCAAGGACCTCCACAAAAGCCTCCCGTCGATGAGAGACTCTCTACATTCCTACATGAGGCTAAATTGGCTCGAGAGGCTCAAGATGCTAACATAAAGAGGCTCGAGATCGCCATTGGCCAAATTTCTAGTTCCATGCACCTAATGCAACAACCGGGGCGAATTCCGAGCCAAGGGATTCAACCACAACAAGCCAACGAGGTGCAAGCCCCTTATCCTCCATATGTTCCTCCCGTTCCACCTCACCAAGCTCATGCAATCATGGTGTTATAATGCAATGGTGGCACGATGCCGCCTCAAAGCTATTCTAGCCAAAGGTGGAGCCCGAATTCGCATTGGGATCGAGCCAAAATCATGCAGCACATCACGTTGGATGGGCGTCCCATGTTTCTGGACGACCTTCCAACGTTGGACGGCCGCCCACCTTCACACCAGCCCCTGGACGAGCTCAAAATATGTCACCAACGAAGCCCGCGCTGGACGGGCGTCCAACGTACGTTGGACGACCGTCCAACGCTAAAGAGATGCCAAATGCGAAGCCAACCTTGGACAAGCGTCCAGCCAACATTGGACGAGCGTCCAACGCCCAGAACGCACACACGGAGTTCGAGGAAGCCGAGAAGGAGGCCAAACCTCTTCACAAGACGCTCAACCCTTATGTTCCTCCCATTCCTTTTCCAAGTCGTGTGAAGAACAAGATGCGCGATCTCGAACCTATCAACTCGTTTCCTAAACAAGGGGATCCGGGAGGTTTCAACTTGAATATCATTTTGGATAGAGGAGAGACCATTTCGGGATTGATGGATTTAGGAGCTGCGGTGAACTTAATGCCGTATTCTATTTTCGAGAAGATGAACTCAAGAGTCCTTCAAGCTACCGACATGCGCATTGAGCTAGCGGATGGCACCGTGAGTAGTCCATTGGGAGTTGTAGAAGATGTCACTGTCCTCGTTGGTGGAATTCGAGTCGTTACCGACTTCATCGTACTTCATGAAGGCAAGGGAGCCAAGAGTGCAACCGGTCATCTACTCTTGTTGGGACGACCGTTTATGGCCACTACCCGAGCCCGGATTGATGTAGGTACCGGCACATTAAGCATGGCCAGCGAGGGAGGTTCGGTAACGTTTTCGGTTTTTGGAAATTCACCTTCTATTCCAACTTCTTCTCTTCATTTATGCTCTTATGTTAAGCTTGCTAACCCTTGTGTTGAGGAAAATACTTGTGAAGTTTTTAACAAAGGAGCGACTATTGAAGAGTTCATTGAAGATGAAGAGTCCATTGAAGATGAAGAGTTCTTTAGTTGTGTGGATGAGGAAGAGGATATAATCGAGCAATATCTAGGGAATTTGGAGGAGCTTGATGAAGTAGAAGAGGAACACTTGAACCATGCATCGAAAGAGGAAGTTGTCGTTAACTCTTTTCTTTCTAACCTCACCAATTGTGTAACATCTTTTCTTGCAGAGTTTAACTCGAAGATATTTGAGGAGGAGTTCGAACTAAGTGTGGGGGAGTCAAGAGTTGATGATGACCGAGTTCTTCGAGATTTGTCAAAAAGGAAGAGTGGATATGTCGCGAGGAGTACCAACACGTCGCTTGGTGCTACAGGTTTTGGCTGATCGTATCTTTTCGTCAAGCTAACGACGTTAAATAAGCGCTTGGTGGGAGGCAACCCACGTAAAAAAAAATTTAAAAAAAATTAGAGTAGGATTTATTTTCTTTATTTTTGTTGTTTTTCGTTCGTTTTTCTTTTGATCTTCGTGCAGGGAGTAGTTCCTAAAGATTGCAATGGCACGGAAGGCCTCGAGAGGGAGAAAACGGGAGAATTCGAGCAAAATTTCGCGAAGGCCGCGTTGGACGAGCGTCCAGCGCACGTTGGACGAGCGTCCAACATATATTAGCCGCCTCCTCCGCTCCACCAAGTCCGAACGACCCTCGTTGGTAGTCTCCTTATGATCCTCGTTGGCAAGATCCATGTTTCCAAGGTTTCTTCAACCCATAGCATTGTTTGTGTCTTTTAATTTTTGTTTTGAGTCTTTTATTTCTTTTTCTTTATTTTGTGCAATTTTACTCTTTGGTATTGTGTTTTGTGTTTGTTTTGTAGGTACTACTTGGAATTTCTCGGGATTTCAAGTGTGTTGGTCAACATTGTGCGATAAGTTCCTTCTATCCCTTCCTTTTTATTTTCTCGCAATGAGGTCATTGCTTGATTCTAAGTGTGTGTGTGTGTGGGGGGGAGGGGGGGGGGGGGGTCTTTGAAACTTTGGCATGATGTGTTTAATTTTGTTGAGTCTTAGGAGTTAATTGAGTCGAATGAGCATGTGATGATAGTATTGTGGATTTGGCTGATGATAGAAAATTTTTGTTGATTTTTGGAGAAAAATTCATGATCTTTATTATGCATGGAACCTTGGCGAAGCGACGCATTTTATTCATTGAATTTGAAGTATGCTATGATGTCGGGAACTAGTTAGTTTGAACCCGTGAGAGTTGAGCCATTTGTGCATATTTATGCCTATTCTTTGATTGAGTGATCATGCATGCTTCATTGTTTCTAGAACTTGCCTTGTTTCTCCATCAAGACCTTAGTATATTTACGAACTAGGAGATGATCTTAGGCCATTCTTTCGTAGCCACATGATTCCTATACACTAACCTTCTTCATAATCCTTTGTTTATCCCTTTTGAGCCTTTGTTAGCCGTTCTTTGTAAAACCGGATGATAGGAGGTTTGGATGGTTATGGGTATCCTTAGTATTTGTGGTTGGTGATATGGAAGGAGTTGAATAGAAAAATGTGGTTGTGGTGAAGAAGGAGGAGAAAGGAGTTTTAGATGCTTGATTTATGTAGTTAGCTATCCCTATGAGCTCTAGAGAAAAAAAAAAAAAAAAAAAAAAAAAAAAAAAAAAAAAAAAGAAAAAAAAAAGAAAAAAAAAAGAGAAAAGAAAGAGAGAATAAGAATATAAGCATAAGAGGGTAGTTAGCTTTGATTTATATAGTTGATATTTTAGCATATTTGAGTTTGTATTTGGTGTGTTGGATGGTAGAAGATGGAGTAAAAATCCATACTTTGGTTGGAGTTGAAAAGAGGTTGATGATTTAGATTTATTTGAGTCACTTAGCCTATACTTTCCCTACCTTAACCAATGTCCCTACATTACAAGCTTATATAAAGACCTTTTTGATCCTAATTTGTAAGTATTACATTAGGTGGAGATGTTGAGATTGAAGGCAAGCCTATGGTAAACATGTTGCATTGCATTGATATTGAGTGAACCCTATGATGTGCATTATCTTATACATCTTTTCTTTGAGAGAGTTGAGTGTTCACTTTCATATATAAATTTCACATGTTGGAGAGCGTTCTTGATGGATTAGCATATTTTGAATTAGTTTAGTAGATTGTGTTGATTGATGCTAAGGTTGTGTGCATAGTTTTGATCACGATCATGAGAGTTTGTTTTCGAAAAGTTTTGAGGCCTATATAGTTCACAATGCTTGAGTCTATTGCTTATTTTGTTTTTGTTATTGTTCGGGACGAACAAAGGTCTAAGTGTGGGGGAGTTTGATTGGTGTTTAAATGTTAGGATTTTCGTAGTGTTTTCGAGTCCGTTTTCGTTATGTTTTGTGTCTCTTTCGTTTGTCTTTTGCTATGATTTGGTTGCTTTGGAGTCTTTGGTATTGTAGGATAAAAAGGACGGAAATGAGAATAAAATGAGAAGAAATAAGCATTATATCGAAGAGGGGTTCGATAGGAGCATGTAGGCGAAAACGGAGGTCGATTTGGAGTTCGACGAGGAAGATATGACCGAAACAAGAAAGGCGCGCAATCGTCCAGCGTTGGACGACCGTCCAGAGTACGGTGGACGAGCGTCCAGAGTAGAAAAGAAGAAGAATGCGAGTGCGACGTTGGACGAGCGTCCAACGTACGTTGGACGACCGTCCAACGTTCCGACCAGCTATTGTTTCCTTATATAATTAGGTTTTCATACCTATTATATATACTATCCCTTGTACACGAATTCTAGACATCCTTTATCACCTTTTACCAATCTTTTAGCATATTTTAGCTTTAGTTTTCAGCACTTAAACACTTTAGATTAGTTTTACTTTGTTCGGATCCGGATTCTTAGTTCGTGCAATTCAATTCAAGTTTTTCTTTTACTTCGCGTTCTTCGTTCTTCGTTTAATCCTCGTAAGTTATTTATCGCTTTCGTTTACTTGCTTTAATTGCTTTACTTAGTTTTAGATTCGATTTCGTAATTGCTTCTTTTAATTTCCTTAGTTTAATTTCGTTCTTTCGATTTCTAGTTTAAAGTTTAGATTCGTTTTTCTAGTTTCGATTCTCTAGTTTTTCAAAGCTTTCAAAGTTAGATTAATTTTCTTTTAAATTTCCAGATTTATTTCATCATGTCTAGATTTATTTATGCTTCTATCTTTGCTTCCTTTATTGCTTTCTTCTCGATTTTTGCCTAGGTAGATTTATTGCTTTCTTCTAGTTTAATTTTCTAAGTTTATTTAGTTCGATTTATTTCCAGCTTTTTAGATTAGATTTATTTGCTTTGATTTTGATTGCTTTGATTTATTTTATTTGCCTAGGATTTAAAACAAAAACCCCAAAATCTTCTTTACTTGCTTTCTTAGTTTTAGGCTAGTTTAGGATTTACTACATAATTAATTGCCCTGCAAAGTTTTCCTTCGAGATTCGACATTGGGTTTTACTTGCTAGTGCTACGATAGGATTTCGTTCTATTGTGAACACTTTTTGGTGAAACAAAGTGTATCACTCTTTCTCTCAAGTGTATGGTAGAAATGTTTACACTCATCGAACTCATGCATGCATCGCTCTTTCCATAAGCTTGCCCTAAATCTCAAGATCTCCATCGCTTGATTGTGCACTCGAACTAAGATCAATTAGCTAGGTCTTTTATTTAGGCTTGTAATGTGGGGACATTGGTTTAGGTAGGGATTTTTAGGCTAAGTGACTAAGAAATCTCTTAAGTACTTTCACCGTCTCTTTTCCACTCTAAGTGTGAATTTCTCCACCTTCTACCTTCACCATTTCACCTCTTTACACTCTTTAATACACAAGCTTGATTGAAGTTTCTCAAGTATTCATAATAACTCCTTTATGCTCTCATTCACAAAGAACTTTATTCAAACTTTTCTTTTCTTTTCAACTTCCTTCTTTCTTTCTTTTTTTTTTCTCATCACTTTTTTTCACTTTTTTTTTATGAGAATTCCATTCTCATCTCTTTCATTTTTTTCTCTCTCTCTTTTTTTTTTTTTTTTTTTTTTCTCATTAGAGCTCATAGGAGTATTCTCATCTCAAAACGACCTCTTCAATCAAACTACTCAAACCTCGTTACCTCACTACTTCACAACTTCTCAATAGATTCCCTTAACCAACCTTCACCCCCTTTCATCCGGTTTAGCAACAAGGGTTTCAAAGGCTCAAGGGGGACCACAAAGTTAACATTTCATTTGGTTAGTGTTTAGGGAATTATGAGGCTAAAAAGTAATGGCCTAAAATCCTTTCTAAGTTCTCGTGGCACATGTAGCAACCTCGATTGAGATTAAAGGCAAGTTCTAGAAGATAACAATGCAATACATGGCAAACTCTCAAGAAAGAAAAGAACGTTATCAATTCAACGTTTTAGCTCAAACCTCACAAGCTTTTGTTTAGAGTTCATGTGCCTTAGGTCGATCATTCCTCGTTAATCGTGTCATGCAACCATTTCATGCTCAATACACACATGAGAAATCCCAAAAATATGATATCATTTTCGCTCAACTTCATCATCGACATGTCTCTTGAAAGCAAAGGAGTGAAAAACACGATATGAAAATAAAGACTTCAAGTGATTCATTCGAAAGAAATTTTAAAAATTTTGCAAAATTTGCAAGTAAGCATACAATTACACACATATGAACCACTTGAATCACATTCCAACTTTTCTCATCATATACCAAACACACTCAACACACTCAAACAAATTCATCCTTTTCAAGCATCCAATTAAGCACAATCAACTTCATCAAGCAAATAAAAGCTTAAAAATCGCAACTCGCAACTTTAATGAAAAACCGAAGAGAGAAAAGTAGTTTAAAGACCAGAGAAAAGTAGTTTAAATACCTTCTCCTACCCCCTCCCCCAAACTTATTTTAGAAACAAAGTCTAAAATGAGTTTGGAGGGAAGAATAATAAGGAATTTAAACTACACTCACAAAGGTCCAAGCTTGCGATGTAAATCACGTTCAATGTTGCTCACTCCGTTACGTGCTCGATTAAGTTGAATCCTTTCCTTCGTCATGCTTAGCTCCTCTCGACTTTTCAATTTCAAGAACATGTTCATCATCTCAAGAAAAAGAAATGAATAAGTAAGAGAAATGAGGTATAAGAGGTGTAGGAGATAAGAGATAATAGAAAAAAGAAAATGGAAAAACAAAATGAAAATAGGGGGGAAGGAGGAACAGCGGTCAAACCCGGGAGGAAAGGGTTGACCGCTGTGGGAATAGCTGAAAACCCGTCGCCGGCAGCGACCAATTTTCGGTTGTCGTTGCCGCAGCGACCGACGGCTGATTTCCTCCAATGGTCGCCGTTTGCACTAATCTCAGGTTTGGCCCGGGACGGGAGTCGGTCCTCCCCCCTACTCTCGAGTCTTACAAACGCAACGCAATTGACGGAATCGAATTCTGACAAGTTTTGCTATTTTTTTTCGATTTTACCACCGGACTGCGCAAAACTGAAATTTACACCC
This sequence comes from Thymus quinquecostatus, assembly GCA_024222315.1. Taxonomy (NCBI): domain Eukaryota; kingdom Viridiplantae; phylum Streptophyta; class Magnoliopsida; order Lamiales; family Lamiaceae; genus Thymus; species Thymus quinquecostatus. The sequence goes on along the minus strand of CM044164.1, from coordinate 15,031,939 downwards.
TAAAAATTTTTCTAAGTGTTGGACTTCAAAAACTTGAAAATTCTCAAAATTTTTCTAAGGCATGAAGTTGCCAACTTAAAAAATCTCAAAAATTTTCTAAGGCATAGGAAAGCATCCAACACTTAGAAATTCCTTTCCATAACATATTAAACCACTTCTCAACTCTTATTCGACTAAAACGACTAAACTTGAAGAAAACGAGAAAATAAAGGATACGTGTTGGGGTGCCTCCCAACGAGCGCTTGTTTAACGTCGCTAGCTCGACGTTACCTCACTTTTCGTCAAGGATCTTGAAGCAACGAGACCGTGGCCTCCTCAATATCCTCACGAAAGTAATGCTTGATTTGGTGGCCATTAACCTTGAAAGTCATGCCATCATCCTTCAATAGCTCGAATGTTCCATTCGGATAGCATCTATAGATCGCATAAGGCCCTGTCCATTTTGAACGAAGCTTTCCGGGGTATAACTTCAAACGAGAGTTAAAGAGAAGAACGGCATCCCCCGGACTAAACTCACGGCTTCGAATTCCACGATCATGAAACTTCTTGGCTCTCTCCTTGAAAATCCTTTAGTTCTCATAAGCTTCATTCCTCCATTCATCTAGCTCTACCAATTGATCTTGCCTTGCAAAACCGGCTTCCTTGAACTCAAAATTGATTCGTCTTGTTGCCCAATAAGCCCTATGCTCTAATTCAACCGGGAGGTGGCATGATTTGCCAAACACCAATTGATATGGAGACATACCGATAGGCGTCTTGTATGCCGTTCGATACGCCCATAGAGCATCATCGAGCCTATTAGCCCAATCCTTTCGGTTTCTAACCGACTTCTCAAGAATTTGCTTGATCTCTCGATTGGCTAACTCGGCTTGGCCATTTGCTTGAGGATGATATGGCAATGTGACCTTGTGCTTCACACCATACTTAGCCAAGAAGCTACCAAGCCAACGAATATTGAAGTGTGACCCCCCATTGCTAAGAAGTGCCCTCGGGGTTCCAAACCGAGACAAAATATTCCTCTTAAGAAACTTAAGCACCACTTTAGAATCGTTGGTAGCCGTAGGAATGGCTTCCACCCATCTCGAGACATAGTCCACCGCAATCAAGATGTAAGAGTAACCACTAGAGATGGGGAAAGGTCCCATGAAATCAATCCCCCAAACATCAAATAACTCTACCTCAACCATGATGTTTTGATGCATCTCATCACGTTTGGTGATTGTGCCCAAACGTTGGCATCTATCACAACTCTTCACATACGCAAGGCAATCTTTGAAAATCGAAGGCCAATAGAATCCGCTTTGAAACACCTTCATTGCGGTCCGATTTGCCCCAAAATGCCCTCCACATGGTGAGCTATGGCATTCCTCTATGATCTTATTCCATTCATTTTGGCCTACACATCGTCGGATAATGCCATCCGCACATCTCCTCCACAAATATGGTTCTTGCCAATAGTAGAATTTGACCTCACGAAGGAACTTCTTCTTCTCATATGACTTCAAATCCGGAGGTAACTCATGAATGACCAAGAAATTTGTAATATCGGCATACCATGGAGTATAGAGCTTCAAAGCAAGAAGTCTCTCATCTGGAAAACCATCCACAATCATGGATTCCTCGGAATCTCCCTCAATAGGGTCCTCAAGTCGAGACAAGTGATCCGCTATCACATTTTCACACCCTTTTCGATCTTTTATCTCCATATCAAACTCTTGCAAGAGAAGAATCCATCGAATGAGTCGAGGTTTAACATCTTTCTTTGCAATGAGATGCTGAATAGCGGTGTGATCCGAATAGACAATGGTGTGGTTGCCAACAAGATAGGGCCGAAACTTCTCAAAAGCAAACACCACCGCAAGGAACTCTCTCTCGGTAGTTGGGTAATTCTTTTGAGCCGAGTCCAGAGTTTTGCTTGCATAGTGTATAACCTGGAACAAGTTATCCCGCTTTTGGCCCAAAACCACTCCTATCGCCCAATCACTTGCATCACAATCAATGATAAAAGGCTCTTCCCAATTTGGAGTAATCAAAACTGGAGTGGAGACCAAAGCCTTTTTCAACTTCTCAAAAGCAACTAGACACTCATCATCAAATACAAATTTGGCATCCTTCTCAAGTAGATGGCAAAGAGGCTTCGTGATTTTAGAGAAATCCTTGATGAATCTTCTATAAAAACCCGCATGCCCCAAGAAACTCCGAATGCTCTTGATATTAGTAGGCGGAGGTAACTTTTCAATTGCCACGATCTTGGCTCTATCCACCTCCAATCCTTCACTCGAGACTCGGTGTCCAAGGACAATGCCATCCTTAACCATGAAGTGACATTTTTCCCAATTAAGCACAAGAGAGGTCTCCTCACACCTTTGAAGAACTTGAGTCAAATTGTCAAGACAATTATCAAAGCTTGACCCAAAAACCGAGAAATCATCCATAAAGACCTCCATGATATTTTCAATCAACCCATGGAATATTGCCATCATACACCTTTGAAAGGTGGTCGGTGCATTGCATAAGCCAAAGGGCATCCTCCTATAGGCAAAAACACCATAGGGACAAGTAAATGCCGTCTTGTGTTGATCTTCGGGAGCAATTGTGATTTGGTTGTAGCCCTAGTAGCCATCAAGAAAACAATAATACTCATGCCCCGCCAATCTATCAAGCATTTGATCAATGAAAGGAAGGGGAAAGTGATCCTTCCTTGTCACCGAATTCAAAGCTCTATAATCAATGCAAACCCTCCATTTAGAAGCCACTCTAGTAGATATCACCTCATTGTTCTCATTCGTGATAACAGTCATACCTCCCTTCTTCGGAACAACTTGGGTAGGGCTCACCCATTCACTATCGGAAATAGCCCAAATCATACCCGCATCTAGGAGTTTCAAAACCTCTTTTCTAACCACTTCTTGAAGAACGGGGTTCAATCTTCGTTGTGGTTGCCTTTTGGACCTTGCACCCTCTTCCAACAAGATCCGGTGCATACAAACACTAGGGCTTATACCCTTAATATCATCAATAGTCCACCCAATCACCGATTTATATTGCCTCAAGACTCTTAGCAACCTCTCCAATTCGGACTCTGAGAGGATGTTTGACACTATGATAGGAAAAGTTTCATTATCACCAAGAAAGGCATACCTCAAGTGCTCCGGTAGTTCCTTCAACTCAAGGGCCGGAGTTGAAGTTTGACCTTTATCTTCCCCCTTTGCACTTGCTTGGTCTTCCTCCTTCCTTAGCTCTAAGAACCCCACTTCCTTCTTTGGAGAAAATGACTTTTGAGACTCCAAGAAGGCTAGAGTATCCAAGAGCTCATCACAAGCTTCATCTATCTCGGTGTAGGAATAAATGGAGTTTTGGATAACATCCTCCAAATGATCTTCTCCTCTAGATGATGGAACCACTTGTATCAAATTGCATTCCTCAAAATCGTGGTCACTTGCCTTCTTCATAGCATCATAGATAGAAATAGTGAGAGTTCATCATTAACACGAAATGTGAGATTACCCTCATGAACATCTATCAATGCCCTTCCGGTTGCCAAGAATGGTCTTCCAAGTATAAGAGGCATCTCTCTATCCTCCGGCATATCCAAAACTACGAAATCCACCGGAAAAATAAAGGTTTCTACCTTCACTAGAACATCTTCCACAATTCCTTGAGCATAAGTGATAGAGTGATCCGCCATTTGTAGGCACACCGGAGTAAGACGAAGATTTCCAATATCAAGCCTCTTGAAAATGGAAAGAGGCATCAAGTTTATAGAAGCCCCGAGATCACAAAGAACATTTCCAAATTCTTTACCCCCAATGAGGCAGGCTATAGTGAATGATCCGGGATCCTTCTTTTTCAATGGAAGTTTCCTTTGGAGAACCGCACTAACCTCCTCCGTCATGTTAATGGTCTCAAGCAAATCAAACTTCCTTTTGTTAGAAATGGCCTCCTTCAAGAATTTTACATATCCGGGCATGTCCCTCAAAGCATCCAACAAAGGAATATTATTATGAACCTTGCTAAACATAGCTAGGAACCTTTTCAATTTTTCATCCATCTTCGGCTTTGCTAAACGATGGGGGAACAGTGCCTTGGTGATGCCATCCTTTTTAGGTAAAGGAACTTCAACCACATCATTTTTCTTGTGAAGTTCTCTCTCAAGAATAGGATTCCATACCTCCCTCTTCTTCTTTTCAATCTCGTAATCCTCCTCCTCATAGGACAAATCTTCAACAAAAGGCTCTTCATCAACCTCTACAACCTCATCTTTGTTTCCACAAACTCTCCCACTTCTTGTAGTAATAGCATTACAATTCTTCTTAGGATTCACCTCCGTATTGCTAGGGTATTGCCCTTGCTTGTGTTGAGAAGCAACATGATTAGCCATTTGGCTCATTTGACCCTCGAGCATCTTGATATGCTTGTCCATAGAAGAAATCGTGTTCTCCAATATGGTGACCTTTTGCCCCGTTTGAGCAATGAATGTGCTTTGTTGAGCGGCCATTTGTTGGATAATACTTTCCATCCCCGGTTGGAGAGGCTTCTTTTCTTCCACAACTTGATGTGAAACCCCAAATCCAAGAAGAGAAGATTGAGGAACATTAAGAGCATTTTGTGGATTTCCATAGGAGAGGTTTGGATGATTATTGAAGGAAGGATTTCCATAATTTCTTCGAATATTACTTTGATTCCAACGGTTAATGTACTTCACCCTCCTCATTTAAGACCTTGTCATTCTTATATTTCTCGATGGCTCTTATATCCATCATGTCTCTTTGGCCCTTATCATAATCACTCTTTAGAGTAGTGATTAATGAAGTCAACTCATCATATCTCTCATCCGATAGAGAGGCAACCCTCTTTGTGGAAGTCCGTTCCATAGGCCATTGGTAGGAATGAGCGGCCATCTCCTCGATTATCCTCAATGCTTCCTTGGCATGCTTGTTCAACAAACAACCCCCCACGGTGGCATCAACCACACTTCTTGTGTGAGAAGTGAGTCCACTATAAAAGTGAGTCACTTGTTGATCTTCACTCAAACCATGTTGAGGACATTTCCGGATGAGCTCTCTATACCTCTCCCAAGCTTCAAATAAGGTCTCATCCCCATGTTGAGAGAAATGAGAAATCTCCAATATCATTTTGTGAGCCTTTGAGGGAGGGAAGTACTTCGATAAGAAAGCTTTGCAAAGATCTTGCCAAGTGTGTATCTTCGACTTATTCAATCCTTTGTACCAATCTTTGGCTCTATCCCTCAAGGAGAAACCAAACATCCTTAGTCGAATGACATCACAAGGGACACCATTTAGCTTAACGGTGTCACATATCTCCAAGAAGGAAGTAAGATGTGCATTTGGATCCTCTAGGGGGCTTCCTCCAAATTGAGCATTCATCATCATTTGAATCAAGGCGGTCTTCAACTCAAAATTGTTGGCATTGATAGTGCCCTACTCTCCTCCTTGATATTGATCCGTTGGAGCTTGATACATAAAGTTGATAGGAGGTGGTGGCGCCTCATTAACCTTCCTCTTTTGCTCATCAATTTCTAATTGCATTTCTTACATCCTTCTCATGATGGCCTCCATATTCGGGTTTTGATCACCCATTTCTTGCTCTTCTCTAGAATTCCTTCTTCTATGTCTTCTCTCAAATTGCAAGACAAGTGGCTCTACAAGTCTCCCCTTGGACCTTGTGAGCATGTACCTTCAAAACAAAAAGAAAGAGAAAATTAAAAACAAGCTTAGATTAGTAACAAGTGACTAAACAAACTATTGAAATGTCTATCTAATCACTCCCCGGCAACGGTGCCAAAAATTGACTAAGCTATTTCTAGCCTAGCAATAATATCGAACAAGGTAAGTCCGAATGTCGAACACAAGGAATGATTATGTCAATAGCAAATCAAGTAGTTCATTTTATCTCCATTATACTATCTAAGCACACAATCATGATTTGGTTTTCTAAACTAGACAAAGAGTAAAGTGAATGGTAAACTTGACAATGCAAAGTAAACAAGACAAGTAGAATGCAAATATGAAGAATCAACAATAGTAAAAGGCATAGATTCAAGTGATTTCCAATATGATGATGATGAAGGTCTTAGAATCTAGATGCTTCAAGCCAATTTAATCCACCTTGGATGGTTTCTTATATCAAATATGCTAACCTACCTTACTAGGGTGATTAACAAGTAGATCAATAGAGCAATAAATGCTTTCTAAGCCTTTACATACTCTATCAACTCCAAATAGCTCAAATTAGTCTAAGATAACCTACCAACTCTCATCCAACCCATCTAATTCTTTCTAGGAACTATATGGGATGAAATCAAGTGATATGGGTATGGATTGATGCCAAGTGCTATGAATGGAAGCTTCCTAGGCATTCCATCAAACACCTTAGATGCACTCCTAGTGATCAATTATTCATGCATTCAAATTAAAGTCCCAATCCATAGGCAATCCAAGAGGAAGGTAGATCAACATCCTTGAATCTAGCACCTATCATCTACATCAAATTACCCATCACTTGGAGCCATAAGCAAGCTTAGCTAGCCATAGATCTAGCAATTAAACCATCAAAAGTAAGAGAAAACATAATAGAAATAACAAGGAAATGAAAAGGAATTGAAATGCTCCACAAATCTTCAATAACCAAGCTTGATCTTCCACAAATATTTGAAAATACCAAAGTAGAAAGGGGGAAAATAGCTAGGGTTCTAAGAGAAAGTGCCAAAGTGAATTACAAGTGTTGTTGGATGACAAATAAGGAAAATAACTAGCTATTTATAGTTTTCCCACAAATTGGGATCAAATTGCAAATAACAGAAACTTGAGTTGAGAAGGTGGGGTAAAATTTGTAATTTCTGGAAAGTTGAATGAAGGTTTGACTAGTGCATTTTCGTTTGACTTGTGCATTTCCGCCCACATTTCACAGTTTGCGCGCTCTCACGGTTTTGGCTCGTTCTCTCTCGTCCGGCATCGGAAAATTAATCCGCAAAGTGCTACGGCTTCCTCTCTCGATCCTCTTTGACAAAGGATAAGTCAAACTTGCCCAGAAAATTGTCACAGCACCTGAAATCAGCACGGAAAACGAGAGAGAATGCAAAGCATATGGAAAATGCATAAGATGTAGAAACCTATCATTTCCTATTCATTTAGACACATATCTCAACCAAAACACGCATCGAGACACACTCTAAAACATGCTAAATATGTGGTTATCACCTACTCCCCCCCCCCCCCCCCCCCCCCCCCCAAGTGAGACGTAAGGAACCAAAGGAATTACTCCTCATTTTAGAGTTAACAACTTGCGAAACATACTGATTTAAAAATAAGGAGGCATGATCCTGTGTTTTTCTCATATCGACTAATCATAAGATAAAAAAGTTTCAAAAATGAGTAGGGGTCATTGATCCCATCGCATTTTTCTTCTTCCCAAGAACAAATCTTAGCTTTCCTTGCATATTTCGAAGGTATTACATTTTCCCTTGCTTGTTGCTTCTTCGACATTCCCTTGATCTGGTATTTCGGTTGAGCCTTTGACTTTTGCCCTTACCTTGGCCATCAAAGTTTCCCACTGCCCCTTCATAATTGGAGCGTGGCATGTGCTTGTTGTTTTAATTTCAAATCTTTTGCTTTCATTGACCTGTTGGAGTGACTTCTTGTCTGGGCTTCTGGATAGTAGGTGATACGAACCTTGGTAGGTCCGAATCGACTCGCGCACGCGGAAGACTAAGGATACCGATGGAAATCCCAAAACCTCTGAATCTAACCCTAGAAGTGATATAGGTCGTATGTTGCCTATACCCCAACGAGATAGTTGACGCAGCAACTCGGGGACGATGATTGACACACAACGAGGGAGATGAACTCGCTGATACGCCGGATAAACGTTCGTCTTGGACGAACAAAGAGAATTTCGAAAATCCTCACAAGAGAGTTAAACTCACGAAAATAATGATATTGATGAATAAGCTACCTAATTTTCGTCCACAAAGGCCCCCTTATATAGAGAGGCAAATAAAACCATCTAAACCTAATCTAACTAGGAAATAACTGACCCAAAGTCAATGGCATGGCCCAACCCATTAACCAACATGATAAAAACCCAAAAACAAGTCTTTTAAGGCCCAAAAACGAGGCCTGACTTAAAACACACGAAAATTAAAACTAAAATAAAGTCTTCAATCTTCATCCCATATCATCTATAATTCTGGGCCTCCGGGCTTCGAACCATGACTTACGGGCTCCATCATTCCCCTCCTCTTGAAGAGGATTTGTCCTCAAATCCTGGCCGTCTCCTACATCAAAAGGAAAGAAATTTTGTTTCTTGATCTCTTCACATTTCTCCAACTCATTCAATCCTTCGAACTCGATTTGATGTTCACTTCCTTTAATTGATAATACGCCATGAAATGTATCTTTGGAAGAAACATCATCGAATACCTGCACAAATGAATAAGTAGAAGAGAATAGACAATCAATATCATTAGTGGACGAAACATTCCCCTTGTTCCACTTTGCCTCCATGGACTTCTCCTCATTCACTATCAACTCCAAAACACTACTCTGATCAAATAGAGACTCATGCATCGACCCATTCTCGTTTGTCTCTACTTTCTCTTCCTTGGACTTCACCATCTCCACCTCCTTTGCCAGTTGCATTTGATCATCCTCATCCACTTGCGTTGGAGTAAGAGAAACAAACGACACTTTATCCTCGACATGAATGATGTTCTCTTGCTGCTCTCCATCACACTCTTCATTTTGCACACTCTGATCAATATCATCAAATAAACTAAGTGGTCCAGGAGGTGCTTCGATTTCTTTTACCTCCTCATTCAGTTCTTCCACATCATCTCGAACCGGAGTGAACGTACTCTTAGCATCTGACCTTGGCTTCACAAATGGACGTATGTACTCCTTCGGCTCCTCTTCTTTCTCCCAAAAACTTCTCTTCAAATATGAAATAGTAGTAGCTTGGGACTGTCTCCAACCATTCTGACTCTCACGATAGTAATAGGTAGGTGCAAAATGCTTCCTCATTACTGCCTTCATCTCTTTCCAAGTCATGATTGGCTCCACTCCATTCCTTCTTCTACTCTTAGCCAATCGATCCCACCAAGTTAGAGCATAGTCCGATAACAACTTGGATGCCAAGTTCACCTTCTTGAACTCAGAATAGTTATGATGATAAAAAGCTAGCTCCATATTTCTCTCCCATTGAAGATACAACTCTGGATCATATTTCCCTTGAAAGTAGGTAATGTCCACATCTTCGTCCTCACCAAGATGACCACATTGGTTGTATTTTCGGGCATTGTCTTTGTATCGACCTCCACTCTTCGAACAAATTAACATCGACTCAGACCTCATCTCCTCGCCCCATAGTTTCACCATCGCCTCTATCATGGATTTCGTTTGTAAATCAATCTCTTCATCCGACATACCTGCAAAAGGTTAGTAAAATAGGATCCTCACAACCTCACAAGCACTCGTGTATCACTCAAAGAGAAATTCACTCAACACTCGTGTTTCACTCGATAGCAATGGCTTTTACCCACTATTAATCTCACAATCTCTTGCCTTTTACCACTCAAAATCTCCCCTAAATAAAAATAAAAGAAATAAATAAATAAATAAATAAATAAAACAAAATAGTTTTTTGAATTTTTTTTTCTTTTTTTTTTTCTGGATATTACGACACTATTCAGTAGTACCTCTTAACAAGAAATCTAACGCAACAGATTGACATAGCTCAAAAACAGCAAATACGACACTGCCAGAATTGCGTCGTAACAGATAGCAGAAAGACAGAACCCTAAAGAAAACCTATAACGACACTAGAAAAGAAGTGTCGTAACATAACGGCAAACCACAGAACATAGTAACAGGATATTACGACACTCAGCATAAAGTGTAGTAACAGTCTGCAAACACGACAGAAAACAGATCTGAATGTTTTTTTTTTTTTTTTTTTGACACGAACGAAACGAATCTGACGAACGATTAAACGAAGACTCGAACGAACGACACGAATAAAACGATACGAAAAACGAAAAGACAAAAGGAACGATAGAACCTGGATTACGTAAACTCTGGCTCTGGTGCCAAATGATACGAACCTTGGTAGGTCCGAATCGACTCACGCACGCGGAAGACTAAGGATACCGATGGAAATCCCAAAACCTCTGAATCTAACCCTCAAAGTGATATAGGTCGTATGTTGCCTATACCCCAACGAGATAGTTGACGCAGCAACTCGGGGACGATGATTGACACACAACGAGGGAGATGAACTCGCTGATACGCCGGATAAACGTTCGTCTTGGACGAACAAAGAGAATTTCGAAAATCCTCACAAGAGAGTTAAACTCACGAAAATAATGATATTGATGAATAAGCTACCTAATTTTCGTCCACAAAGGCCCCCTTATATAGAGAGGCAAATAAAACCATCTAAACCTAATCTAACTAGGAAATAACTGACCCAAAGTCAATGGCATGGCCCAACCCATTAACCAACATGATAAAAACCCAAAAACAAGTCTTTTAAGGCCCAAAAACGAGGCCTGACTCAAAACACACGAAAATTAAAACTAAAATAAAGTCTTCAATCTTCATCCCATATCATCTATAATTCTGGGCCTCCGGGCTTCGAACCATGACTTACGGGCTCCATCAGTAGGAGCCCTTCAGAGGGATTGGTGCTGGCAATCAGCAAGTGCTCCATTGAAGTGGAGAGATTCTGGCTTTCTTCTGCCGGAGTCACGGCCTTACGCCTCTTTTCTTCAGGTTTCGTTTCAGCTTTATCATCAGCAGGTTCTGCTATCGGCCTTTTCTTGGCTTCTCCCGCCTGCACCGATTGGATGTAGCATTTTCGCGAGACTCCTTTGTCTCCCGACACCTGTCCCACCTGGCTTCCCATAGGAAATTTCATCATCAGATGGTAAGTGGAAACCACTACTTGGAATGGGTTTAGGGCAGTTCTCCCTAGGATAATATTATAAGAAGATAGTTGCCGCACCACCAGAAAGGTGACTGGCTTTGACACCCGCATAGGTCCTTCACCCAGGATGAGCATCAAGTCGATTGATCCTAATGACATTACAGGGTCTCCTGAGAAACCATGCAGAGCCGTGGCTACTCCACTCAAAAGGCTTCTGGAGACTCATTTGATTAAAACAGCTCTCAAATATAACGTTAACTGCGGCCCCTGTATCCACAAAGACCCTTTGGACTTGATACCTTTCTATCTCCACTGTGATGACCAAGACATCGTCATGTGGATGAGTTACCTTTTGATTATCTTCGGGTCCAAATGAAATTTCTGTCGGGGGTAGGCCTTTTTCGACCTTCCAGACCCCATGTCTTTCGTGCATATGTAACTCTCTGGCAGATGCTTTTCTACTTCTGTTGGAATCTCCCATGGTTGGTCCTCCATATATCATTTTGATAACGCCTTTAGGCTCTGGTCCCTGTAGCATCAGGTGACTTTTCAGGAGCTTCTTTGCGCCTTTTGTTCTATTCTGTCTCCCTCTTGACATATTCCAAGAGTTCTCCTTCTTGGATTAGCTTCTCGATGGCAATCCTTAAATTTCTGCAGTCATTGGTCGTATGGCCAAAGTCATTATGGAATTTGCAGAACCTTTCAGAAGGTGGATTCCTTGGTGGTTGCCTGTGTCCAGCTGGAACCTGGACCCCTGGTTTTTTCATGACAACTTCTAACAAGTCAACAGGTTGCTTGATGAGCAGAGTAAAAGATCTCAGAAATCTTTCATTTTTATCAGTTTTCTTGGCATCTGGGGCTAGCCTTTTCCTCTCTTCCGGCTTCTTTTCCCTTTGAGAAGCCAGTTCGGCCCTCTTGCTGCTTAGGGCTTCTTCCATATGGATATACTTTTGAACTCTTGTCAATAGCTCTTCAAAAGAGGTGGCTTCCTTTTTGATGAGAGAAGCAAAGAACTGCCCCGGTTTCAAGCCATCTACACAGGCATGCACTTTTAGCTTCGGCTCTACTCCTGGTATTTCCAGGACAGCCTCGTTGAATCGTGTCATGTAGTCTCTCAGAATCTCATTGGCACCTTTCTTGATATATGGTTGTCAGATGCAGAGAGTTTCTGGTAGTTCTTTTAGCGCTGACGAACTGTTGGAGGAAACTTCCCTCAGACCCATGAAGGAGTGGATAGAAGCTTTTGGTAGCTATTTGAACCAATGTTGGGCGGTCCCCAATAGGGTTGTGAGGAATACTCTGCACTTGACACCCTCTGAATACTGATGGAGGAGGCATAAGCTCTCAAATTTCATCAAATGTTCTTCAGGGTCTCCTTTCCCTTGGTACTCACAAGAGATTGTCTTGAAGTTGCTGGGAACGGGACCAGTTTGAATATCTACAGAGAATGGACTATTCTCATCGATATATAAGGAGAAAAGCTCCGACTTGTTTCCCTTACTCCTGTCATTTAGGAAGTGTTTAGGGTTTTCTTCTTCATTTAGGTTGCGAATTTCTCTTTTGCTTGCCTCTGTTTCCTTTGAGGTCCTTTCTGCAGCTTGCTTTTGCTCTTTTAGCCTTTTTACTTCTTTTGTTAAGAGCTTCATTTGCTCTTGTTGCTGGGCGTACTTATTGGCCCTTGTATTGTTAGTATTCTCATTGAGGGTCCCTTCAATTTCCTCAGGTCCCTCTTCATCTGGGGATTCCCAATCAGTAGAAAATCCCTCTTCTATTTCATCCACTATGGGGGGTAGCTTTGAGACCAGTTCTTGATTTGGGCTTGGGTTTGTAGGCTATCGCTTGCGCACTGCGGCTTCCTCCACCCTCTTGGGTTTCAGCCGGAGGATCTGGGATTTGGGAGTTTATTCCCAATATATGAAGTCTTTTCTCAACAGCCCCTTCAACCACGCCTTCTATAAGCGCTTTCATTTGGAGGAGCATGGTTGGAGAGAGCTGAGCCTCCATGTTGACACTGGCTTCAGTCATCCTAGTGCTTTTCCCTTTATTCTCAAGTAAAGAATTCGCTGGATTTCCAACAGCTTGGCCAGCTTCTTTTGAAGCAGCATCTGAGGCAGTATTCATCCTTGCAAGGTTCTGTCAATGTTTTGAGAGAATTAATTTCAAATGCTCTTTGGAAGAGACTTAAGAAATATATGTAATTTATTTTCAATAAATCTTTCATAGTTGGAAATCATTTGTGATAATCTTAATAAACATTGCCTGTTTATCACAGGGCATCTTAAAGGATGGCTTCTGCCAGTACGAAGTAGAGGTATATGACTTCTGCTTTCTCAAGGCTTAGTATTATAATGTCCATTTTCGTACAGCTCTCTAGATGAAGCTTTTTTGATAAGGATCTGATGATAGTGTGAGCCTTTTAAAGCTCATGTAGTCGCTTATTTCATAGGACTTACTGCGGGGTGCCTAATTGTGCAGGTCTTTACATATAATGCCTAGCTATGTAGGGATTTTTATAGGGTACCTACTGTGTATGATGCCTACTGTGTAGGGCTTTTGAAGATATTTCCTGTTGAACAGGGTTTCGGAGAATTTTGCCCATTATATGGGGCCTATGAGAATATTGCCTATTAAAAAGGGTTTATGGGAATGTTGCCCATTAAACGGGGCTTATGAAAAGTTCCGCCCATTTCATGTGGCTCTTGAGAGTGTTGCCTATTAAAAAGGGCTTGTGAAAGGTTCTGCCCATTATGCGGGGCTTATGAGAGTGTTGCCTATTAGATAGGGCTTATGAGAATTTTGCCCATGGTATGGGGCTTACGAGAGTTTTGCCTATTGAATAGGGCTTATGAGAATTTTGCCCATGGTATGGGGCTTACGAGAGTTTTGCCTATTGAATAGGGCTTATGAGAGTTTTGCCCATGGTATGGGGCTTACGAGAGTTTTGCCTATAGAATAGGGCTTTTAAGGGTATGCCTATTAGATAGGGCTTATGCAAATGTTGCCTATTGAATAGGGCTTATGAGGAATTTTGACCATTATATGGGGCTTACGATGGTGCTGCCTGTTAGATAGGGCTTATGCAGATGTTGCCTGTTAGACAGGGCTTTTGAGGGTTTGCCTGTTAGACAGGGCTTCTGGGGATGTTGCCTGTTAAACAGGGCTTCTGGGGATGTTGCCTGTTAAACAGGGCTTCTGGGGGTTTTGCCCATTGTATGGGACTTACGGGAGGTTCTGCTTTCAGATGCAAGGCCCCTTCATCAAAGTGAATAGGGTGACCTCATCATCTTCAGCTCTCCTCTTTTTTAATATTTTTACTTGGTGGGTTTTTGATTCATGGCAATACAGGGGCATATAACTAGCTTAAGAAATGATGTTTCCTCTATAATTACCAATCTCTCATGACTCTTAAGCTAATTTGAGATAATTAACAAGAGTTGTAAACTCACCAATTTCAAAAGGTGAACTGAATGCGTTCTGAGATTGCTGCAATTTTTGGATTCTGCTTTCCCTTAGGTTCTTCACAACCTTAAGATTTTAGTAGATGAAACAGTTTAGTTATCACAGTTTATATTGCAAGGGAAATATGATCTCGAAATCACCTCCGATTCCTTTGACCTGTTGTCCTAAACAATGCAGCTAAAACGGATTCATGATATTCATGCTCAGATTTTCTAAGAATAACATCAAACTGACTTTCAATCTTCATTTATTCTATTACCCCTATTATTGAGCGTCTTGGGCAACAGGGGGATAACAGAGCAGATTCATAAAAATATCACCGCAATCAGCTAAAACTCCAAAACTATCACGGAGGACGATGCTCCAGATTCGATAGCTTCAACGGCATTTACGAATAGAAAGCTTAAATTCACATATAAGAAAGAAAGATCAACCTCCCAAACACAAGTTTCCCTTTAACAGGGTATCTATTGCAATTTTTGCTAAAAAAGAGAGCATAATCTAAGAATCATGTTATATCCTATAGCTCACAATCATGAAGGCTTAACGAAAATCAGGCAATAATATTCATACTCAGATTTCTGCGGATTAAGCAGCAAATACCACATACCCATTCACTCTAATGTCCAGTTTTCTCATATTCTTCACATAAGGAAATGATAAGAGAAATCATCAGTCAGCATTATCACAGCGAGCTAGAATTTCGCATAAAACAGGGGAAATCGACATCTTAGACTCAAAACTTCCCACAGACGGCGCTAGTTGATAGATCCGGGTTGAAGATCCACAACAATTTGAGTGATTATTTATCATATTTGTAAAGCGCATTCATGGATAAAGGATTACAATAGCAGAGAGTAAGAGATTTATGTGGCTTTATCAGCCATAGCTATGCATTTCATACAGATTTCATATATGATGTGGTTTGCATAAAGATAGCTAGCAACAATCAGATTGTGCGTTCAAATAAAGGGCATTTTAGCCATAGATCAGTTAAGTTCATGGAGTTTAGCACTCATTTAAGTGGAAAAATCAAGAAGTAAGGGTGAAGGGAGAGGGAAGCTAGGAGCGTAGAGCTCTGTGTGAAGGAACCATATCTGATCGGTGAAGATCGGTTCGCCCGAGGATCTATTTCGGATATCTAACTATCGAATTAAACCTATCATGCTCCTATGAATTATGTGCGGAATCATAGGGGGTTTATAGATCGATTACCTGAAGAAGTAGAGAACTCGCGAATAGATCTTCTGATCTGTATCCCTGCTCGATTCTGACGTTGGATGGACAACGATCTTCGGAATCAGCCATGGAAAACGGGATCTCCACCGAACTGCACTCGCCCGGCCGCGCGTCTCTCTCTCTCTAACCCTAGCCTCCCTTTCTTGTTCAGAATATTTGAGTGCACTTGATTATTCTGATCATTAGGTTAAAACAAGACCTTGAGGGGGTATATATATAGAGGAGACCAAGTGTGACTTGGGCTTAAGTTGCAGGCCAGGCCAGCAACACATGGACTAGCCGTCCAACAGCAGTATTGGCGCCCTCACTGGGCCCAATTAAGTGGTGGCCCACTTATTCCTTATACTGTGGCCTATTGAGCTTTTTGGGCTAGATCAGGGATCTACTAGCTGGTAAAACCGAGGCCTCCCAATGGCTAAATTCTCCATACTCAGCCCAGAGTATAATTTAGTCCATAAGTACTAAAACATTCCACTAGAGTAATAGTACTGAATTACCTGTTTTACCCCTGTTGAGTTCAGGGCTAGTATTAGACTTAGCGACCCCCATATTTAAGATATCCCACATTCGTTGATTAACTTAAAGCTTCTGACTGCTCGTGTTATTCAACTTCTTTATTCCTAAGTAGTACCATTCATTCCTTATTCATCATACCAGAATTTAATCCACCTGCAGGGTTTGGTGTGATAATCCTTAATGAATTCCTCAGGGGATGTGATCAACCTGTTCTACCAGGATATGGTGCTCTGTTGCAGTTACACTAAGAGTCGTACTAGTTGTAGTTGATTCGCAAGATACGGAGCATATTGAGTTACAGATACTCTGAACTCTCACCCATGGTAAATCAAAGAAGCAGACTACAACTATACACCCTTAGGACTCAACTAGAGTTAAGGTTCATCTTAAGTCACCGAGGTCTTGATTCTTTCTACATTCGGTCATAATAGAAGAATACACCTCACCGTGATCCTATCAGTACACGCACGTACTAGTATAGACAAGTAGCCAAGACAAGCTACTTATGCAGCCTATACTACAGCCTAAACCGACAGTTATATCCAGAACTGTCTCAACTGTGATACCCTTTTATATCTCGTGAGGAACCGGCAACTATGGTCTTCTGTGATCTACAACACACCATAAAGCCTACAACTTTGAGATAATGGATAGATGTTTGATGCATAGAAAAAAATTCATACTTAATCAGATAAAAGATTGTTAGTGGCTATGGACAACACATGCATACAAGCTAAAAGGCCTGCTTTCTAGTATACAAATCCATCAATCTCCCACTTATACTAAAGCAAACTTTTAGTATATCATGTGACAAATAGGCAAAGTGTCTACAATCTGGCATCTATTACACATCTTCTCCCACTTATACTCAAAGTTTACTAGTGTGGGAGGCGCCCCAGTCCCATCCCTTCGACATGCTTGTCGAACACCTTGACTGGTAAGCTCTTTGTGAACAGATCCGCCAGATTATCCGCTGAAGGGATTTTCTTCACTTCTACTTCTCCTCTTTCGACGATTGCTCGTACGAGATGGTACTTTCTCTCTATGTGTTTGCTCGCCTTGTTAGGTTCCTTGCAGTTTGCAACTGCTCCAGCATTATCACAATATAATGTGATACGTCTGGGCAAACTGGGAACTAGTTCTAGCTCATTAAGGAGGTTCAGGAGCCACACGGCCTCTTTAGCAGCCTCACAAGCAGCCACATATTCGGCCTCCATGGTCGAGTCTGCGATGCACTTCTGCTTCACACTCTTCCAAGTGACAGCTCCACCTCCCAAGGTAAACACATAGCCCGAGGTAGATTTTCTCTCATCTCGATCAGCCTAGAAGTCTGAGTCCGTATACCCTATCGGGATCATCTCATTGGACTGATAAACAAGCACATGATCTCTTGTCCTCTTGAGATACTTCAATATGTGCTTAACAGCCGTCCAATGTCCCTGACCAGGGTTAGACTGATATCTTGCCACCATGCCAACCGCATAGCAGATATCTGGTCTAGTACACAGCATTGCATACATGAGACTCCCAACCGCGGAAGCATACGGTATAGTCTTCATGCCCTCTATCTCCTCTTGTGTCTTCGGACACATGTCCTTAGATAGAGGTATGCCATGTCTGAAGGGAAGAAAACCCTTCTTGGCATTCTGCATGCTGAAACGGGCAATCACAGTATCTATATATGAAGCTTGGCTTAAGCCTAACATCCTCTTCCGGCGATCTCTGATCACCTTGATCCCTAGGATGTAACCTGCTTCTCCCAAGTCTTTCATCTGAAACTGTTCAGACAACCAATTCTTTACGCCTGATAACACGTTCACATTGTTGCCAATGAGAAGTATGTCATCTACGTACAGTACTAAGAATACCACGCTTCCGTCCGAACTGAGCCTGTAAACACAGCTTTCGTTTATGCATTGGACAAATCCAAAGGATTTTATCACTCCATCAAAACGAATGTTCCAGGACCTGGACGCTTGCTTAAGTCCGTATAAGGACTTCTTAAGCTTCCAAACGAGATGCTCCTGGCCATCTCTCACATAACCTTCTGGTTGGCGCATATAAATGTCCCTACCTTTTTCAAGGTACCCGTTCAAGAACGCAGTCTTGACGTCCATTTGCCAAACCTCTAGGTCTAAATGTGCCGCCATGGACAAGAGTATTCTGACGGACTTAAGCATGGCAACCGGCGAAAATGTCTCATCATAATCGATTCCCTCTCTCTGAGTGAATCCTTTCGCCACCAATCAAGCTTTGAAGGCTAAAACCTTCCCGTCAGGTCCTCTCTTTCTCTTGTACACCCACTTGCAACCTATGGGCTTTACCCCATCCGGCAGCTCCGCAAGGTCGTACACGTCCATGTTAACTATGGATTCTATCTCCAAATCCATAGAAACTCTCCAGGAATCTACATCCTCGTCCTCCATCGCTTCCTTGTAAGTCCAGGGGTTGATCTCATCATGTTCGATACCCGAGAGTAGTTCAGTGGATTCTCCCACGAACATGAAATGGTTTGGTTGACGAACAACCCTCCCACTGCGACGAAGCGATGGTGGAGATACAGTATCGGATAAGGGTGCAGTTAGTGGTATAACCTCTTGTACACTCGGCTGTTCTGGAATACTGGCTACTGCTGATGCTCGCAACTCATCGAGCATTATTTCACTCCTTGATCGATGGTTACTAATAAAGTCCTCCTCTAGGAATCAGGCATTAGTGCTCACAATGACCTTCTGATCCTGGGGACTATAGAAATAACCTCCTTTCGTTCCCTTTGGATATCCTACAAACAGCCTAACCTCGGTCTTAGACCTCAATTTGTCGGCCTCCTTAGTCAGCACGTGTGCTGGACATCCCCAAACCCGAATATGACCCAAGCTGGGCTTACGCCCTGTCCATAATTCAGAAGGAGTTTTAACCGTCGACTTTGTAGGTACTAGATTGAGGAGATAACCTGCTGTTTCCAAGGCATATCCCCAGAACAAAATTGGCAAGGATGCATAGCTCATCATCGATCTCACTGTGTCTAAAAGAGTACGATTCCGTCTCTCAGCTACACCGTTCTGTTGGGGAGTACCGGGCGTAGTTAACTGAAATGAAATCCCATTTTCTGACAGGAAAGTTCGAAACTCAGTTCCGAGGTACTCGCCACCTCTATCAGAGCGAAGTGACTTGATACTTCTACCCGTCCTCTTCTCCACTTCCGCTTTGAATTCCTTGAATTTGTCAAAGCACTCGGATTTCTTGTGGAGCAGGTAGATGAAACCGTATCTCGAGTAGTCATCGATAAACGTGACAAAATACTCGTAACCTCCTCGAGGTTGAACGGACATCGTTCCACACAAGTCAGAATGAACCAACTCTAAGAGCTCTTGGGCTCGATATCCTTTGGACTTGAAAGGTCTGGTCACCATCTTTCCTTCCAAACATGATTCACACGTTGATAAAGGTTCTATTTGGAAATCCAAAACACCTTCTTTTATCAACCTTTGAATCCTCTTTTGGTTGATGTGACCCAATCGTAAGTGCCATAATAGAGTTTGGTTCGTTAGAGACGGATTCTTCCTCTTTTTAGTATTCAATGATGAGGAAGCATTATAAGAAGAAGAATATTCATAGGACAAGTAATGGTACAGAGAGACCGGGACAATGTGCCAGAAACTATACCTTCATTGTCTTTCATGATAGAAAGCCTCTATCAAAAACAACTGAATATCCGTAAATAAATAGTTTCGAAACAGAAATCAAGTTTCGCCTAAAAGCAGGCACATACAAAACGTTTCTCAAAACCAAAACAGTACTATCAAACGATAAAAGAATATCTCCAACTGCGACAGCTGCAACTCTCGATGCATCGCCCATGGAGATGGTAATCTCGTCATCACTCAGCTCCCTTGTCTGCAGAAACCCCTGCAAGGAGTAACATACATGGTCAGTTGCTCCCGTATCTACTACCCAAGTCTGGGTAGAACTTGCAGCTAAGCATGTTTCAGTTACATATGTGAATGACGTACCAGAATTCTTCTTCTTTAGAGGGCAGTCAGCCTTCCAGTGTCCTTTCTCATTGCATTTGAAGCACTTGCCCTTTGCCTTAGGCTTCTTAGCCTCTTCGGCGGGCTCTACAACATCCTCCTTCTTCAAGCTTTCAGTGCTTCCTTGAACCTTTGCCTCACTAATATCATCCGATATAGTCTGAGTACCAAACATAAGCGTACTAGCTTCCTCCTCGGCCAACTTCAAATCATCTGACTCACAAAAGATCTCAAGAAGTTCTAGGATATCCGCAGCATCTGCTAAGTGAGAGCACAAAGCCTGCAATCCTGGCGTGAGAGACATTATGACTAGCCATCTAATCACTCTGTTTCCCTCGTGCCACGCCTCATGTGACTTCTTTTTTTCGGCGGTCGAATTTTCAGTGATGGCTTTAGGATGAGGTGTCGAGAGTACATACATGTACCCTTCAGCAATGAGGACATTATCAAGATTCTTCCTCCACTCCACATAGTTGGATTCCGTGAGAGGACTCGAAGTGAGAATGTTTATCAACGAGCCTAAAGTCATATCTGAAAAAGCAATAAACACGTAGACACAAGTAAGAATAGATCATGCATCAATTCGTAACAAAAATTAATGTAACCTTTTGATAAACCAATAATTTCGAAACCTTCAACAGCCCAAACAATGCGGATCGCAAGCCACGTTCGTGTGGACGTTTACGCTCCCACTGTTCGACCAGATACTCGGATCTTTAACTCTACTTATCTTGCCAACCTATCCTTATGGCAAATAGAGCTAACAGTTGAACCTTACTAGACCATATTAGATTAGAAAAGGGACTCCGTTGGGGAGTTGTATTCTAACTAATATCTAAGCTTTTAACCACAATCTTAGCCTAACTCGGAAAAAACCCTATTTTCCTTAAGCTATCTTTGTTCAAAAACCAACTCCAGAGAAAACCGCAGTTACTATTCCGAGCAAACCACGTTAATGTGGACGTTTACTCAAAAAAGCTCCCACTTCTCTTTTTGGTTAGAACATTTTTGTTAAGAAACCCTAAATCTGGCGAACTCGTTCAATACGATGTGCAAGCCACGTTCGTGTGGACGTTTACACACTCGCACCAAACTTCACCTTAAGGTCAGTTGTGGAGGTCTTAACATTTTCTATACCAAAAATGTTTTTATCTGCTTAGTATTTTTCTTTCAAAAGGTTGTCGACATGCTCGATCACGTTGTCACATAATCCTAAGCATAATTTTCTAAACGCAGCAAATAAACCATGCTCGCAGAAAATTAAAACCATGCTTATATTGACAATCCTAAAACATGCTCGACTAAGCGCAATTTAATTTACCTCGACAGGCAAGACATGCTATAATAATTTAAATTGCATCCATAGCATGCTTAAGAAAAACGAGATAAAACAAAAATAAAACTCGCTTTTCGTGGTGTGACGACCCGTCTAATCTATTACATGAAATAATAAAATCCGAAACAGGCTTCGATCTTGAATAAGTCCTCCGTCTTGATCTCCCGTTTCTCCCCGAAAATAAATAAATTAATTAAATAATTTATTATCTAATTTTCGTTGCCATTGGGCTTTTCTAACCGAGAGTGGGCCCACACCACGTAGCCCAATTCTCTCGAATAAGCCCAAACCGCGCTCGTTTCACTCTCATGGGCCCACGAACCCGAAACCGGACCTAAAACGGCCCGAGTTCGTGACTGGGCCCGAGCCCGAACGCTGGAGGCAGCCCGTAAACGCGAATGGGCCGGGTTGGAAACCCTAGGCCCGTCCACGGGCTAGGGCACGGGCGCGCGAGGCTGCGTGCGCCGCGACCGACGGCGTGAGGCGCTGCCGCCGGCCGCCTCCACCTCCCTGGAGCCGCCGCTGCTGCTGGCCGTCTATCCCTGCCGGTGGCACGGCCGGCAACCCTCTCCGGCGCTGTCCGCGGCGTAGAGCCCTTCCTAGGGTTCCGCCGCGGAGCCCTCGCACCTGCTGCCACCGTCTCAGCCGCCGGCGACGTCCGCCGCGGCTCCCGCTACTGGTGTTGATGTCGCCGGTGTGCTCCGCCTCCCAGGACACTGCCTCCGCCGCCCTCGCCGTCGCCTTCAGCCGCGTTTCCCGCGGCAGAAACCCTCGCGGGTTCTGCCGCCGCTGCTGCCCGCTCCGGCGCCGCCCGCTGCCACCATCAACGACGGCGACCACGTGGAGTCCGTCACCGGACTCCGTGGTCGTCGTCTCCGGCGACCATGCAGGCTGCAGAGACTGCCGCAGCGTCGAGCCCTAACTAGGGTTCCGCCGCGGCTCTCCTTCACGCTGGCGTGCTTCTCGCCGCCGATCCCGACCTCCCCGCCTCCCTCCGACGACGTGCAGGCTCCAGCAGCCTGCTGGAGCCCCGTTGATCACCGGAGAAGAGGGAGAATCGCCGTTAGGCGGCTGCACGTGCGCGTGCGCTGGCGCGTGTCTTTCACGGGCCGCCGCGTGCGGCGGTCGTCCATCGGTGTTCGTCTCCTCGTTCTTCGCGTTCTTCGTCTCGATGCAGCAGATACAAACGAAAAACAAAAGAAAAAAAAATATCTAATCCTATTCTAGATCGCACGTTATTATCTCGTGATCAAAAATTAGATAGATTTGCCAAATCGGCCCGAAAAACGACAAACACCACGAAAAGCGACATCCTAATCGATCTAACATGCACACTAATCGATATTACTCAAATAGAGCCGAAAATCTTATCCTTGGCTCTGATACCAACTGAAGGAACCATATCTGATCGGTGAAGATCGGTTCGCCCGAGGATCTATTTCGGATATCTAACTATCGAATTAAACCTATCATGCTCCTATGAATTAAGTGCGGAATCATAGGCGGTTTATAGATCGATTACCTGAAGAAGTAGAGAACTCGCAAATAGATCTTCTGATCTGTATCCCTGCTCGATTCTGACGTTGGATGGACAACGATCTTCGGAATCAGCCACGGAAAACGAGATCTCCACCGAACTGCACTCGCCCGGCCGCGCGTCTCTCTCTCTCTAACCCTAGCCTCCCTTTCTTGTTCAGAATATTTGAGTGCACTTGATTATTCTTATCATTAGGTTAAAACAAGACCTTGAGGGGGTATATATATAGAGGAGACCAAGTGAGACTTGGGCTTAAGTTGCAGGCCAGGCCTGCAACACATGGACTAGCCGTCCAACAGCAGTATTGGCGCCCTCACTGGGCCCAATTAAGTGGTGGCCCACTTATTCCTTATACTGTGGCCTGTTGAGCTTTTTGGGCCAAATCAGGGATCTAATAGCTGGTAAAACCGAGGCCTCCCAATGGCTAAATTCTGCATACTCAGCCCAGAGTATAATTTAGTCCATAAGTACTAAAACATTCCACTAGAGACCCCCATATTTATGATATCCCACATCCGTTGATTAACTTAGAGCTTCTGACTGCTCGTGTTATTCAACTTCTTTATTCCTGAGTAGTACCATTCATTCCTTATTCATCATACCGGAATTTAATCCACCTGCAGGGTTTGGTATGATAATCCTTAATGAATTCCTCAGGGGATGTGATCAACCTGTTCTACCAGGATATGGTGCTCTGTTGCAGTTGCACTAAGAGTCGTACTAGTTGTAGTTGCTTGCCAAGATACGGAACATATTGAGTTACAGATACTCTGAACTCTCACCCATGGTAAATCAAAGAAGCAGACTACAACTATACACCCTTAGGACTCAACTAGAGTTAAGGTTCATCTTAAGTCACCGAGGTCTTGATTCTTTCTACATTCGGTCATAATAGAAGAATACACCTCACCGTGATCCTATCAGTACACGCACGTACTAGTATAGACAAGTAGCCAAGACAAGCTACTTATGCAGCCTATACTACAGCCTAAACCGACAGTTATATCCAGAACTGTCTCAACTGTGATACCCTTTTATATCTCGTGAGGAACCGGCAACTATGGTCTTCTGTGATCTACAACACACCATAAAGCCTACAACTTTGAGATAATGGATAGATGTTTGATGCATAGAAAAAAATTCATACTTAATCAGATAAAAGATTGTTAGTGGCTATGGACAACATATGCATACAAGCTAAAAGGCCTGCTTTCTAGTATACAAATCCATCACTGTGAGGCTTCGTCCTCCCTTAAACAACGAGGATTATACCTTCAGTTCGGGATGGCACGAGCAAGAGAGAGAGACTCTTCCCGACGTCGAGAAGGGGAAAGTGGTGGTGGTCGTGAGTGGAATTCTCCGGTGGAAGACCCCAGAAAGCTTCAACTGCCTGAGCTTGGAGGAACCCGTAGTAGGGTGTGTGGAAAATGAAATAGTACGCGAAGTGCGTGTATGAAAAGTTGTGTTGTGATGATGATAATGGATCATGAGGTGTGCGAATACCCAGTATTTATAGATGTGAAGAGGGTGAAAAGGTGATCATTCACGCGGGGAGAGGACAGAAAGGGAATTTCTATGGAGACAAGATTCTTCTCCGTCATCAATTCGGTGGTCCTCACCCTAGAGTATATAGAGTCATGCGGATAATGTGTTGTGCAGATCCTTGAGTCCCGGCAGATGCTTGCGACTTCTACATAAGTTAGGGTCTGGGCAGATCCTTATAGCATCTTATGCTAGCTCAGACATCTGTATTGAGCAGATGAGAAACCTAACTCTAGTCCTGAATTGTCACCCCTCATCCTGACGAGGTATCTGTATTAATCGTAGCATCTGATGTCTTATGAGGATGGTTTTAACTTCCATTCGACATTAATATGCGGCTGGTAATAACTCCCTTTAAGAGGAATTGCCTCCATGGCTATGAGGAGTATGATGTCTTAGTATTTTAATATTAACTGTCTTTTGAGTTGATGCCCCAAAATTATGGGAAGAGTGTTTTTTTCTAGCAACTTAATTTATTTGCATAATGAGGCTGATATTAGTCCCTATCAAACACCAACTGGAAGACGGAGCCAGACCTAGAAGGGAAGTCTTTGGATGCTACAGACTACCGTGCTTTGATCGGATCCCTTCTCTACCTCACTGCAAGTAGGTTGGATATAGCGTTTGCTGTTGGAGTATGTGCTCGCTTCCAAAGCAATCCCAAGCACAGCCATCTTGAAGCTGCCAAGCGAATCCTCCGCTATCTCAAAGGCACCATCAATATGGGGCTGTGGTATCCTGCTGAATATAACCTAGTACTCACAGGATACTCCGATGCTGACTATGGAGGGTGCAGAATTGATAAGAAATAAACTTCGGGCACGTGTCAGTTCTTGAGAAGCAAGCTCATTTCGTGGTTCTCAAAGAAGCAGACAAGTGTAGCTACTTCAACGACTGAAGCCGAGTACATGGCCGCTGGAAGCTGCTGTTCTCAAATCTTATGGCTTCGTCAGCAGTTGAAGGACTACAGAGTTGAAGCGAATGAAATTCCAATCTTCTGCGACAACAACAGTGCAATATGTATCTCGCAAAATCCAGTGCTTCACACCAGATGCAAGCACGTGGAAATTCGACATCACTTCATACGTGATCATGTCGAAAAGAAGGATATCAAGCTCGAGAAAATCCATACCGATCTCCAGCGAGTAGATATCCTCACCAAGCCTCTAGCTGAGTCTCGCTTCAACCAGCTATGCATGGAATTAGGGTTACTAGACCCTGGTGAAGAGTGCTAGATCCAGGATGCACAAAGGAGCAGATGTTTGCCGTCAAGTGTCCCTCGCTTTGGATCTTCACCAACTCAAGCGAGTCGCTTCAAATCTCACTCGCTTGAAGAAGGAGAAATAAGTTGGAGAAAGGTGGAGTGTTGGAAGACCTTCCCAACCAACTAATAGGATTGTTAAGGCTATGGTTAAGGGGGAACTATTGAATTGCTCTCGGAGCAGTCTACTTCTAAAGCGAGCAAGGAAAGCTGCTACCTAGCCTAGGATTCCTAGCAAGTGGGTATAAAAACTTGCAAGTACCTTTTCTAGTAAAGGTTGTGGGGTCTTGTATCGGGCCTTCCCACGTAAAAATGGTGAAAGCTTAGGCAGGGCTGGCACCTAGACCTTGCGTCCTCTTCCCATCTTTCCGTCGAAGAGGAGCATGTCTTCTCATGTCCTTCGTCGTGGATAATCACTCACTCATCACTCACTCTTCACTGAGTTGAGCTGCCGGGTGTTTATTCATTCTTCTCCCACCTTGAATATTGCATCGCTTCAATTTTCCCTATTTTGGGTCAAGCGAGCCGAATGCATATTCATTCTGTAGATCTTTGTTGGTCCAGGGAAAGAGTAATTGGTGTATGGGGGGGGGGGGGGGGGGGGGGAATACACCAATAACCAACCGTTTTTGACTTTTGAAAATCAGGACGATCTAAAGGTCGATTGTCAAGGTCGATCTTTATCAGAAACAGGTTGATCTATCAAGCTCGTTTGGGAACAAGCTTGATTTATCAAACTGTGCTTATGCGGAAGTTGGTGGAGGTTGATTTACTCTTTGAAAAATCTTAAGGCTGAAAGTAGATAGCAGGTTGATGCGTGATATGCAGGTTGATGCTCGTCAGTTTGATAGTAAAATGAAAGGGCGATAAATAAAGAGAGAGAGAGAGAGAGAGAGAGAGACAGCGATATAGCGTGGTTCGGAGAAACCCTCCTACGTCCACGTCAGGTCGACTCGACCTGAGAATCCCTTTACCTTTGGATTCAACCTCTCTCTTATTTATACTGACTGAGTATCAGTTCTAGATACACTCTAACCTGAAAAATATCTAGA
Source organism: Thymus quinquecostatus (assembly GCA_024222315.1). Lineage (NCBI taxonomy): Eukaryota > Viridiplantae > Streptophyta > Magnoliopsida > Lamiales > Lamiaceae > Thymus > Thymus quinquecostatus. The sequence continues at coordinate 15,005,022 of CM044164.1, read as the reverse complement.
CACGAGTTTTGGGTCTGACCCTTACAACCTTTCGTACTAAAAAGTACAAACAACCTTTCGCTAATTACAGAGCTTGACTAAACTCTACAATGGCGAAGAACACAAACAAACTTCTAACTTCGAACTAGTCGGAGAAGAAGTTGTTGAACCAACGACAAGCAGCAGTGAACGCTTCGTCGTTGTGGTGTTTATTGGATTCGGAAACCTCTCCTCGTCAAGTGTTTGGGAAACTAATCGGATTTCGATCACTTGAATGGATATGAATTTGAGAGAAGTTTTGAGCAGAGATTTGGCGTTGATGGCTTGAGTTTCCCGTGCTTGAATCCGATAATGGCTAAAGTATTTATAGGCAGTTTTGAAAAACTAGCCGTTGGAGTCAGGCTGACGTGGCACTAGCCGTTGGAAGCTGACTCACTTCTAGCCGTTGGGAAAGTTCGTCCTTGCTGGCACAAGACGTGGCAAGGATCAGGTCGTGAAGCTCCATGAAGGCGGAGCATCGACCTTGATATTGAAATCCAGCACTTGAAATCTTCTAAGGCAGTGCAGGCTGGAAGCTTGATAAGGAAGGTCGATAGACAGGTAGATATGTCAGCTCGATCCGAATGAGGCAGGTCGATAAATCGACCTTTCTCTTACAGGGTGGATCGAACTTGTATTTGAACACTAGAGGGCATCGACCTGCACTAACAGGTAGCAGGTCGATCTATCGGCCTTAACCCTAAACAAGTGAAATATGCCTAAGTGTGGTTTCGATAAACATCATCAAAATCAAACTGCAAGGGGTTCCCAACAATTTCCCCCTTTTTGATGATGTCGAAACCATACACTTTACAAATAATTCCTAAGATTTTAGAACAATGAAAGATCGATCAACCATTAAGGTTGATAAGGAATTTATATGAAAGGCAGATAATAACATAATTAAAATAAAGCAGTAAAGGCAGATGCCTGGACAAAGAGATATTGTCGTCAGGTCGAAAGATGATTTTTGCTTCATTAAGCTCGATAGCGAAATACATAGAGAATTTACAAGACAGGCTGAGAGCATAAATGAATAACAAAAAATAACAAAATCATCTAACTACTGCCTCTTCTGCTGGGAACGAGCTGCCACTCGTTCTTCCTGGACCTGCTCCCTCGACTTCGACTTCATGCTTGCGTAAATTCCATCCCTGATTCGGCAAAAGTCGGGATCGGAATTTGACACATTGACGTTCAGGCCAATGGCGGTCTGTGCGATGTATTGGTCGACTCGGGAGTAATCCAAGTACCCCGAATCACCAAGAAGCAAGGGCATAAAATATTGCTTTGCTGGGGCCCTTATCATCACACCGGCCTCTGCAGCCTTCTTCCGAAGCTCACCAACGAAATCTTGGTGCGGGAATTTAAGCATGTAGGCTGCATAGGCGTCATCGGCGTCGACAGGAAGGGAGGGGTCCTGGATCCAGTAGTGGAGGAGGATGAAGCAGCTGTTGAGCTCCCGCAGCAGGGCGTTCTGCCTTTCGTCGAGCCACTCGACAGCCTGCTGCTGGACTCCAGCATTCAAAACGAGGGCGGACTGGCTGATCCAATCCAACTCCTTTTTCTTCCTTTCTTCCTCAGCCCGGCGCTTGGCAATGAAGCGTCGCTGCTCTTCAGGATCCACGGCCTGCTCTGGCGTCGCACCAGCTAGATGCATGGCAGTTATTAGCTCGGCCTGCTTTGCCAATCGAGCTTTGGCGGCGGCGGCCTCGGCAGCAGCAGCAGCGGCCATGGGATCGGCCTGGGAGGCAACGGCCTTGGAAGAGGCGGCCTGGGAAGCAGGCTTCTTTTGAGGAGGAGGAGGAGGAGGAGCCACGGAAGTTGAAGGAATTTTGGATTTGTGGGTCTTCTTCTTCCTGGCAGCGGCGGCGGCTATTTCATCTTCCCCCTTTTCGACATCATTAGAAAGGGCTCTGATGAGGGAAAGAAGTGTCGCGTCCTCCTCCTGCAGCTTGGTCATGGCATCCCTCAACTCCTGTTGACCATTGAGAAGGGAGGAGAGAGTGCTGTGAATGGCGTTGATTTGCGTGTTGGAGGTCGATGCCGAGTTGGTGATTGAAGAAGTCAGGTTGGTTACTCGCTCATCGACCTTGGCCACGTCCTCCAACACTTCCCCGATCAGGTCGCTAGACGCCATGTTTAGTTCCTCGAGCTGGACCGGCAGGAGCTTGTCAGTATATTCCTTCAATAACTTCACGGCAAAGTCCGTGACACGCTCCCTGGCAGCTTCATCGGCCTGGATCTTGGCATCTTTCACAATATCGACCCGGGCCTCTGCTACGGCCTGCTTGATTTGCTCGGGAAGGCTGATGATGATGGACTCGAGCTTGGCAGATATGGCATCGAGCACGACCTCCACATCAACCTTTGAAATTTGGGGAGACGGAGCAGCAGCATCAAGAAGCTGATCACCACCCTCATTCCTGGGTGGCGATTGCTCCGGAGTTTGAATCACATCAAACTCGTCTCAAACATCGGCAGCGGAGTTGTAGAGGGCGCGGGAGAGAGTGTAGAGAGGGCGAAGGTCGATACCCAGAATCTTGGCCTCGACCTTCATGCGGCGCAGCACTAGAGATTGGAAATTTGAAGCCGCATCCTCCACACTGTAGAACCCAAACTCTGCTTCCAGCGCCAACTCCTCGATCTTCAATTCCTCGAGGGTGGAGACCTGTAGCAAGGCCTCGAATACATAATAATAACTCGACTTACAAACCAGATAGAACTGGAGGCGAGTAGCGAGGTCGAGGGACTTAGGGAGTTGAGCAATCCCCGACATCAGGTCGATTACCTTCAGCCTGGCCTCGGCCTTCATGGAGGCCACCTGGGAGTGAGCAGCAGACATCGGCTGCTCAAAGAATGGCTGGATCGGCAGCACGACGTCTTCCTCCACGGGCACATGCCGAAGGGGGGAAGACTGGGAATCTTCCGCAGTGAGATCCTGGATCTCTACAGATCCAGCTCGTTGGACTGGGGGGAACCTCACAGGAGAGGAAACGACGTCCTGCGGGGGAGATGCAGGACGTGGCTGTGATGTCAATGGCGCCATGGCGGAACGGACTGGAGAGGGGGTCCGTTCGGCTGAGTGAGAGGTCGATGGGGAGGGCGAAGGCTCCCTTCGAGATGCAGGATCCTCGAACTCCATGGGGAGAATCCTATGAAGCGGCCTGGCCGGTTCTCCGGAGGCCGACTGCGTCCTCCGTGGAGGAGTCTTCTTCACAGGTTGAGTCTTCTTGGCAGGGCGAGAGGGAACCAGGTCGACATCGGCCTTCCTCTTCTTTTGAATGGGTCGAGCTGGAATCCTCCAACCGACCTTGGATTCGCCGGTCTTGGCGAGGTGCGCCCTGACATTGTCTGGGGAGTTGTAGTAAATCTGCGGCGCCACCCCAATCGCCATCTCCAGTTGGTGGAGATCTTTTGGAATAAACAGAGGGGGGAAGGTCGGCTCATTGGACCATTTCCTATTTTTGAAGAAGGAAATGATAATGCAGGTGGCCTTCGTCCCAAGGCGAATCGGCCTTTTCTCGTTGTGGAGAGATACTTTCACCACGGCCTCTCCCTCTGCCTCGCAGACGATCTGCCTGGCTTCTTCCCAGAGCAGGGAGACCATTAACTTGGCCCAACTAATGGGCAGGTCGAGGATCACGGCCGCCATTAATTGAAACTTCAATGGGGTGACATGTTCGTGATTCCCGATGTGCCCTAAGAAGCACTTCTGCACGAAGTCCATCAAGAGTCAGTATTTGGGACGAAGCTCGTTCCTCTTGAAGGATATTGGCACGTACTGCCTTTGCTCAATCAGTACTCGGTCTGCAACCTGCTGCAGTTGATCTCGAGAAATTTCTGAGAGCTGCATCGTCCCTCCTTCCCCAATACCAAAGGCAGCCTTCACGGCGTCAAGAATGTTGATGGTGATCATGGCCTTCTGGGTTCCGAGGGAGACGGTGTGGGTAGACACGGAATCGCCTTCATTCCAATTGTAGAAGAAAGCACCCACAAGCTTGGGAAGACTCTTCGCCAGCCGGGTGGAGATAATCTGATGGAAAGCAGGTCTCCACCAGGGCGAACATGGAATCAAGATCGCGAAAACCGAAGTTTTCGCGCACCATGTAGGGCTCGAATTTGATGCGAACCGTCATGTAGTCCTCAATTTCTGACCACTGCATTTCCTTTCGACCAGAGGTTGATTTTTCTGCCATTGTTGTTTTTCCTGCAATTTTTCGAGAAAGATTAGAAAAACAGTGAAGAACTTGAAAGAAAATTTAAACTGAATCGGTGGAAAGAGCACAAACCACGGCTTGTGATTTGATACAGAGAGAAAGTAGAAAACAAAGATCAAGACGGCGGCAGATTGGTTTTTGCAGAGTATGAAAACTAGGTTTTGCAGAGAAGAATGAAGAAGGCAAGTAATGTTTTTGTGAAGAAACTGCATGACATATATAGATAATTTGAACGGTTGAGATCGTTCGAATTTGAAAGGGTTAAAGTTTTCCCTCTCACCCACGTCCACACGATTGAAGCGCGTGGAATGTGAAGCGTTTCACATCCGCGCGTGAGAAAGGGAAACGTGCGTATATATGTGCTTTTTCAGAAAAAGTGGCAGGGAATTAAATGTAACATTGGTCAATGTGTCAATATTTGACACTTGACTAGATGTGTTACAAAAATGGTAATCATTACTCCCCTTTTCCTTATTTTCTGCAAATTATCAGACCCTAAATAATGTAAAGCATTGAGAAATAAATATCAATAATAAATGAAGAATTCAATGCGTATTGAAGAATTATAAGACAAAAGGGTGATACTGCCCTTTTGATTCTTCCTTCATTAATGCGGGTAGCATTAAGGTTGATATCGGTCTGATGCTATCGGCCTTGTGGCAGATAACGGCCTGTCGAAATTAACGACCTGAGGGAAGACATCGGCCTGGCGAAATAAACGCCCTGGAGACAGACATCAGCCTTTGTTCCCCCTCAAATGATGGATCACTCGTTTAAGAGTTCCCCCTTAATTTGAGGAACACAGGTCGATTTTGCTGATTTCAACGTCGGCCTGAAGATAGAGAAACGGCCTGTTGATAGACACGGCCTGTTCATTTGGAAATGACATGCCAGCTTGTGAACAGCCTGTTAGAGTAACGGCCCGTTGAGTAACGATCGTCCTGTTGATTAGCTGACAGCCTGTTCCCCCTTAGTATCGGCCTGTCTAATTAGAAACGGCCTGTTGAGATGAAACCGGCCTGCGTAGACTATGAACGGCCTGCTTGTTGGTCCCGATTGTTGGTCCCGAACAAGCTTTTAAGAAAGGTGACGGACTGTTTAGAAGATGACGGCCTGTAGGCTTACGATCGGCCTGATGACTCAACATTTAATAACCCTAGCTTTCCACACAGCATTTTGAATCTTTCTTCAGCTAGGGGTTTGGTTAGGATATCAGCTCGTTGAATGTCAGTGTGTATCTTCTCAATAACCACATTCTTCTTTTCCACGTGATCACAAATAGAGTGATGTCGAATATCCACGTGCTTGCATCTTGAATGAAGAACTGGGTTTTGAGTAATGGCGATGGCACTCGAGCTGTCGCAGAATATAGGCACTTCACTGACTTCAACTTCATAATCTTTGAGTTGTAGTTTGATCCACAAGATTTGTGCACAACAACTTCCTGCGGCCATGTACTCGGCCTCTGTGGTGGAGGTGGCTACTGAAGTTTGCTTCTTTGAAAACCATGATATCAGCTTGTTTCCGAGAAAATGGCAAGTACCCGAGGTAGATTTCCTATCGAGCTTGCACCCTGCATGATCAGAATCTGAATAACCTATAAGCTGCAAATTATCATCACAAGGATACCAAAGACCTAAATTTGTGGTTCCTTTGATGTATCGAAGAATTTTCTTTGCTGCTTCCAAGTGTGATTCCTTAGGATTAGCTTGAAATCGAGCACACACTCCAACTGCAAAAGTGATATCAGGTCGACTCGCAGTTAAATAAAGTAATGAACCAATAATACCCCTGTAATGTGTTATGTTGGCAAGTTTTCCTTCGGGATCCGGGTCGATCTTCCCACCAGAGAGCATCGGTATTTTGACAGGCTTGCTGTCTTTGACACCAAACTTGTCGACCAGCTCGTGTGCGTACTTTGTTTGGCTAATGAAGATTCCTTCATCGGACTGCTTAACCTGCAACCCTAGAAAGAAATCCATTTCCCCCATCATAGACATTTTATATTTTTCAGTCATGAGGTTACCAAATTTTTTGCACAAAATGGGAGATTTAGATCCAAAAATAATATCATCAACATATATTTGTACTAAAAGGATATGTTCATTCACTTTGATAGTGAATAGAGTTTTGTCGACTGAACCACGTTTGAATCCTGATTCGATGAGGAAGGATGATAGCGTCTCATACCAAGCTCGAGGAGCTTGCTTAAGTCCGTATACGGCCTTGTGCAGTTTGTAGACTTTGCTCGAATCACCCTCCTCGAATCCTGGAGGCTGTTCCACATAGACTTCCTCTTTGAGAATGCCATTGAGGAACGCACTTTTAACATCCATCTGGTAGACTTTGAATCGTTGATGAGCGGCATAAGCTAGAAACAGCCTTATAGCTTCTAATCTTGCAACGGGGGCAAACGTCTCATCATAGTCGATTCCTTCTTGTTGACAGTAACCCTTTGCGACCAGTCGGGCTTTATTTCTGACAACTTCTCCAGATTCATCTCTCTTGTTCTTGTAAACCCATTTGACTCCAATGACGCCCTGATGATAAGGACGATCAACTAGAGACCATACTTCATTTCTTTTGAATTCATTGAGTTCTTCTTGCATGGCTTGAATCCAGTCAGCATCTCGAAGAGCTTAAATGGCATCTTTGGGTTCTATTCGAGAGAGATAGCAGCTTAATAGAGCACTTTCACCAATCGTCCTTCTTGTACGCACTCCTTGGTTTGGGTTCCCAACAATGAGCTCTTTTGGATGAGCATCGATCCAACGTCTGCGTCGTGCTCTTTCTTCATTTGAAATGATTGGATCGGGCTCATTAATGGGTTCGTCAAACTCAGGGTGAGTTGAAGGTTGATCAGTGGGCACGTGCTGTTGCTCGGGCTGTTGATCAGACTGCTGTTCGGCCTGAATGTTGAGCTGCTCCATGTACTATCGAGCTGCTCAATTTGGGATGTAAGGTCGTGAACAGCATCAGTCTGGGGGACTGAGGGAGGGGGATCAGCCTGGTTAAGTTCGGCTGATGTATTACAGCTCGAAGTATCATTTGCATCACTTCCCCCTAGCTGTATGACCTTTGGATCAGATTGATCCTCTTCCTCCAAATCATTTGGAGTCCATACTAGTAGATTGTCAATGGGGGAGTTAGACGGCCTGTTAGTAGCGGACTGATCTGGACCTGTACTCAATTCTATGTACAGACAAGTAGATTCATCAAACACAACATGAGGTGTTACCTCCACAACTAGGGTTTTCTTATTAAAAACTCTATAAGCTTTGCTAACCTCCGAGTATCCTAAAAATACTCCTGGATCGGCCTTGCTATCGAAAGTTTTTAATTGAGATTTCCCATTGTTATGAATGTAACACAAGCACCCAAAAGCTTTAAAATACTTTAACCTGGGGAGCTTGTTGTTCCACAGCTCGTATGGAGTCTTTCCATGTCGGGTAGTGATGATCGACCTGTTTTGGGTATAGTAGGCTGTGTTAACGGCCTCTGCCCAAAACTTCTTTGGAAGGTTGGTTTCATCCAACATGGTACGAGCTGCTTCCTTCAGCGACCTGTTACGGCGTTCCACTACGCCATTTTGTTGAGGTGTGCGTGCAGCTGAAGTTTGATGATGAATTCCACTCTTTGTGCAATATTCTTCGATCATCGCATTGATAAATTCAGTGCCTCGATCGGATCGAATGGAGATGATGGATTTCTCCTTTTGATTGCACAGTTTGCTCAGCAACGCAGGTAGCTTCTCCAATGTCTCCTTCTTTTTGTACATGAAAATAACCCACGTAAATCTAGAATAATCATCTATAATAACGAGAGCGTATTTTCTACCGTTTATACTCAAGGGAGTGACTAGACCAAAGAGGTCGAGATGGAGAAGCTCAAGAATTCGACTTGAAGCTTGTGCCGTCACACTTGGAAAGGATGATCTTGTTTGCTTTCCAGCTTGACAGGCTTTACAGATATGGTCGCGATCGAAAACTTGATCTGGCAGGTCATTCACCAGCTTGTTGCGTGCGAGCTTGTTGATGGCCTTGAAGTTCAAATGACTCAACCTCTTGTGCCATAGCCAGCTTGTCTCGGAATCAGCCTTTGTGACCATGCAGGTCTCTATCCAATCATCCATTGAACAATGTAGAGTCTATCCTGCAAAATTCCGGTAAGAAGTATTTCTCCTTCCTCATTTTTCATGAGACATTTATTAGCAGTGAATTCTACTCGTTTACCATTCGAGCAGAATTGCGACACAGAGAATAGGTTATGATTAAGACCTTCAACATATGAGACGTTAGAAATAGTTGTTTTACCAACTTTTAGATCGCCCTGGCCTCTCGTAAGTCCCTTAGAATTTCCTCCAAAGGTTACAAGTGGCCCGTCTCGTTCTTGATAATTTGATAGTAGCATTTTGTCACACGTCATGTGCTTTGAGCATCCACTATCAATGATCCATACAGCTCCACGAGCTGCTTGGCTCCTTCTTTGAGCCTTCCCAACCTGCAATTAGTTAAGCTTAGCAACCCATTTGAGATTGGGTGCTACATCGGTTGCAGGAACGGCCTTTGGGACCCAAATTTGTTTTGCCGGTCTGCTTCTATCCGAGGCTGAGGACGAGGCAGTGGCAGTCTTGGGCTTGGGAGCCTTGGATTTCTTTGAGCGAGGGCGACGAGGCTGATAATACTGCTCTTCATGAAGACCAGGTTGATACTGCCAGTCTTGAAAGTTCGACTGTTGAGGGTAATGGCAGTTACAACCTTGATGAGCAGGGTAGAAAAACTGAGGGTGATACGGCCTTTGATAGTACTGGCCTTGGTATCGCCCTTGATGAACAGCCTGCTTTTGATGAGAGGGGGCAGGTCGACGATGCTGAGCAGGTCGACTCTCTTTCTTTTGAGGAACAGGCTGTTCCTTCTTGTGTTGCTTTACTAGGATGGCTTGGGGCTGTCGAACTGGATTCTTCAGTTTGACCATCTTATCTGGGAGAGCTTGATGAGTTTTCTGAACACTCTTTGATTTTGACTGCGCCTTCACGAACGTGATTTCGCAGTCTGAAATCCTTGCTTTCTTTGGATTTTCCATGGAATCCAATACCAGAGTGATCGCGCGGATTGCGTTGCATGGATTGGACTTCTTCCAGCTTCTTTCCGCTTTTCTTCAACTGACTCAAAGTGAGTTGAAGTTTTTCTTCCTTTTTCACTAGGAGTTCGTGTCGAATAACCAAATCAGCCAATTTTGAGGTAAGGCTGTGTATTTCGGCATCTTTGGTCTTGAGGGACTCGTCCTTCTCGAGCGCCCTGGTATCGAACTCCTTAACCCGTAAAGTCAATTCATCAACCTTTGACTTTAGGGCTTCGATCTCCCTTTCCTTTTCTTCATCGTAGGGAGAGAATCTTTCTTCTAATGCCAGCTTGTATTTTTCATTTTTGTTCATTAGCTCAGCATTATCTTCAACGACCTCTTTGAGTGTTTCCACGAGGTCGGCATAGTCATCGAACTGCTTCTTGATTTCTTCCCAAGACACAGCCTCGGATAGGTCTTCATCACCTTCTTCTGCACAATCATCGTCAGAAAAAGAAAGTGAAATGGGTTGAGGATCTACCTTTGAAGATCCCTCGTTTTGTTGGTGCTTTCCAACGAAACATTCTTCATCATCACTTTCGTCGAAAGCGATGTAACCTTCGTCATCACTTGACGAACTGTCAGAGAGGTGAGCTTCCTTCGTTTCTTCGGCGATCATGGCAGCTCGTTGATCCTTAAGCTTCTTATCGCGCTTTGCACGGAGCTCGTCTCTCTCGGCCTTGGTAAGATCCGGGCAGTCGGTCTTGTAGTGACCTGGCCTGCCACAATTAAAGCAACCACCCTCGGGTGTGTTAGAAGAATTGAAGGTTGAGGGTTTACCTTCTCCCTTTTTGTCAGGGCGGTCGTGGTTGCGGTTTGAGAAGTTTCGCTTGTTGTCACGATAGAACTTTTTGTATTTGACAACCTTTCCTAGGAGCTTCTCATTTCTCCTAGCAGCTAGAGCATAGTCGAGAGTCATCTTCTCAAACTTCTTAACGATGGATTCGTCAATCGGACTTGGGGTAGCAGCAGAGGCTGAGTCGGCCTTGAAAGCTACCTCCTTGTTCTTTTCATCAGCCTTCTTGCTGGTGGAAGGCTGTGTTGATCCATGGATGCGGATCATCTCATATTCATTTCCGACAAGAATGTCGAAAAGATATTCGGTGGTGAGGGAGTTGAAATCTGAACGGGCTGGATGCATGGCGGCGTATACGTGCCAATTTGCAGGAAGGGCACGTATCACTTAAAGATTCTTCTCGCGCTGCGTATATTTGTACGGGTTGATTGCAGCGACTTCGAGAATAATCTCGGTGAAGCGAATTTTCATTGCTTCTATGGTTTCACCCGAAACCATTTTGAAGTCATCGAACTTGCTGCACGCCATGGACAGCTTGTTCTCTTTCATCTCCTCTGAACCAAGGCTGATGGACCGGAGGGTGTCCCACATTTCTTTGGCGGTTTCAAGATTTCGGATCTTGGCCAGGTAGACGCCCTTCATGGTGCTGGAAATTAGTCCCTTTGCGTAATCATTGAGGCTGGCCTCCTTCCTTTCCTCGGTTGTGTAGTCGCGAGGATTTTTGAGGACTTTCTCATATGTAGCCTCTCCGGGTGCTGTTCCATCCACAATAATCTTCGCTGCATAAATGGGGGAGGGGCCATTTTCGATAATATCCCACATAATGACATGATGTGCCTTGAGACACATCTTGATTCGGAAGCTCCAGTCTTCATAGCCTTGAATGGAGAAATCTTCACAAACACTGAGAAGAGAAGCCTCCATAGCAGATAATATGATATGAATGAATGAAAAAGATTTTTCTAAAGGATCGGTTCAAAATGACCAAAAGTTTGATAAAGAACTTTAGTATGCAAAGCAGCGGTCAAAAGAACCACTGCTCTGATACCACTTGTTGGTCCAGGGAAAGAGTAATTGGTGTATGAGGGGGGGGGGGGGGAATACACCAATAACCAACCGTTTTTTACTTTTGAAAATCAGGACGATCTAAAGGTCGATTGTCAAGGTCGATCTTTATCAGAAACAGGTTGATCTATCAAGCTCGTTTGGGAACAAGCTTGATTTATCAAACTGTGCTTATGCGGAAGTTGGTGGAGGTTGATTTACTCTTTGAAAAATCTTAAGGCTGAAAGTAGATAGCAGGTTGATGCGTGATATGCAGGTTGATGCTCGTCAGTTTGATAGTAAAATGAAAGGGCGATAAATAAAGAGAGAGAGAGAGAGAGAGAGAGACAGCGATATAGCGTGGTTCGGAGAAACCCTCCTCGTCCACGTCAGGTCGACTCGACCTGAGAATCCCTTTACCTTTGGATTCAACCTCTCTCTTATTTATACTGACTGAGTATCAGTTCTAGATACACTCTAACCTGAAAAATATCTAGACACGAGTTTTGGGTCGTGACCCTTACAACCTTTCGTGCTAAAAAGTACAAACAACCTTTCGCTAATTACAGAGCTTGACTAAACTCTACAATGGCGAAGAACACAAACAAACTTTCTAACTTCGAACTAGTCGGAGAAGAAGTTGTTGAACCAACGACAAGCAGCAGTGAACGCTTCGTCGTTGTGGTGTTTATTGGATTCGGAAACCTCTCTTCGTCAAGTGTTTGGGAAACTAATCGGATTTCGAACACTTGAATGGATATGAATTTGAGAGAAGTTTTGAGCAGAGATTTGGCGTTGATGGCTTGAGTTTCCGTGCTTGAATCCGATAATGGCTGAAGTATTTATAGGCAGTTTTGAAAAACTAGCCGTTGGAGTCAGGCTGAAGTGGCACTAGCCGTTGGAAGTTGACTCACTTCTAGCCGTTGGGAAAGTTCGTCCTTGCTGGCACAAGACGTGGCAAGGATCAGGTCGTGAAGCTCCATGAAGGCGGAGCATCAACCTTGATATTGAAATCCAGCACTTGAAATCTTCTAAGGCAGTGCAGGCTGGAAGCTTGATAAGGAAGGTCGATAGACAGGTAGATATGCCAGCTCGATCCGAATGAGGCAGGTCGATAAATCGACCTTTCTCTTACAGGGTGGATCGAACTTGTATTTGAACACTAGAGGGCATCGACCTGCACTAACAGGTAGCAGGTCGATCTATCGGCCTTAACCCTAAACAAGTGAAATATGCCTAAGTGTGGATTCGATAAACATCATCAAAATCAAACTGCAAGGGGTTCCCAACAATCTTAAGTGGAGAGCTTGAAGAGTTACCTTTTACTTCAAAAGGTTGCAGGGCTGGTGACATGCTTCTGCGTAAAATCGAGAATGTCTTGTTAGAGCTGCTCATTGTCATCCTGTCCTATTCTGCTCTGAGATAAGGACTTGTACTCATCTCCCATTCATCGTGAATAAGTACACAAAAGTGAGTCTCCCTTCGGGTTGAAGAAAGCTAGTGTACTTTATTCATTCTCTCCCCCATTCACTTCGATGGAGGACTCTCTAGTTCGTAGAGGAAGATGGAAGAGATAAATGCCAAGAAGATCAAGCTCAAAGAGGACTAACCAGTAGCAAAGAGAGGTCTACAAATGTGGTATCAATCTCCTACAATGAGAGATTGACTGGTAAGTGTTTCAATACAAGTACACTAAGCAAAGTAAAGCATGCTAGAAACCTTCACATGCTATGTGGAAAATATAAAATGAATCTGACACAAATACAAAGTGGAAAACATTCTTGTTTATCCTCGAAGTATGTAAGTCAAAAACATTTTAAAGTTAAGTCAAAGAAATTTCAATTTCTTAAACAAGTCACTTCAGATGGTCAAGCGAGTGCTTCGTCACTCAAGCGAGCCATCGCAAGCGAGTGTCGAACAGTCACGCCAAGCGAGTACTTTGCAAGCGAGTAAAAGCCAAGCGGTCACACTCAAGCGAGCAAGTACGAAGCGAAGCGTATGAGCTGTACACACTCGAGTGCAATTTTACTTTCTACTTTGCATTAAATGCAGATCAGGTGCAAGGCAGATATTTCGGGCGCGTGAGACTCACTTCAAAATTGAACCGCCAAAACCGCGCACGATCCAACCTTTGAATCTCAACAATTTTCAAAACACAGTCGTTGGATCTACGCCGTTTGAACAAACTAATCACGGGAGGCCACGTGGAATGCCAAGTCAACTTGACGGCTCACTTTATACTGTGGTGACACCGGACACGTCAGTCACGTCGCCGAGGGTCGCGGCCTACGCACAGAACTTTTGGGGAAATTACCGACTCACCCCTGCCATGTCAGCCAAACCCTAAATCTATATAAAGGGTCGACACAGAACTGCAGAAGTTTTATCACCCCCCTATATTTGCCATTCTTGTGAAAGCTATGCAACTCCTGCAAATTCACGAGTCTCAACCCCCTATTTTCTTCACTCAAATCTCTTTCAAATCCCAACCAGGTGAAGAAAGTTGCTACACAGACGATGGAGTAGTTCCTTGCATCTCTCGAAGACAATATTAACGTCGAGCCCCATCTCGACGTGAAGATTGTAGAACAGAACGGATTCTTCCGCAGGGCTGTGACCACGGCCGGCTTGTGGAAGTTTGTCACCGCAAAACCAGAGAGAATCTTGGCTCCTCAAGTAGCCCAGTTTTTGCTCAACCTAAAACCAGGGCACACCTCCTCGACGATCACAGATCCTGAGGATGGAGAATTAGTGGAGGTAGATCTCGCAGATATTGCCGAGGTATTCAAACTACCAAAAGAAGGCGTAGATGCTCTATCGGATTTAGAGTTGTCCGTCGACGTTGAATTTGCCCGGTTCGCTGCCGACAAAAACGCAGAGTTCAAAGTGAAGCACAGCAATATGAGGACCGATTTGGAGAAGTCTTTCAATCTAATTTGCGAACTGTACACCAAGTCAGTGGCGTGCAGCATCGGAACCCTAGGCCAGGTTTCCGATACAAAGATTTTCGCTGCCATTGTCGATAGCTTGACTGGCACAAAGTTCAACTGGCACAGTTGGTTCATCAACCAACTGCACGATACTGCCAAGGACTTTGAATACGAAGAGGGAAGCACCGAAGAGATCGTTCAAAAGGGGAAGCTTCGCTTCTTCGCAAAGCTCTCATTTGCCTTTGAGCATATGTTCCCTAACAAGACGTGGACGGATACTGCTGAGTACAAGAAGAACAGTGTCTTCTACGACATGTTCAAAACCAACAAAATCATCATGGACAGAGGCATCTTGGAAGTGGATGTGCTCCCTGCAGTTCCTGTCGCCGAAAGGCGAAGTGGGAAAAAGCTCAAGCGAGCCGCTTCACCTGCGAAGCGAGCGAGGAAAGTGAAGCGAGTCGCTTCACTGGTGGAGGCAAGCGAGGAGGAGGAGCAGCCGCTTGCCAAGGAAGCCGAAGTTAACCAACCCCAAGCCTCCCCCACTCAAATCCAACCCGCACCAACCCAAGCTTCCTCAGCTCATATCCAAACCCTCAACCCAAGAACCACAAACTTCAACAACCGCACAACCCCAAACTCAACCCCAACCCCAAGCACCCACTCACTCACCCTACGAGGAAGAATCTACCTCCTCAATCCCCATTCCTAAATTGCCATTCCTCCAGACAAATCTTGAAGCCGCCTTCACACTCTATGATCCTACCCAACAACAAACCTCTCAATCCCAGCCACAAACCATCCAAGCCTCAACACCCAACTCCCCCACCGAAACTATCGACACCACCCACACTGCCGACACTGAAATTACCATTAAACCACCCACAAAACCCCCCACCCCCATCCGCGGAGGAGAGAGCCCTACGTCGCTACTTGATGGACAGGGATCTAGCCGCAGAGGCAATACAGAACCGTTACCCCAACCTCGAAATGACTAAAACCTTCTTCACCAAAGCCACCCGACTTCCTAACCTACATTACCTACCGTGGAACCGAATACTATAAGATCTTCAACCTCCGCATGGCCTTCTCAGAAGAAATCATTGAAGCGAAGGAGGCGGAAATGCTCCAATTCATAGGAGTAGACGGTTTCCATGTCTTGGTCAGTGAAGCTCGCTACTGGGAACTACTGGATGCCAAAGTTAAGCGTGCATATCCAGAGGCAGTGATTCCCTAGCGAACAGCCACTGCTCACGAGCGGAAACTGATTGAGCAGCATGAGGCTGAAATGACGGTGAAGGAGAGGAGGAGATTGCTCACCTAGGGGAGGAAATAAGGAGGGTGAGTGAGGAGGTGGAGAAGAAGAAGCTGGAAGTCGAGAGTCTGCGTAAAGACTTCGACGGAAAGAAAGCCGAGCTGGAGGGTAAGCTCAAGGAGAAGGAGAAGCGTGTGGAAGAGCTCAAGCAGTCGCTTGAAGCTGAGAGGAGCAGGCTGAGAGACTTCAATACCAAATTAATTGATGTGGAGAAGGAAAAGACCACAATGGCCAAAAAACACAGAGAAGAACTTGAAAAAGTCTCTGGCCATGCTGAAAGATGAGGAAGGTAGTGGAGGAGAAGGATGGAGAGCTGATCAAGATGAGATGTGACATGACTAGGGCAGCAATCCAAATTACCAATCAAGCGAGAGAGATAGAATCACTCAACTCCAAGCGTGAGGAAGAGTTGAGTGAGCTGGAAAACAGAAGAAAGGCTGCACAGGATGTGGATCTTAAACAAGCCGAGTTCACCATCAAACTCGATGAGGCTAATAAAATGGCAGGAGAGTTTGTCACGAAGATAGCTGCAGTATCCCAGATCCACATCAAGCTCAACACCAGAGAAAGAGCCCTTACTGCTGAGCGGGCCGAGCTTGACGCCAACAAAACTCACTTTGATTTATTTGTGCAGGTGGAGAGGCGCAAAATTTGCATGGAAATTGAAGCGGAGCTGGACGCTCGCTTCAAGGCCGTTGAGCCACTCGAGAAGTTAATGGCATCCGTGAGGGAGAGAGAGGAGCAGTGCAAGTATCTGCTTGAAGAAATCTCGGAAAAGACGACGGAAATTGTGTTATCTCAAGAGCACACCTTTGCCAAGCGAGCGGAGGGGATGCTCCACGCCGTCTACAATGAATTCTCTACCCTCCGCAAGGCCATCACCATTCCCTCTGGCAGTCTTGATGGTGCTAAAAAGGGGGAAAGGTTAGTCGGAGAAAAGAGAGGAGTAGCTGAAGGGGGAAGTGGAGGAAAGAAGGGAGAAGGAGAAGTGGATGATGAGGCGCGGGCAGAGCTGGCGCGAAAGAAAGGGAAGGACGTCATAATTTATGAAGAGAAGCGTAAGCCCCAGTCCAGGAAGCTTCTATCTACGTCGCTTGCTGCTCATAACGTCTCTGCCGCTCGTACCCAGCAACAAATCGCAGAGGACGAAGCTCTTGCCTTGGCTTTGCAGCAGGAATTTTACTTGAGCAGGAAAGAAATCACTGAAAACCCTTTGGTGAAGCCAACGCAAGCAGTGGGCCCTTCAAGTGCATCTATTCAAGCGCCCGCTTCAACTCTGGCTCTCGCTACCAGTACTGTACCCGCCGCTTCAGCAAGCAAAGCGATCATTCCTTCTACACCCACTGAGAAGAAGAAAATGGCACCCCCTCCACCACCTCCGGCATCAAAGACTCAACTGAAGCGAGTGGAACCGGAAAGTAGAGAGTTGGATCCCGCGGCTAAGCGCCAGAAGATCCAACAGTCTCTAACCACAAAAGCTATGCGCATATCCATGAAGAGGAAGGAGGAAGAGGAGAGAAGGAAAAGGGAAGAGAAAGAGAAGAGGCTCCGAGCTGCTAGAATTAAGAAGGTCGAAGAGAGAGCAGCGGAGCACTGGGACGAAGTGAGACTGATCCAGTTTGCAATTGTTCGTAGCGCCTTCATACCGTTCACACCAGAGGAGTTCGACGCGTGCGCCACACAGAGAGATATTGATACATGCCGCGTCACTATCAAGGAGATGATAGACTCCGGTCGCTACAAAGAGGATGAGTTTGATGTCATCCGAAAAACAATCAACAAGCTTCTCCCTCAATTCAACTCCGAGATGAGTGATCGCTTCAACAAGAAGATGAAGGAGTTGACTGAGAGGACGGAAGAAGAAATCGAGGCGAGGAGGAGAGACCATCCAGATGCCTGTGAGATCGAAAACTTCTTATCTGATGATCTGATAGGCGAATGGATGCATTGCAAGGACAAGTTCGTCAAGGCTTATTATTTCTGGCAAGTAGTGCCCCTCAAGGATGAATGCTCAAAACTGGATGCCTTGAACAACTTCTTGTTCCTTTACAACGAGGAATTGCACCGAAAAATCTTCACGCAGGTAGAGCTCGCAGAGCCCAAACCGAAGATAGTCAAAGTGCCTGGGGAGAAGCAATTTCCTCTGCCTCTCTTGCCAAGATCTAACGTGCCGAATCGTAGTGTGATTGAGGATGAAGTGGATGAAGCGCTGATGATGGAGAGCAGTCATAGAGAAAGCAAGGACAATGTGAAGACAATGGAAGTGAAGGTTCTATCTGCCTATTTCAGCAAGGAAGAGGAGGAGAAGCCAGCAGATGAATCTTGAAATCCCATATTTTGAGAACTGCTTGTTCATATATCTATCTTTATTTTCTGTCAAAATGTGTCATTTACAAGCTTTGTGAATGATTTATTTTTTTGCTACAAACTCACTATATTAACCGAAAAAAAAGGGGAAAGGAACTTTAAAAAAATAAAATAATCAAGTCTGCAAAGGAAGCAGTCGCTTGTAGTTCTTTTCACGGTTAAGTTTAATTGGGTTTTGGCATCATCAAAAAGGGGGAAATTGTTGGGAATTGTTAAGGATAACATGTTAAGGGGGAACTCAAATGGGAAGCTTTAAGATAAATATATATGTTTTGATTTGATCCCAAAACCCCTAAGTATCCTATTCCCAAGCGACCCTATTTTTGATGTAGAATAGGTTAGAATTTTTCCAAGCCTATACTGTTAGGATGGCTCTTTCAATTCTGCTTTAAGTGCTTAGGTTTTAGACTACAGGATTTCCAAGCGAAGGCTACTCGCTTGAGTGTGTTTTTCAAGCAAAGCGAGTCTACCGAGTCGAAGCGAAGCGTGCCGAAGAATAGCGAAGCGAAGCGAGCGCTACAGTAGATTCGAAGCGAGTCTGCCAAAGTGAAGCAAAGCGAGCGCTACAGTAGATTCAAAGCGAGTCAACAATTACTAAAGCAGACACTCGGGAAATTTATTTCCCAAGTACACGCTACAGTATGATCTTGAAGCGACTCAATTTGAAGCGGACGCTCCAAATCTGAAGCGAAGCGAGCCCCTACCTAACAGAAAGCGACAGCTCAATTCCCGCTCCAATTCAAACGAAGAGTTCAAACTCCAGTCAAGTGAAGATCGCCGCATTAATTGCAGATCTCCACGTGTCAATAGGAGAGTGGAGCAATGGAGTTGACCGCCAGGCCGACAAGGACGCCGCAACAGTACTGGACCGCTCCAGTTACTGTTAAAATTGGAACTTAGCCATTTTCGGCAAAGTGACAAATCTGCGCGTCTGAAAAGCAGCAAGCCTGTGCAAGTACTGTCGAGAGGAGGAGGGACAAAGCCACCAACCAAGCAACGGATCCTGGCCAATCCTCCACCTATAAATAGTGAAGGATCAAGACGGAGAAGTGTAGAACACTACCTGAGCATTTAGCGCATACAGCAAACAAAAACTCCCAGCCTTCGAGCAAATTTCCGAGTCTTTGTTTAAGTGTTCTCCGAGCTTCTGTTTCATCGAAGCTCGTCTCCGCAACCTTAACACTTAGAAATCTAAGCCCATTCCTGATCCAAGCTTAGAGAAGAACTCTAGCCTTCTTTACTCTCATTGTAAAGAGTTCTTCATTAGTGTGTTCGTCTAAAACCAAAAACCCTAACCCTAGTTGTCTGTTAGGTTTTGTGTTTGTCGAAAGGTTGTCAAGATCCAAGACTCTACTTTCTTCGATAGTAGAAGTCTCGATCATAGAGTTTAGATCCAAGCTAGCACAGTCCTCGATTGTGTGAAGCTCGATCAAAACTAGGTTGTGTGGAGAACCCGTAGTCTCCCGGACGTTGGACTGAAGCGAGTGAAGCTTAGTCCAGTTAGGTTTTGTGGAGAACCCGTAATCACCCAGCTGTTGTCAGATCCAAGCGAGTGAAGCTCGATCTTGACTTTGGTTTTTGAGGAGCCTGCAAGTCCTCAAGGTTCTTGAGTGAAGAGAATCAGTTGCTTCGAGCAACAAAGTGGACGTAGGTGTTTTATCACCGAACCACTATAAATCCATGTGTCGTATCTCTCTAACCCTAATCTTTCATTTTGTTTATTGTTTTGATTATACATACTGCACAAGCATCGTAAACAAACTTAAACTGTGTTTTTAATTACTTAGGAAAGACTAGCTCACCAAATTCCGCATCTCGAGTAAAGCCTCACTTTTGATCAAGCATTCACTTAGGTCAAAAGATTTGCTAGCACTGTAGATCTAGTTTCAAGCTAGGTCTTAAGTATTTGAAGTGAGCGCTTTACTTGTCACTCTGAGATAAAAGAAAAAGAAGTTGAAAAACTTCTACACACGTATTCACCCCCCCCCCCCCCCCCCCCCACGTGTGTTTTCCTCTATCAAACCGGGACCAACATACGTGCTTATGCAAATATGATAATCAAAGTGAGTAAACTGAAATGAAAGAGTAAGGGTTAGAGAGATACGTCACAGGGATTTAGAGTGTTTCGGAGATAAAACTCCTACGTCCACTTTGTTCCACTCCGGAACAGTTTCTCTTCACTCAAGATACTTCAGAGATTACGGGCTCTCCGAAAAACCTAAGTAAAGATCGAGCTTCACACTATCGAGAAAAGTGTAAGCTTGGATCTCTACAACACACAACAACCTTTCGATCGAGATCTTCGCAATCGATGAAAGCGAGACCTTGGATCTACAACAACCTTACAACCACTAATAACAACAACACACTTGACTCAACAAAGACAAGGGTTTTGGGTAGGGTTTTTAGAACACACACTCTATTTGAAGAATCCTTTACAATGAAGTGTAAAGGCTAAGATTCTTCTTCTAAGCTTTGGATATGTATGAGAGCCTAGAATCTTAAGTGTAAGAAATGTTGCAAAAACAAGCTTCGATGAAGCTGAAGCTTGGAACACTTCTTGAAGAACTCGTGAGAAAGTATGCTATGAACTCGTGAGTACTTGCAAATTTGAGCGCTTGAAATTTGTGGAAGTGTTGATTGTTCCGTTTCTGCAAGCCTCCTCTTATAGTGGTAGAGACGAGTTGAAGTCGTTCAAGGTTGGTGGCTTTGTCTCTCCACACTCGACAGTACTTTGGTTGACCGACAGCTTTTCCAGAGGTGCAGCTTGTCTTCTTTCCTATTGGGAATTGTTAAGAACAACATGTTAAGGGGGAACCTATAAGGGACAATTCATTGTTTTGATTTGATCCCAAAACCCCAAAGCGTTCTGTTCCCAAGCGACCCATTTTGATGTAGATAATAGGTTAGAATTTTTCTAAGCCTACTCTGTTAGGATGGCTCTTTATTTTGCTTAGAATATAGACTTCAAATGATCAAGTGAAGGCCACTCACTTGAGTGTGTTTTCCGAAGCGAAGCAAGTCTAGCAAACCGAAGTGAAGCGTGCCGAAGAATAACGAAGCGAAGCGAGCGCTACAGTAGATTCAAAGTGAGTCTGCCAAAGCAAAGCGAAGCGAGCGCTACAGTGTAAAGTTAAAGCGAGACAACGTGAAGCGAGTGGGGACTCGCTTCGGATATGCAAAGCAGAGGCTCGAAAGAACCTCGGACCTGTGGGTTATGGGCAAGCAGAGACCAACTGTCCCTAGCACTTACAATGCTAAAGCTTACCAATTCAAAGGTAAAGGGAAACCAGTTGTAGCTTCTAAGTCTCAGGCCAAGACACCAAAGACAAAGGATCTCCCTTTTAAGAAAATGAGTAATGTCTATGTGTCACGTTATCCGGACTGGAGATGGTCCAACCGGACTAACGTTGAGGGGGAAGAATTCGAAGCATCAAAAAGGCCGCTTCGAACTCCCAAGGTTTCTCAAGCGAGTCAGGATCAAAACCCTAGTTGGACCGCTTCGAGAAAACCTAGCGAGCCGCTTCGAAAGACTGTAAACCCTACGTCAGTCTCTAAGCCTGTAGCTAATCCGAAGCGAGCCGCTTCAGGATACAAGCAAGCGGGTAAGAGCATAGGTAAGCCTCAAGCGAGCCACTACCCCTCTTGCACACACTGCTGCACGTGTGAAGCTGCTTTAAGGCAGAAGTCACAGTTTTCAAAGGTCGAGAAACCCAAAGCACAAGCTACCTTTCAAAAGAAAGTGAAGCAAGTGTGGGTACCTAAGGGAACTAACCTGCAAGGACCCAAACTGATTTGGGTACCAAAATCTGTCTAAATGCAGGTGAGCGTCGTGGATCCCATGCCAAGTGAGGGTCAACAAATATGGTACTTGGACAGTGGATGTTCAAGACACATGACCGGCATGAGAACTCTACTTCATGACTACATAGAGAAGAAGGGTCCACACGTTACTTTTGGTGATAACTCTCGAGGAAGCACCAAAGGATACGGCGCACTGAAAGTCGGAAAGCTCACGATTGAAGAAGTCTCCTACGTGGAAGGACTCACAACTTCCTATCCATTTCACAATTCTGTGACAAGGGATACAAGGTGGAATTTATTTCCAATAAGTGCATTGTGAAGAACAAACTCACGTCCCAGATTGTGCTCACTGGAGTCAGACAAAGGAACGTCTATATAGCACAATGGGACAGCTGCAAAGAGGAGACGTGCTTAGTTGCAAGGAGTGCTACAGAAATAGGATAGCTATGGCACAGACGCTTGAACCATCTCAACTTCAAAGCCATAAACCGCTTAGCTCGAAAGGGTTTGGTGCAAGGCATACCAAATGAAGTCTTCATCAAAGACCATCCATGCTCACCATGCCAACGAGGGAAGCAGACGAAGAAGCACTTCGCCAGTCTTGAAGAAAGCCCTATATGGATTGAAGCAAGCTCCCAGAGCTTGGTATGATACCCTTTCTCAATTCTTAGTAGATAATGGATTCCACAAAGGAAAGATAGATCGAACCCTATTCACCATCAATCATGGAGATGATATGCTATGGGTTCAGATCTACATGGACGACATCATATTTGGGTCACCAAACCAGTTACTTAGCGAGAAGTTTGGAGAGCTCATGAAGACCAAATATGAGATGTCAATGATTGGTGTTGGGAATTGTTAAGGACTAAATTGTTAAGGGGGAACTTCATGGGACATTTGATAAATGAAGTCATTTGTTTTGATTAGATCCCAAAACCCCAAGCGTCCTTTTCCCAAGCGACCCATTTTGATGTAGTTAATAGGTTAGAATTTTTCTAAGCCTACACTGTTAGGATGGCTCTTTTATTTTGCTTAGATTAGGCTTCAAAAGTTCAAGTGAAGGCCACTCGCTTGAGTGTGTTTTCCAAAGCGAAGCAAGTCAAGCAAGCTGAGTGAAGCGTGCCGAAGAACAGCGAAGCGAAGCGATCGCTACAGTAGATTCTAAGTGAGTCTGCCAAAGTGAAGCGAAGCGAGCGCTACAGTTCAAAGCAAGCGAAGCGAGTCTACCGAAGCGAAGCGAAGCGAAGCGAAGCGAATGCTGTAAAGCGAAGCAAACGCTGCAAAGCGAAGCAAAGCGACCCGCTATAATATGATCCTAAAGCGACTCACTTCGGAGCGTCCGCTACAACTTCAAAGCGAAGCGAGCCACTACCTACCAGAAAGCGACAGCACAAATTCCCGCTCCGAATTTGAATTTCAGTCAACTAGAGATCTTTGCATTAATTGCGAGATCTCCACGTGTCGAACGAGGAGAGGAGCAGCGGAGTTGACTGCCAGGCCGACAAAGACGCCGCTACAGTACTGGGTCGCTCCAGTTACTGTTAAACTTGGAAGTTAGCCAATTTTGGCAAAATGCCAAAACTGCGCGTCAGCAAAAGCTACTGCCTGCGCAAGTACTGTCGAGAGGAGGAGGGACAAGGCCACCAACCAAGCAACGGATCTTAGCCAACCCTCCGCCTATAAATAGTGAAGGATGAAGACGTGAAGATGTAGAACACTACTTGCGCATTCGAGCCTACTGCAAACAAACACTCCCAAGACTTCGAGTAAATCTTCGAGTCTTTGTTTCAAGTGTTCTCCGAGTTTCCAGTCCATCGGAACTCGTCTTCACAACCTTCACACTTAGATTCTAAGCCCACTTCAAATATCCAAGCTTAGAAGAAGAACTCTACCCATCTTTGCATCTACTGTAAAGAGTTCTTCATTGGTGTGTTCGTCAACCAAAAACCCTAAACTGTTGTCTGTTAGGTTTTTGAGTCGTCGTTAGGTTGTTCAGATCTAAGGCCCTTCTTTCATCGATTGAAGAAGCCTCGATCGTAGAGTTGAGATCCAAGCTTACACTTACATTGTTTGTGTAAAGCTCGATCGAAGCTAGGCTGTAAGGAGAGCCCGTAATCTCCCTGTCTGTCTGACTGAAGCAAGTGAAGCTTCCAGTCTTTGTTAGGTTTGTGTAGTGAACCCGCAATCACTACGTCTGTCGTTTGATCTAGGCAAGTGAAGCCCGATCCCGACCAGGTTTTTGAAGGACCCGTAACCTTCAAGTTCTTGAGTGAAAAGAACAGTTGCCGTCGTGCAACAAAGTGGACGTAGGAGCGTTATCTCCGAACCACTATAAATCTCTGTGTCGTATCTCTCTTACCTTAATCTTTTACAGTATTCGATTATCCATTGCACGTGCATATAAACAAACTTAACTTGGATTTTCAATTACTTAGGAAAGATTTTAGCTCACCAAATTCCGCACAAAGAGTAAAGTCTCACTCTTGATCAAGCTCTAAGCTTAGGTCAAGAGATTCGTGATTACTTTCGATCTAGCCCTCGGCTAGGTCTTAGTATTTCCAAAGAGCTCTTTACTTTATACTCTGAGTTAAGGAATTGAAGTTAAAAAAAAACTTCAAAATACGTATTCACCCCCCCCCCCCCCCCCTCTACGTATTTTTCCTATAGCAAACCGGGACCAACAAGTGGTATCAGAGCAGCGGTTCTTTCGAGCCTCTGCTTTGCATATCCGAAGTGAGTCCCCACTCACTTCACGTTGTCTCACTGAACCGGATCCTATTTCCTAAGTGCATCAAAACCTCACCCACGCATATTGCATTTACTGCTGATAGTTTGCTATGTCTACATACAGTGCATCAAATCTTCCAGAGTTCTCGATCGAAGGATACGAGATATGGAGTTTCCGAGTCGAGAGCTTCCTATGCTCAATCCACGACCGGATGTGGGAAGTCATTGAAGACGGACCAATTGAAATTAAGAAAGCCATATCTGTGGAGGTTCCAGCCGCTGAAGGTCGTCCAGCCCATGTTCGACAACAGTACGTGGAGAAGGATAAGGACGAGTATACTCCAAATGACTTCAAAGTTGCCAACCTCGACAAGATTGCACGCCACACGATGCAGAGCACCGTGTCGGACGCCTATCTACCACGAATAAGGAAATGTGCAACGGCAAAGGAAATGTGAGAAACCCTAGCCCTCATTTCTCAAGGTACAGACAAAATCAAGGAAAACAAGCTCGCCGTTCAGATGCGGGAGTTTGAAAATTTGGTGATGAAGTCAGGAGAATCCATCGACGCCTTCGAGCTGAGAGTTACCAACATTACTGCAACTCTCAACTCGCTTGGGAAGGAACTCACAGACAAGGAAGTAAATCTGAAAATAGTCCGTGCTCTCACAAGGAAGTGGCAGACTATGAAGGAGCTATATCTAGCTACCAAGGATCTAACGAAGCTCACGCCAGAAGTGCTGTTCTCCGAGCTCAAAGCTCACGAGTTTGATCTGAATCGAATGAGCCTTGACGACGAGGATGAAGCGCCCACTACGTCAAAAGGAGTAGCATTCAAAGCTGCCGAAGGGCCAAGCGAGCAGTCGCTTGCCAAAATGACAAGGGAAGAGTTGGAAGAACACATTGCGTTCTTATCAAAGAACTTCAACAAGATGAACTCTCGAGTGGGCAAGTATAAAAGATTCTACAAACAGTACAAAGGGAGGAGCACTGATGCTCGAGAAGGAAAAGGAAAGAGAGAAGAGACTACCAAGCCGATCCCGCGCGACATGATGGAAGTGGAGTGTTACCACTGCCACAAGATGGGCCACTACAAATCCGATTGCCCAAAGCTAAGTGCCAAAGAGCGCGAAGAATTGAAGGCCAAGAGGGATGCCCCAAGGCGAGCGCTCGTAGCGAGTGAAATGCCGATCGCTTCAACTGAAGATCTCTCAAGCGACTCAGATGCATTCACAGATCCCAACTCAAGCGAGGGAGAGGATCTGGGACTCATGGCGCTCACCGATGAAGAAACTGGGGAGGTATTCTTCTATCCTTCAATCACTTCAATTACACTAGCACACACTGTCAATGAGGAAGAGCAATCCTCTACATGGAGTGAGTTGTTTGACAAACACCAGAAATTGTCAAGCGACCACGAAGTGGTAAAACAAGCTCTGTCTCGAAGCGAGAAGGAGAACCGAACGCTAGCCACTGAGCTTGACCAAGTCAAACTTAATCTAAGGGCTATGACTAGTAAGTTCGAGGATCTCTTCGCTAGACATCAAAGCTTGGAGGGAAGGTATGAAACCCAATCCACTCTAGTTGCCAACTTAAATAAAGCATCATACGCTAGACAGGCACTAGAGAGTTCTCTTCTACCTTTTGGTAGAAAGGGAGGACTTGGATATGAGGGTGGACCTCCCAAGCCGACTGTCTTTGTTGGTGCATCACACACTTTACCATCAGTCACTTTGGAATTGCCCACTGCATCCAAAGCGACCACCAACAAGGACAAAGGCAAAATGGCTGAGAACCCTAAGAAGAAGCCTATGAAGATGTCTATATCTTTAAGGGCAGACCCTAAGGGCAAGCAAAGTTCAACAGTCCCTAGCACTCAACCTGCTAAGTCTTACCAATCCAAGGGTAAAGGAAGAACTGTTGAAGCTTCTAAGTCTCAAGCCAAGACACGAGAGACAAAGGATCTACCTCCTAAAAAGAGGAGTAATGTCTATGTGTCACGTTATCCGGACTGGAGATGGTCCAACCGGACTAACGTTGAGGGGGAAAAACTTGAAGCAACCAAGAGGCCGCTTCAAACTTCCAAGGTTACTCAAGCGAGTCGGGGTCAAAACCCTAGTTGGACCGCTTCGAGGAAACCAAGTGAGCCGCTTCAACAGACTAGAAACCCTAAGTCAGTCTCTAAACCCAAAGCTAATCCGAAGCGAGTCGCTTCAGGATATAAGCAAAATGGGAAGAGCGTAGGTAGGTCTGAAGCGAGCCGCTACCCCTCTTGCACACACTGTTGCACGTGTGAAGCTGCCTATAGGCAGTACACCAAGCTTTCGAAGGTCGAGAAGCCCAAGACACAAGCTTCATCTCAAAAGAGAGTGAAGCAAGTGTGGGTACCTAAGGGAACTAACCTGCAAGGACCCAAACTGATTTGGGTACCAAAATCTGTCTAATTGCAGGTGAGCGCCGTGGATCCCATGCCAAGTGAGGGTCAACCAGTTTGGTACTTGGACAGTGGATGTTCCAGACACATGACCGGCATGAAAGCTCTACTTCACAACTACATAGAGAAGAAGGGTCCACACGTAACCTTTGGTGACAACTCTCGAGGAAGCACCAGGGGATACGGCGCACTGAAAGTTGGAAAGCTCAAAATTGAAGAGGTTTCCTACGTGGAAGGACTCAAGCACAACCTGTTATCTATTTCACAGTTTTGTGATAAAGGGTACAGGGTGGAGTTCATCTCCAACAAGTGCATTGTGAAGAACAAACTCACATCCCAGATTGTGCTCACTGGAGTTAGACAAAGGAATGTCTACATAGCACAATGGGACAGCTGCAAGGAGGAAACTTGTCTAGTTGCAAGAAGTGCTACAGAAATTGGATGGCTATGGCACAGACGCTTGAACCACCTCAATTTCAAAGCTATCAATCGCTTAGCTCGAAAAGGTTTGGTGCAAGGCATACCGAATGAAGTCTTCATCAAAGACCATCCATGCTCACCATGCCAACGAGGGAAGCAGACGAAGAAGCACTTCGCCAGTCTCGAAGAAGCCTCATCAAAGCGAGTGCTCGAGCTGCTTCACATGGATCTGTTTGGTCCAGTTACTCCAGTTAGTGTAAATGGAAGAAAGTACACTCTAGTTGTAGTCGACGATTTCTCTCGCTACACTTGGGTTGTATTTCTATTCAGCAAAAAGGAAACACTGACCAAACTGCCACAACTACTCAAGCGATTGGCGGTGGAAAAGAATCAAGCTATCGTGACCATTCGCTCCGACAAAGGCACAGAGTTCCTGAACTCTACAATTGAAGCATACTGCACGGAGCATGGCATAGCACATCAAACCTCTTCAGCACGCACTCCTCAGCAGAATGGAGTTGCTGAAAGAAGGAATCGAATCATCAAAGAAGCCGTTCGCACCATGATTGCTGACTCGAAGCTTCCGATGAAGTATTGGGCTGAAGCTGCCAACACGGCATGCTACACACAGAATCGGACGCTTCTCAACAAACGGCACGACAAAACACCATATGAAATATGGACAGGGAGAATTCCAAACATATCTTATTTCCATATTTTTGGCTGTAGGGTCTTCATTCACAACAATGGGAAGTCACAGTTGAAAGCCTTTGAAAGCAAAGCTGATGAAGGAGTATTCTTAGGATACTCTACATCTAGCAAAGCCTACAGAGTATTCAACTGTAAAACCCTAATTGTGGAGGAATCACCCCATGTCGTATTTGATGAATCTTCTTTAAGTCTTCCACAGGAACAGGCCCAAGCGAATGAAAAGAATCAAAGCAAGGAACCCTCAAATCAACTCACTTGGGACTTGCTTGATGAAGATGATGAGATCAAAGACTCAAGCGAGCAGGATCCCAAAGGAGAAGTCGAAGCTGCCCCCAAGATTCCTGAAGCTAGTGCTGGCCAAGCACCCAATCCTGTCGCTTCGGACGGTGAAGCGAGCGACAAGGAAGCGGATGAAGATGAAGCTGGCGGATCAAAGCGAGCGTGGCTCAAGGATCACTCACCTAGCCAAATCATTGGAGATCCATCCAAGGGTGTAGTGACCAGAAGTCAAGTGTTTGAAGAAAGTGCCATGTTCAGTTGCTTTCTCTCAAACATTGAGCCATCAAGCGTGGAGGAAGCTCTAGCCGATTCTAACTGGGTGATCACCATGCAAGAAGAGCTGAATCAGTTCACCAGGAACGACGTATGGTACCTCGTGGATCGTCCCAAGTTTCAGCATGTTATTGGCACCAAGTGGGTGTTCAAGAACAAGACGGACGAGGACCACAACGTAGTGAGGAACAAGGCGCGACTAGTTGCCAAAGGCTACTGCCAAGAGGAAGGAATCGACTTTGACGAGACCTTCGCTCCCGTGGCACGTCTTGAAGCGATCCGTTTATTTCTAGCCTATGCAGCGGCCAAGAAATTCAAAGTGTACCAAATGGATGTAAAGAGCGCATTCCTCAACGGTGAACTCAAGGAAGAAGTGTATGTGGAGCAGCCACCGGGTTTCGAGCAGGGAGATAAAGTGTATCGCTTGAAGAAAGCCCTGTATGGGTTGAAGCAAGCTCCCAGAGCTTGGTATGATACATTATCTCAATTCCTAGTGGAAAATGGATTCCAAAAGGGAAAGATAGATCGGACTCTCTTCACCATCAATCATGGAGATGATATGCTATGGGTCCAGATCTACGTGGACGACATCATATTTGGGTCACCAAACCAGTCGCTTAGCGAGAAGTTTGGAGAGCTAATGAAGACCAAGTATGAGATGTCGATGATTGGCTTGATGAGCTGCTTTCTAGGTCTTCAAGTGAAGCAGCAGGATAATGGAATTTTCATCAACCAGGCCAAGTACACTCGAGATATGCTTGCGAAGTTTGGTGTTCAACATGCTAAAGCTGTGAAGATTCCTATGAATACCAACTGGAAGATGGAGCCAGACGAAGGAGGAAAATCTGTAGATCCTACAGATTATCGTGCCCTAATTGGGTCACTTCTCTATCTCACTGCAAGCAGGCCAGATATTGCTTTTGCAGTCGGTGTCTGCGCTCGCTTCCAAAGCAATCCCAAACACAGCCATCTTGAAGCTGCCAAAAGGATTCTTCGATATTTGAAGGGCACTGTCAACATGGGGCTGTGGTATCCAGCGGAGGACAATTTGGAGCTCACTGGATATTCCGATGCTGACTATGGAGGTTGCCGAGTTGATAGGAAATCAACGTCGGGCACATGTCAGTTCTTGGGGAGCAAGCTAATCTCGTGGTTCTCAAAGAAGCAAACAAGTGTAGCCACTTCAACAACGGAAGCTGAATATATGGCCGCAGGAAGCTGCTGTTCTCAAATCCTATGGCTTCGTCAACAGTTGAAGGACTACAAAGTTGAAGCGAATGAAATTCCGATCTTCTGCGACAACAACAGTGCCATATGTATCTCGCAGAATCCAGTGCTTCACACCAGATGCAAGCACGTGGAAATTCGACATCACTTCATTCGTGATCATGTCGAGAAGAAGGATATCAAGCTCGAGAAGATTCACACCGATCTCCAGCGAGCAGATATTCTCACCAAGCCTCTAGCTGAGTCTCGATTCAACCAGCTATGCATGGAATTAGGGTTATTAGACCCTGGTGAAGAATGCTAGTTCCAGGATGCACGAAGGAGTGTTCGCTTTTTCTCTTGAGCGTCACTCGCTTCGGATCTTCACCAACTCAAGCGAGCCACTTCAAATCTCACTCGCTTGAAGAAACTGAAGTTAGGTGGAGAAAGGTGGAGTATTGGAAGAAGTTCCCTACCAACTTATTGGAATTGTTAAGTATATGGTTAAGGGGGAACTAATGCTTCTCTCGGAGCAAGCTACTTCCAAAGCAAGCAAGATTGCAGCAATCTTGAATTCTGCGTTGCTTCAATTTGCCCTAACTTGGGTCAAAGCGAACCAACTGCAGATTCATTCATTAGAATGTAGGAAAGCTTGAAGGTTTACCTTTTTATACAAAAGGTTGCAGGGCTGGTGACATGCTTCTGCGTAAAATACGAGATTGTCTTGTCAGAGCATTCTCATTGTCATCCTGTCCATTTCTGCTCTGAGATAAGGACTTGTACTCATCCCCCATTCGTCGTGAATAAGTACACTTACGTGATGCTCCCTTCGGGTTGTAGTAAGCTTGTGTACTTTATTCATTCTCTCCCCCATTCACTTCGATGGAGGACTCTCTAATTCGTAGAGGAAGATGAATGCCATGAAGATAAATGCCATGAAGATGAATGCAATGAAGATGAATGCCATGAAGATGAATGCCATGAAGATCTAACTCAACGTGTAGCATTCAACATGTGGTATCTAATTCAAATGAAGTCTTCAATTAGTGGTATCAATCTCCTACGAAGTGAGATTGACTGGTAAGTGTTTCAATTTTAAGTACACTAAGTGAGCCGAAGCGTGCTAGAAACCTTCACTCACTACGTGGAAAATATGAAATGAATCTGACACAAATACAAAGAGGAAAACACTCTTGTTTATCCTCGAAGTATGTAAGTCAGAAACATTTTAAATTAAGCAAAGAAATTCAATTTCTTATTCCAGTCGCTTCAGATGGCCAAGCGAGTGCTTCGTCACTCAAAGCTAGCCATCGCAAGCGAGTGCAGAACAGTCACTCAAGCGAATGCCTCTCAAGCGAGTCAAGGCGTAGCGGCCTAACTCGAAGCGAGCGGGCATGAAGCGAGTATGAGCTGTCTGCACTCGAGTGCAATTTTACTTTCTGCTGTGCATTTAATGCAGGTGCAGGAACGACGGAAATAACGGGCGCGTGTTCACACGCTTGAATTTGAAGCGGGAAAAGGCGGAGAAGATCCAGCCGTCGAATCTCAACAGGCCCCAATCTGGAACCGTTCGATCAACGCCGTATACAACAAGCCAACCATAGAAGGCCACGTGGCGACGCCGAGCAAGTGGCAGTTCACTTTTACTGTGATGACGCCGGACACGTCAGAATCCATCACCGCACGTCCGCCGCCTACCTACAGGATTTTCGGCGTTATTACCATTCTACCCCTACCACGTCAGCCATAACCTATTTCTATATATATGGGACGAGGCAGAACTGCAAACCTTTCACAGCCTTCAAAATTTGCCATTCTCGTGTTAGATCTGCAATTACTCTGCAACTCACGAGTCTCAACCCCTTTTCTCTAAAAATTCCATTCAAATTTCTTCAAATCTCACCATGGGAAAGAAGAAGAACACCGAGACGATGGAGGAGTTTCTCGAGGAAGTAGACAAATTCATCAATGTCGAGCCTCATCTCGACCCAACAATCATCGAAAGAGAAGGTTTTCTCCGTAGGGCCGTGACCACGGCCGGCCTATGGAAATTTGTAACGTTTATGCCGACGAAAATTCTGGCCAAACCAGTCGGAGAGCTTCTGTTAAATCTAAGGAAAGGGCAGAATACGTCATCCTTCTCCGATCCACATAATGGAGAGCCGGTGGAAGTGGATCTGAGTGATCTAATCGACGAGTTCGATTTGCCAAAGGATGGTGGAGATTCACTGCTAGATTTAGGCTATTCGGCCGGAGTGCAATATGGCCGATTCGCCGTCGACGGGGCCGAGCCAAACTTCAAGAAGGCAAGTATACGCACAAGTTTGAAGGCTCCTTTCAACCTTATTTGCGAGCTTTTTACGAAGAGTATCGCATGCTACGTCGGAAACCTGGAGACCCTCTCCGCGACCAAACTGATTGCTACTGCAATTATTGTTGACAGCCTCACCGGAACCAGCTTCAACTGGCATGGCTGGTTTCTCAAGCAGATCCATGAAGCTGCCGGTGACTTTGCGTTTGTGAAGGGAAGCACCGATCAGATTCTCCGCAAGGGGAAACTGAAATTCTTCTCAAGGCTATCCGTTGCCCTGGAGATGAAATATCCCAGCAAAGTCTGGCCGGAATCCGACGTCATTGCCTACAACAAACAGTCCATCTACTACGACAAGTGGAGAAAGACGAAAAGATTGATGGATCTGGGACTACTTGAGGTAGCAGTACCCGTAGCGAGACCGGTTGCCGAAAGGCAAGCCGAAGTGAGCCAAGCGAGGCAGGTTGCTTCACCGGGGAAGCGAGCCGCGCCAAAGCGAGGCAAGAAGTTGAAGCGAGTCGCTTCACTTGTCCAAGAAAGCGAGGCGTTGGAGAAGCCGCTTGAGGACACTGAAGTGACTCAACCCCAAACCCAAGCTACCCAACCCCAAACCCAAGCTACCCAAACCCAAACCCAGTCTTTAAAAGTCCAAACTCCCCAGCTTCAAATTCAAACCCTAACCGAAATATCCTCCACTGCTCAGCATCAAACTCATAAATCCCCACACGAAGAAGACACTGGTTCTTCTTTCAAGATCCCAGAAATCCCCCTACTCCATGTCGACCCCATTGAAGCCTACACAACCTTCAAACCACTCCAATCCCTTCAAACCCAACCACCACCCACTGAACCCATACAAATATCCGGAACACAAGAAACCTCATCACCCTCTCAGTCCCCCTCTACATCGGCAGCTACAGCCAATACCGCCCAAACTATCGGTGAAGTTTCTATCATTCCAGAATTCATACCACCTGCCCTCTCCGAACATAAACAAGCTATCGATCGCTATGTTCGAGACAGAGAGCAAGCCGCGGAGACAATCAACCTTCGCTACAATCTCAGCTCAGCGAGCGTTGAATGGAGCGACGTGTTCTACACGAATGTAGTCGACTTTCTGACGTACATCACGTACCGAGGAACGGAGTACTACAAAATCTTCAGACTCCTCAAAGCCTTTAAGAAGGAAGAACTGATCGATCTGGAGGCCAAGTTGCTGAACTTCATTGGCGCAAACGGCTTCCATGAATTCCTTGACGGGACCAGCTTTTGGGAGAAGCTGGATGCCAAAGTAAAGGAGGCATATCCACTCGCCATTGTACCAAAGCGAGTGCCCACTGCTCAAGAAAGGAAGCTCATCAGGGAACATAAGGAGGAGGTGGAAATGAAGGAGGCTGAAATTGCTAGCCTTCACAGTGAAATCACCAAGAAAAGTGAAGAGATGGAAAAGAAGGCTGGAGAGATTGTCAGTCTTCGAGAAGACTTCAACAAGAGGAGGAAGGAGTTGGAGGGAACGGTGGAGAAGAAGGATAGACTGTTGGAAGAGAAGGAGAAGGCGCTGGAGGCGCAGGCGAAGCTAGTGGAAGATCAAACAACATCTATCACCAAACTCAAGGACTCGCTTGATGCAGAACGGAGTCGCTTGAGGGAGGTTAATGTCAAATTGATCGCTGTTGAGAAAGAGAAGAAGGTGTTGGAGAAGGAGGTGAAAAAGCTGAAGGAGGTAGTAGAAAAGAAGGATGGGGAGCTGATCAGGAAGGGGAGTGAACTAATAAGCACGAAAAAGTCTCTCGACTCACTTCAAACTGAAATGAAGCTGCTGAAGGAAGAAAGTGAGTTAGATAAGAAAGAACTGGAGAGCCGGAGGAAAGATGCCCATGACCTTGACTTGAAGCGAGCAGACTTTTCCATATTACTGCAAAAGGTCAAGGAGCTGGGTGAAGCGTACACGGAAAAGATGGCTGCAAGTGCCGAATTCCATCTCTCTCTAAGCCAGAGAGAGAGGAGCCTTGAGACGATGCAAGCTGAACTCCTAGCGGCTCAGGAATTCTGGTACTTCAATTTGCAGGAGGAGAAGGCAGATATAAGGAGGGAGATTGAAGCGGAGCTGGAGGCTCGCTTCAGGGAAGTAGAGCCATTGGAGAGGATGATGGCATCAGTTGTGGAGAGAGAGAAACAATGTAAATATCTGCTCGAAGAAATTTCCATCAAAACAGCTGACTTGGTGGCGCCCTCCATAGGAAAAACTGAGAAGATGCTTCAGGCCATCTTCAACACGGTCAACTCTCTACACCAATCCCTCTCCGGGAAATCAGCAATCCTAACCCCTGGCAGTGATGATGCCAAAAAGGGGGAAGGACAGATGGAGCTAGGAGGAGTAGGAGGTTCAGGGGAAAGAATAATTGGAGTTGAGAGGATGTTGGAAGGAGGTAGTGGTGCCGGTGAAAAGGAGGATGAAGCGTGGGCTCTGGGCGAAGTAAAGGGCAAAACAAAACTCACGGAGGAGGAGTTGTTGAAAGAGCTCGAAGAGCCTAGCAGGCCGCTTCAGGATAAAGTGCTAAGTGCTTCCATTGCACGGCATCCTCCAGTGACCGTGATAACGAAGGAGGAGAAGCTGAGGCAGGTGGAGCAGGATGCTGCCATGGCGTGGGAGATGGAGCAACTTTTTAAATTAACCAAAGATTCTATTGCTGCAGGTACTTCGTCTAGTACCAAAGCGGCCGCTTCATCCCAAGCGCCCGCCTCAGCCGCCGCGCCAACTTCAGCCGCCGCACTCACTTCGACCACTGCTGCACTTACTTCATCAGCAGTTGTCCCCTCGAGTGCCGCCGCAAAGAAGGATATGCCACCTCCCCCACCACCGAAGCTGCCCTTGAAGCGAGCTGCACCAGTATCTAAAGTCGATGACTCTACGGCTAAGCGCCAAAAGTCTAAACATGAAGTCGCTCCAAGAACTGAAAAGGAGAGAGAAGGAGGAAGGAGCGAAGCGGAGAGATCGAAGACAGTGAACGCCAGGCGTCTTCAAGTGATTGACGCACGAATCGAGGAGCAGTTCAGCGAAGTACTGCTTATTCAGTCCTCTTTGGTTCGCAGTGCGTTCGTTCCCCTCATGCCTGATGAGTCCGAAGCATGTGAAGCCCAAGCCATAAAAGATGCATGCGACGTGACTACGAAGGAAATGATAGAGTCGGGTCGCTACCCTAAAAAGGAAGAGCAAAACTATATTAGGAAGCGACTCAACGAAAGGCGTCCTCTGTGGAGTGGCGAATCAGGGAAGAGATTCACTGATATAATGACTAAGCTGTCAAGAAGAACAGAGGAGGAATTAGCCAAGAGGAGGAACGAGCATCTTGACGCAAGAGAGATCGAGGACTTCATTCCGAGGGATCTGCTCGAGCAGTGGTTATACTACAAGGACTTGTTCATCAAAGCGTACTATTACTGGGAGGTAGTGCCACTGCAGAATGAATGTTCTCGAATCAGTGCTCTCAGCAATTTTCTTGCTACCTACGACGACAAACTGCGCCGAAAGATTTTTATGATGGCTGAACAAGCTCAACCGAAACCAATTGTCGTCAAGGTGCCAGAAATAAAGGACTTCCCCATGCCTTATCATCCAGGCACGGATGTTCCTAACAGGGGAGTCACTGATGCTGAAGTAGATGAAGCGTTCAGGCTGGAGAGTGCATGGAGAAGACCAAGCATCCACACAGTAGGCACTATGGAAACAAAAGTCTTATCAGCCTATAGTATTGATGCTACTGATGAAGAGAAGAAGGAGGAGGAGAAACAGGAGTAGGATAAAGCGGCAGGAAACCATTGAAATTACATGTTTCATTTTGTGTGAACATCTTGTTCATATATCCTATTTTTAAATTTCTGTCTCTTCTTGTGTCATTTACTCGCTTTGTGAATGACTTTATATTTCTGCTACAAACTCATTAATTTAACCGAATAAAAAAAGGGGGAAGGAACTTAAAAGAAAATTACAAACGAAACTGCAAAGGAAGCAGTCGCTTGGAGTTCCCTTCACGGTTAAATAGACTAGGTTTATTATTTTTATCTAAGTCGTATGGGTTTTGGCATCATCAAAAAGGGGGAAATTGTTGGGAATTGTTAAGGACTAAATTGTTAAGGGGGAACTTCATGGGACATTTGATAAATGAAGTCATTTGTTTTGATTAGATCCCAAAACCCCAAGCGTCCTTTTCCCAAGCGACCCATTTTGATGTAGTTAATAGGTTAGAATTTTTCTAAGCCTACACTGTTAGGATGGCTCTTTTATTTTGCTTAGATTAGGCTTCAAAAGTTCAAGTGAAGGCCACTCGCTTGAGTGTGTTTTCCAAAGCGAAGCAAGTCAAGCAAGCTGAGTGAAGCGTGCCGAAGAACAGCGAAGCGAAGCGATCGCTACAGTAGATTCTAAGTGAGTCTGCCAAAGTGAAGCGAAGCGAGTGCTACAGTTCAAAGCAAGCGAAGCGAGTCTACCGAAGCGAAGCGAAGCGAAGCGAAGCGAATGCTGTAAAGCGAAGCAAACGCTGCAAAGCGAAGCAAAGCGACCCGCTATAATATGATCCTAAAGCGACTCACTTCGGAGCGTCCGCTACAACTTCAAAGCGAAGCGAGCCACTACCTACCAGAAAGCGACAGCACAAATTCCCGCTCCGAATTTGAATTTCAGTCAACTAGAGATCTTTGCATTAATTGCGAGATCTCCACGTGTCGAACGAGGAGAGGAGCAGCGGAGTTGACTGCCAGGCCGACAAAGACGCCGCTACAGTACTGGGTCGCTCCAGTTACTGTTAAACTTGGAAGTTAGCCAATTTTGGCAAAATGCCAAAACTGCGCGTCTGCAAAAGCTACTGCCTGCGCAAGTACTGTCGAGAGGAGGAGGGACAAGGCCACCAAC
Source organism: Thymus quinquecostatus (assembly GCA_024222315.1). NCBI lineage: Eukaryota > Viridiplantae > Streptophyta > Magnoliopsida > Lamiales > Lamiaceae > Thymus > Thymus quinquecostatus. The sequence goes on along the minus strand of CM044164.1, from coordinate 14,968,140 downwards.
CAAGCAACGGATCTTAGCCAACCCTCCGCCTATAAATAGTGAAGGATGAAGACGTGAAGATGTAGAACACTACTTGCGCATTCGAGCCTACTGCAAACAAACACTCCCAAGCCTTCGAGTAAATCTTCGAGTCTTTGTTTCAAGTGTTCTCCGAGTTTCCAGTCCATCGGAACTCGTCTTCACAACCTTCACACTTAGATTCTAAGCCCACTTCAAATATCCAAGCTTAGAAGAAGAACTCTACCCATCTTTGCATCTACTGTAAAGAGTTCTTCATTGGTGTGTTCGTCAACCAAAAACCCTAAACTGTTGTCTGTTAGGTTTTTGAGTCGTCGTTAGGTTGTTCAGATCTAAGGACCTTCTTTCATCGATTGAAGAAGCCTCGATCGTAGAGTTGAGATCCAAGCTTACACTTACATTGTTTGTGTAAAGCTCGATCGAAGCTAGGCTGTAAGGAGAGCCCGTAATCTCCCTGTCTGTCTGACTGAAGCAATTGAAGCTTCCAGTCTTTGTTAGGTTTGTGTAGTGAACCCGCAATCACTACGTCTGTCGTTTGATCTAGGCAAGTGAAGCCCGATCCCGACCAGGTTTTTGAAGGACCCGTAACCTTCAAGTTCTTGAGTGAAAAGAACAGTTGCCGTCGTGCAACAAAGTGGACGTAGGAGCGTTATCTCCGAACCACTATAAATCTCTGTGTCGTATCTCTCTTACCTTAATCTTTTACAGTATTCGATTATCCATTGCACGTGCATATAAACAAACTTAACTTGGATTTTCAATTACTTAGGAAAGATTTTAGCTCACCAAATTCCGCACAAAGAGTAAAGTCTCACTCTTGATCAAGCTCTAAGCTTAGGTCAAGAGATTCGTGATTACTTTCGATCTAGCCCTCGGCTAGGTCTTAGTATTTCCAAAGAGCTCTTTACTTTATACTATGAGTTAAGGAATTGAAGTTAAAAAAAAACTTCAAAATACGTATTCACCCCCCCCCCCCCCCCCCCCCTCTACGTATTTTTCCTATAGCAAACCGGGACCAACAATTGGCTTGATGAGCTGCTTTCTAGGTCTTCAAGTAAAGCAGCAGGATGATGGCATCTTCATCAATCAAGCTATGTATACAAGACATATCCTTGCCAAGGTTCGGTGTTCAGCATGCCAAAGCTGTGAAGATTCCAATGAACACGAACTGGAAGATAGAGCCAGACATAGATGGGAAGTCTGTGGATACTACAGACTACCGAGCTTTGATCGGATCCCTTCTATATCTCACTGCAAGTAGGCCGGATATAGCTTTTGCAGTTGGAGTCTGTGCTCGCTTCCAAAGCAATCCCAAGCACAGCCATCTTGAAGCTGCCAAGAGAATTCTTCGATATTTGAAGGGCACTATCAATATGGGGCTGTGGTATCCAACGGAGGATAATTTGGAGCTCACTGGATATTCAGATGCTGACTATGGAGGGTGCCGAATTGATAGGAAATCAACTTCGGGCACTTGTCAGTTCTTCGGAAGCAAGCTAATCTCATGGTTTTCGAAGAAGCAGACGAGTGTAGCTACTTCAACGACTGAAGCCGAATATATGGCCGCTGGAAGCTGTTGTTCTCAAATTCTATGGCTTCGTCAGCAGTTGAAGGACTACAATGTTGAAGCAAATGAAATTCCTATATTCTGTGACAACAACAGTGCGATCTGCATCTCTCAAAATCCAGTGCTTCACACCAGATGCAAGCACGTGGAAATCCGACATCACTTCATTCGTTATCATGTCGAGAAGAAGGATATCAAGCTCGAGAAAATTCATACCGATCTCCAGCGAGCAGATATCCTCACCAAGCCTCTAGCTGAGTCTCGTTTTAATCAGCTATGCATGGAATTAGGGTTGCTAGACCCTGGTGAATAGTGCTAGATTCAGGATGCACGAAGGAGTGGTCGCTAGTTTTTCGTAGCGTCACTCGCTTCGGATCTTCACCAACTCAAGTGAGTTACTTCAAAATTCCACTCGCTTGAAGAAGGAGAAATAAGGTGGAGAAAGGTGGAGTGTTGGAAGACGTTCCCTACCCGCTTACAGGAATTGTTAAGCCATTGGTTAAGGGGGAACTATTGTGTGCTCTCGGAGCAAGCTACTTCCAAAGTGAGCAAGGAAAGCTGATACCTAGCCTAGGATTCCTAGCGAGTGGGTATAAACACTCGCAAGTGCCGTTTCTAGTAACGGTTGTGGGGTCTTGTATCGGGCCTTCCCACGTAAAAACAGTGAAAGCTTAGGCAGGGCTGGCACCTAGACCTTATGTCCTCTTCCCATCTTTCCGCCGAAGAGGAGCAAGTCTTCTCATCTCCTTCATCGTGGATAAACATCAAATCCTTACTCACACTTCATTGAGTCGAGCTGCCGAATGTCTATTCATTCCCCCCCCCCCCCCCCCCCCCTCTTTGAATTTTTGCATCGTTTCAATTCAAAGCGAGTCGATTGCAAGTTCATTCTGTAGCTTGTAGGAGGAAGCTTGAAGGTTTACCTTTTTCTACAAAAGGTTGCAGGGCTGGTGACATGCTTCTGCGTAAAATACGAGATTGTCTTGTCAGAGCATTCTCATTGTCATCCTGTCCATTTCTGCTCTGAGATAAGGACTTGTACTCATCCCCCATTCGTCGTGAATATGTACACTTACGTGAAGCTCCCCTCTGGGTTGTAGCAAGCTTGTGTACTATATTCATTCTCTCCCCCATTCACTCCGATGGAGGACTCTCTAATTCGTAGAGGAAGATGAATGCCATGAAGATGAATGCCAAGAAGATGAAGTACTCTACAGGTGGTATCAACAAGCTTCAAAGCAATATCAACAATTGGATTCATCAAGTGCTATCCAAATCCTCAAAATGGAGAGTGAGATTGATAAGAAAGAGCTTGAGAGCCGAAGGAGGAGTGCACAGGCTCTTGATCTGCAGAATGCTAAATTATCTATCCTACTGAAGAAAGTCAAAGAACTGGGAGAAGCTTACACTGAGAAGGTTGTTGCAGGTGCCGAATTCCATCTCTCTCTAAATCAGAGAGAGAGGAGCCTTGAAACAATGAGGGCAGAGCTTCAAGCGGCCCAGGAATTCTGGTATTTCAACCTGCAAGAGGAAAAGAAGGATCTGAGGAGTGAAGTTGAAGCGGAGCTGGAGGCTCGCTTCAAGACGGTGGAGCCACTAGAGAGGTTGATGCTCTCATTGAAGGAGAGAGAAAAGCAGTGCGAGTATCTGCTCGAGGAAATAAGCATCAAAACAGCCGAACTAGTGCTCTCCCAGGAGCACACGTTCGCAGGAAAGACCGAGCGGATGCTGCAAGCTGTCTTCAACGCAGTTAACTCACTTCACAAATCCATCTCTGGAAAATCAATCACCCTTACCCCTGGCAGTGATGATGCCAAAAAGGGGGAATGACAAGTGAAGGAAGGAGGTGTTGGAGGTTCGGGAGGAAGTGGAGCTGTTGGAGTGGAGAGGATGCTTGAGGGAGGCAGTGGTGCTGGAGATGAGGAGGAAGGACTAGATGATGAAGAGAGGGCGAGGCTTGCAAAGAAAGGGAAAGTGAAGCTCACTGAGGAGGAGCTTATGAAGAAGCCCGAAGAGCCCCGCAGGCCACTTGAAGAAAAAGTGCTTGCCTCTTCAATCGCTCGTCATCCTCCTGTCGTAGTGATGACCAAGGAGCAGAGGGAGCAGCAAATTGCGGAAGATGAGGCCCTGGCCTGGGCACTGGAGCGTGATTTTGAATTAAGGAAGCTAACACTTGCAGGTGCTTCAGGTTCTAAAGCGCTCGCTTCAGCCGCCGCACCCGCTTCAACTGCCGCGCTCGCTACATCAACTGCAGGAGCCACTTCATCTGCAGTCGTCCCTTCAAGCACTACAAAGAAGGACATGCCGCCTCCCCCACCACCAAGTCAGACCTTGAAGCGGCCCGCACCAGATTCTAAAGATGACCCCGCGGCCAAGCGCCAAAATGTCAAACAAGCAATCGCTTCGAGGGCTGAGAAGCAGGAAAGAGGGAGGAAGAGAGGAGAGGAATGGAAGGAGAAGGAGGAGAAGGAGAAGAGGATAAGAGCCAAAAGACTTCAAGTCATTGATGGCCGGATCGAGGAACACTTCAGCGAAGTGAAACTCATCCAATCCGCCATCTGCCGAAGTGCGTTCGTTCCCCTCATGCCCGATGAGTCCGAAGCATGCGAGACACAAGCTATAATTGATGCATGCGACGTGACAGGGAAGGAAATGGTCGACTCCGGACGCTACCCTCTCAAGGAGGAACAAGATCACATCCGCAAGCGTCTCAATGAAAAGAGACCAATCTGGAGCACTGAGACGAGCGCCAAATTCCATGCTGTCATGAAGGAATTAGCTAGCAGATCAGAGGAAGAGCTGGCAGCCAGGAGGAATGAGCATCCCGACGCAAGGGAGATTGAGGACTTCATTCCAAGAGATCTCCGCGACCAGTGGTTGTTTTACAAGGAGCTTTTTATCAAAGCTTACTACTTCTGGGGAGTAGTGCCACTGCAGGATGAATGCTCCCGGATGAGTGCTCTCAACAACTTCCAGTGTGCATACGATGAAAAGATGCGGAGGAAAATATTGACCATGGCTGAGCTTGCAGAGCCCAAATCCCTCATCGTCAAGGTGCCTGAAGTGAAGATGTTGGTCCCGGTTTGTTAATGGGAAAATACGTAGAGGGGGGGGTGAATACGTATTTTGAAGTTTTTCAACTTCAAATCCCTTAACTCAGAGTAACAAGTAAAGAGCTCGCTTGAAACTTAAGACCTAGCTGAAGCTAGATCTACAGTCCGTAACTTGCCTGCTTGACCGAAGTGAACACTTGATCAAGAGGGAGTCTTTACTCGTATATGCGGAATTTGGTGAGCTAAAATCTTTCCTAAGTATTTAAAATTTCCAGATTAGGTTTGTTTAGATGCAATGTGCAATGGATAATCAAACAAGTAAAAGTTTAGGGTTAGAGAGATACGACACAAAGATTTATAGTGGTTCGGAGATAAAGCTCCTACGTCCACTTGTTGCACGACGGCAACTGTTCTCTTCACTCAAGAACTTGAAGGTTGCAGGTCCTTCAAAAACCTGGTCAAGATCGAGCTTCACTCGCTTGGATCTGACAGACGCTGGGTGATTCCGGGTTCACACCAAAAACCTAACTAGACTGGAAGCTTCACTCGCTTCAGTCGAACAGACAGGGAGATTATGGGCTCTCCTTACAGCCTAGCTTCGATCGAGCTTCACACGAATGATGTAAGTGCAAGCTTGGATCTAGACTCTATGATCGAGGCTTCTTCAATCGATGAAAGAAGGGCCTTGGATCGAAACAACCTAACGACGACGAACACAAAAACCTAACAGACAGATTTAGGGTTTTTGGTTTTACGACGACACACTATGAAGAGCTCTTTACAGTAAATGCAAAGATGGCTAGAGCTCTTCTTCTAAGCTTGGATATGGAATGGGCTTAGACTCTAAGTGTGAAGGTTGTGAAGACGAGTTCCGATGAACTGGAAACTCGGAGAACACTGGAAAACAAAGACTCGAAGATTTGCTCGAAGGCTTGGGAGTGTTTGTTTGCAGTAGGCTCGAATGCTCAAGTAGTGTTCTACTCTTCTTCTTCTTCATCCTTCACTATTTATAGGCGGAGAGATGCCGAGATCCGTTGCTTGGTTGGTGGCCTTGTCCCTCCTCCTCTCGACAGTACTTGCGCAGGCTGGCACCTTTTTCAGACGTCCAGTTTTGGCATTTTGCCAAAATTGGCTAACTTACAAGGCTAACAGTAACTGGAGCGAGCCAGTACTGTTGCGGCGCCTTTGTCGGCCTGGCAGTCAACTCTTCTACTCCACTCCGCTTTCGACACGTGGAGATCTCGTAATTAATGCTACGATCTCCTGTTGACTGGAGTTCAAAATTTGAGCAGGAGTCGCGTTGTCGCTTTCTGGTAGGTAGTGGCTCGCTTCGCTTTGAAGTTGTAGCGTCCGCTTTAGTTGAGTCACTTCGTAGTCATTCTGTAGTGAGCCGCTTCGGGAAATAAAGTTCCCTAGTGACTACTTTGGAAATTGCTGACTAGAGTTGACTAGCTTTGACTTTACACTGTAGTGCTCGCTTCGCTTCGCTTTGGCTTTGAACTGTAGCGCTTGCTTCGCTTCGCTTTGGCCTTGAACTGTAGCGCTCGCTTCGCTTCGCTTTGGCCTTGAACTGTAGCGCTCGCTTCGCTTCGCTTTGGCCTTGAACTGTAGCGCTTGCTTCGCTTTGAAAAACACACTCAAGCGAGTGGCCTTCACTTGAAATTTTGAAGCCTAAAATCTAAGCAAAATAAAGAGCCATCCTAACAGAGTAGGCTTAGAAAAATTCTAACTTATCAACTACATCAAAACGGGTCGCTTGGCAACAGAACGCTTTGGGGTTTTGGGATCAAATCAAAACACTAAGATATCCCTTTTAGGTTCCCCCTTAACACATTCGTTCTTAACAATTCCCAACAATTTCCCCCTTTTTGATGATGCCAAAACCCATAAGACTTAGATAAAAATAAATCTAGTCTATCTAACCGTGAAGGGAACTTCAAGCGACTGCTTCCTTTGCAGTTTCGTTTGTAATTTTCTTTTAAGTTCCCCTTTTTTTTCGGTTAAAATATTTGATTGAGTTTGTAGCATAAGGATAAAATATCCATAAAGTTGTAAAGCAACACAAGAGGGACAGAAAGTAAATCAATTGATGAATATTTGTTCCCAAAACAAGAAGCTTGAAACTCTGAGGTTTCCTGCAGCTTCATCCTTGTCTTTCTTCTTCTCCTCCGTCACCTCCTCCTTCTTCTTCTCTTCAGTAAAGTAAGCAGATAGCACATTCAACTCTAGAGATTCAACAGTGTGGACAGTTGGATTTCTCCATGCGCTTTACAGTCTGAATGCTTCATTTACTTCCGCATCTGTGACGCTGCGATCAGGAATCCTTGTGCCTGGATGAAATGGCATTGGAAATCTCTTCATTTCTGGCACCTTGACGATAAGGGGTTTTGGCTCTGCAAGTTCAGCCATAGTGAAGATTTTCCTCCGCATCTTCTCGTCGTATGCACATAAGAAATTGTTGAGGGCACTCATCCGCGAGCACTCATCCTGTAGTGGCACTACTCCCCAGAAATAGTAAGCTTTGATAAAAAGCTCCTTGTAGAGTAGCCACTGATCGCGAAGATCTCTTGGAATGAATTCCTCAATCTCCCTTTCGTCGGGATGCTCATTTCTCCTAGCTGCCAGTTCTTCCTCAGATCTGCTGGCCAGCTCCTTCATCACAGCATGAAATTTGGCGCTCAACTCCTGGTTCCACATAGGTCTCTTTTCATTAAGACGTTTGCGGATGTGATCTTGCTCCTCCTTAAGAGGGTAGCGTCCCGAATTGACCATCTCCCTTCCCGTTACGTCGCAAGCATCGATAATGGACTGAGTCTCGCAAGCTTCAGACTCCTCGGGCATAAAGGGAATGAAAGCACTTCTGCAGATGGCGGATTGGATGAGTTTTACTTCACTGAAATGTTCCTCAATCCGGCCATCGATGATCTCGAGTCGCTTGGCCCTAATCTTCTTCTCCTTTTCTTCCTTCTCATTCCAATGTTCTCCTCTCGTCCTTCTCCTTTCTTGCTTTTCTGCTCTCGAGGTGACTGCTTGTTTGACCATTTGGCGCTTGGCCGCATGGTCATCTTTTGTATCTGGTGCAGCACGCTTCAAGGTTTGCTTTGGTGGTGGGGGAGGTGGCATGTCTTTCTTCGTAGCGGCACTCGAGGGAACAATTGCAGATGAAGTGAGTGCAACTGTAGTCGGAGTGAGTGCGGCTGACGAAGCTGGCGCGGCGGCTGAAGCGGGCGCTTTGGGTGAAGCGGCCGCTTGGGAACTAGACGAAGCACCTGCAGCAATAGATTTTTTGGTTAGTTCAAAAAGGCGCTCCATCTCCCACGCCAAGGCAGCATCCTGCTCCACCTGCTTCTGCCTCTCCTCCTTCGTAACCACCGTCACCGGAGGATGCCGTGCAATTGAAGCAGCAAGAATTTTCTGCTCAATTGGTCTCTTGGGCTCCTCGGGCTTTTTCAACAGCTCCTCCTTCGTGAGCTTTACCTTCCCCTTCTCAACTAGTGAAGCCCTCGCTTCATCCTCTACTTCATCCTCAACTCCAGCACCATTGCCTCCCTCCAACATCAATTCTACTCCAACTCTGCTTCCTCCAACTACTCCTAGCTTCACTTGTCCTTCCCCCTTTTTGGCATCATCACTGCCAGGGGTTAGGACGATTGACTTTCCGGAGAGGGATTGATGGAGTGAGTTGACTGTGTTGAAGATGGCCTCCAACATCTTTTCGGCTTTTCCCACAGTTGGAGCCACCAATTCAGCAGTTTTGATTGAGATTTTTTCAAGGAGATATTCGCACTGCTTCTCTCTCTCCACAACTGATGCCATCATCCTCTCTAACGGTTCCACCTCCCTGAAGCGAGCCGCCAGCTCCGCTTCAACTTCCCTCCTTATTTCCTCCTTCTCCTCTTGCAAGTTAAAGTACCAGAAATCCTGGGCCGCTTTAAGTTCTGCCTCCATGGTTTCAAGCGACCTCTCTCTCTGATTTAGAGAGAGATGGAATTTGGCACCTGCAGCAACCTTGTCGGTGTAAGCTTCACTCAGAGCCTTGACTTTCTCCAGCAGAATGGTTAACTCAGCGTTTTGCAGATCTAGAGCCTGCGCACTCTTTCTACGGCTCTCCAGTTCTTTCTTGTCTAGCTCACTTTCTTGTTTGAGCTCCTTCATTTCAGTTCGAAGTGAGTCGAGGATCTTTTTGGTGCTTATCAGCTCACTCCCCTTCCTGATCAATTCCTCATCCTTCTTTTCTACTGCCTCCTTCAGCTTCTTCAGCTCTTTCTCCAACACCTTCTTCTCAATCCCAACGGCGATCAGTTTGGCATTAACCTCCCTCAAGCGACTCCGTTCCGCATCAAGCGAGTCCTTGAGTTTGGTGATAGATGCTGTTTGATTTTCCACTAGCGTCGCCTGCGCTTCCAGCGTCTTCTCTTTTTCCTCCAATAACTTTCCCTTCTCCTCCACCATAGCCTCCAACTCTCCCTTCTTCTTGCTAAAGTCTTCTTTAAGACTCTTGACCTCCAGCACCCTCCGGTTCACCTCTTCCTCCTTCTTGGAGATCTCGCTTTGGAGATTTGAGATCTCCACCTCCTTTGCCTCAATTTCCTCAGCATGGGCACTGATCAATTGCTTCTCATGTGAAGTTGGCTCTCGTTTGGGAATCACAGCATCTGGATATTCCCGCTTTATCTTAGCATCCAGCTTATCCCAGAAACTGGTCCCATCAAGAAAATTGTGGAAGCCGTCCACATCGATGAAGTTGAGCAACTTGGCCTCCAATTGTATCAGTTCTTCTTTCTTGAATGCTTGCATGAGGTTGTATATTTTGTAATATTCCGTTGCGCGATACGTGATATATGTCAGGAAGTCGACGACTTTGGTGAAGAAGTCATCTGTCCACGGAACATTGGAATATCGGAGAGCAATGATCTCTGAGGCTTGCTTTCGATCCTTAACGTAGTGATCGATGTCCTGTATTTCTGCAGTGATGGCAGGAGGTATGAATGGTGGGATTATTGGGAGTTCACCGGCTGTTTGGGCGGTATCGGCTGTAGCTGCCGATGTCGAAGGGGATAGTGATGATGTGGCTTCGGGGGTTTCAGGAATTTGGATAGGTTCGGTTTGAGGTGCTTGTGTTTGCTGGGTTTGGAATGGGTGGAAAGTGGTGTAAGCTTCGATTGGGTCGACATGGAGTAGAGGGATTTCGGGCATATGGAAAGAAGAACCAGTTTCTTCTTCTCGTGGGGATTGAAGATGGGCAGTTGAGGATGTCTGGGTTTCAGGTAGTGGCTGGGTTTGGATTTGAAGAGTTTGTGTTTGGACTTGGGGTGGGGATTGGGGTTGAGTAACTTCAATGTCCTCAAGCGGCTCCTCCACCGCCTCGCTTTCTTGGACAATTGAAGCGACTTGCTTCATTTTCTTGCCTCGCTTTGGCGCGGCTCGCTTCCCGGGTGAAGCGACCGGCCTCGCTTGGCTCACTTCGGCTTGCCTTTCGGCAACCGGTCTCGCTACGGGCACTTCAACTTCCAGAAGTCCCAAATCCATCAACGTTTTGGTTTTTCTGCATTTGTCATAGTAGATGGACTGTTTGTTGTAGGCGATGGTGTCATCTTCCGGCCATGCTTTGCCCGGAAACTTCTTCTCCAAGGCAAAGGAAAGCCTTGAGAAGAACTTCAGTTTCCCCTTGCGGAGAATCTGGTCGGCGCTCCCCTTCACGAACGCAAAATCGGCAGCGGCTTCGTGAATTTGCTTGAGAAACCAGCCGTGCCAATTGAATCTGGTTCCAGTCAGGCTATCGACGATAACAGCGGTGGCGATCAGTTTCGTCTCGGAGAGAGTATCCAGGGTTCCGATGTAACATGCGATACTCTTTGAGAAGAGTTCGCAGACATGGTTGAAGGGGGCCTTAAAGCTCAAACGGATACTGGCCTCCTTGAAATTCGGATCTGCTTCGGCGGTTGCAAAACGACCGTACTGAACTCCGGCTGAAAGACCTAAATCGAGCAGTGAGTCTCCTCCTTCTCTCGGCAAGTCGAATGCGCCGATGAGTTCACTCATATCCACCTCCACCGGCTTCCTGGTCCGTGGATCAGTGAAAGAAGACGTATTCTGCTCCTTCCTTAGGTTTAGCAAAAGCTCACCTACCGCTTTTGCCAGTATTTTTGACGGAACCGCCGTCACCAATTTCCATAGACCGGCCGTGGTCACGGCTCTATGGAGAAAACCATTCTTCTCGATGATGGCTGGATCGAGATGAGGCTCGACATTAATATGCTTGTCGACCTCCGCGAGAAACTCCTCCATTGTTTCTGTCTTCTGCTTCTTGCCCATGGTGAAATTTGAAGGATTTTGAACGGAGTTTTATCGATGAAAAACAAGGGTTGAGACTCGTGAGTTGCAGATGTTGCAGATCTAAGTACGAGAATGGCAATTTTTGAAGGCTGTGAAAGGTTTTGCAGTTCTCCCTCGTCCCATATATATAGAGTTAGGTCTTGGCTGACGTGGCAGGGGTAGGACGGTAATATCGCCGTAAGTCCTGTAGGTAGGCGGCGGACGTGCGGTGATGGGTCTGACGTGTTCGGCGTCACCACAGTAAAAGTGAACCGTCAACTTGCACGATGTCTCCACGTGGCCTGCTGTGATTGGATTGTCTTATACGGCGCTAATCCAACGGTTGCAGATTGGGGGCTGTTGAGATTCGATGGCTGGATCTTTTCCGCCTTTTCCCGCTTCAAATTTGAAGTGAGAACCACGCGCCCGTTATTTTCGCCGTTCCTGATTCTGCATTAAATACTTGGCAGAAAGTAAAATAGGCACTCAAGTGCAGACAGCTCATACTCGCTTCGTGCCCGCTCGCTTCGAGTTGGGCCGCTAGGCTTTGACTCGCTTGAGAGGCATTCGCTTGAGTGACTGTTCCGCACTTGCTTGCGATGGCTAGCTTTGAGTTACGTAGCACTCGCTTGGCCATCTGAAGCGACTGGAATAAGAAAATGAATTTCTTTGCTTAATTTTAAAATGTTTCTGACTTACATACTTCGAGGATAAACAATAGTGTATTCCTCTTTGTATTTGTGTCAGATTCATTTCATATTTTCCACATAGTGAGTGAAGGTTTCTAGCACGCTTCGGCTCACTTAGTGTACTTAAAATTTGAAATGCTTACCAGTCAATCTCACTTCGTAGGAGATTGATACCACTAGTTGTAGACTTCATTTGATTTGGACTTCAGATTGTTGAATCCACTTGTTCGTTTTGAAGCTTGTTGATACCACCTGTTGTGTATTCCATCTTCTTGGCATTCGTCTTCATGGCATTCATCTTCCTCTACGAATTAGAGAGTCCTCCATCGAAGTGAATGAGGGAGGAAATGAATATAGTACACAAGCTTACTACAACCCGAAGGGAGCATCACGTAAGTGTACTTATTCACGACGAATGGGGGACGAGTACAAGTCCTTATCTCAGAGCAGAAATGGACAGGATGACAATGAGAATGCTCTGACAAGACAATCTCGTATTTTATGCAGAAGCATGTCACCAGCCCTGCAACCTTTTGTATAAAAAGGTAAACCTTCAAGCTTTCCTACAATCTAGAGAATGAATCTGCAGTCGACTCGCTTTGAACCAAGCTAGGGCAAATTGAAGCGATGCAGAATTCGAGATAGCAGCATTCTTGCTCGCTTTGGAAGTAGCTTGCTCCGAGAGTAAGCATTAGTTCCCCCTTAACCATATACTTAACAATTCCAATAAGTTGGTAGGGAACTTCTTCCAATACTCCACCTATCTCCACCTAACTTCATTTTCTTCAAGCGAGTGGAGTTTGAAGTGACTCGCTTGAGTTGGTGAAGATACGAAGCGAGTGCCGCACAAGGGAACAAGCGAACACTCCTTCGTGCATCCTGGAACTAGCATTCTTCACCAGGGTCTAATAACCCTAATTCCATGCATAGCTGGTTGAATCGAGACTCAGCTAGAGGCTTGGTGAGGATATCTGCTCGCTGGAGATCGGTATGGATTTTCTCGAGCTTGATATCCTTCTTCTCGACATGATCACGAATGAAATGATGTCGAATTTCCACATGCTTGCACCTGGTGTGAAGCACTGGATTCTGCGAGATACATATGGCACTGTTGTTGTCGCAGAAGATTGGAATTTCATTCGCTTCAACTTTGTAGTCCTTCAACTGCTGACGAAGCCATAGGATTTGAGAACAGCAGCTTCCTGCGGCCATATATTCAGCTTCAGTTGTTGAAGTGGCTACGCTGGTTTGCTTCTTTGAGAACCACGAGATCAGCTTGCTTCCCAAGAACTGACATGCGCCCGAAGTTGACTTCCTATCGACTCGGCATCCTCCATAGTCAGCATCGGAATATCCAGTGAGCTCCAAATTGTCCTCCGCTGGATACCACAGACCCATGTTGACAGTGCCTTTCAAATATCGAAGAATCCTTTTGGCAGCTTCAAGATGGCTGTGTTTGGGGTTGCTTTGGAAGCGAGCGCAGACTCCGACTGCAAAAACAATATCTGGCCTACTTGCAGTGAGATAGAATAGTGACCCAATTAGGGCACGATAATCTGTAGGATTTACAGATTTTCCTTCTTCGTCTGGCTCCATCTTCCAGTTGGTATTCATAGGGATCTTCACAGCTTTAGCATGTTGAACACCAAACTTGGCAAGCATATCTCTAGTATATTTCGCTTGGTTGATGAAAATTCCATTATCATGCTGCTTCACTTGAAGACCTAGAAAGCAGCTCATCAAGCCAATCATCGACATTTCATATTTGGTCTTCATCAGCTCTCCAAACTTCTCGCTAAGCGACTGGTTTGGTGACCCAAATATGATGTCATCCACGTAGATCTGGACCCAAAGCATATCTTCTCCATGGTTGATGGTGAAGAGAGTCCGATCTATCTTTCCTTTTTGGAATCCATTGTCCACTAGGAATTGAGATAAAGTATCATACCAAGCTCTGGGAGCTTGCTTCAGCCCATACAGGGCTTTCATCAAGCGATACACTTTATCTCCCTGCTCGAAACCCGGTGGCTGCTCCACATACACTTCTTCCTTCAATTCACCGTTGAGGAATGCGCTCTTCACATCCATTTGATAGACCTTGAACTTCTTGGCTGCTGCATAGGCTAGAAACAATCTGATAGCTTCAAGCAGTGCCACTGGAGCGAAGGTTTCGTCAAAGTCGATTCCTTCCTCTTGGCAGTAGCCTTTGGCAACGAGTCGCGCCTTGTTCCTCACTACGTTGTGGTCCTCGTCCGTCTTGTTCTTGAACACCCATTTGGTGCCAATAACGTGCTGGAATTTGGGACGATCCACGAGGTACCATACGTCGTTCCTGGTGAATTGATTCAGCTCCTCTTGCATGGCGATCCCCAATTAGAGTCGGCTAGGGCTTCCTCCACGCTTGATGGCTCAATGTTAGAGAGAAAGCAACTGAACATGGCACTTTCTCCAAACACTTGACTTCTGGTCACTACACCCTTGGAAGAATCTCCAATGATTTGACTTGGTGAGTGATCTTTGAGCCACGCTCGCTTTGATCCGCCAGCTTCATCTTCATCTTCTTCCTTGTCGCTCGCTTCATCGACTGAAGCGACTGGATTGGGTGCTTGGCCTGCACTAGCTTCAGGAATCTTGGGGGCAGCTTCGACTCCTCCTTTGGGATTCTGCTCGCTTGAGTCCTTGATCTCATCATCTTCATCGAGCACGTCCCAAGTGAGTTGATTTGAGGGTTCCTTGCTTTGATCCTTTTCATTCGCTTGAGCCTGTTCCTGTGGAAGACTTAAAGAAGACTCATCAAATACGACATGGGGCGATTCCTCCACAATTAGGGTTTTACAGTTGAACACCCTGTAGGCTTTGCTAGATGTAGAGTATCCTAAGAATACTCCTTCATCAGCTTTGCTTTCAAAGGCTTTCAACTGCGACTTCCCATTGTTGTGAATGAAGACCCTAAAACCAAAAATATGGAAATAAGATATGTTAGGAATTCTCCCTGTCCATATTTCATATGGTGTTTTGTCGTGCCGTTTGTTGAGAAGCGTCCGATTCTGTGTGTAGCACGCCGTGTTGGCAGCTTCAGCCCAATACTTCATCGGAAGCTTCGAGTCAGCAATCATGGTGCGAACGGCTTCTTTGATGATTCGATTTCTTCTTTCAGCAACTCCATTCTGCTGAGGAGTGCGTGCTGAAGAAGTTTGATGTGCTATGCCATGCTCCGTGCAGTACGCTTCAATTGTAGAGTTCAAGAACTCTGTGCCTTTGTCGGAGCGAATGGTCACAATAGCTTGATTCTTTTCCACCGCCAATCGCTTGAGTAGTTGTGGCAGTTTGGTCAGTGTCTCCTTCTTGCTTGAAAGGAATACAACCCAAGTGTAGCGAGAGAAGTCGTCGACTACATCTAGAGTATACTTCCTTCCATTTACACTAACTGGAGTAACTGGACCAAACAGATCCATGTGAAGCAGCTCGAGCACTCGCTTTGATGAGGTTTCTTCGAGACTGGCGAAGTGCTTCTTCGTCTGCTTCCCTCGTTGGCATGGTGAGCATGGATGGTCTTTGATGAAGACTTCATTCGGTATGCCTTGCACCAAACCCTTTCGAGCTAAGCGATTGATGGCTTTGAAGTTGAGATGATTCAAGCGTCTGTGCCATAGCCATCCAATTTCTGTAGCACTTCTTGCAACTAGGCAAGTTTCCTCTTTGCAGCTGTTCCATTGTGCTATGTAGACGTTCCTTTGCCTAATTCCAGTGAGCACAATCTGAGACGTGAGTTTGCTCTTCACAATGCACTTGTTGGAGATGAACTCCACCCTGTACCCCTTATCACAAAACTGTGAAATGGACAACAGGTTGTGCTTGAGTCCTTCCACATAGGAGACTTCTTCAATTGTGAGCTTTCCAACTCTCAGTGCGCCGTATCCCCTGGTGCTTCCTCGAGAGTTGTCACCAAAGGTTACGTGTGGACCCTTCTTCTCTATGTATTTGTGAAGTAGAGCTTTCATGCCGGTCATGTGTCGTGAACATCCACTGTCCAAGTACCAAACTTGTTGACCCTCACTTGGCATGGGATCCACGGCGCTCACCTGCAATTAGACAGATTTTGGTACCCAAATCAGTTTGGGTCCTTGCAGGTTAGTTCCCTTAGGTACCCACACTTGCTTCACTCTCTTTTGAGATGAAGCTTGTGTCTTGGGCTTCTCGACCTTCGAAAACTGTGATCTTTGCTTTGAAGCAGCTTCACACGTGCAACAGTGTGTGCAAGAGGGGTAGCGGCTCGCTTTAGACCTACCTATGCTCTTCCCATTTTGCTTATATCCTGAAGCGACTCGCTTCGGATTAGCTCTGGGTTTAGAGACTGACTTAGGGTTTCTAGTCTGTCGAAGCGGCTCGCTTGGTTTCCTTGAAGCGGTCCAACTAGGGTTTTGACCCTGACTCGCTTGAGAAACCTTGGGAATCTGAAGCGACCCAGTGGAAGCTTCAAAATCTTCCCCCTCAATGTTAGTCCGGTTGGACCATCTCCAGTCCGGATAGCGTGACACATAGACATTACTCCTCTTTTTAGGAGGTAGATCCTTTGTCTCTCGTGTCTTGGCTTGAGACTTAGAAGCTTCAACAGTTCTCCCTTTACCCTTGGATTGGTAAGACTTAGCATGTTGAATGCTAGGGACAGTTGAACTTTGCTTGCCCTTAGGATCTGCCCTTAAAGATATAGACATCTTCATAGGCTTCCTTTTAGGGTTCCCAGCCATTTCGCCTTTATCTTTGTTAGTGGTCGCTTTGGATGCAGTGGGCAGTTCCAAAGTGACTGATGGTGTAGTGTGAGATGCACCAACAAAGGCAGTCGGCTTGGGAGGTCCACCCTCATATCCAAGGCCAGCTTTCCTACCAAAAGGCAGAAGCGAGCCCTCTAGTGCCTGCCTAGCATATGATGCTTTATTCAAGTTGGCAACTAGAGTGGACTGGGTTTCATACCTTCCCTCCAAGCTTTGATGTCTAGCGAAGAGATCCTCGAACTTACTAGTCATAGCCCTTAAATTAAGTTTGACTTCGTCAAGCTCATGGGCTAGCTTTCGGTTCTCCTTCTCGCTTTGAGACAGAGCTTGTTTTACCACTTCGTGGTCGCTTGACAATTTCTGGTGCTTGTCAAACAACTCACTCCATGAAGAGGATTGTTCTTCCTCATTGACAGTGTGTGCTAGTGTAATTGAAGTGATTGAAGGATAGAAGAATACCTCTCCTGTTTCTTCATCGGTGAGCGCCATAAATCCAAGATCCTCACCATCACTGGAGTTTGGATCTGTGAATGCATCTGAGTCGCTTGGTGGATCTTCAGTTGTAGCGATCGGCACTTCACTCGCTACGAGCGCTCGCCTTGGAGCATCCCTCTTGGCCTTCAATTCCTCGCGCTCTTTAGCACTGAGCTTTGGGCAATCGGATTTGTAGTGGCCCATTTTGTGGCAGTGGTAACACTCCACTTCCATCATGTCGCGCGGGATCGTCTTGGTCGTCTCTTCTCTCTTTCCTTTTCCTTCTCGAGCATCAGTGCTCCTCCCTTTGTACTGCTTGTAGAATCTTTTGTACTTGCCCACTCGAGAGTTCATTTTGTTGAAATTCTTGGATAAGAACGCAATGTGTTCTTCCAACTCTTCCCTAGACATTTTGGCTAGCGATGGCTCGCTTGGCCCTTCGGCAGCTTTGAAAGCTACACCCTTTGATGTCGTGGGTGCTTCATCCTCGTCATCGAGGCTCATTCGATTCAGATCGAACTCGTGAGCTTTGAGCTCGGAGAACAGCACTTCTGGCGTGAGCTTCGTTAGATCCTTGGTAGCTAGATATAGCTCCTTCATAGTCTGCCACTTCCTTGTGAGAGCACGGACTATTTTCAGGTTTACTTCCTTGTCTGTGAGTTCCTTCCCAAGCGAGTTGAGAGTTGCAGTAATGTTGGTAACTCTCAGCTCGAAGGCGTCGATGGACTCTCCTGACTTCATCACCAGATTTTCAAACTCCCGCATCTGTACGGCGAGCTTGTTTTCTTTGATCTTGTCTGTGCCTTGAGAAATGAGGGCTAGGGTTTCCCACATCTCTTTGGCAGTTGCACATTTCCTTATCCTTGGCAGGTAGGCGTCTGATACAGTGCTTTGCATCGTGTGGCGTGCTATCTTGTCGAGGTTGGCGACTGTGAAGTCATTTGGAGTATACTCATCCTTATCCTTTTCCACGTATTGTTGACGAACGTGGGCTGGACGACCTTCAGCGGCTGGAACATCCACAGATATGGCTTTCTTGATCTCGATTGGTCCGTCCTCAATGACTTCCCACATCCGGTCGTGGATGGAACATAGGAAGCTCTCGACTCGGAAACTCCAGATCTCATAGCCTTCAATGGAAAACTGTGGAAGACTAGAAGCACTGTATGTAGACATGGCAAACAGTTAGTAGTATATGCAGTATGCGTGGGTGAGGTTTTGATGCACTTAGGAAAATAGGATCCGGTTCAGTGAGACAACGTGAAGCGAGTGGGGACTCGCTTCGGATATGCAAAGCAGAGGCTCGAAAGAACCTGGCTCTGATACCACTTGTTGGTCCCGGTTTGTTAATGGGAAAATACGTAGAGGGGGGGGGGGGGGTGAATACGTATTTTGAAGTTTTTCAACTTCAAATCCCTTAACTCAGAGTAACAAGTAAAGAGCTCGCTTGAAACTTAAGACCTAGCTGAAGCTAGATCTACAGTCCGTAACTTGCCTGCTTGACCGAAGTGAACACTTGATCAAGAGGGAGTCTTTACTCGTATATGCGGAATTTGGTGAGCTAAAATCTTTCCTAAGTATTTAAAATTTCCAGATTAGGTTTGTTTAGATGCAATGTGCAATGGATAATCAAACAAGTAAAAGTTTAGGGTTAGAGAGATACGACACAAAGATTTATAGTGGTTCGGAGATAAAGCTCCTACGTCCACTTGTTGCACGACGGCAACTGTTCTCTTCACTCAAGAAATTGAAGGTTGCGGGTCCTTCAAAAACCTGGTCAAGATCGAGCTTCACTCGCTTGGATCTGACAGAAGCTGGGTGATTCCGGGTTCACACCAAAAACCTAACTAGACTGGAAGCTTCACTCGCTTCAGTCGAACAGACAGGGAGATTACGAGCTCTCCTTACAGCCTAGCTTCGATCGAGCTTCACACGAATGATGTATGTTGGTCCCGGTTTGCTATAGGAAAAATACGTAGAGGGGGGGGTGAATACGTATTTTGAAGTTTTTCAACTTCAATTCCTTAACTCAGAGTATAAAGTAAAGTGCTCTTTGGAAATACTAAGACCTAGCCGAGGGCTAGATCTGAAGCAATCACGAATCTCTTGACCTAAGCTTAGAGCTTGATCAAGAGTGAGACTTTACTCTTTGTGCGGAATTTGGTGAGCTATAATCTTTCCTAAGTAATTGAAAATCCAAGTTAAGTTTGTTTATATGCACGTGCAATGGATAATCGAATACTGTAAAGAGATTAAGGTAAGAGAGATACGACACGAAGATTTATAGTGGTTCGGAGATAACGCTCCTACGTCCACTTTGTTGCACGACGGCAACTGTTCTCTTCACTCAAGAACTTGAAGGTTACGGGTCCTTCAAAAACCTTATCGAGATCGGGCTTCACTCGCCTGGATCTGATGAACAGTGCAGTGATTACGGGTTCACTACTAAGACCTAAACTGGACACGAAGCTTCACTCGCTTCTGTCCGAACAACAGGGAGATTCCGGCTCTCCTTACAGCCTAGCTTCGATCGAGCTTTACACAAACGGTGTAAGTGTAAGCTTGGATCTCAACTCTATGATCGAGGCTTCTTCAATCGCCTGGATCTGATGAACAGTGCAGTTGACTGGAGTTCAAATTCGGAGCGGGAATTTGTGCTGTCGCTTTCTGGTAGGTAGTGGCTTGCTTTGCTTTGAAGTTGTAGCGTCCGCTCCGAAGTGAGTTGCTTCAGGATCATACTGTAGCGGGTCGCTTCCGAAACGAAGTTTCGTAGTGACCGCTTTAATAAGTGTTGACCCGCTTTGACTCGCTTCTGCTTTCCTTGTAGCGCATGCTTCGCTTCGCTTCGTTTTGCTTTGAACTGTAGCGCTCGCTTCGCTTCGCTTTGGCAGACTCACTTTTGAATCTACTGTAGCGATCGCTTCGCTTCGCTATTCTTCGGCACGCTTCACTTCAGCTTGCTTGACTTGCTTCGCTTTGAAAAACACGCTCAAGCGAGTGGCCTTCACTTGAACTTTTGAAGCCTAATCTAAGCGAAATAAAAGAGCCATCCTAATAGTGTAGGCTTAGAAAAATTCTAACCTATTAACTACATCAAAATGGGTCGCTTGGGAAAAGGACACTTGGGGTTTTGGGATCTAATCAAAACAAATGACTTCATTTATCAAATATCCCATGTAGTTCCCCCTTAACAATTTAGTCCTTAACAATTCCCAACAATTTCCCCCTTTTTGATGATGCCAAAACCCATACGACTTAGATAAAAATAAATCTAGTCTATCTAACCGTGAAGGGAACTCCAAGCGACTGCTTCCTTTGCAGTTTCGTTTGTAATTTTCTTTTAAGTTCCTCCCCCTTTTTTTTTCGGTTAAATTAATGAGTTTGTAGCAGAAATATAAAGTCATTCACAAAGCGAGTAAATGACACAGAAGAGACAGAAATTGAAATTTGGATATATGAACAAGAAATTCACACAAAAATATGTAAGGAACTTGAAACTCAGAGGTTTCCTGCAGTTCCTTCCCTGTCTTCTTCCTTTCCTTCTCTCGTCACTTCCCTTCTTCCTCCTTCTCCTTCTCTTCTTCATCTGCCTCCAAATCCTTTGCAATCATTTCTTCGGGTATGGTGTATGCACTGAAAACCTTTGCTTCCATCGAATCAACATTGTGGATGCTTGGTATCCTCCAAGTCTCTTCCAGTTGGAAGGCTTCATCCACCTCAGCGTCGATGATGCTGCGATTGAGGATACTGGTGCCAGGTAGGAATGGCATGATGAATTCCTTCTTGGCTGGTACCTTGATGATTAATGGTGTAGGCTCTCCAAGCTGTGCAAGAGCGAAGACTTCTTGCCTAAATTTCTCATCATAGACACTAAGGAAGTTGTTGAGCGCAGTGACCCTTGAGCATTCAGTCTGCAATGGCACTACTTCCCAATAGTAGTATGCTTTGATAAATTTCTCCTTGTAATGAAGCCATTGCTCGAGTAGTTCGTCAGGAATGAAATGCTCGATCTCACGGGCATCAGGGTGCTCATCTCTGCGCACAGCCAACTCCTCCTCCGACCGGCTGGACATCTGTGCTATGATTGTTTTGAACTTCTTTCCTGACTCGCCGCTCCAGGAAGGAAGCTTCTTGTTGAGTTGCTTGCGAATGTAATTGCGTTCTTCTCTGAGAGGGTAGCGGCCAGAGTCAATCATTTCTTTCGCAGTCTTGTGACATGTGTCGATCATAGCCTGATCTAGGCATGCATCGGATTCTTCTGGCGTGATTGGAAAAAAGATACTTCTGACCAAGACGGACTGGATGACTTTCATTTCATTGAAGTGTTTCTCAATTCGTTCGTCAATGACTTGCAGTCGTTTTGTCCTTAACCTCTTTTCCTTCTCTGCCCGTGGAACAACTGCCTTCTCAACTTTTTGGCGCTTGGTCGCTGAATCATCTCTCTTAGTTTCTGGAGCAGTTCGCTTCACTATTGATGATGGGGGAGATGAAGTGGGTGCTTCGTCTGAAGTGGGCGCTTGAGAGCTAGAAGTACCTGCAAAAGTTTTCAAATTAAACTGGCGCTCGATCTCCCAAGCCATAGTCTCGCTTGCCTCTGCTAGCTTCCGCCTTTCCTCCTTTGTTAGCACAGTGACTGGAGGATGTCGAGCAATGGAAGAGGCAAGCACTTTATCTCCAAGTGGCTTGCGGGGTTCTTCAGGCTTTTTCAGCGGTTCCTTCTCAGTGAGCTTTTCTTTGCCTTTCTTTGCAGACTTCGCCTCTCTCTCCTCTTCTCCAGTACCACTACTCTCCTCCAACAATTTCTCTACTTCAACAGCTCCAATTACTCCACCTTGTGGCTCCAAGGGATTGACATTTTTCAGTACCATCCCTTCCCCCTTTTTGGCATCATCAAAACCAGGGGTTGGGACGATTGTCTTTCCAGTAAGAGACTTGTGAAGTACCTCAATCTTGTCAAGTACAGCATGAAACATCTCTTCCGTTCGAGACGCGAAGACTTGCTTTTCCGACAATTCAGCTTTCTTCAAGTCAAGAGGCTGTGCATTTTTCCTTAGACTTTCAAGCTCTCTCTTGTCAATGGCACTCTCCTCTTTGACTTTCTTCAATTGGGTTCGAAGTAAGTCAAGAGTCTTCTTGGTACTGAGGAGTTCGCTTTCTTTCATCACCAACTCTCCCTCCTTATTCTCCACTTTCTTTTTCAGCTCCTTCACCTCCTTTTCCAACGTCTCCTTCTCTTTACCAACTGTGACCAGTTTGGTATTCACCACTCTCAAGCGGCTCCTTTCTGCGTCACGCGAGTCCTTGAGATCATTCACTAGATTTACTTGTGCCTCCAGCACTTTCTCCTTCTCCTTCAACTCCATCTTCTTTTTAGTGATCTCGTCTTGTAAACTTAAGATCTCTGCGTTCTTAACCTCCATCTCTTCTGCATGATCCCTCATTGGTTTCTTCTCATGAATGGTTGGGGTGTGCTTAGTAGGTGAGGATTGAGATTTGTTAACTTCAATGTCCTCAAGCGGCTTCTCCACCGCCTCGCTTTCTTTGACAGGTGAAGTGTCTTGCTTCAATCTCTTCTTTCCTTGCTTTGCAGCCACTTGCTTCAAGGATGAAGCGGCTTGCTTTGCTTGGGAAGCTTCAGCTTGTGCTTTCACAACTTGCCTTGCTCCGGGCACTTCTACAACTAGAAGTCCCTGATCCATTGGGATTTTTGTTTTCTTCCACTTTTCATAGAAGATGGTGTGCTTGTTGTATATGATCGTGTCAGAATCTGGCCATATCATCTCTGGATACTTCATTTCCAGTGCGACAGACAGCCTTGAGAAGAATTTCAATTTTCCTTTGCGCAGAATCTTATCTGGAGTTCCTGGTACGAATGCAAAATCGTCAGCAGCTTCGTGGATTTGCTTGAGAAGCCACCCGTGCCAGTTAAACTTTGTTCCAGTGAGGCTGTCGATGATCATGGTGGTGCCGATCAGCTTCGTCTCTGACAGCGTGTCGAGGGAACCGACATAGCATGCAATGCTCTTCGTAAAGAGTTCGCAGATGAGATTGAACGGTTCCTTCAGACTTTTGCGAATGTTGGCCTCCTTGAAGTTCGGATCTGCTCCAGCGACTGCAAATCGGCCATACTGCACTCCGGCCGAAAGACCTAGATCTAGCAGAGAATCTCCTCCTTCTCTTGGCAGATCGAACACCTCGATGAGTTTACTCATATCAACCTCCACCGGCTTCCTGGTTCGTGGGTCAGTGAAGGAAGATGTATTTTGTTCCTTCTTCAGATTCAGCAGAATCTCTCCAATGGCTTTCGCCAGAATCTTCATCGGTATCAAAGTTACAAACTTCCATAGACCGGCCGTGGTCACGGCTCTACGGAAGAAACCATTAACTTCGACGACAATAGGGTCGAGATGGGGCTCGACGTTGATGTGATCGCCAACTTTCGTCATGAACTTCTCCATTGTCTCAGTATTCTTTTTCTTGCCCATGGTGGATTTTGAAAGATTTTGAAGAAAATTTTAACAATGAAGTAGAAAGGGTTGAGACTCGTGAGTTGCAGAGTAATTGCAGATCTAGCACGAGAATGGCAACTTTAGAGGGCTGTGAAAGGTTTGCAGTTCTGCCTCGTCCCATATATATAGAGTTAGATTATGGCTGACGTGGCAGGGGTAGGACGGTAATAACGCCGAAAATCCTGTAGGTAGGCGGCGGACGTGCGGTGATGGATCTGACGTGTCCGGCGTCATCACAGTAAAAGTGAACCGCCACTTGCTCGGCGTCGCCACGTGGCTTGCTGCGGTTGGCTTGTCGTATACGGCGCTAATCCAATGGCTCCAGATTTTTGGGCTGTTGAGATTCGACGGCTGGATCTTCTCCGCCTTTTTCCGCTTCAAATTCAAACGTGTGAACACGCGCCCGTTATTTCCGTCGTTCCTGCACCTGCATTAAATGCACAGCAGAAAGTAAAATTGCACTCGAGTGCAGACAGCTCATACTCGCTTCATGCCCGCTCGCTTCGAGTTGGGCCGCTATGGCTTGACTCGCTTGAGAGGCATTCGCTTGAGTGACTGTTCTGCACTCGCTTGCGATGGCTAGCTTTGAGTGACGAAGCACTCGCTTGGCCATCTGAAGCGACTGGAATAAGAAATTGAATTTCTTTGCTTAATTTAAAATGTTTCTGACTTACATACTTCGAGGATAAACAAGAGTGTTTTCCCCTTTGTATTTGTGTCAGATTCATTTCATATTTTCCACGTAGTGGGTGAAGGTTTCTAGCACGCTTCGGCTCACTTAGTGTACTTAAAATTGAAACACTTACCAGTCAATCTCACTTCGTAGGAGATTGATACCACAAATTGAAGACTTCACTTGAATTAGATACCACATGTTGAATGCTACACGTTGAGTTAGATCTTCATGGCATTCATCTTCATGGCATTCATCTTCCTCTACGAATTAGAGAGTCCTCCATCGAAGTGAATGAGGGAGAGAATGAATAAAGTACACAAGCTTACTACAACCCGAAGGGAGCATCACGTAAGTGTACTTATTCACGACGAATGGGGGATGAGTACAAGTCCTTATCTCAGAGCAGAAATGGACAGGATGACAATGAGAATGCTCTGACAAGACAATCTCGTATTTTACGCAGAAGCATGTCACCAGCCCTGCAACCTTTTGTATAAAAAGGTAAACCTTCAAGCTTTCCTACATTCTAGAGAATGAATCTGCAGTCGGCTCGCTTTGACCCAAGCTAGGGCAAACTGAAGCGATGCAGAATTCAAGATTGCAGCATTCTTGCTCGCTTTGGAAGTAGCTTTCTCCGAGAGAAGCATTAGTTCCCCCTTAACCATATACTTAACAATTCAAATAAGTTGGTAGGGAACTTCTTCCAATACTCCACCTTTCTCCACCTAACTTCATTTTCTTCAAGCGAGTGAGTTTTGAAGTGGCTCGCTTGAGTTGGTGAAGATCCGAAGCGAGTGACGCACAAGAGAACAAGCGAACACTCCTTCGTGCATCCTGGAACTAGCATTCTTCACCAGGGTCTAATAACCCTAATTCCATGCATAGCTGGTTGAAACGAGACTCAGCTAGAGGCTTGGTGAGGATATCTGCTCGCTGGAGATCGGTATGGATTTTCTCGAGCTTGATATCCTTCTTCTCGACATGATCACGAATGAAATGATGTCGAATTTCCACATGCTTGCATCTGGTGTGAAGCACTGGATTCTGCGAAATACATATGGCACTGTTGTTGTCGCAGAAGATCGGAATTTCATTCGCTTCAACTTTGTAGTCCTTCAATTGTTGACGAAGCCAAAGAATTTGAGAACAGCAGCTTCCTACGGCCATATATTCAGCTTCCGTTGTTGAAGTGGCTACACTTGTTTGCTTCTTTGAGAACCACGAGATTAGCTTGCTTCCCAAGAACTGACATGTGCCCGACGTTGATTTCCTGTCAACTCGGCAGCCTCCATAGTCAGCATCGGAATATCCAGTGAGCTCCAAATTGTCTTCTGCTGGATACCACAGCCCCATATTGACAGTGCCCTTCAAATATCGAAGAATCCTTTTGGCAGCTTCAAGATGGCTGTGTTTGGGATTGCTTTGGAAGCGAGCGCAGACTCCGACTGCAAAAGCAATGTCTGGCCTACTTGCAGTGAGATAGAGAAGTGACCCGATTAGGGCACGATAATCTGTAGGATCTACAGATTTTCCTCCTTCGTCTGGCTCCATCTTCCAGTTGGTATTCATAGGAATCTTCACAGCTTTAGCATGTTGAACACCAAACTTGGCAAGCATATCTCGAGTGTACTTGGCCTGGTTGATGAAAATTCCATTATCCTGCTGCTTCACTTGAAGGCCTAGAAAGCAGCTCATCAAGCCAATCATTGACATCTCATACTTGGTCTTCATTAGCTCTCCAAACTTCTCGCTAAGCGACTGGTTTGGTGACCCAAATATGATGTCGTCCACGTAGATCTGGACCCATAGCATATCTTCTCCATGGTTGATGGTGAAGAGAGTCCGATCTATTTTCCCTTTGTGGAAGCCATTGTCCACTAGGAATTGAGAGAGTGTATCATACCAAGCTCTGGGAGCTTGCTTCAATCCATACAGGGCTTTCTTCAAGCGATACACTTTATCTCCCTGCTCGAAACCCGGTGGCTGCTCCACATACACTTCTTCCTTCAATTCACCGTTGAGGAACGCGCTCTTCACATCCATTTGGTACACCTTGAATTTCTTGGCCGCTGCATAGGCTAGAAATAAACGGATCGCTTCAAGACGTGCCACTGGAGCGAAGGTCTCGTCAAAGTCGATTCCTTCCACTTGGCAGTAGCCTTTGGCAACTAGTCGCGCCTTGTTCCTCACTACGTTGTGGTCCTCGTCCGTCTTGTTCTTGAACACCCACTTGGTGCCAATAACATGCTGAAACTTGGGACGATCCACGAGGTACCATACGTCGTTCCTGGTGAACTGATTCAGCTCTTCTTGCACGGCGATCACCCAGTTTGAATCGGCTAGGGCTTCCTCCACGCTTGATGGCTCAATGTTTGAGAGAAAGCAACTGAACATGGCACTTTCTCCAAACACTTGACTTCTGGTCACTACACCCTTGGATGGATCTCCAATGATTTGGCTAGGTGAGTGATCCTTGAGCCACGCTCGCTTTGATCCGCCAGCTTCATCTTCATCCGCTTCCTTGTCGCTCGCTTCACCGTCTGAAGCGACTGGATTGGGTGCTTGGCCAGTACTAGCTTCAGGAATCTTGGGGGCAGCTTCGACTTCTCCTTTGGGATCCTGCTCGCTTGAGTCCTTGATCTCATCATCTTCATCAAGCACGTCCCAAGAGAGTTGATTTGAGGGTTCCTTGCTTTGATCTTTTTCATTCGCTTGGGCCTGTTCCTGTGGAAGACTTAAAGAAGATTCATCAAATACGACATGGGGTGATTCCTCCACAATTAGGGTTTTACAGTTGAATACTCTGTAGGCTTTGCTAGATGTAGAGTATCCTAAGAATACTCCTTCATCAGCTTTGCTTTCAAAGGCTTTCAACTGTGACTTCCCATTGTTGTGAATGAAGACCCTACAACCAAAAATATGGAAATAAGAAATGTTAGGAATTCTCCCTGTCCATATTTCATATGGTGTTTTGTCGTGTCGTTTGTTGAGAAGCGTCCGATTCTGTGTGTAGCACGCCGTGTTGGCAGCTTCAGCCCAATACTTCATCGGAAGCTTCGAGTCAGCAATCATGGTGCGAACAGCTTCTTTGATGATTCGATTCCTTCTTTCAGCAACTCCATTCTGCTGAGGAGTGCGTGCTGAAGAAGTTTGAGGTGCTATGCCATGCTCCGTGCAGTACGCTTCAATTGTAGAGTTCAGGAACTCTGTGCCTTTGTCGGAGCGAATGGTCACTATAGCTTGATTCTTTTCCACCGCCAATCGCTTGAGCAGTTGTGGCAGTTTGGTCAGTGTCTCCTTCTTGCTGAATAGAAATACAACCCAAGTGTAGCGAGAGAAATCGTCGACTACAACTAGAGTGTACTTCCTTCCATTTACACTAACTGGAGTAACTGGACCAAACAGATCCATGTGAAGCAGCTCGAGCACTCGCTTTGATGAGGCTTCTTCGAGACTGGCGAAGTGCTTCTTCGTCTGCTTCCCTCGTTGGCATGGTGAGCATGGATGGTCTTTGATGAAGACTTCATTCGGTATGCCTTGCACCAAACCTTTTCGAGCTAAGCGATTGATAGCTTTGAAATTTAGGTGGTTCAAGCGTCTGTGCCATAGCCATCCAATTTCTGTAGCACTTCTTGCAACTAGACAAGTTTCCTCCTTGCAGCTGTCCCATTGTGCTATGTAGACATTCCTTTGTCTAACTCCAGTGAGCACAATCTGGGATGTGAGTTTGCTCTTCACAATGCACTTGTTGGAGATGAACTCCACCCTGTACCCTTTATCACAAAACTGTGAAATAGATAACAGGTTGTGCTTGAGTCCTTCCACATAGGAGACTTCTTCAATTGTGAGCTTTCCAATTTTCAGTGCGCCGTATCCCCTGGTGCTTCCTCGAGAGTTGTCACCAAAGGTTACGTGTGGACCCTTCTTCTCTATGTAGTTGTGAAGTAGAGCTTTCATGCCAGTCATGTGTCTTGAACATCCACTGTCCAAGTACCAAACTAGTTGACCCTCACTTGGCATGGGATCCACGGCGCTCACCTGCAATTAGACAGATTTTGGTACCCAAATCAGTTTGGGTCCTTGCAGGTTAGTTCCCTTAGGTACCCACACTTGCTTCACTCTCTTTTGAGATGAAGCTTGTGTCTTGGGCTTCTCGACCTTCGAAAACTTGGTGTACTGCCTAGAAGCAGCTTCACACGTGCAACAGTGTGTGCAAGAGGGGTAGCGGCTCGCTTCAGTCCTACCTATGCTCTTCCCACTTCGCTTATATCCTGAAGCGACTCGCTTCGGATTAGCTCTGGGTTTAGAGACTGACTTAGGGTTTCTAGTCTGTCGAAGCGGCTCGCTTGGTTTCCTCGAAGCGGTCCAACTAGGGTTTTGACCCCGACTCGCTTGAGTAACCTTGGAAGTTTGAAGCGGCCTCTTGGGTGCTTCAAGTTCTTCCCCCTCAACGTTAGTCCGGTTGGACCATCTCCAGTCCGGATAACGTGACACATAGACATTACTCCTCTTTTTAGGAGGTAGATCCTTTGTCTCTCGTGTCTTGGCTTGAGACTTAGAAGCTTCAACAGTTCTCCCTTTACCCTTGGATTGGTAAGACTTAGCATGTTGAGTGCCAGGGATTGTTGAATTTTGCTTGCCCTTAGGATCTGCCCTTAAAGATATAGACATCTTCATTGGCTTCCTTTTAGGGCTCTCAGCCATTTTGCCTTTGTCTTTGTTAGTGGTCGCTTTGGATGCAGTGGGCATTTCCAAAGTGACTGATGGTGTCGTGTTTGAAGCACCAACAAAGACAGTTGGCTTGGAAGGTCCACCCTCATATCCAAGTCCTCCCTTTCTACCAAAAGGTAGAAGAGAACTCTCTAGTGCCTGTCTAGCGTATGATGCTTTATTTAAGTTGGCGACTAGAGTGGATTGGGTTTCATACCTTCCCTCCAAGCTTTGATGTCTAGCGAAGAGATCCTCGAACTTACTAGTCATAGCCCTTAGATTAAGTTTGACTTGGTCAAGCTCAGTGGCTAGCTTTCGGTTCTCCTTCTTGCTTTGGGACAAAGCTTGTTGCAGCACTTCGTGGTCACTTGACAGTTTAACGTGCTTGTCAAGCAACTCACTCCATGTTGAGGAATTGGGTTCCTCTTGGTGCGAGTGTGCGAGTGTAATTGAACTCGATGGGGGATAGATGAATACCTCTCCAGTTTCTTCATCGGTGAGCGCCATAAATCCTAGATCCTCACCATCACTGGAATTTGGATCGGTGAATGCATCTGAGTCGCTTGGTGGATCTTCAGTTGTAGCGACCGGCACTTCACTCGCTACGAGCGCTCGCCCTGGTGTATCCCTTTTTGCTTTCAGTTCTTCTCGCTCCTTCGCACTCAGCTTTGGGCAATCGGATTTGTAGTGGCCCATCTTGTGGCAATGGTAACATTCCACTTCCATCATGTCTCTCGGGATCGGCTTTGTCGTCTCTACTTTCTTCCCTTTTCCTTCTCGAGCATCAGTGCTCCTCCCTTTGTATTGCTTGTAGAATCTTTTGTATTTGCCCACTCGAGAATTCATTTTATTGAAGTTCTTGGATAAGAACGCAATGTGTTCTTCCAACTCTTCCCTCGTCATCTTGGCTAGCGACTGCTCGCTTGGCCCTTCGGCAACTTTGAATGCTACTCCTTTTGACGTAGTGGGCGCTTCCTCCTCTTCGTCGAGGTTCATTCGATTCAGATCAAACTCGTGAGCTTTGAGTTCAGAAAATAGAATCTCTGGTGTGAGCTTTGATAGGTCCTTGGTTGCTAGATACAGCTCCTTCATAGTTTGCCACTTCCTTGTGAGAGCTCGGACAATTCAGGTTGACTTCCTTATCCGTGAGTTCCTTCCCAAGCGAGTTGAGAGTTGCAGTGATGTTGGTGACTCTCAGTTCGAAGGTGTCGATGGATTCTCCTGGCTTCATTATCAGGCTTTCAAACTCCCGCATTTGTACGGCGAGTTTGTTTTCTTTGATTTTGTCAGTGCCTTGAGAAATGAGAGCTAGAGTTTCCCACATCTCCTTCGCTGTTGCGCACTTCCTAATCCTTGGAAGGTAGGCGTCCGACACGGTGCTCTGCATCGTGTGGCGTGCGATCTTGTCAAGATTGGCAATCTTGAAGTCGTTGGGAGTGTACTCATCTTTGTCCTTGTCTACTAGTTGTTGTCGAACATGAGCTGCTCGTCCTTCCGCTGCTGGAACATCCACAGTGATGCTCTTCTTGATTGTGATAGGTCCATCTTCTATGACCTCCCACATGCGGTCATGGACGGAGCATAAGAAGCTCTCCACACGGAAGCTCCAGGTCTCGTAGCCCTCAATGGAAAACTGTGGAAGACTAGAAGCATTCATGGTAAACAGTTAGTAATAATGCAGTATGCGTGGGTGAGATTTTGATGCACTTAGGAAAATAGGATCCGGTTCAGTGAGACAACGTGAAGCGAGTGGGGACTCGCTTTGGATATGCAAAGCAGAGGCTCGAAAGAACCGCTGCTCTGATACCACTTGTTGGTCCCGGTTTGCTATAGGAAAAATACGTAGAGGGGGGGGTGAATACGTATTTTGAAGTTTTTCAACTTCAATTCCTTAACTTAGAGTATAAAGTAAAGTGCTCTTTGGAAATACTAAGACCTAGCCGAGGGCTAGATCTGAAGCAATCACGAATCTCTTGACCTAAGCTTAGAGCTTGATCAAGAGTGAGACTTTACTCTTTGTGCGGAATTTGGTGAGCTATAATCTTTCCTAAGTAATTGAAAATCCAAGTTAAGTTTGTTTATATGCACGTGCAATGGATAATCGAATACTGTAAAGAGATTAAGGTAAGAGAGATACGACACGAAGATTTATAGTGGTTCGGAGATAACGCTCCTACGTCCACTTTGTTGCACGACGGCAACTGTTCTCTTCACTCAAGAACTTGAAGGTTACGGGTCCTTCAAAAACCTTATCGAGATCGGGCTTCACTCGCCTAGATCTGATGAACAGTGCAGTGATTACGGGTTCACTACTAAGACCTAAACTGGACACGAAGCTTCACTCGCTTCTGTCCGAACAACAGGGAGATTCCGGGCTCTCCTTACAGCCTAGCTTCGATCGAGCTTTACACAAACGGTGTAAGTGTAAGGTTGGATCTCAACTCTATGATCGAGGCTTCTTCAATCGATGAAAGAAGGGCCTTGGATCGAAACAACCTAACGACAACACTCAAAAACCTAACAGACAAGTATAGGGTTTTTGGTTGACGACACACTATGAAGAACTCTTTACAGTAGATGCAAAGATTGGCTAGAGTTCTTCTTCTAAGCTTCGGATATATGAAGTGGGCTTAGAATCTAAGTGTGAAGGCTGTGAAGACGAGTTCCGATGAACTGGAAACTCGGAGAACACTTGAAAACAAAGACTCGAAGATTGCTAGAAAGCTGGGGAGTGTTTGTTTGCTGTATACGCTCGAATGCTCAAGTAGTGTTCTACATCTCTTCGTCTTCATCCTTCACTATTTATAGGCGGAGGGTTGGCTGAGATCCGTTGCTTGGTTGGTGGCCTTGTCCCTCCTCCTCTCGACAGTACTTACACAGGCTGGCTGCTTTTCAGACGCGCAGATTTGGACTTTTGCCGGAAATGGCTAAGTTCCAATTTCAACTGTAACTGGAGCGACCCAGTACTGTTACGGCGCCTTGTCGGCCTGGCAGTCAACTCCTCTGCTCCTCTCCGCTTTCGACACGTGGAGATCTCGTAATTAATGCGGAGATCTCCAGTTGACTGGAGTTCAAATTCGGAGCGGGAATTTGTGCTGTCGCTTTCTGGTAGGTAGTGGCTTGCTTTGCTTTGAAGTTGTAGCGTCCGCTCCGAAGTGAGTTGCTTCAGGATCATACTGTAGCGGGTCGCTTCCGAAACGAAGTTTCATAGTGACCGCTTTAATAAGTGTTGACCCGCTTTGACTCGCTTCTGCTTTCCTTGTAGCGCATGCTTCGCTTCGCTTCGTTTTGCTTTGAACTGTAGCGCTCGCTTCGCTTCGCTTTGGCAGACTCACTTTGAATCTACTGTAGCGATCGCTTCGCTTCGCTATTCTTCGGCACGCTTTACTTCAGCTTGCTTGACTTGCTTCGCTTTGAAAAACACGCTCAAGCGAGTGGCCTTCACTTGAACTTTTGAAGCCTAATCTAAGCGAAATAAAAGAGCCATCCTAACAGTGTAGGCTTAGAAAAATTCTAACCTATTAACTACATCAAAATGGGTCGCTTGGGAAAAGGACACTTGGGGTTTTGGGATCTAATCAAAACAAATGACTTCATTTATCAAATATCCCATGTAGTTCCCCCTTAACAATTTAGTCCTTAACAATTCCCAACAATGTAAGTGCAAGCTTGGATCTAGACTCTATGATCGAGGCTTCTTCAATCGATGAAAGAAGGGCCTTGGATCGAAACAACCTAACAACGACGAACACAAAAACCTAACAGACAGATTTAGGGTTTTTGGTTTTACGACGACACACTATGAAGAGCTCTTTACAGTAAATGCAAAGATGGCTAGAGCTCTTCTTCTAAGCTTGGATATGGAATGGGCTTAGACTCTAAGTGTGAAGGTTGTGAAGACGAGTTCCGATGAACTGGAAACTCGGAGAACACTGGAAAACAAAGACTCGAAGATTTGCTCGAAGGCTTGGGAGTGTTTGTTTGCAGTAGGCTCGAATGCTCAAGTAGTGTTCTACTCTTCTTCTTCTTCATCCTTCACTATTTATAGGCGGAGAGATGCCGAGATCCGTTGCTTGGTTGGTGGCCTTGTCCCTCCTCCTCTCGACAGTACTTGCGCAGGCTGGCACCTTTTTCAGACGTCCAGTTTTGGCATTTTGCCAAAATTGGCTAACTTACAAGGCTAACAGTAAGTGGAGCGAGCCAGTACTGTTGCGGCGCCTTTGTCGGCCTGGCAGTCAACTCTTCTGCTCCACTCCGCTTTCGACACGTGGAGATCTCGTAATTAATGCTACGATCTCCTGTTGACTGGAGTTCAAAGTATGAGCGGGAGTCGCGCTGTCGCTTTCTGGTAGGTAGTGGCTCGCTTCGCTTTGAAGTTGTAGCGTCCGCTTTAGTTGAGTCACTTCGTAGTCATTCTGTAGTGAGCCGCTTCGGGAAATAAAGTTCCCTAGTGACTACTTTGGAAATTGCTGACTAGAGTTGACTAGCTTTGACTTTACACTGTAGCGCTCGCTTCGCTTCGCTTTGGCTTTGAACTGTAGCGCTTGCTTCGCTTCGCTTTGGCCTTGAAATGTAGCGCTCGCTTCGCTTCGCTTTGGCCTTGAACTGTAGCGCTCGCTTCGCTTCGCTTTGGCCTTGAACTGTAGCGCTCGCTTCGCTTCGAAAAACACACTCAAGCGAGTGGCCTTCACTTGAAATTTTGAAGCCTAAAATCTAAGCAAAATAAAGAGCCATCCTAACAGAGTAGGCTTAGAAAAATTCTAACTTATCAACTACATCAAAACGGGTCGCTTGGGAACAGAACGCTTTGGGGTTTTGGGATCAAATCAAAACACTAAGATATCCCTTTTAGGTTCCCCCTTAACACATTCGTTCTTAACAATTCCGAACAGAAGAAGTTTCCAATTCCATCCCTTCCAGACACAAGAATCCCTGATCGCAGCGTCACAGATGCAGAGGTGAATGAAGCGTTCAGATTGGAGAGCACATGGAGGAGACCAAGTATCCACACTGTTGATACTTTGGAGTTGAACGTTTTATCTGCTTATTCTGCTGAAGCGAAGGAGAAGAAGAAGGAGGAGGTGACGGAGGAGAAGGAGAAAGACAAGGAAGAAGTTGCAGGAAACCTCTGAGTTTCAAGCTTCTTATTCTATGAACTGATGTTCAATCTATCCAATTTACTTCCTGTCCCTCTTGTGTTATTTAATAGCTTTGTGGATATTTTATCCTTATGCTACAAAACTCACTTAATTTAACCGAAAAAAAAGGGAATGGAACTTTAAAAAATAATAATAATAATAATAAATAAATAAATAAATAAATAAAAAATAAATAAAACGAAGCCTGCAAAGGAAGCAGTCGCTTGAAGTTCCCTTCCACGGTTAGATAGGCTAGATTATCTCAGTCTAAGTCTTTGGGTTTTGGCATCATCAAAAAGGGGGGAAATTGTTGGAAATTGTTAAGAACAACATGTTAAGGGGGAACCTATAAGGGACAATTAATTGTTTTGATTTGATCCCAAAACCCCAAAGCGTTCTGTTCCCAAGCGACCCATTTTTGATGTAGATAATAGGTTAGAATTTTTCTAAGCCTACTCTGTTAGGATGGCTCTTTATTTTGCTTAGAATATAGACATCAAATGATCAAGTGAAAGCCACTCACTTGAGTGTGTTTTTCGAAGCGAAGCAAGTCTAGCAAACCGAAGTGAAGCGTGCCGAAGAATAGCGAAGCGAAGCGAGCGCTACAGTATATTCAAAGTGAGTTTGCCAAAGCAAAGCGAAGCGAGCGCTACAGTGTAAAGTTAAAGCGAGTCAACTCTGGTCAATATTTTCCAAAGCAGTCACTAGGGAACTCTGCTTCCCAAAGCGACACACTACAGAATGACTAAGAAGTGACTCAAATCTAAGCGGACGCTACAACTTCAAAGCGAAGCGAGCCACTACCTTCCAGAAAGCGACAGCACAATTCCCGCTCCGAATTTGAACTCCAGTCAACTGGAGATCTCCGCATTTATTACGAGATCTCCACGTGTCGAACGCGGAGAGGAGCAGCGGAGTTGACTGCCAGGCCGACAGGGCGCCGCAACAGTACTGGGTCGCTCCAGTTACTGTTGAAATTGGATCTTAGCCATTTCCGGCAAAAATCCAAAACTGGGCGTCTGAAAAGCAGCCAGCCTGTGCAAGTACTGTCGAGAGAAGGAGGGACAAAGCCACCAACCAAGCAACGGATCTCGGCATCCCTCTGCCTATAAATAGTGAAGGATGAAGACGGAGAGAAGTAGAACACTTCCTGAGCATTCGAGCCTACTGCAAACAAACACTCCCAGCCTTAGAGCAAATTCCGAGTCTTTGTTTCCAAGTGTTCTCCGAGTTCCAGTCCCATCGGAACCCGTCTTCACAACCTTCACACTTAAAGTCTAAGCCCATTCCATATCCAAGCTTAGAAGAAGAGCTCTAGCCATCTTTGCACTTATTGTAAAGAGCTCTTCATAGTGTGTCGTCGTAAACCAAAAACCCTAAATCTGTTGTTAGGTTTTTGTGTTCGTCGTCGTTAGGTTTTTCCAATCCAAGGCCCTTCTTTCATTGATTGAAGAAGCCTCGATCATAGAGTCTAGATCCAAGCTTGCACTTACATCGTTTGTGTGAAGCTCGATCGAAGCTAGGCTGTAAGGAGAGCCCGCAATCTCCCTGTCTGTCGTCGGACTGAAGCGAGTGAAGCTTCCAGTCCAGTCTAGGTTTTTGTAGTGAACCCGGAATCACTGCATTTGTTGTCAGATCCAAGCGAGTGAAGCTCGATCTCGACTAGGCTTTTGAAGAGCCCGTAATCTTCAAGTTCTTGAGTGAAGAGAACTGTTGCCGAGTGCAACAAGTGGACGTAGGAGTGTTATCTCCGAACCACTATAAATCTCTGTGTCGTATCTCTCTAACCCTAAACTCTTTACTTTGATTATTCATTGCATATTGCATCTAAACAAACATAATCTGGAATTTTAATTACTTAGGAAAAACATTAGCTCACCAAATTCCGCATAAAGAGTAAAGTCTCACTCTTGATCAGGCTTGAAGCTTAGGTCAAGAGAATCTTGATTGCTTTAGATCTAGCTCTCGGCTAGGTCTTAGTATTTCTACGAGCACTTTACTTCATACTCTGAGTTAAGGAATTTGAAGTTGAAAAACTTCAAAATACGTATTCACCCCCCCCCCCCCCCCCCCCCACCCCCTCTACGTATTTTTCCTATAACAAACCGGGACCAACATTTCCCAAAATGGCTAAAAGCCAAGATTTACAGTAACTGGCTCAGAGCAGTACTGTAGTGGCTGCTTGTCGGTCCTTCGAGTCAACTGTAGCATCCAATCCTTGCAAGCCACGTGGAGATCTGCATTAATGGCGGCTGATCTTCACTTGAATGAGTTCAAACTCGAGTTTAAACAAGGGATGGTAGTTCAACTGTCGCTTTCAAGCTATGTAATGTAGTCGCTTCGCTTTTCGAGAGCACTTGCTTCAGCTTTGTCGGGTGGACTCGCTTCAGCTTTATCGAGAGTACTCGCTTCAGCTTTATCAGGTGGCCTCGCTTTAGCTTCAAAACACACCAAGCGAGTGGCCTTCTTGCTTAATTGGAAACCTACAAGCTAGTCCTAAAGCGACTAAAATGAAATAAGCTTTCCTAACATTGTAAGCTTGAAAATTTCTATCCTATTATACTAATCAAATAGGGTCGCTTGGGAACATGATTAACACAGAGGGTTTTGGGATTGAATTAAAATACAATAATTAATTTTATTAAGTGTCCCAAAATGGTTCCCCCTTAACACGTGAATCCTTAACAATTCCCAACAGGGCTTAAATCCATGATTTTTGGAATATGGTCCTCTATTAATATCGACACATTTTTTAGTACATAATCTAACTATGTTTATATTTTATGTATGGTATTTTCACTCGATCTTTTGGGATGTTTCCTTTCTTATTTATATTTTTTTCCTTTAGTTTTCACTCACAAATACTATTGAACATTTCATTTGTTTTAGAAGCACAATCTAAATGTTGATAGGAGTTAAGGATAACTACGTGTGTAATTCAAGATATAAGTAGCAAGAGAGAAGATAAAAATTGATAATCTTGCCGAGTGATGCTATTCGGCCATAATGTGGCCGGCCATAATTTAACTTGTTTTATTTTTTATAATATCAAATAATTTATATATTTATGCCAAACTTTTTTAGATTATAAAATACTCAAAAAGTGATACTCCGTATTTTTTACGTATTTTTTAAAATTAATCCTTTAATTATTTGATAATTTTTACTATTTTAAAGTATTTTTTTTACCTTTTTTACCTAAAAAATGAAAAAAAAAAAATATGTAATTTTTGGGGAAAAAATATTTTTAAATTAAAATATGAAATTAATAAATTATTGTTATCATTTACAATTTTTAAAATTACAAAAAATATAAAAAATATTGTTGTGTGGCCGGCCACATTATGGCCAAATAGCATTATTGAATCTTGCCATTATTTTGGAGAATGAGTTGCATAGAGATATTATAGTTGCATCTATTTTTTCCTTTTCCCATTAGGTTTTTGTTTATTTTCAATATATATAATTTACAAAATGTATAGTTGTTGGATGATAACTTTTTAAGAAAAGAAAAAAAAAAAAAAAAGGTTAAGAAAAATATAGTTGTTTATTTACACTCACATGTATTCAAGAAGTGTAACATTTTAGTTGGGACAGGGGATTTCTACAGTAGACAGATTTTTTTACTCTTTGTATTTTATTCTCTAAAGATTAAAATGTTCAAATATAAACTCTTCAACACAGTCTATCACGTGCGTCGCACGGGGGCAATACTAGTAAAAAGAAAGAGAAACTAAACGAGTGCCGTAACCAAGAGTACAAAACCACATTACCTCGGGAATCCGGGGGCGAGGTGGCTGAGTACCCACAATATGACACTCCAGATCAGCAATGGCGGTGAAGGTGATGAGCGTTTTGTCCCAGACTTGCTTTTTTAGCCGTTGAAAGGGACGGGATAGTGGAGAAGGGGAATCAAGTTGCTCCTCTATACTCTCAGACGAGGTCGCAGATGTCGTTTCCCCTACCTCGGAAGCAAACCCCAAGGCAGCTTGGACCTTCCTCTTCCGTGACTTCGGCGCCGCAAGTAGTTCCACTGCAAGTGCAAGTAGAGAAAAAAGACACATTAGTCATCAAAAACCAAAAAAGAGAAGGTGTGTGTGTGTGTGTGTGGGGGGGGGGGGGGGGGGGTGGGGGGGGGGGGGGGTGGGGGGGGGGGGGGAGGGGGGGAGGGGGGGGGGGGGAGAACAAGGCAAGAAGACCGAAGTGTATGCAGTAAAGCCTCACCCCTCCCCGGTGCCACCGAAGTAGCTGGATCATTGGGGCTTAGCCACGTAGCCATTAGTTCGGCCTCGGAGAAGTTGTCAGCGATTCGCCCAACCCTCTTCACTAACCCCTGAAGGTCACCGAAGTCATTGTCGGTGTCCCAATCATTCAATTTCCCACTCCTCCATACAAATTGGAGTGCCCCCTCGAACTGGCAGAAGAAAAACTTCTTCTGGCAGTCCGGTACTTGCGACTTCGTCTCCACCTTAAAAGAACGACGGGGTGAGAGGTAGTACCACCCCGCACCCGATCTAAACTAGAAAAATCTTTTTAGAAGTCCTAAAGTAAGGGGAAAGTTTTGGCGGCTGGACACAACGCCCAAACCAGTTATTTGTTGAATGGAATTAGGGGTTATCTGGGCGATAAAAATACCGAGCTGGTTCTGGATTTCGGTATTAATGGTGGGATAAGGGAAATGAAGACCCCCTTTGGGAGAGTCTTCATAAATGGTGACAAAGCCAGCCGGAGGTCAACAGGCTCTGTCCGTCGGCCAGGGAACGACAAGCAACGCAGAAAGGGGAAAACCGTATTTGCGACCGATCTTGAGATGATCGAAAGAGTTAAAACAAGAGGAATAGGTTGCTACTTTACTATCCGTACCCTCACGCTCACCAAAATTCACGGAGACGATGGACAAAGAAAGGGACCCAATGGTAACAACCTCCAAAATAGACAGACTCGCCGCCGGAGAACCCGACGACGACCTAGACTCAGACGCGACAATGGAATTAGAAGGATTCATGGTGATAACTTACTCGTGCTTTAGAAATAAGGAAGCCTACGGTACAAAAGCTTGGTAATGGTAGACGACGATGGAACAGTTCACAAAGGGGGAAATTTAGGGAGAGAAATTTTGGAAAATAATTTAAATTTGGGTTGAAATGTGATTCGGCGTATCACAAAAGCTATTTGAACCCTAAGGAACTGTTCACGTCCACCAACCCATCACATCTCCACTTTATCGGGAGTCCAACCGCCACACTCATTAAATGCGTCTGACACGTACTATGTTGGACTTCGACATCTGTCTAGACCTTGACATCGGCAGTTGAAGTAAAATCTGCTCTCACGACTTCGGGGAATTCGACCCCGACACACTCCAAATGTTCAACTTCGAAAATTGAACTTACTTCAAGCTCAACAATCCCGATATACTGATCCAAGTACATCAAACTCATTCCAAAGGGGCAACGATTCGACTTCGTCAGAATCTCAACTTTCGACCGGGCCATCGAATCTCTTCAACACTTCGGAGGACAATGATTCAATTTCATTAGAATCTCAACTTTCCCGTCATCGAATATCTTCAACCCTTTGGAGGGGCAACGATTCGACTTCGTTATAATCTCAACTTTTGACGGGGCCATCGAGTTTTTATCTTACCACTTCGGATCCCTGACTCAACCACATCACATCTTCGCTCTACGTCTTTTTTTTTTTTGGGGGGGGGGGGGGGGGGGAAGGGGGTGGTGGGGTCGTTGTATATCTAAAGCAAAACCGTTGTTTTAGTGGTTACGACGACCGGTCCACTGTTTAACAATCCCTATCTGAAAGAATATGAATAAGCAAGAATAAAGCCCATTATCTCATGTTTTAGACCATGTGTCGATCTGAGTTCGGAGGGGATCACGAAGGTCGCTTGACAATGATGAGATATAAACATATCACAGTCGAGATTGTTTGGGCTGAGCTATCGGTCTAGACTGCAGCTTAATGGTAGTGATGAATCCCAATCACTAATTATGCTGGTACGATGGACGTATTGAGGATCAAGGGAGATAATGCTCTTCTGATACTGACCTTGCATCAAAGGTGATATAGGTGAAGAGATACAGATCTCAGGCTTTAGTAGCTCGATCTTAACCTTGGTAAACCATTAGATGTATATGTATTCTTGAGTGTTGCTTTGATTTACAAAGCATATGAATTTATCGCTAGTTCATCAACCTCTTGTTGTACTTTGGGTAATACGGAGATGCATATTATGTTTTATGAGTGTTATCAATAAGCCGTGTCCTATGTATATAGGTTGACGTATCCCCTCAGGGAGTTCACAAGGCTTATTATACCAAGTCATGCATGCTGATTAAGTTCTGGTATAATAATAAGGTGTGAACGGGTACTACATGAGGATTAAGAGGTTAATTAATTAGGAGCGGTCATGGTAGCTCTAATCAATTAATGGATACGGAAGGTCTCAAACACGGGGGTCAAACTAAACAAAATACCAGCCCCAATCTATATAATTGGGACAGAGCGGTGAATGAGTTATGACTCTTTAGTGGAGTGACGTCATAGCTCTAATAAGATAAATGTTCAGGGGTGGACATGGAAATATCTTATTAGATAAGGCCCAACTCTGTCTGGTATCCGATCCCTAGGATGGCCCAAACAGACCTCGGGAAACGATCTAAGTTGTATTATTGAGTTTGAACTCAATAATTGTACTCAGGATAGTATATGATATATATTGGATTTATATCCGGTGAATGAATATTAAATATAATTAATTTAGATTTATATCCTAAGGGATAAGATTAAATCTAATTAGTTATTATTTAATTATTCAAGGATAAGATTAAATCTAATAAGATAAGATTTATTTAAATCTTATGGGTATAATATCATATAAATAAATATATTTTAAATATGTTATATTAGGATTAATTCAATCTGTTAGAATTAATTCTGGTAATACAGTTGCATGACGGAACAAATTAATTCCTAATTAATTGTATATTAATTAATGAATAAAATTTGAAGTTATGGAAAAAAATAAATATGATATGGGCGGCGGTTATGGTATGAGAAAAATATGGAATTAAATCTTCTTATTTTTGTACCATATAAATACTCTCTAGTCTCTCATTCTAAACCCTAGTCGTCAGTGTGGGTTTTTGACACGAAAATCGAAACCCTAGATGAGAGAGAGAGAGCGGCCGCCCGGTTCTGAAAAAGGAGATCGAGGTTCCAGGGATCTCGAGACGTCCACCAAGTCTCAGATCTAGAGGTGTGGGATCACATCCTAGAAGATCAGAGCCGTAGATTCATCCAGATTTGTCTCAAATCCTCCGTCTACGATAATCATAAGGTATGTACTCGAACTCTTGTATGAACTTGTGTGCACGATCGAAGCATCGCACTCAATCCAGATCTGGAATCCGGGTGGCTGTTGAGTAGCCAACCCAACAGGGTGTGATAGGATACAACCCAACTACTAGGCCCAAACATTGGGCCCATTCTAAATAGGGCCCAACAACGAAGCTCGGCCTAGCAGTTCGGCCCATGAAGACCTCTGCCCAGGAAGAACTCCTTCAACGACTACAATTTGAGCCCTAAGAGACGTAGGAGACTTGGATGTTTATCACAAATAGGAGATAAACTTGAAAGAGTCCTTATTATAGTGAAACTCGACATACTTGTATATATATAGAGGCTAGGTTAGAGTTAGAGATTCATACACACTTTTCACACTTTGTACGCCTACATTCATCAATAAACAACACCTCTCTTCCTCCCGTGGACGTAGATCTATTCTATGTAATAGTCGCAGTTTTTCTTAGTGAGTAATAAAAACTCCGACATTTATTTTAAGTATTAAGAGTATTATTAAGAATTAGAGTAATAAAAATCCAAGAACTATGAATAACCGTAAAGTTGTTGTATAATAAAATCAAGTATTAAGAAAGGCCCAATGAAATAAAATGAAATATTATTAATCGAGAGGCCGAAGGCCTATTTAAGAAATTAAGGCTCATTCAAGAAACGAAGGCCCATTTAAAGAACGAGGCCCATTTAAGAGACAAGGCCCATTACACGATTTAATTCATGAATTGTCGTGGCCCAATACGAAAGCCCAAGTGTTGTGCTAATTTATTAATAAAAGGAAGAAGCCCAACATTTATGATATTATAACAATTACATATGATGATATAAAATACATGCTAGACACAACTATGTACAAAGGAAGAAGAGAAAATAAATGGAAAAAAAATACAAGGGAGGACTCGGCATACATAGCCCCTCCAACGTCTCTCTATCTATAATAATATTAGGGAGCTCAAATTCGTCCTTAATCCAAGAATTAGAGGTTTAAACAACCCCATGAACAAGATTAAGGTAGGGAACCAATATCATCATCGCCCCGTTTTGACATCGGACTAGTACCGAGAATATGTACACCCTAATCATCTCTCTTTCCCTCCAAGGCAGAAACCGGCCAAACCCTACAGCAAACACATATAAATACAAGTTAACTTCCTTCACACACACACACAATCACATCCATAAACTTAGAGCACAAGAAAGGGGGTTGGAGAGTGAAAACCGAGAAGGAGGAGGAAAGCATAGGAGTTTCCAACACCTTGAGCATCAAGGGAGCTCACGGTAAGGCTTTTTCCCCCATTTCATTCAAGTTTCACACATGCAAGGGTTAACATAGAGCTTATACCACCATAGAAGCAAGCACAAGGAAGGGGGAAGAGAAGGACCGAAGCTAAGTAAGATTTCCAGCAGTTAAATCCCAAGTAAGAACCTCTCCATTTTTCATTTGAATTGATGAGAAAAGATTCCAAGACTCATAGGCATTAAACCCCATTTTTAGATCACCAACAATCGACCTTGAGAGGAGAAAACCGAGAAGGCAGCAGCCAAGGAAAGGAACCAAGAAGGCAGTCCCCAACAAGGCCAAGAACACTATTTCCAAACCCATACTCAAGCAAGTAAGTAAAGCCCTCCATATTTCTCTAGGAACTAGGATAAATCGAGCATGCATACACTTTAGAATGACCAAAATGAATGCTAGAGGCTGACCCCAAATGTAAAAACCCATTGCATGTTTATTTAAGACCAAGATCACCAACAAATTCGAGCATGCAATCACAAGAACTGACTTAGGAAGTATACCGAATCACATAGGCCCCAAATAGTGAATTTTTGCCTTCATCCAAGCATAAGATTTCAACCAAGCATGTTATAATCATAAGGCATGAGAAACCCCCCAATTTATCCTCGAAACAACATGAACCAAACATCAACATTGCTCCTAAACTGGAGAATTTCCAGTATCAACAACAACCAACAATTACAACTAGCAACAACACCCAACATAACTAACAATATAGCATAATAATACACTGCCCAATCCACCAATTCATCAACAACCGAATCCATCGAAGATAGTAAGCATAACCGAGAACCAGAGAGAGAAGGAAGACACTTATCAGTAGCCAACAGTAGCAGCAGGAGACTGCCGGAGTGAAGAACACTGCCGGAAGGGTGTCGGTAGAAAACAGGGGAGTACCCTGGTGGCATCGGACGCCACCAGTACGAAGCCACCGTACATGCAGAGAAGAGGAAGGGAAGATTAGTGAAGAGGGGAATGAAGGAGTAAAGGACCGAGAAGGGAGAGGGCGGACGACGGCAGCAACGACGGCGACGAACGACGCCTAAGCCGAGGAGGCGTGTTCCCGAGCAATAGAGGCTAGGGTTTTAGTTTAGGCCTAACGGCCGGACGATGGAGCCACCGTGGGAGTTGCCCCGGCAGCAGCAGAGAACCAATGGAGCTCGAGCCACGGGAGGAGAAGCAATCGAGAACGGAAAGAAACCGCACCGGCGCCATCTCACCACGGCGACGAGGGACGACGAAGGAGCCATACCCAACGGCTATTCGTCGGAGAATCGCATCGAAGAGCATTACCCCCAATTTCCCGAAGCCAATTAGGGCATTCCCTAATTGGGAGAAAACGGAGATTAAAAGGGTTGAGGACAGTAACCGACAGCAAAGGGAAGGCCACCGATAAGAAAGCACCGACGGATAAGAGTAATCGCCGGCGATAGACTGCCGGGGGAAGGGGGGGAGTGCCGCGAGGAAGAAGAAGAGGGAATGAGGGTCGTGAGTGAAGAAACGGAAGAAGAGGGGAGTAGGGTTTAAGCAATTAAACGAAACGGGCCGGGTTACGGGCCGGACTCCGGTTCGGGCTGGACTCGGGCCGACTAACGAAGTAATTTATATAACGGGCCAACGATTAATTAAAATATGATGGGCCGATAAAATATGCTAATTGGGCCAAATAATTTATTTAACGGGCCGATAATTATACTTAACGAACTGGGCCAACCGATTGGGCCGAATAATTTATTAACTGGCCAGTATTATACTTAACGAATCGGGCCAACCAATTGGACCGATCAATTTATTTAACAGACCTATAATGATTAAATATTCCGATTTTATAAGTGTAGACCACTTATAATAAGAAACCACGAAGCCACATTATTGGCCAAAATCAAGCATCCTCCGATTTCTATCGGAAAGGAAGAATTAAAAGACACAACGATTAATCGAGTAAACGATTACAGCATATGTTAATCAGAAAATCTCTAAGTAAGAGATCATAACCTCGATAGGACATGAACCTTTGCATAGATCGATAATTATCGATTTTTACAACATTCTCATGTTACGTTCTTTGAACGAGGTTAGGGGAAGGGAAGGGCCGAGATTAAGGTGGTAACCAGGATTGCTAAGCAGATCAGGAGCAACTATCGAGGTGGGCTTTCATACAACGAAAATGTTTTCTTATGCTTAAAATTCTTTTATCAAAAGAATTGTCATGCCATGAAAGTT
Organism: Thymus quinquecostatus; assembly: GCA_024222315.1. Classification (NCBI taxonomy): domain Eukaryota; kingdom Viridiplantae; phylum Streptophyta; class Magnoliopsida; order Lamiales; family Lamiaceae; genus Thymus; species Thymus quinquecostatus. Next base: position 14,923,328 of record CM044164.1, on the reverse strand, counting down.
TTGTTTTGTATGATGTCTATCTGTGAATGGGCTTCGGCCAAATGTTAATCAGGACGAATTCGGGCATATCGGGGTCGTTCCTCGATGAGTTAAGTGCACTAGATAACCGTGAGCCGACGAAAGCCGGCCGGTTAGGTATTCGGGAGGGTGGCCAACCTCTCCGAGTACACCTACATGGATCAGATACGACGGATTACACCACGAAAAATAGCTTGCAAGCGCTTTCTTTTACGAAAACGTTTTAGTGAACATAGGACTTTTCCGTAAAACCCCTATGATTCACCTGTATGGCTGGCAATATTTTGTTTTGGCATGTGTCCACTGAGTACTTTGTACTCAACCCTGTATATATTTCCCATGTGCAGGTTGAACAGGATGAATTGGAGCAGTCGGGAAGGCTTTTGTCGAGCATGGAAAAGAGTCGAAGTCTCTTGGTGGTGCATGTCTCCATACATGCATCTCACGTCCTTCCGCTGTGTATCTTTCAGTTATAGAACCATGCCCACTTTTGAGTATCATTGCAACCTTCTTTTGCTTTCGGGTGTCGTTGTAATGTAATGACTTTTCCAGACTATGTATCTTCTTTTGAACAACGCTTCCGCTATCGTTGTGTCATGAATTTGCTTCCGCTAGTGATTAAAGGTGTCTTTTGCTTCATCTCGTCAAATGATGAAATCTCCAACTTAATGAAATGTAACGCTTCCGCTTTGTCACACCACAAGTGATGTTTACCTTCTTTTATTTCCCCTTTCTTTTACGTCGCGACCTCGCCTGACCAATTTAAGCGGGGTGGGTCGTGACATTCTAAATAGATCGAACCACGCAAACTCTTGTGTGCTCGTTCTTCTTTTCATACTTGTGTATTTATTGCTATGAAAACAAAATCGATCAGTACCCTTCTCCTGTAGCATTAAATGCAATGTAGAATAGTGACATAGGCACTTGAGTACGCTTTGCATGCAAGTTGCTTCTGCTTATTATTCGTTTGAATACATGTATGAATAGAACAGTAAAAATAACTATAGAATACTTAGAATAATATTTTATTATAAATAAAATAAGTTTTTAGATAAATAAGAATTGAGAGCATAGAAAATATCACGTACGCATATGAATAAATAAGATACTTCGAATCCGTATTGCTATTATATATAGAGGGTGTTTGGCTAAGCTTATAAGCTAGTTTAAGTTGCTTATAAGCTGTTGAGAGCTTATAAACACTCTAAAAGTGTTTGGTAAAATAAGCTCCCAAAGAGCTTATAAGCTCCCAAAATAAGCTCTTAGCGCTTACAAGCACCCCCAAAAATAAGATCCTCCACCCTAACTTATTTTTTCAAAACTTGACTTTTTTCATTGTATAATTTCATGTTATTTTTATATTTCTATTATAAACACTTTCATTTTATTATAGAAAATTATAAATTCCAAAAAATATATATATATATATATATATATATTTTTTTTTCATTTTTTTTAATTTTCAAATTTTAATTTATTTTGAACTATAAGTTTTTTTATCCAAACACTTTGAAATCTTATCCTTTTATATATAATAGCAAAGCGGATTCGGAACCCCACGTTAATTCACGTGCCTACGTGGCGCTCCCTATGCTCTCCGTTCCTATTTATCTAAAAATTCTATTTTTATATTTTTTTTACGTAAATCATGTATATATAATATATTGTAAATCATGTATGTATATCCCATGTAATTTATAATAGATTAATTAAATCATGTATATATATATATATATATAATATATTTAATTTATTTTATAATATAAATCATGTAGACATTTTAAATTTACGTAAATACATGATTATTATATATCTACGTAATTAATCTATTATAAATCAAATAAGATATATTTATAATATATTTAATTTATTTTATAATATAAATCATGTAGACATTTTATTTTTATTATAATAAACAACGGGCTACCTAAAAGTATAAATATAAAGTGATTCATGTCAAATATTAACGTTAAAATTGATTATAACTATGTGAGACTCTCTTTGACATATTTTTTTTTATCAAAATAAACAACGGGCGCTGAACTTATTTTGACGTAACGACAACGGGCTACCTAAAAGTAGCAATATAAAGTGATTCATGTCGAATATTGACGTTAAAATTGATTATAACTATGTGAGACTTTCTTTGACATATTTTTTTTTTTTATCAAAATAAACAACGGGCGATGAACTTATTTTGACGTAACAACATTTTATTTTATTTTACAATAAACAACGGGCTACCTAAAAGTAGCAATATAAAGTGATTTACATCGAATATTGACGTTAAAATTCTTATAAACACGATTAACGAGAAACTTCATATTGACATTTTGTTTTATTACAATAAACAACGGCTACGTCTCTTTTACCTTTTTAGTTTATTAAAATAAACAACGGGCGGCTTGACTTATATTGATATAACTGTCATTTTCTTTTTATTACAAATTCTCTTTGACAAGAAGGGTGCACCATCATGCTCCTGTGAAATATTGACTCATTGAATGAACTTTGCAATGGCATAAGGATGATTGTAACAAAACTTGGAGGCCGTGTGATAGAAGCAAATATGCTTTCAGGAAAAAAATGCTGGTAAGAAGTTTCCAATTGCAAGAATGACGATATATAACTACATCAGATCAAATTAAGTTACCAGTTAGATTGCAAAAGATGCATTTTCCACTGTGTGTTTGGTTTGCTATGATAATAAATAAGATTCAAGGACAATCCCTCTCTAATGTAGGGTTATACCTATCAAAATCGGTCTTCAGTCATGGACGGTTTTGTTGGAAAATATGTTGCGTACAACAATGAATCTGGGTAAACACGTTCGATAACCTTTATAAAATAAAAGTTACAAGATCTGAACTATAACACACTCGTTAGAAATTACAATACAACAAACTAGATTAAATACATAATTAAAGGGTAAAACCGAGTCGAGTAGAACTCTTCCCGCAAGAAGCTTTATGCCCCGGTAGTGCTCTCGGAACTGGCGTAGCTTCCCAAAAGGTAAAACGGTTTTCGTCTTGATAGTAGTAGCACCACAAACTATCAAGCTCCGACGAACTAGTTGCAGACGAGGAACTGAGCTCGAAGAAAATGAATGCAACGAGATGCTCGTATATGATATCGATGTAGTTTTTGATTGGTGTGTTAGAATGAATCTAAACACGTCTATTTATAGGCTACGTCTCAACCGAGAAATTGATGAGCCATAATGTGTCGGTGGAGGTTACGTGAGTAACTCCTGGCTCATGAATGCCTCGTTGGGGGTTACGGGATAACTCCTAGAGGTTATTCCCGACTCATCATGGCGTTGGTGGTTATGAGCGTAACTCCCGGGGTTACTCTCAACGTATTAATATCGTTGGAGGTTACGGGTGTAACTCCTAGTAGTTACTCCCGAATGTACCTAGACACGGCACTTACGGACGCACCTGGACGAGATGCTCACGTAGATTCGTTCGAGAGACGTATCTATACGACTTCTCCAAACTCCAAAATAATTATATCTCACTCACCGGAAATTGGTCTTGAGCATATAAATATATCACGATATTCTACTCCCGGAGTAGATTAATAATCTATCATTTAATTATATAAATTAAATATAAATTATTTTCCATTTGATCAAAAGACAAAATTTCCAACAATCCCCCACATGAGTGAGATAGCCTTATGCAGTATGCAAATGCAAAGCTCAGTCCTCAAGAGATTTTATTGTGTTAGGAGAGGTGGTTTTTAGCCTTGAACCTTCCATAGTCTACATTATCGACTATACCGGTGGCCTAGTGGACATGATGCTTTGAACTAGTCCTCCTTTGTGTATACTAAGACAACAATATTGACACAATATCGTCTCAAATCTCATCCGTTCTCACGTTTGTGTCCATTTCAGGCCCTGGAACACCCCTTTTGATTCATAAGTATATCGTCGAAGCGGCCATTACTTCTTACTTACATAGGTGATTCTTAATCTAGCATTCTGCTATGCTCAACCCGTCCACGGTTTTCAAGAATCATTAAAAGTCTTTAGACTTAACCTCACCACGTGCAGACTTAAACACTCATAGCTTGCACAGGGAACGTTTAAACATTTTGAGTGTTTCTACTCGAATTATTATAGCTTAGTTGTCCCATTGAACCACATTATGGATACTTCCAATTAATATGGTTAGGTTACCACTATAATTATTCATTTTATGTGGATTTTAATCTCATTCCCTTAACAAGCTTATGCATTTGATCTCGATACAAATTTTCCGTTAGCGGACCGCTATGTTATTCATTGACTTTATCGGGTCAATCGAGATAACTTCACTCAAGATCAAGTGCAAACCACTAAAATGAAGTTTATCTTCTTTTCCACCACTAAAATGAAGTTATCTATTAACTTCCATTTACGTGGTATCTTGCTTAAGATATAATTAGTTGTTAAACCTATTTTCAAATAGGAAACAACAACTTAATTACCATCTTAATTATATTCATCAACTCTATTAGTGTGGAGTTATAGTACCTTAATTTCATAAAAACTCTTGTACCATATCCACCCCTAAATGAGTTCGACCATGTTAGCCGTTATGGCTCGTCTCATTTTAATAAATGAAAATCTTAACGATTTTTCACCACGAGGCTACAACCTCTATAATTGAATATGGATTGTTTAAAGCAAAAATGTCTTAAACAAATATCTTTCCATTATTCACATTATTTACACATAAATGTGTAACTTTATTACCAATTATGTGGGTATTAAAAACCAATAATTGTAATAATCAATTTATGGATCATTCCACCATCATAACTCCAACCATCGGGGCACCATGAACTTGTGAGTAGTTGCCTCGTCGAGAAGATATTTGTTCTCTAAAGCACCCCCACAATTCTTCGGTAGGTTGAGTTGATGTGGCAATAGATACCATTTATGTGCACCTCTCAAGCATAGTTCTTCAGGCCATATCTCCAGCGATCGTGACTCCGGTGTAGATCAATACGCCGTCCATCACTACCACAATGCTCCGGTGACAAACCACGACCATTGGACAACCGTGAGTCCCCCGAAAACGTGCATAAGAGTGAAGCTTCGTAGCACCGCAGCTGCAACAGCCCAACGTGTGCCAAGCCAACACCTCTCACGCTCTCGGACCTCGTCCGATGCTGCTGCTCGCGGCTGAAGTGCCTTCGACGACGGCAGCGTCCGAGGTTGCGACTAGCACCCCTCACACCCCAGCCATCGCCCGACGTTGCTGGCCGGAGAGCCCCTCGGTTCGAGCACCTGCCCAGCAGTGCAGCGCCCGATCTCCCATCTCGTCGGAAGCGTCTGAGGTTGCGCCTAGCATCCCTCAGCGTGCACAGGTGCCCAGCACCCAACGACTTCGCACTTAACCCCCACAGTAGAAGGAAGTGCTAGAGCGTAGCGATGGTACGAGCTCGTGCAGCCCCAAACGCGAGACTTGTCCAGTAGAGAGCCTCTCGGCTCGCACACAACAAGCCCCTACGATGCCCAAGTGTGGGTAACACAAACCCCTCAAAGGAGTTGCTGCTTGAGCTATTCCTGCGTGCCCACGACACACCACGAGCTCAAAAAGTACTACCCCTCGACGTGGGAAACCAACGTGGCCCCCCTGTCTTCATGGGCGACCCATCAAAATTTGTGGAACGCGATTTGTGTCTCAAATTGATTTACAAACCCGCGCCCAACACGTGTTCGATGATATTTCTCAACCGGTTTTCAATTTTCAGCAACTAAAATTTACATAATTATAGGCTGAAAACCAAACACCATATATTGTGAACTCATACAACAAATTCAACATGAAAACTTAAATTCACATATTGGTTGTTGCTAGGCTGCATCCAGCCCATCATCTCCTCATGCTACGATCCCGCGCCCGCCGTGAGCTTTGGCTCCGTAGTGGTTATCGTTCCATCTCGAACGTGTCGCGTCTAAAGCTTCTTGCGATTGTTGGAAAATATGTTGCGTACAACAATGAATCTGGGTAAACACGTTCGATAACCTTTATAAAATAAAAGTTACAAGATCTGAACTATAACACACTCGTTAGAAATTACAATACAACAAACTAGATTGAATACATAATTAAAGGGTAAAACCGAGTCGAGTAGAACTCTTCCCGCAAGAAGCTTTACGCCCTGGTAGTGCTCTCGGAACTGGCGTAGCTTCCCAAAAGGTAAAACGGTTTTCGTCTTGATAGTAGTAGCACCACAAACTATCAAGCTCCGGCGAACTAGATGCAGACGAGGAACTGAGCTCGAAGAAAATGAATGCAACGAGATGCTCGTATATGATATCGATGTAGTTTTCGATCGGTGTGTTAGAATGAATCTAAACACGTCTATTTATAGGCTACGTCTCAACCGAGAAATTGATGAGCCATAATGTGTCGGTGGAGGTTACATCAGTAACTCCTGGCTCATGAATGCCTCGTTGGGGGTTACGGGATAACTCCTAGAGGTTATTCCCGACTCATCATGGCGTTGGTGGTTATGAGCATAACTCCCGGGGTTACTCTCAACGTATTAATATCGTTGGAGGTTATGGGTGTAACTCCTAGTAGTTACTCCCGAATGTACCTAGACACGGCACTTATGGACGCACCTGGACGAGATGCTCACGTAGATTCGTTCGAGAGACGTATCTATACGACTTCTCCAACCTCCAAAATAATTATATCTCACTCACCGGAAATTGGTCTTGAGCATATAAGTATATCACGATATTCTACTCCCGGAGTAGATTAATAATATATCATTTAATTATATAAATTAAATATAAATTATTTTCCATTTGATCAAAAGACCAAATTTCCAACAGGTTTTATGTCGCAATATCGAGAATCACTAGGAAAAAAAAGTCTCAAAAAAGGTGGTTTGGTCGTTGTTTTAGGAGGTGATTTCAGACAGATTCTACCGGTCATCCCTAATGGATCTTGACATGACATTGTGCATGCTTATGTTCATCTTTATATATATATTTCACGAGGAACTTGGCTTTGTCATTTTCGTACCAAATTGATTTATATGTTTTTAAACGTCGAAGATTTAAATATAATATTAAAAGTACTATAAATTGGGTTTCGAACGGGTTTGGGATGTAACATTTGTACATACTTATCTTATTTGTATGTGTGTCATTAATTTCAATACTAATCACGTAGATATATTCATATAATCGATATTAGTATTAATTATATTATATACAACTTTTAATTTATCATGATCGTCATATTATAATAAACAAATCAAATTCGATACTCCATGTTTAACGCAATTAGGGATGTTAATGGGCCGGGTTATCACGGGTGACGGGTTTGGGTACTATAAATTGGGTTTGCAACGAGTTTGGGATACCCGGAACGGGTTTGGATCGGCTATGGGTATACACCTCCGGGTACCCACTACCCAAACCCATTTAACGCAATTAGGGATGTCAATGGGTCGGGTTATCAGGGGTACCCGCCTTGCCCAAACCTAATTGAGACGGGTTTGGGTACTATAAATTGGGTTTGGAAGGTTTGGGACGTAACATATGTACATAGTTATCTTATTTGTAAGTGTGCCATTAATTTCAATACTAATCACGTAGATATATTTGTATAATCGATATTAGTATTAATTATAACTTTTAATTTATCATGATCATCATATTTAAAAAAACAAATCAAATTCGATACTCCATGAAATATATGTATTTTAGATAAATAAGAATGGTGGATGGAGAAACCGACACGTATGCATGTCGATCAACGTGGTGGTTCGAACGGACATCTTAACTTATTTTTATATAACGACATTTTAAAAACTATTTAAATAAACAATGAGTGACTTGACATATTTTTATATTTTTCATTTATATTTTACTTTTAAATTTAAAATTTATTATTATTCCATTGATATATTCGTTTCGTTATAATAATATTCTTTGTTTTAGTGGTTTGTATTTTAATTTTTTGATTGTTATATACTCCCTCCTTTCTATTTAAATTTATCCCGCTTTATTATTATAATAGACACATTTGAATATAAAGTGAGACAACATAAATGGGACGAAAGAAGTATATATATTAAGTTATAATTTATTTTATAAAAAAATATTACTATTAATTTTATTTTGGTTTAACGGGCAATAAACGGGTATTATCCGATGGGTTTGGGCCGGACTCGAGCATTAAAATTCAATTTTAAACGGGTTTGAGATGGGTATGGGTACATGAAATTTCAACGGGTTTGGCCCGTTTCCAATTGCAAGAATGACGATGACTACATCAAATCTAATTAAGTCACCAGTTATATTTCAAAGAGGCATTTTCCACCGTCTGTTTGCTTTGATATGACAATAAATAAGAGCCGAGGACAATCCCTCTCTAACGTAGGGTTATACCTACCAAAATCGGTCTTCAGCCATGGACAGTTTTAAGCCGCAATATCGAGAGTCACTAGGAAAAAAGGTCACATATATTTTTTATATGTGACGAAGATGACAATAGCTTCGACACCACGACTAAATTCTAATGTTGTTTACCCGGAAATATTTCATAAGTTATGAGATAATTATAAATTCAAATATCTATACTTTATACATAAAATTATTATATTTAGATCTTATTTTCTACGATTAAATTTTCTTGATTTACATGAGAGTAAATTGCAGAAGGAAGAACGAAGAGCTGCTACGCTTAGAAGAGGTCCCGAACTGATTACTTTGGTCCTGTTTTCTTATATAATTTTCATATTGTTTCATTTACTTTAAGTATTTTTGTATTACTTTTAAATATTTTTTTTAGATTTCACTAGGAACTCGGCTTTGTCGATTTCGGCACCAAGTTGCTTCATAAAACTTTAAGCTTCAAAGATTTAAATATAACTGCATTGGATTGGGTCTTTACATTTTTTTTTTTTTTTGAAACAATTAACAGGAAATTTAAGGGCCGCACCACGGAGGACTCGAACTCGAGACCTTTCAGGTCCAAGATTTATTCTTTAACCTCCTACCGCTTAGCCAACACACACACACAAATTCGCTCCCAAAGAGGATCGAACCCGGGTCCCTCACTAAAGAGAGGAACCCGGTGGCCAGGTGCGCTAAGTCACCTGGTTGGGTCTTTACATTTATTATTCTTAACTTTCTTTTATTGTTTGTAAGTACATAGAAATCGAAGATCATAGTATGAATTATTTTTAAATAAATTTCACTAATAAAATATTTAAATGTTAAAAATTATTAGCACCCGTCGATTTTCGACGGGCTGTAAACAAGAAGATTTATTTGTTTTAGGAGATCCAGGATATGCAGCAATTTGTTTTAGGGACGCGAAGCCCAAAAGTGAATAAACCTCGGCTCTCTCTCTATCAATCATCCCTTTACTAAAGAAAGTTTAACTGCTCCGTTGCATATCTTTTTTATGCAATTTTCTGCACATTTTACTACAATTTTTTATTTTTAAATAAATTTCCTTATATACACTAATTCATATATATCCATCATCAGCGGAATCCATTTTGTAAATTGAAGGTAAATTGAAGGCTTTAATAAAGGAAGAAACTGAGCCGTCTTTGAGAAGGAAATCGATTAGTCCGTCGTATTTAGTTCCGGGTACCGGCCCTAGTTTCACTTCTTGAAATTTGTTTCTTTTTTGTTTTTGTTTTCTTGAAGCCGATCCAATGGAGTCGCCGACGCCAGTTTCTCGATACGTCGCTCAGAGTTCCAAGTAATGATTTTTTCTCCTTTATGGGCGTGTTAAATTCTCTCTCTTTTTCGGAAGAAGGGTTGTGCTAATTTCGACTGTGTTGTTGTATTGATGCCGATGATAATTCAGGAAAAGGGTATTTTCAACGTCGGTTTATAAAGACGTGGAGGTTCTGGAGATATCTCCGCCGCCGACGATCAATCGCGCTTCAAAACCCAAAGCCTCCAAACAGAAAGAGGTCCAAGAATTACCCTTATAATTGTTTTCACTTTCTCTCACAATTCTCAATTGATTTATTCGTCTCGGGGCCTTGCCGAATTGTTAGAATGAATCCTCTCAGCAGTAATATGTTGGATACCTTTTAGGGCTATTTAATCTATTCTATGTAACTTTTTGTTTGATTTAAAAATAAAAAAAGAGTATTTTCGAAAATGTTTTTAGCTAATTGCTGATCCTTTTTAGTTCTATTGTGAGTTCATTCATGTCTCTATATCCACAAACATTATAACATAGGATTATCATCAACTTATTTGCATAATGGAGAGTCCCCTGTGTAAAATGTGTATCCATGCTTTAGGGAGTAAAATTAGAAATCAAAAGTTGGAATATTTATCTTGTGATATTTTGGATCAAATGGTTAAAACTTAAGTTAAGAATACACGTTCCCTTTGATTGTTCCTTTCTATTTTGCATATCACAAAGGTTTGGACATTCTTGCAAAAATCCAAAGTTCAGGCAATGACCTAATAACTTCTTAGTCTGGAACCAAATTTCTATAGAATGACTAGTTTGTGAGGTATGGTGTAATAGAACTAGGAACTAAAAGGGAGGCTCTTTTCCTTGAAGGTGAGATGGACTGGCAACATAAATTCTGTAGTTGCTTGCTTCTTTCTGTTACACCCAAATAATACCACATATTAATCAATAGTTCATTACTTCATAACAGCATATGATAGTAATTTGTGGTTTTGCTATTATTCTATTTCTTTTATTTGCTCTTTCTCTCTGTGTAATGCGACTATGCATCTTAACATCTGTTATTCCAAATATGTTGAAGGTGATTTGTCATGAAATAATAGATGTCGACAATGAAGAAGATCATCTTGATGTCATGCATATTGGAGGGAGCAGCAAAGGCAAGGTATTTTTGAGTTCTTACCAATACAGTATATATTTACACTCTTTACATATATATACTATATGTATTAATATATTAATACAATTATAATGGTTGAGCGTTTGTGACCGTGACACATTTCTTCTATTGTCTGAACAAAAGCTTATATACTAGTCATTTTCTTCTTTCCTGACATGTAGAAATCTTTGTCCAACACTTCGGCTGACCTTCATAATTTCGCAAATGATGGACCTGGAAGTGATTTTCAGAAGTTAAAGTATGGAGCTCTTGATGATTTACACTCTAATCTGTTTTACGGAGAAGATGAGTGGGTAGCTACATTTTATGATGACATAGTATATGATGACTATTCAGTATTGGAATCAAATTTTGATCATATGGATTTTCCATCTGGGGTTGAAGTGCCATTCCCTTGGTTGTCAAGTAGCCCTGAAAACGATACAAAGGTTCAATTGTTCTAGAACTGTCAGCTTCTTCAAAGTGATGCAAGTATCTCTCTAGACTTGCTTGTGTCTGACTCTTGATTCCTGTTTAAATTTATTCAGGCTAAAGGTGGTCCGACAACCTCGTCTTCAATGTTAGGTGGTCAAGCAGCAAGCCATCTTCCAAAGAGAAGATTATCTTCTAAGTGGTCTGAAAGTGGTCCCGGTCTAAATAGAACCTCGACTTCTTCTAGCAGTAATTATTTTTTAACTGCAAAAGAATCTAGTGGTTCCCTGCCTCCTGGGCTTATATCATCATCAAGAAAGAGTAAAAGGTCTTGTGTCAATTCAAGTTCACACAAAGAGTTCTCTTCCGATTCAACTCTCGCAAGCACTGGAAACATGTCTTCTAGTGCACCGGGAGTGGGAATCCACTTGCCTATTTGGTCAAACTTTTCCCTGAATAAGCTGGAACCTCCTATTGGTTCGTCCACATTTATCAATGGAAGTGGAATTCCCCCCATGGTGCAAGATTCTGCTGATAATCTTCATGGAGTAGCATCTGCCAGGGTTGATAAGAGAATTGTGGATGAGATACAACAAGACTCTGTTGCTTTTAAGAAATTCGATACTGTGGAGGATTATTCAGATCACCACTTTGCCAAACATGCTTCTTCAGCAAAATTGGTGAGTGCATCTTAAGAACTTTTTCGTTCTCCCCTTTCCCCTTTTTTTATATTTTGGTCGAGGTGGGGGTTGTGTGTGTGTGTGTGTTATTCTCGCATGTTTACTTTGCTACTCTTCATCTGTATTTGCATAATATCATCTGGTACAGGCACAGAAGAATTGGGCCAAGAGAATACAAGAAGAATGGAGGATACTGGAAAAAGACCTACCAGGTTGGTAGTAATACAATTATGTACCATATTTTTTACTGCAGATTTTTTTTGAGTGTTAATTTGATTCATAAAATATTTTGTGAGTTTGATAATCCTACCGTTGTTAGCTGGAGGCATCTACATTATGTTTTTTAGGTGCACTGCATCTCCTTATCTGCTATACTATGTATCACAATCTTTTCTCAAATCTATTGATGCTTTTGTCAATGCATTGTCACCTTGTATCTTTCTACTGTTGCTCCAACAGATACAATATTTGTGAGGGTATATGAATCAAGGATGGATCTCTTACGAGCAGTCATTATTGGAGCTGAGGGGACTCCATACCATGATGGTCTCTTCTTCTTTGATGTCTTTTTTCCCAGCAATTATCCAAATGTTCCTCCAGTAAGTTTCTTCATAGAAAATGGGACTGTCATATCGATTTGCTAGTTAATTACTTGATTCTGTTTGTGACAGAAAGTCCATTACCATTCTGGTGGCCTTCGAATAAATCCGAATTTGTACAACTGTGGAAAAGTATGTCTGAGCCTTCTCAATACTTGGAGTGGTCACGGCCAGGAGAAATGGATTCCTGGGGTTTCAACCATGTTACAAGTCTTGGTCTCAATTCAAGGTTTGATACTGAATGCCAAGCCCTATTTTAATGAGCCTGGCTATGCAAACTTGGGCGGTACCAAACATGGTGAAGAGAAGTCATTGGCATACAATGAGAGGACTTTTATGTATACCTTGCAGACGATGGTTTACAGCATGAGAAGGCCTCCAAAGGTAAGAGAAGTGTTGATAAATTATTTCTGTGAACTGGAAAATGAAAGTCATATTACCAGAACAAGTGTTTGTTATGTCATCGTGCTTCTTTTTCTCTAATTTTAATTATTGTAATCATTTATATTTTGTCTTCTAAATCAATTGGGGTTATCATGTAGCATTTTGAAGCATATGTGGTGGACCACTTTTGTACGGTTGCACGAGAAATCTTGGTGTCATGTAAAGCCTACTTGGAGGGAGCTCAAGTAGGTTGTCTTGTGAAAGGGGGTGTCCAGGATGTTGATGAGGGTGACAAGAGCTGCTCAAAGGATTTCAGGAACAACTTAGCTGGATTTATCACGACGCTGGTAAATGCGTTTTCTCAAATTGGGGCTAAGGACTGTCAAGAGTTTCTTTCTTTATCTCTAATGAGTAATGGACGGGCTCCCTCTTCGCTTGAGCTTTCAAACTTCTATATGTAGGTTGATCGTTTTACTTTTTAAGATATCATTGCAACTGATTTATGTTGGCCAATTTGAGAAGGTACATCAGTAGTCTTCATGATCTTAGAATGCCCATCTTTTGTTGACAATAGAATATCTTTACTTGTTAATATATATATCTTGTGGCTATCCTTTTATCACCAGTCCTATGTCTAAGTTGAACAGTTGAGTTATGCTTTGAATTCAATATGGTACATCATGTTGATCTTGCAATGTTTAATTAATAATCCCGTTTCATTTTAAAAGGGATAACTTTTTCCTAACATATAAATTATGAATTAGAATAGTCGTAATTAATAGTGTGACATAGATTATATAAATTATTCAATTATTTAAAGAATTATTGTTTGACTTTAATTCATAAATATTCAAATGATGAGGATTAAATATGAGTTTAAAAGGGATAACTTTTTTCTAACATATAAATTATGAAGGGGAAATATAGGAAAGTAGCACTTTCATATTGTAAACCAAAATAATAGCCATGCATATAAAAAATACAAATACTAGTCACTTTTTGTGTTAATTGTCACATTTACCCTTAATTATCTTACTCCTTTTTCCCCCTATTTTTTCCTTCTTTTCCAGGCGCTGCCATGCTTCTCTCTTTCTTCTTGCTTTTTATTTTTTTTCCCAATCGTTTTCTTCTTCTTTCTCTCCTTCATAATTTTTTCTTCTTCTTTTTTTTTCCTTTGTTTTCCCTTAACTTTTTTTCTTTTCTCTTTCTTCTTATCAATTCTTCTTGCTGGATGCTTCTCTCTTTCTTCTATTTTTTTTTTTTTTTCATTTTTTTCGTTTGAAGTTCATATTATTATTATTATTTTTTTTCTTTTCTTATACAATTTTATTTTTAAAAACACGAATACATGAATCGAGTAATCTTGTATTAGTTAAAATTTATTTCAAAATACACGATTCATGTATTCATTTATTCATGTATTCAAATATTTATATTCTTGTATTGGTCAAATTTTATTTCATAATAAATGAATATACGACTCTTGTATTCGTGTATTCATGTATTTGTCGAATGTTTATATTCATGTATCGGTCAAATTTTATTTCATAATACATGAATACACAACTCTTGTATTTGTGTATTCATGTATTGGTCAAAATTTATTTCATAATTTATGAATACATGAGTCATGAATTTGAATACAAGAGTCGTGTAATGTTAATCATGTATTGATATAAATTTATTGCATAATACAAGAATAAATGAGTCTTGCATTCATGTATAAGGGTAATTTAGTACGTGTGACTACTTTTTATGTTTTTTATATGAGTGGCTAATATTTGTATTTGCTATATCAAAATGGCTATTTTAAGGGTTGCCCCAATTATGAATTAGGATAGTCGTAATTAATAGTGTGACATAGATTATATAAATTATTCAATTATTTAAAGATTTATTGTTTGATTCTAATTCATAAATATTCAAATGATGAGGATTAAATATGAGGCTATCCACAAAATAGCCAATTTGATAAGAGAAAGCTAAAATTTAGCCGCTCATATAAAATTAGTATGTAAATTTTAGCCATTGTTACTATTTTGCCCTTAATAACTAGAGATAATATAGTGTTTTATCTAGAGATATTATACCAACTTGTCTATGTAGCTTAAGAGACTAATTCTTGTTGAAAACTTAAAAAAAAGACAATACATAGACAAGTTTCAAGTGATTGGACAAAACTACCCCTATCCACTATTTCACTTTTTGACATTTGAAAATATTTTTTCCACTTTTCTTTCCTTCCCTCTTCTTTCTCCAAAACAATTAATCGGACCTGTGCTTCTTCTCCACCTCTGGTCGGCCGGCGCACGGCGACGTCTTCGACAAGTGCTGTCAACGGCGACCCTTTTCCGGCTACCCTATTTTCCGGCAAGTGCTGTCAACGGCGACCCTTTGTTACATATAGTTCTTCCACGTAATATTGAACCTTTTAACATGTTTTGTTTTACCGGCGATGCACGGCGAAGTTCTTCGTCATATACGCAGACAACGACGTAAGGCAAAGTTTTCCGACGACGTTAGTGTTTTGCTCGAACTTCTTTATTCAGCCGACAACGACGTAAGGGAGTTGTATGGGTTTATATGTGGCGGAGATTTTATCCTTTTTTTTTCCGGTCGCAGTCGTTTTTTTCCGGCGAGTGCATGTTGCAGTTCATCTTTCCGAACTGCTGCTTGTAGTCTGCAACTTTTTCAGTTTCCGGCGAGTTTATATGTTTTGGATTTTCTGTTTTATAGTTTGAAATTTTCTTGTTCTTCTGCAACTTTTCCTTTAGTTTTGTGAGAACGATGAATGGTGGTTGTTCTCCCCTTCAATTTTTTTTTTTTTTTTTTTTTTGTTTTGTTTTCTTGAGCAGTCTGATTTGGTGGTTGTTGTGTTTTTTTGTTGTGTCGTAGGAATCTAACTGTACTGATCAGAATAATAATTCCATAACATTTAATGTGTAATAAATTTATAAAGTCGTACAGTGTGTAAATTCTCGCCATTTCCCATTACATCTCCATCGGATTTTAGAATGCGAATTAGATTCTCACCAGTTCAGTAAGTATATATTATCCCTAACTTTTATAGTGTACATCAAAAGCTGAAAAACTCTTTATAGCATTCGGTGGACAGTTAGAATTCATATATTTATTACTAATTTTCTCAAATTAGGTAGAACGGTTATTACATTGCACATTCACTTGGTTAGAAATGTATGGATTCAGTATGTACTATCCGTCCCTTTTTGTAGTGATAGTTAGAATTCAACAATTTCTTATTTAATTACCATATCTTGCAGCTGATATTTTAAACCATATCTAATATTTGTTCGGTGGATAGTTAGAATTCATATATTTTTTACTAATTATCTCAAATTATGTAGAACGGTTATTACATTGCACATTCAATTGGTTAGAAATGTATGTATTCAGTATGTACTATCCCTTCCTTTTTGTAGTGATAGTTAGAATTCAGCAGTTTCTTATTTAATTACCATACCTTTCAGCTGTTATTTTAAACCATATCTAATATTTGTTCATTATCTTATCATTTTATGCAGCAAAATGATCACTCCTTTAATCATTTTTCACGGCGGTGTTTGGTGTAATGGTATATATACTGGGGGAACAAAAGATTATATACCAATTCCTACTGATGGATTTAGTTACAAAGATTTAGTGGAGAAGCTTGGAGATCGTTTGGATAAGGACAATAGTAGATTCTCTTTTCGAATCTTAGCTTTAGTTGAAGTGGATGAAGGTGAGACCATCAAGATGAAAGTTACCAACAACTTTGAATGGGCTACCTTGATGGACATGACAAAATATCCCACTCTCTATGTTAATGTTGTTCCCTTACCTTACACAAGAGAAATTGTTGTTGTACATCAGACCTCCTTGCCTAATTGCAATATCCCACTCTCTAGTACCGGGACCAACAACAGATTGGATCATATATTCAAGCAGCTCAACATAGTTTGAAAGAGCTCGACGAATCTCCTATTTGTGCAGAACCCATTATGACAGGTCAAATTGAATTTGGATCCATCTTCATGAATAAAGATTCGATGATATGTGTTGTGCATGCTTACCATTTGAAAAACTTTGCCGAGTTCCGGACTGTTGTATCAAATAAAGGTAGATACCATATACAATGCAAGTTCGAATTAACTTGTGTGTTCTGCCTTAAGAGCAAAGCAGTTGGTTCATCTTGGAGAATTTACAAGCTCGTAGAGCACTCATGCGTGTCAGATTTGAGAATGGCTTCGGAGCCGACTGCTTCTTCAAGAGCGGTTGCTGAGTATGTTCTCCCTGCCATGGGCGAGGATGGATTTGTTGTTAGGCCACGCGACATACATGGTCAGTTTTTAAGAGAATTTGGCGTAAGATTGAAATATCCAACTGCCTTAGCAGGAAAGAATCGAGCTCTGAAAGCTATGTATGGAGATCATCACAAGTCATTCCAGGTTAGAATTATGTACAAAGCCTCATTTTTTAATAGTTAAGTTAGAATTACATAAATTCGTAAAGTTAGATTACAGTATATTACCACTATGCATATGCAATATAACTGGTTAATTCTCACTATACGAACAGAATATATTTAATTCTCACTATACATGTTCTCATTGCCTACATTTTTTTTTTTGTTCAGATGGTTGCTAATTATCTGCACATGCTCCAAGAAACAAATCCTGGTTCTGTTGTCGACTTACAGACTGATGAGGACAAAACTTTTCAGTACTTTTTTTTGCATTAGATGCAGCTATAAGAGGATTTCGGTTTTGTCGCCCGGTGCTAGTAATTGACGCAACTCATTTGAAGGGAACGTACAGGGGTGTTATGTTTTGTGCTTCTACTAAGGATGGTAATAATCAAATTGTTCCTTTGGCATTTGGCATAGGCGACAAAGAGAATGACATGTCATGGACTTGGTTCTTGACTCATGTACGGGATAGTTTTGGAATTCCAGATAATCTTTTAATTGTTTCAGACCAGCATATCAGCATCCGTAATGCTGTCAATTTTGTATTCCCAGGTATATATCTATACCATTTATTAGAAATTACACAATTCTTACCTTCCAGTATATAATATACAAGACAAATCTAACAACAGAATCTTATCCATATGTAGGCACAGCGCACGGTTTGTGTACATACCACATCCAGGGAAACCTCCGAAACTTTGGTGATAGTATTATCGAGATCTTTCAACTTGCTGCGAATGCATACAAGGAAGCTAATTTCAATGAGCACATGAAAAACCTAGAAATATCAGCACCCGGTGCTTACTCAAAGCTGATGGCAATTGACCCAAAGAAATGGGCCAGGTGCAAATGTCCTGTTAGACGTTATGCGTTTGGCACGTCGAATGCTGTTGAGTCATTAAACTCGAGGTTGAGATGGGGGAGGAAATTGCCAATAACGTCGATACTGGAGTATGCACGAAATCTGATGCAATCATGGTTTTATCAGCGTCGGACCAAATCCGATAATTGCGATAAAGAGTTTGCAGAATATGCCGAAGCAAGAATGTCAATGTTATTGCCAAAGAAAACTCATTGAAAGTGCAGCCCATATCTAATGTCATATTCAAATGGTACGACAAATAATATTGTTGATTTAAGTAAGAGGGAATGTACTTGTAAAGTATTTCAAATGGATCTTTTCCCATGTTCACATGCAGCAGCAGCAATCAGGTATGTCTTCTCTTGTGAAGGTTAGAATCTAAAACATTTCTTACCTTGTATATACATTTATAGGTAATAAATTCATTTTTCTTCGTAGGTTTCGTAATGAAAGCCCATTGTCATATGTACATTCACACTATTCTACTCAAACATGGAGACACTTTGAAGTGATTATAAATTTGTTTTGATTTGATCCCAAAACCCCTAAGTATCCTATTCCCAAGCGACCCATTTTGATGTAGAATAGGTTAGAAATTTTTTCTAATCCTATACTGTTAGGATGGCTTTGTTTTTGCTTTAGTCGCTTAGGTTATTAGACTGTAGAAATTTCAAGTGAAGGCCACTCGCTTGAGTGTGTGTTCAAATCGAAGCGAGTCTATCCAGCCGAAGTGAAGCGTGCCGAAGAATAGCGAAGCGAAGCGAGCGCTACAGTAGATTCTAAAGCGAGTCTACCAAAGCGAAGCGAAGCGAGCGCTATAGTAAAAAATGAAGCGAGTCAACGCGGAGTCAATAAATACTAAAAGCGGACACTCAGGAAATTTATTTTCTAAAGTACCCGCTACAGTATGACTCTAAAGCGACTCACTTGAAGCGGACACTACATTTCTAAAGCGAAGCGAGCCCCTACCTAACAGAGAGCGACAACACAGTTCCCGCTCCTATTTTGAACTCCAGTCAACTGAAGATCGTCGCATTAATTGCGAGATCTCCACGTGTCGAATGAGGAGAGGAGCAGCGGAGTTGACTGCCAGGCCGACAAGGGCGCCGCAACATTACTTGCTCACTCCAGTTACTGTTAAGTTTGGAACTTAGCCGTTTCGGCAAAGGGCCAAAACTGCGCGTCTGAAAAGTTGCCAGCCGGTGCAAGGACTGTCGAGAGGAGGAGGGACAGAGCCACCTACCAAGCAACGGATTTCGGCCAACCCTCCGCCTATAAATAGTGAATGATGAAGACAAAGATAAGTAGAACACTACTTGAGCATTCAGCGCCTACTGCAAACAAACACTCCCAGCTTTCAGCTTATTCATCGAGTCTTTGTTTCAAGTGTTCTCCAAGTTCCAGTCCTATCGAAACTTGTCTTCGCAACCTTCACACTTAGAGTTCTAAGCCTACTTCATATCCAAGCTTAGAGAAGAGCTCTAGCCTACTTTACACTTACTGTAAAGAGCTCTTCATAAGTGTGTCTGTCGAAACAGAAAACCCTAACCCTAAAGTTCAGTTAGGTTTTGTGTTCGTCGTCGTTAGGTTGTTTCCGATCCAAGGCTCTACTTTCCTCGATAGTAGAAGCCTAGATCATAGAGTCTAGATCCAAGCTTAAACTCTCATCGATTGTGTAAAGCTCGATCGAAGCTTAGGTTGTAAGGAGAACCCGTAATCTCCCTGTCGTCGGACTGAAGTGAGTGAAGCTTCCAGTCTAGTTTAGGTCTTGTGTGGTGAACCCGTAATCACCCAGTCGTCGTCAGATCCAAGAAAGTTAAGCTCGATCTTGACATAAGTTTTTGAAGAACCCGTAATCTTCAAGTTCTTGAGTGAAGAGAATGAGCTGCCTAGTGCAACAAGTGGACGTAGGAGTTTTATCTCCGAACCACTATAAATCTCTGTGTCGTATCTCTAACCCTAATCTCTTTATCTACTTACTGTTTGATTATCCATTGCACAAAGCATACTAAACAAACTTAAACTGCATTTTCAATTACTTAGGAAAGATTAGCTCACCGAATTTCCGCATATTGAGTAAAGTCTCACTCTTGATCAAGCATTCGCTTAGGTCAAAAGAATTGCTGAAACTGTAGATCCAGCCCTCGGCTAGGTCTTAAGTTTCGAAGCGAGTACTTTACTTAAAACTCTGAGTTTGAGGAAAAGAAGTTGAAAAACTTCAAAACACGTATTCACCCCCCCCCCCCCCCCCCCCCCCCGCCCCCCCCTCCCTCTCCCCTCTACGTGTTTTTCCTCTAACAAACCGGGACCAACAAGTGGTATCAGAGCAGCGGTTCTTTCGAGCCTCTGCTTTGCATATCCGAAGCGAGTCTCCTCTCACTATAGTTGTCTCACTGAACCGGATCCAGTTTTTCCTAAGTGCATAAAACCCTCACCCACGCATACTGCATTACTGCTGATAATTTGCTATGTCTACATACAGTGCATCGAATCTTCCACAGTTCTCTATTGAAGGGTACGAGACATGGAGCTTTCGAGTAGAGAGCTTCCTCAGTTCCATCCACGACAGAATATGGGAGGTTATAGAGGAAGGACCGATCGAAATCAAGAAAACTATTTCTGTGAATGTTCCAGCCACCGAAGGCTGCGCAGCCCGTGTCAGGCAAGAATATGTCGAGAAGGACAAGGACAAATACAAGTCCAATGACTTCAAAATCGCCAACCTTAACAAAATCGCACGCCACACTATGCAGAGCACTATGTCGGATGTGTATCTGCCAAGGATCAGGAAGTGCGCAACGGCAAAAGAAATATGGGAAACCCTAGCCCTCATTTCTGAAGGAACGGACAAGATTAAGGAGAACAAGCTCGCCGTACAGATGCGGGAGTTTGAAGGCCTTATAATGAAGTCGGGAGAGTCCATAGATGCCTTCGAGCTGAGAGTTACCAACATCATTGCTACTCTCAACTCACTTGGGAAGGAACTCACAGAAAAGGAAGTGAATCTCAAGATCGTTCGAGCTCTCACACGAAAGTGGCAGACCATGAAGGAGTTGTACTTGGCAACGAAGGACTTGTCAAAACTCACGCCGAAGATCCTGTTCTCCAAGCTCAAGGCTCAGGAGTTCGATCTGAATCAAATGAGTCTTGACGATGAAGATGGAGCTCCTACACTGATGGAGTCCAAGGTTCGATGAATCAAGATCCTGTTCGTGTTCCCGAAGGGCCGGTGACGAGAGCTCGAGCTAAGAAGTTCAAGGAAGGCTTGCAAGGATTGATCCAAGAAGTTTGGGCTCAAGAATTGATGAAGAAGCCCATTGGAGAAGGCGAACCGGACAGCCCGCGAGTCATTAATTTTATCGAGTGCGTTCGGGCTGAAGAATGAAGACTTTATTTTAATTTTCGTGTGTTTTGAGTCAGGCCACGTTTTTGGGCCTTAAAAGACTTGTTTTTGGGTTTTTATCATGTTGGTTAATGGGTTGGGCCATGCCAATGTCTTTGGGTCAGTTATTTCCTAGTTAGATTAGGTTTAGATGGTTTTATTTCCCTCCCTATATAAGGGGGTCTTTGTGGACGAAAATCAGTTAGTTTTATCATTAATATTATTGTGAGTTTATTCTCTCTTGAGAGTTTTCGAATTCCTCTTGATTATTCCAAGACGAATTCATTATCCGGCGAATCAGCGAGTCAATCATCTCTCGTTGTGTGTCATTCATCGTTCCCGTGTGACTAAGGCGATCGCTATTTGGGGTATAGGCTGTTCATAGAACTGACTTATATCATTTATAGGATTAGATCTTAGGTATATTGGAATATCCATCAGTTTCGTTCGTTCTTGTTAATTCCTTCCGCGTGCGTCTTCAATTCGGTCGTCAAGGATCGTATCATTTGGCACCAGAGCCAGGCTTACGTCATCCAGGTTCTATCATCCTTTTCGTCTTGAATTTCGTGTCTTGTGTTGCTTTCGTTTCGTCTTAAATTTCTGTTCGTGTCTTTGTGTCGTTCTTTTCGTGTCTTGTTCTGTTTCTTCGTTCGAGTCGTTCTGTGTCAAAAAAAAAAAAAAATTCGTATCTGTGTTCTGTGTTCATAGAGTCGTCAAAATCCGTTTCTTTGTAGCTTTTTTTTCTTTCGTGTCAAGTATTCAGATTCGTTTTGATACTCAGTCAAAGTTGTTTTCTTGGTCATTAAGGAGTAGAAGATTTCTTTCCTTATAAGAATAGGAAACTTAATCAGAATATATATATCCCATAACTATAACACGTTTTAGAGTGTCTCTTTTACACGTTGTCGTGACATATTAGGGGCAAAAGTTTCGATCAAAAAAAAAAAAAAAAAAAAAAAAAGGACATATTCGAAGCCCTAGTGTGTCATTGTGCTTTCTGGGTTGGTTCTAGCGTGTTTCTTCATTGGGATATCAGTTGTGTATTCGTTTCTGTGAGTTTTCGTCTTTTTCTCGTCTTTTTCGTCGGCCAGCACTAAAACGGCCATAACTTTTGCATACGAACTCCGATTTTGCTCCATAATACCTTTTTGGAAAGCTCTCAAAAAGTTCTATACGGTGGTTCCCACTACGTCAGAATCGGTTTGTTATTTTTGCCAAAAAAGGTCGTTTAAAGGGTCAAATCGTCCGCCGAAGTTTTCGGTAAATTTTTCGTGTCTTCCGATTTAGGGTTTCTTAGTCTAGTCATCCTTTCTTCCTACTGTCAGTACTCCTGATTCGTTAGTAGTGATTTCTGTGGTAGATTAAGGGAATTTGGACCTCTTGAGAGAGATTTGAGTGGAAAAAGGCAAGAGAGGTGAGATTATTAGAGGGTAAAAGCCATTACTATTGAGCGATACACGAGTGCTGAGTGTGAACCTTATTGAGGGATACACGAGTGATTGTGAGGTAGTGAGGATTCTGTTTTTACTAACTTTCGTTTGTTTCTTTTGAAAAAAAAAAAAAAATTTGCAGGTATGGCCGAAGAAGAGACATTGGATCCCAAGATGAAGTTCATGTTTGAGGCACTGAAATCCGAGTTGGGCAAGGTTATGGAATCCAAGTTGGAAGGAGTTTATGATAGAATCGGTGAAGTAGAGTCAGTTTCCAAACAACTTCAGCATCATCGAGGTGGAAGAGGAGGACGAGGTGGCAGAGGAGGTTATCATAACCATCGAGATTATGGGCCGTTTGAGGAGGAGTTTTATGTCGAAGGAGAAGAGGAATGGGAGGAACCAAGGAACAGGCCTGATAATAATTTGGGCAACATCAAGCTGAATATTCCTTCATTCCAAGGGAGGAATGATCCAGATGCGTACATTGAGTGGGAGAGGAAGCTTGATCTCATGTTCGACTGTCACAATTACTCCGAGCTGAAGAAGGTGAAGTTGGCAGCGATAGAGTTCTCCGATTACGCTCTAGTTTGGTGGGATCAATTGGAGAAGAGTAGGAGAAGGAATGGGGAGCCTCCAGTTCAGACTTGGAACGAGATGAAGGGAATCATGAGGAAACGATTTATTCCAGCTCACTACTATAGAGAACTGCACAACAAGCTCCAAAGCTTGAGACAGGGATCTAAGAGCGTGGATGAATACTACAAGGAGATGGAGGTAGCCATGATTCGAGCTAATGTTGTGGAGGACAGTGAGGCGACGATGGCGAGATTCTTGGCTGGTTTGAATTGGGAGATTCGGAATGGAGTGGAGCTGCAGCATTATGTCGAGATAGAGGACATGGTGCACATGGCTGTGAAGATAGAGAATCAACTCAAGAGGAGGGGCAACAATGGTTACAACAAGCAGAATCAGTCCAATTGGAAGCAATCTCAGCCTGCTGCTAGTGGTTCCTTTTCGAGAGGGAATCAATGGAAGAAGGAGGAGTCGCCGAAAGATGAGAGGAAACCGTTCGTGAAGGCGCGACCAGATTTGACGAGATCTAACAACCAAGGCAAACCAGTAGTGACTGAGGGTCGTAATCGTGATCGTAAGTGCTTCAAGTGTCAAGGATTCGGACATATCATGAGTGACTGCCCGAATCGGAGAGTGATGATCATGAGAGATGATGGAGAAGTCGTGACGGATGATGAAGTTGATCCGGAGATGCCTGGTTTGGAGGAGTCTGAGGATGAAGAAGAGGATATTCAGCCGCCTGCAGGATGCATTTGTGTGGCCAGAAGAGCATTAAGCGTTCATAATCATGTGGACGAATTGGTGCAGCGCGAAAATATCTTTCACACGAGATGTCAGGTGAAGGATCAGTTGTGTAGCGTGATTATTGATGGAGAGAGCTGCACCAACGTTGCTAGCGTGGCCATGGTTCGAAAATTAGGGCTACCTGTGATACAGCATCCCAAACCGTACCGGTTGCAGTGGCTCAACGAAACTGGTGTGGTCAAAGTAACGAAGCAGGTGAAGGTCCCGTTTAGCATCGGAAAATATGAGGATGAGATATTATGTGATGTGGTGCCGATGCAAGTGAGCCATATACTTTTGGGGCGTCCATGGCAGTTCGATAGGAGGGTGACACATGATGGCTTCACCAACAAATATTCGTTCGAGTACAAGCAGAAGAAGGTGTCGCTTGTTCCTCTTACTCCCAAACAAGTGTATGAGGATCAAGTGTTGCTGCAAAAGGAGGCTGAGCGGATGAAGTTGGAGGAGCAGAAGGTGGAGAATAAGGAGAAGGGAGATAAGGAGAAGGGTGTAGTACACAAATCGTGCTTTGCAAAGGCGAGCGATCTGAAGTTGGCGGTGCAGGAGGAGAGGGCCTTGATCGTACTTCTGTACAAGGGAAACTTTCTATCTACTAACGATCTCGATTCTCTACCCCCTTCTATCTCTTCTGTTTTGCAGGAATTTGATTATGTCTTTCCCGAGGATACACCAGCTGGCTTACCACCAATTAGGGGGATAGAACATCAAATTGACTTTGTGCCTGGAGCAACACTTCCAAATAGGCCCGCCTATCGCACCAATCCCGAGGAGACGAAGGAGTTGGAGAGGCAGATTGGAGAGTTGTTGGCGAAAGGGCATGTGAGGGAGAGTTTGAGTCCTTGTGCAGTTCCGGTGTTACTCGTACCCAAGAAGGACTCAACGATGAGGATGTGTTGCGATTGTCGAGCCATAAACAACATCACGGTAAAGTATCGACATCCTATCCCTCGTTTAGATGATATGCTTGATGAATTACTTGGCTCTTGTGTGTTTTCGAAAATTGATTTGCGTAGTGGATATCATCAGATTAGGATTAAGGAAGGGGATGAATGGAAAACTGCTTTTAAAACTAAACTTGGTTTGTATGAGTGGCTGGTTATGCCTTTTGGTTTGACTAATGCACCTAGTACATTTATGCGTCTTATGAACCATGTTTTACGAGCTTTTATTGGCAGATTTGTAGTTGTCTACTTTGATGATATCCTAGTGTATAGCAAGAGTCATGATGAGCATGTTGATCATTTGAGGTCTGTCTTAGATGTACTTAGGAAGGAGAGGCTGTTTGCTAACTTAAAGAAGTGCATCTTTTGTACGGACAAGCTTGTGTTTCTTGGATTTGTTGTTAGTGCACAGGGTGTACAGGTTGACGATGAGAAAATACGAGCTATTCAAGAGTGGCCGAGTCCAAAGAGCATTGGAGAAGTTAGAAGTTTCCACGGACTTGCTAGCTTTTATAGGAGATTCGTGCCTCATTTCAGTAGTGTTGCAGCACCATTGACGGCAATCATCAAGAAGAATGTGGAGTTTAATTGGGAAGAAGAACAAGAGAAGGCGTTTCAGCTTTTGAAGTACAAATTGACACACGCCCCGGTATTATCTCTTCCTAATTTTTCTAAGTCTTTTGAGATTGAATGTGATTCTTCTGGTGTTGGAATTGGTGCAGTTTTGATGCAAGAAGGCCGGCCGGTGGCGTACTTCAGCGAGAAGCTAAACGGAGCAACGTTGAGCTATCCAACGTACGATAAGGAGCTGTATGCGTTGGTGAGAGCCTTGAAAACGTGGCAGCACTACTTGTGGACCAAGGAATTCGTCATTCACACCGATCATGAGTCCTTGAAGCACTTGAAGGGGCAGCACAAGTTGAACAAGAGGCATGCTAGGTGGATGGAGTTCATAGAGACGTTTCCTTACGTCATCAAGTACAAGCAAGGTAAAGAGAATGTAGTGTCTGATGCACTCTCACGGAGGTATGCCTTGATCTCTACTTTAGATGCTAAGTTGCTTGGTTTCGAGTGTTTGAAGAGTTTGTATGTGAATGATGCTGATTTTGGTGAGATTTATCGAGCATGTGAGAAATCTGGTTTTGAAGAGTACTTTAGGCATGATGATTATTTGTTTAAGAGAAATCGATTGTGTGTTCCTAAGTGTTCTCTTCGTGAATTATTGTTGCTTGAGTCTCATGGTGGGGGTTTGATGGGACATTTTGGTGTTGCTAAGACTCTAGCTGTTTTGCATGAACAGTTCTTTTGGCCTCATATGAAGAGGGATGTTGAGCGAATTTGTGGTAGATGTGTCACTTGTAAACAAGCTAAGTCTAGAGTGAGTTCCCATGGTTTGTACACGCCATTGCCTATTCCTACTGCTCCTTGGATTGACATTTCTATGGATTTTGTGTTAGGGCTGCCTAGGACTAAGCATGGTAGTGATTCTGTTTTGTGGTGGTTGATAGATTTTCTAAGATGGCGCATTTTATTCCATGTCATAAATCTGATAATGCATCGCATGTTGCTGATTTGTTCTTTCGAGAGATTGTTAGATTGCATGGAATGCCTAGGACTATTGTTTCGGATAGGGATGCGAAGTTCTTGAGTTACTTTTGGAAGACTTTGTGGGGTAAGCTAGGTACTAAACTGTTGTTTTCTACTACTTGTCATCCACAAACTGATGGTCAAACTGAAGTAGTCAATAGGACTTTGTCTACATTGCTTAGGGCTATAATTAAGAAGAACATTAAGTCTTGGGAAGAATGTTTGCCACATGTGGAGTTTGCATATAATCGTTCTGTTCATTCTGCTACTAAGTTTTCGCCTTTTGAGATTGTCTATGGGTTTAATCCTTTAACTCCTTTAGATTTATCTCCATTGCCTGAACATGAGCATACTAACCTTGATGGCCAGAAAAAGGCTGATTTTGTGAAACAGATTCATGAGAAGGCAAGGCTGAATATTGAGAGACGAACGGAGCAGTACGCCAAGCAAGCCAACAAGGGAAGGCGTCAAGTGGTGTTTGAGCCCGGAGATTGGGTATGGCTGCATATGCGCAAGGAGAGGTTTCCATTGCAAAGGCGTTCGAAGTTGCTACCTCAAGGAGATGGACCTTTTCAAGTGTTGGAGCGCATCAATAATAACGCCTACAAATTGGACTTACCTGGTGAGTATAATGTTAGTGCTACATTCAATGTGGCTGATTTGAGTCCTTTTGGTGTAGGTGACGCCTTGGATTTGAGGACAAATCCTCTTCAAGAGGAGGGGAATGATGGAGTCCAAGGTTCGATGAATCAAGATCCTGTTCGTGTTCCCGAAGGGCCGGTGACGAGAGCTCGAGCTAAGAAGTTCAAGGAAGGCTTGCAAGGATTGATCCAAGAAGTTTGGGCTCAAGAATTGATGAAGAAGCCCATTGGAGAAGGCGAACCGGACAGCCAGCGAGTCATTAATTTTATCGAGTGCGTTCGGGCTGAAGAATGAAGACTTTATTTTAATTTTCGTGTGTTTTGAGTCAGGCCACGTTTTTGGGCCTTAAAAGACTTTGTTTTGGGTTTTTATCATGTTGGTTAATGGGTTGGGCCATGCCAATGACTTTGGGTCAGTTATTTCCTATTTAGATTAGGTTTAGATGGTTTTATTTCCCTCCCTATATAAGGGGGTCTTTGTGGACGAAAATCAGTTAGTTTTATCATTAATATTATTGTGAGTTTATTCTCTCTTGAGAGTTTTCGAATTCCTCTTGATTATTCCAAGACGAATTCATTATCCGGCGAATCAGCGAGTCAATCATCTCTCGTTGTGTGTCATTCATCGTTCCCGTGTGACTAAGGCTGTTCATAGAACTGACTTATATCATTTATAGGATTAGATCTTAGGTATATTGGAATATCCATCAGTTTCGTTCGTTCTTGTTAATTCCTTCCGCGTGCGTCTTCAATTCGGTCGTCAAGGAGAACTGAAGGCCAAGAGAGAAGCTCCTCGGCGAGCGCTTGTAGCAAGTGAGCTGCCAGTCGCTTCAACTGAAGATGTCTCAAGCGACTCGGATGCATTCACTGATCCCAACTCCAGTGAGGGAGAAGATCTGGGATTGATGGCGCTCACCGACGAGGAGACTGGAGAGGTATTTTTCTATCCTTCATCTAGTTCAATTACACTCGCACACACTCACGAAGAGGATGTTCATTCCTCGACATGGAGTGAGTTACTTGACAAACACTACAAATTGTCAAGCGACCACGAAATGTTGAAACAAGCTATGTCTCAAAGCGAGAAGGAGAACCGAAAGCTAGCCACTGAGCTTGACCAAGTCAAACTTAACTTAAGGGCTATGACCAGTAAGTTCGAGGATCTCTTTGCTAGACATCAAAGCTTGGAGGGAAGGTATGAAACCCAATCCAATCTAGTGGTCAATTTGAACAAAGCCTCGTATGCAAGGCAGGCACTAGAGAGCTCACTTCTACCTTTTGGTAGAAAGGGAGGACTCGGATATGAGGGTGGACCTTCCAAGCCCACAGTCTTTGTTGGTGCTTCTAACACAACACCATCAGTTCCTTTGGATGTGCCCACTGCCTCCAAAGTGACCACCAACAAGGACAAAGGCAAAGTGGGTGAGAACCCTAAGAAGAAGCCAATGAAGATGTCTATATCTTCAAGGGCAGAATCTAAGGGTAAGCAAAGTTCAACAGTCCCTAGCACTCACAATGCTAAAGCTTACCAATCAAAGGGTAAAGGGAAAATTGTTGAAGCTTCTAAGTCTCAAACCAAGACACGAGAGACAAAGGATCTTCCTTTCAAAAAGAGAAGTAATGTCTATGTGTCACGTGAGCCGGATTGGAGATGGTCAAACCGTACTCATGTTGAGTGGGAAGTGCTTGAAGCTCCCAAGAGGTCGCTTCAAAGCTCAAAGGTTCCTCAAGCGAGTCAGGGTCAAAACCCTAGTTTGACCGCTTCAAGGAAACCAAGCGAGCAGCTTCGAAAAACAGTAAACCCTAAATCAGTCTCTAAGCCAGTAGCTAATCCGAAGCGAGTCGCTTCAGGATATAAGCAAAAGGGTAAGAGCATAGGTATGTCTCAAGCGAGCCGCTACCCCTCTTGCATGATGGATTTGTATACTAGAAAGCAGGCCTTTTAGCTTGTGTGCATGTGTTGTCCATAACCACTAACGATCTCCTATCTGATTAAGTATGAATTGTTATCTATGCATCAAACATCTATCCATTATCTCAAAGTTGTAGGCTTTATGGTGTGTTGTAGATCACAGAAGACCATAGTTGCTGTTGGTCCCGGTTTGTTATAGGAAAAATACGTAGCGGGGGGTGGGGGGGGGGGGGGGGGGGGGGGGAGGGGTGAATACGTATTTTGAAGTTTTTCAACTTCAAATCCTTAACTCAGAGTATGAAGTAAAGTGCTCGTAAGAAATACTAAGACCTAGCCGAGAGCTAGATCTAAAGCAATCAAGATTCTCTAGGCCCAAGCTTCAAGAGTGAGACTTTACTCTAGTGCGGAATTCGGTGAGCTAATATCTTTTTCCTATGTAATTAAAAATCCAAGTTATGTTTGTTTAGATGCAAGTGCAATGAATATCAAACAAAGTAAAGAGTTTAGGGTTAGAGAGATACTAGACACGATTTATAGTGGTTCGGAGATAAAGCTCCTACGTCCACTTTGTTGCACTCGGCAACGCGTTCTCTTCACTCAAGAACTTGAAGATTACGGGCTCTTCAAAAGCCTGGTCGAGATCGAGCTTCACTCGCTTGGATCTGACAACAGACGCAGTGATTACGGGTTCACTACAAAGACCTAACTGGACTCAAAGCTTCACTCGCTTCAGTCCGAAAATAGGGAGATTGCGGGCTCTCCTTACAGCCTAGCTTCGATCGAGCTTTACACAAACGATGTAAGTGCAAGCTTGGATCTAGACTCTATGATCGAGGCTTCTACAATCGATGAAAGTAGGGCCTTGGATCGTAACAACCTAACGACGAACACAAAAACCTAACAACAGAACTTAGGGTTAGGGTTTTTGGTATACGACGAACACACTATGAAGAACTCTTTACAGTAGGAGCAAAGATGGCTAGAGTTTTTCTTCTAAGCTTGGATATGGAATGAGCTTAGACTCTAAGTGTGAAGGCTGTGAAGACGAGTTCAGATGAGACTGGAACTCGGAGAACACTTGGAAACAAAGACTCGAAGTTTGCTCTAAGGCTGGGAGTGTTTGTTTGCAGTAGGCGCTTGAATGCTCAGGAAGTGTTCTACTTCTCTTCGTCTTCATCCTTCACTATTTATAGGCGGAGGTTTGGCCGAGATCCGTTGCTTGGTTGGTGGCCTTGTCCCTCTTCCTCTCGACAGTACTTGCACAGGCTGGCTCTTATCAGACGCACAGTTTTGGCTCTTTGCCGGAAATGGCTAAGATCCAATTTCAACAGTAACTGGAGCGAGCCAGTACTGTAGCGGCGCCCTGTCGGCCTGGCAGTCAACTCCTCTGCTCCTCTCCGCGTTTAACACGTGGAGATCTCGCAATTAATGCGACGATCTTCAGTTTGACTGTAGTTCAAAATCGGAGCGGGAATTGGGCTGTCGCTTTCTGGTAGGTAGTGGCACGCTTTGCTTTGAATTTGTAGCGTCCGCTTTGATCGAGTCGCTTCGGGTCATACTTGAAGCGTCTACTTTGGAAAATAGAAATTCCGAGTATTGCTTAAGTAGATTTTGACTCGCTTTGACTTTTGCTGTAGCGCTCGCTTCGCTTCGCTTTAGTGGACTCGCTTCGATTCCACTGTAGCGCTCGCTTCGCTACGCTTTAGTTCGGCACGCTTCACTTCGACTCGGTAGACTCGCTTCGCTTGGAAAACACACTCAAGCGAGTGGTATTCACTTGAATTTTCTTCAGTCTACACTATAAGCAAAATAAAGCCATCCTAACAGAGTAGGCTTAGAAAAATTTCTATCCTATCATCTACATCAAAAATGGGTCGCTTGGGAACAGAACGCTTGGGGGTTTTGGGATCAAATTAAAACTACTATTTGACTCTCTTCGAAGTGTCCCATAGGAGTTCCCCCTTAACATTTGTTCTTAACAATTCCCAACAATTTCCCCCTTTTTGATGATTCCAAAACCCAAAACATATTTCAGACTAAGAGATTTAGCCTACCTAACCGTGGAAGGAACTTCAAGCGACTGCTTCCTTTGCATGTTCGTTGAAATTTTTTTTTAAGTTCCTTTCCCCTTTTTTTTTCGGTTAAGTTGTTTGAGTTTTGTAGCATAAGGATAAAAATATTCACAAAGCTAGTAAATGACACAGGAGAGACATAAATTAAAATGGGATAGATGAATCAACAATTCACAAAACATGAAGCTTGAAACTCAAGGGTTTCCTGCAGCTTCATCCTTCTCTTCCTTCTCCTCCTCTGTCACCTCCTCTACCTTCTCCTTTTCCTCTGCCTCCAAGTCCTCCTTTATCATCTCTTCTGGAACGACATATGCGTTAAGAACTCTTACTTCCAGCGTTCCAACGTTGTAGATGCTTGGCCTCCTCCAAGTTTCCTCAAGCTTGAAAGCTTCATTAATCTCTGCATCAATGATGCGTCGATCTGGAACACTTGTGCCGGGCAGGAAGGGCATGGGGAAGTCCTTCGAGGCTGGCACTTTGATGATTAGAGGCATGGGCTTTGCAAGCTCTGCAAGGGTGAAGACCTTCCGCCTGAATTTCTCATCATAAGCACTTAGGAAGTTGCTGAGCGCGTTGATCCTTGAGCATTCAGTCTGAAGTGGCACTACTTCCCAGTAGTAGTATGCTTTGATGAACTTCTCTTTGTAGTATAGCCACCGCTCAAGCAGATCGTCGGGGATGAACTGCTCGATTTCTCGGGCATCAGGGTGTTCATTCCTGCGCACAATCAACTCCTCCTCTGATCGGCTGGACATCTCAGTCATGATAGCATTGAACTTCGTGCTAATCTCAGAGTTCCACTTCGGGAGCATATCAGTCAGTCGTCTCTGGATATATTGTTGCTCTTCTCTGCGCGGGTAGCGACCGGAATCAATCATCTCCCTTGTGGTCTCGTAGCAAGCGTCCATCCAGGCTTGCTTCACACATGCATCAGACTCTTCAGGCAGAAACGGAATGAAGACGCTTCGAGTAAGGGCAGACTGGATGAGTCTCACTTCATTGAAGTGATCCTCGATCCGACCCTCGATGATCTCAAGACACCTTGCCTTGATCTTCCTCTCCTTTTCCACTTCCTCCTTTTTATCCTCTATTCTCTTCCTTCTCATCTCCACCTGACCAGCTCGTGAAGCGACTGCCTGCTTGATCTTTCGGCGCTTGGCCTCGGGATCATCATCTCTCGCTTCGGGGGCAGTCCGCTTCAAAGCTTGTTTTGGTGCTGGCGGTGGAGGCATTTCTTCCTTCTTCTTCTCTGCTTCTTTAGAAGGGATGACTACTGGGGCACTTCGTGGAATGGTAGCTTGGCTGGACGAAGTGGCTCCAGCGGTCGATGAAGTGGCTCCTGCAAATTCAGAAATAAGTGCAAGAGTTGAAGCGGCCAGAGGTGAAGCGGGCGCTTGGAAAGCAGTAAGAGCCTTCAGAGTTTTCAGCTCAAAATCCTTCTCCATCTGTCGTGCCAGGGCTTCATCCGCCGCGATTTGCTGTTCCCTTTGCTCCTTGGTAAGCACAACGATAGGAGGATGAACAGCAATCGAAGAGCCAAGTATTTTCTCTTCAGTTGGCCTGCGGGGTTCTTCGAGCTTCTTAGCGAGTTCTTCTTCTGTGAGCTTTTCCTTGCCCTTCTTTGCACTCTTCACCCTTGCTTCATCATCCAACTCCTCCTCTTCAGCACCTCCGATTCCACTGCTTCTCCCTTCAATCATTCTTTCTACTCCAACACCACTACTTCCTACTCCTCCATCTCCACCTTGTAGCTCCAAAGTCTCAACTCTTTTCTGCACACTACCTTCCCCCTTTTTGGCATCATCACTGCCGGGGGTTGGGATGATTGTTTTTCCAGTGATTGTTTTGTGCATGTTATTCACAGCATCGAAGACGGCATGCAGCATCCGTTCAGTTTTGTCTGCGAAGGTATGCTCCTGGTCGAGCACCAACTGTGCAGTTTTGATACTGATTTCCTCGAGTAAATAACTGCACTGTTTCTCCCTCTCCTTTACTGAGAGCATCAAACTCTCCAGTGTCTCCACCTCTTTGAAGCGAGCGTCCAGCTCCGCTTCAATCTCTTTCCTGATTTTCTTTGCCTCTTCTTGCACCGTGAAGTCCAAGTGAGTCTTGGAAGCTTCAAGTTCTGCTTTCATGGATGCAAGCCTCTGTTCTCTCCTATTCAGTGAGACATGGAATTGGGCATCAGCAGTTATCCTTATGGCAAAGGTTTCTTCTAGTTTTTGCACTTCTGCGAGAGTGATTCTCAACTCGGCCTGTTTCAGATCAACAGCATGTGCACTCCTCCGTCGGCTCTCAAGCTCGCCCTTCTCCTCCTCTCTCTCAAGTTTGAGGATTTTCATTTCCTTTTGGAGAGTGTCTAAGGCCTTCTTAGTGCTGAGCAACTCACTACCTTTCATCACCAGATCTCCATCCTTCTTCTCAATTTCCTCCTTCAACTCCTTTACCTCCTTTTCTAATTTCTCTTTTTCCTTGCCAACTGACACAAGCTTGGCATTTACCTCCCTCAAGCGATTCCTTTCAGCGTCAAGCGAGCCCTTGAGTTCGGTGATATTTTTCGCCTGGTCTCCCACCAGCTTAGCCTGCTCCTCCAACGCCTTCTCCTTTTCTTCCAACAACTTCGCTTTCTTCTCAACCTTTCCTTCCAATTCTCCCTTCTTTCTGTCAAAATCTTCTCTAAGATTCTTGACCTCCTCTATCTTCTTCTCCATCTCTACATTCCTCCTGGTAATCTCACTCTGCAAGCTTGAGATCTCCGCATCCTTCACCTCCACCTCCTCCGCATGCTCTCTCATCAACCGCCGCCCATGAATGGTTGGCACATGCTCGGGGACTGAAGCGTCTCAGTAGGCACGCTTCACCTTAGCGTCCAATTTGTCCCAGAAGCTGGTCCCGGTGAGAAATGCGTGGAAGCCATTCTCACCGATGAAGTCGAGCAGCTTCCCTTCCATTTGAATGAGATCTTCCTCTGAGAAGGCCTCTAGGAGTCTAAAGACCTTGTAGTACTCAGTGCCGCGGTAGGTGATATATGTGAGAAAATCGACGGTCTGAGTGAAGAACTCGTCGGACATTGGCACGGAGGAGTATCGGTCCTTGATGGTCTCTGCAGCCTGCTCTCTGTCTCTCGCATATCTTTCGAGAGCTTCTATTTCTGCAGGGGCCTTGGAGAGTTGGAATCGGGGAATGATGGTTGTTTGGGCGGTATCGGCTGTAGCTGCCGATGAGTTGGGTGATTGGGATGATGAAGAGGTTTGAGAGGTTTCTGTTATTTCGATGGGTTCGGGTTGCGGTGGTGTTTGCTGGGTTTGGGTAGGTTGGAATGTAGAGAATGCGGCTGTTGGGTCGGTGCTGAGAAGTGGGATCTTGGGTAGGTGGAATGAAGAACTTGTTTCTTCTTCGTGTGGAGAGAGGGGGGATTTCTGGGTATGTGGTTGGGCTGATGATGAGGCTTGAGGTTCTGGTGGTTGGGTTGTTTGTGTTTGTGTTTGTGGTGGGGGATTTTGGACTTTGATGGGTGAAGGCTGGGGTTGGGCAGCTTCGGTCTCCTTAAGCGGCTGCTCCTCAGCCTCGCTTGGCTTGACCAGTGAAGCGACTAGCTTCAACTTCTTTTTGGGTCGCTTCGCCGCGGCTCGCTTCCCAGATGAAGCGGCTCACTTTGATTGGGGGGCTTCAACTTGCCTTTCGGCAACAAGCACTGCAGCGGGCACTTCAACCTCGAGAAGTCCCAAGTCTATTGGAATTTTGTTTGATCTCCACAGGTCATGGAACACCGTGAGCTTGTTGTAAACGGCGACGTCAGATTCTGGCCATACTTTGTTCGGATAGCGTTCCTCCAGTGCGACGGAGAGTCTGGAGAAAAACTTAAGCTTCCCCTTGCGGAGAATCTTATTTGTGCTTCCCTTCACGAACTTGAAATCTTCAGCAGCTTCGTGAATCTGGTTGAGAAACCAACCATGCCAGTTAAATTTAGTTCCGGTAAAACTGTCGACGATGATGGTGGTGGCGAACAGTTTTGTTTTAGAGAGCGTGCCCAAGGTTCCGACGTAGCATGCGACGCACTTCGAAAAGAGCTCGCATATGTGATTGAAAGGAGCCTTCAGATTAGATCTAATGCTGGCCTCCTTGTAGTTGGGCTCTGCTCCGTCGATGGCAAATCGAGCATATTCGACTCCGGCCGATAACTCCATCCCCAACAAGGAGTCTGCGCCTTCCCTTGGCAAGTCGAATACACCGATGAGATTGCTCAGGTCCACCTCCACCGGTTCTCTGTTCTGTGGATCAGTGAAGAACGAAGTGTTGTGGCCTTTCCTCAGATTCAGAAGAAGCTCGGCCACCGCCTTGGCAAGATCTTCGTCGGCACCGCCGTTACGAACTTCCATAAGCCGGCCGTGATCATGGCCTTACGGAAGAATCCATCTTCCTCAATGACGGTTGGGTCGAGATGAGGCTCGACGTTGATGTGCGAGTCGACCTCGGTGAGAAATTCCTCCATCGTCTCAGTCTTCTGTTTCTTTCCCATGTTGAAAAATTTGAGAGAAATTGATCGGAGATTTATGAACGAAACAGGGGTGATACTCGTGATTTGCAGAAGATTGCAGATCTTGCACAAGAATGGTAAAAATTGAGAGTTGTGAAAGTTTTCTCAGTCTGCAACGACGTCCTTAAATAGAGGTAGGGTTCGGCTGACGTGGCAGGGGCAAGACAGTAATATCGCCGTAAATCCTGTAGTTATACGGCGGCCAACGGCGAAGTGATTGACGTGTCCGGTGTCATCACAGTAAAAAGTGAACCGCCAACTTGCTCGGCGTCTCCACGTGGCCTGCTGTGATTCGTCACTTTACACGGCGTCGGATCCAACGGCTATAAATCGGGGACTGTTTGGATTCGATGGTTGGATCTTCTCCGTCCTTTCCCGCTTCGAATTCAAAGTGCAGTGCACGCGCCCGTTATTTTTGGCTGTACGTGAATCTGCATTAAATGAAAAGTGAAAAGTAAAATCTGCACTCGAGTGCAGACAGCTCATACTCGCTTCGCACCCGCTCGCTTCGAGTTGGGCCGCTTGGCCTTTACTCGCTTTGAGAGGTGCTCGCTTGAGTGACTGTTCCGCACTCGCTTACGATGGCTCACTTGGAGTGACGTAGCACTCGCTTGGCCAGTTGAAGCGACTGGAATAAGAAATGGAATTTCTTTGCTTAATTTAAAATGTTTCTGACTTACATACTTCCAGGATAAACAAGAGTGTTTTCCTCTTTGTATTTGTGTCAGATTCATTTCATATTTTCCACATAGTGAGTGAAGGTTTCTAGCACGCTTCAGCTTACTTAGTGTACTTAAAATTGAAACACTTACCAGTCAATCTCACTCGTAGGAGATTGATACCACGTATAGAAGACTTCATTTTGTGGATTTGGACAGCACTTGATGAACCCACTAGATGATATTGCTTGGAGCTTTTTGATATCACCTTCGTTGAATACCACTCCACTTGTTGGATACTTCATCTTCTTGGCATTCATCTTCATGGCATTCATCTTCCTCTACGAATTAGAGAGTCCTCCATCGAAGTGAATGGGGGGGGGGGGGGGGAGAGAATGAATACAGTACACAAGCTTACTACAACCCAGAGGGGAGCTTCACGTAAGTGTACTTATTCACGACGAATGGGGGATGAGTACAGTCCTTATCTCAGAGCAGAATAGGACAGGATGACAATGAGAATGCGCTGACAAGACAATCTCATATTTTACGCAGAAGCATGTCACCAGCCCTGCAACCTTTTGAAGAAAAAGGTAACCATTCAAGCTTCCTCCTACAAGCTACAAAATGAATTTGCAGTCGACTCGCTTGACCCAAGCTAGGGTTAATTGAAGCGATGCAAAATTCAAAGTGAGGGAGGAATGGATAGACATCTGGCAGCTCAACTCAATGAAGAGTGAGTAGGGAATGAATATTTATCCACGATGAAGGAGATGAGAAGACTTGCTCCTCTTCGGCGGAAAGATGGGAAGAGGACGCAAGGTCTAGGTGCCAGCCCTGCCTAAGCTTTCACCATTTTTACGTGGGAAGGCCCGATACAAGACCACAACCGTTACTAGAAACGGCACTTGCGAGAGTTTATACCCACTCGCTAGGAATCCTAGGCTAGGTAGCAACTTTCCTTGCTCGCTTTGGAAGTAGCTTGCTCCGAGAGCAAACAATAGTTCCCCTTAACCAATGGCTTAACAATTCCTGTAAGCGGGTAGGGAACATCTTCCAACACTCCACCTTACTCCACCTTATTTCTCCTTCTTCAAGCGAGTGGAATTTTGAAGTGACTCGCTTGAGTTGGTGAAGATCCGAAGCGAGTGACGCTCAAAGAACAAGCGACCACTCCTTCGTGCATCCTAGATCTAGCACTCTTCACCAGGGTCTATCAACCCTAATTCCATGCATAGCTGATTGAAACGAGACTCAGCTAGAGGCTTGGTGAGGATATCTGCTCGCTGGAGATCGGTATGGATTTTCTCGAGCTTGATATCCTTCTTCTCGACATGATCACCAATGAAGTGATGTTGGATTTCCACGTGCTTGCATCTGGTGTGAAGTACTGGATTTTGCGAGATGCATATAGCACTGTTGTTGTCGCAGAATATTGGAATTTCATTTGCTTCAACTCTGTAGTCCTTCAACTGCTGACGAAACCATAGAATTTGAGAACAGCAGCTTCTAGCGGCCATATATTCGGCTTCAGTCGTTGAAGTAGCTACACTCGTCTGCTTCTTTGAAAACCATGAGATCAGCTTGCTTCCCAAGAACTGACAAGTGCCCGAAGTTGACTTCCTATCAATTTGGCTGTGCTTGGGATTGCTTTGGAAGCGAGCACATACTCCAACTGGAAAAGCTATATCCGGCCAACTTGCAGTGAGATATAGAAGGGATCCGATCAAAGCTCGGTAGTCTGTAGCATCCACAGACTTCCTATCTAGGTCTGGCTCGATCTTCCAGTTGGTGTTCATTGGAATCTTCACAGCTTTGGCATGCTGAACACCGAACTTGGCAAGCATATCTCGAGTATACTTAGCTTGATTGATGAAGATACCATCATCCTGCTGCTTCACTTGAAGACCTAGAAAGCAGCTCATCAAGCCAATCATTGACATTTCATATTTGGTCTTCATGAGCTCTCCAAACTTCTCGCTAAGCGACTGGTTTGGTGATCCAAATATGATGTCGTCCACGTAGATCTGAACCCATAGCATATCCTCTCCATGGTTGATGGTAAATAGGGTTCGATCTATCTTTCCTTTGTGGAATCCATTATCCATTAGGAATTGGGATAGGGTATCATACCAAGCTCTGGGAGTTTGCTTCAACCCATATAGGGCTTTCTTCAAGTGATACACCTTATCTCCTTGCTCGAAACTCGGTGGCTGCTCCACATACACTTCTTCCCTCAATTCACCGTTGAGGAACGCGCTCTTCACATCCATCTGATAGAATTTGAATTTCTTGGCCGCTGCATAGGCTAGAAATAGTCGGATCGCTTCAAGCCGTGCCACTGGAGCGAAGGTCTCGTCAAAGTCGATTCCTTCCTCTTGGCAGTAGCCCTTAGCGACGAGTCGCGCCTTGTTCCTCACAACGTTGTGGTCCTCATCTGTCTTGTTCTTGAACACCCACTTGGTGCCAATAACATGCTGAAATTTTGGACGATCCACGAGGTACCATACGTCGTTCCTGGTGAACTGATTCAGCTCTTCTTGCATGGCGATCACCCAATTGGAATCAGCTAGGGCTTCTTCCACGCATGATGGCTCGATGTTTGAGAGAAAGCAACTGAACATGGCACTTTCTCCAAACACTTGACTTCTGGTCACTACACCCTTGGATGGATCTCCAATGATTCGACTTGGTGAGTGATCTTTGAGCCATGCACGCTTGGATCCACCAGCTCCGTCTTCATCTCCTTCCTGGTCGCTTGCTTCTCCATCAGAAGCGACTGGATTGGGTGCTTGGCCAGCACTCGCTTCAGGAGTCTTGGGGGCAGCTTCATCTTTTCCTTGGACAATTAGCTCGCTTGAGTCCTTGATTTCTTCATCATCCTCAAGCATGTCCCAAGTTGATGAATTGATGGGTTCCTCGCTTGACTTTCCTTCCTTAGATTGAACCTGTTCCTGTGGAAGACTTAAGGAAGATTCATCAAATACGACATGGGGTGATTCCTCCACGATTAGGGTTTTACAGTTGAATACTCTGTAAGCTTTGCTTGATGTAGAATATCCTAAGAATATTCCTTCATCAGCTTTGCTTTCAAAAGCTTTCAACTGTGACTTCCCATTATCATGGATGAAGACTCTGCAACCAAAAATATGGAAATAAGATATGTTAGGAATTCTCCCTGTCCATATTTCATATGGTGTCTTGTCGTGCCGTTTGCAGAGAAGCGTTTGATTCTGTGTGTAGCATGCTGTATTGGCAGCTTCAGCCCAATACTTCATCAGAAGCTTCGAGTCTGCAATCATGGTTCGAACGGCTTCTTTGATGATTCGATTCCTTCTTTCAGCAACTCCATTCTGCGGAGGTGTACGTGCTGAGGAAGTCCGATGTGCTATGCCATGCTCCGTGCAGTAAGCTTCAATGGTAGAGTTCAGGAATCTGTGCCTTTGTCGGAGCGGATGGTGACAATCGCTTGGTTCTTTTCCACAGCCAATCGCTTGAGTAGTTGTGGTAGCTTGGTCAGTGTCTCCTTCTTGCTGAAGAGAAATACAACCCAAGTGTAGCGAGAGAAGTCGTCGACTACAACTAGAGTGTATTTCCTTCCATTTACGCTAACTGGAGTGACTGGACCAAACAGATCCATATGAAGCAGCTCGAGCACTCGCTTGGATGAGGCTTCTTCAAGACTTGCGAAGTGCTTCTTCGTCTGCTTCCCTCGTTGGCATGGTGAGCATGGATAGTCTTTGATAAAGACGTCATTTGGTATGCCTTGCACCAAACCTTTTCGATCTATGCGATTGATTTCTTTGAAATTAAGATGGTTCAAGCGTCGGTGCCATAGCCATCCTAATTCAGTAGCACTCCTTGCAACTAAGCACGTCTCCTCTTTGCAGCTTTCCCATTGTGCTATGTAGACATTCCTTTGTCTAATTCCAGTGAGCACAATCTGGGAAGTTAGCTTGCTCTTTACAATGCACTTGTTGGAAATAAAGTCCACCTTGTATCCTTTGTCACAGAACTGTGAAATGGATAACAAGTTGTGCTTGAGTCCTTCCACATAGGAGACTTCTTCAATTGTGAGCTTTCCAATCTTCAGTGCACCATATCCTTTGGTGCTTCCTCGAGAGTTATCACCAAAAGTAACGTGTGGACCCTTCTTCTCTATGTAGTCATGAAGTAGAGCTCTCATGCCGGTCATGTGTCTTGAACAGCCACTGTCCAAGTACCAGATTTGTTGACCCTCACTTGGCATGGGATCCACGGCGCTCACCTGCAATTAGACAGATTTTGGTACCCAAATCAGTTTGGGTCCTTGCAGGTTAGTTCCCTTAGGTACCCACACTTGCTTCACTCTCTTTTGAGAGGTAGCTTGTGCTTTGGGTTTCTCGACCTTTGAAAACTGTGACTTCTGCCTTGAAGCAGCTTCACACGTGCAGCAGTGTGTGCAAGAGGGGTAGCGGCTCGCTTGAGGCATACCTATGCTCTTACCCTTTTGCTTATATCCTGAAGCGACTCGCTTCGGATTAGCTATAGGTTTAGAGACTGACTTAGGTTTTACAGTCTGTCGAAGCGGCTCGCTTGGTTTCCTCGAAGCGGTCAAACTGGTGTTTTGACCCCGACTCGCTTGAGTAACCTTGGAAGTTTGAAGCGACCTCCTTGGTGCTTCGAATTATTCCCCCTCGATGTTAGTCCGGTTGGACCATCTCCAGTCCGGATAACGTGACACATAGACATTACTCCTTTTCTTGAAAGGGAGATCCTTTGTCTCTCGTGTCTTGGCTTGAGACTTAGAAGCTTCAACTGTTTTCCCTTTACCTTTGGATTGGTAAGACTTAACATTGTGAGTGCTAGGGACAGTTGAACTTTGCTTGCCCTTAGATTCTGCCCTTGAAGATATAGACATCTTCATTGGCTTCTTCTTAGGGTTCTCAGCCATTTGGCCTTTATCCTTGTTGGTGGTCGCTTTGGAGGCAGTAGGCATTTCCAAAGTGACTGATGGTGTCGTGTTTGAAGCACCAACAAAGACAGTAGGCTTGGAAGGTCCACCCTCATATCCGAGTCCTCCCTTTCTACCAAAAGGTAGAAGCGAGCTCTCTAGTGCCTGCCTAGCGTATGAAGCTTTGTTCAAGTTGGCAACCAGAGCGGATTGGGTTTCATACCTTCCTTCCAAGCTTTGATGTCTAGCGAAGAGATCCTCGAACTTACTAGTCATAGCCCTTAAGTTAAGTTTGACTTGGTCAAGCTCAGTGGCTAGCTTTCGGTTCTCCTTCTCGCTTTGAGACAAAGCTTGTTTCAACACTTCGTGGTCGCTTGACAGTTTGATGTGCTTGTCAAGCAACTCACTCCATGTCGAGGAATTAGCTTCCTCTTGGTGAGTGTGTGCGAGTGTAATTGAACTAGGTGAGGGATAAATGAATACCTCTCCAGTCTCCTCGTCGGTGAGCGCCATGAGTCCTAGATCCTCTCCATCACTGGAGTTGGGATCTGTGAATGCATCCGAGTCGCTTGAGACATCTTCAGTTGAAGCGACTGGCTGCTCGCTCGCTACAAGCGCTCGCCTTGGAGCATCCCTCTTTGCTTTCAGTTCCTCTCTCTCCTTTGCACTCAGCTTTGGACAGTCGGATTTGTAGTGGCCCATCTTGTGGCAGTGATAGCACTCCACTTCCATCATGTCGCGTGGGATCGGCTTTGTCGTCTCTTCTCTCTTCCCTTTTCCTTCTCGAGCATTAGTGCTTCTCCCTTTGTACTGATTGTAGAATCTCTTGTATTTGCCCACTCGAGAGTTCATTTTGTTGAAGTTCTTGGATAAGAACGCAACATGCTCTTCCAGCTCTTCCCTTGTCATTTTGGCTAGCGAATGATCGCTTGGCCCTTCAGCAGCTTTGAAAGCTACACCTTTTGACGTCGTGGGAGCTTCATCCTCTTCGTCGAGGTTCATTCGATTCAGATCGAATTCATGAGCTTTGAGTTCGGAGAACAAAATCTCCGGTGTGAGCTTTGATAGATCCTTGGTAGCTAGGTACAGTTCCTTCATTGTCTGCCACTTCCTCGTGAGAGCACGAACAATCTTCAGGTTTACTTCCTTGTCTGTGAGTTCCTTCCCAAGTGAGTTGAGAGTTGCAGTGATGTTGGTAACTCTCAGCTCGAAGGCGTCAATGGGTTCTCCTGGCTTCATTATCAAACTTTCAAACTCCCGCATTTGTATGGCTAGCTTGTTTTCTTTGATTTTGTCTGTGCCTTGAGAAATGAGGGCTAGGGTTTCCCACATTTATTTTGCTGTTACACACTTCCTTATCCGTGGTAGATAGGCGTCTGACACGGTGCTCTGCATCGTGTGGCGTGCGATCTTGTCGATGTTGGCAACTTGCAGGGACATTCTCAGAGATAGCTTTCTTGATTTCGATTGGCCCATCTTCAATGACCTCCCACATTCGGTCATGGATGGAGCACAGGAAGCTCTCAACTCGAAAGCTCCAGATCTCATAGCCTTCTATGGAGAACTGTGGAAGACTAGAAGCATTCATAGCAAACTATCAGTAGTATATGCAGTATGCGTGGGTGAGGTTTTGATGCACTTAGGAAAATAGGATCCGGTTCAGTGAGACAACGTGAAGCGAATGGGGACTCGCTTCGGATATGCAAAGCAGAGGCTCGAAAGAACCGCTGCTCTGATACCACTTGTTGGTCCCGATTTGTTATAGGAAAAATACGAGGATGGGGGGGGGGGGGGGGGTGAATACGTATTTTGAAGTTTTTCAACTTCAAATCCTTAACTCAGAGTATGAAGTAAAGTGCTCGTAAGAAACACTAAGACCTAGCCGAGAGCTAGATCTAAAGCAATCAAGATTCTCTAGACCTAAGCTTAAAGCTTGATCAAGATTGAGACTTTACTCTAGTGCAGAATTCGGTGAGCTAATATCTTTTTCCTAAGTAATTAAAAATCCAAGTTATGTTTGTTTAGATGCAAGGGCAATGAATATCAAATAAAGTAAAGAGTTTAGGGTTAGAGAGATACGAGACACGATTTATAGTGGTTTGGAGATAAAGCTCCTACGTCCACTTTGTTGCACTCGGCAACGCGTTCTCTTCACTCAAGAACTTGAAGATTACGGGCTCTTCAAAAGCCTAGTCAAGATCGAGCTTCACTCGCTTGGATCTGACGACAGACGCAGTGATTACGGGTTCACTACAAAGTCCTAACTGGACTCAAAGCTTCACTCGCTTCAGTCCGACAACAGGGAGATTGCAGGCTCTCCTTACAGCCTTGC
This sequence comes from Thymus quinquecostatus, assembly GCA_024222315.1. Classification (NCBI taxonomy): domain Eukaryota; kingdom Viridiplantae; phylum Streptophyta; class Magnoliopsida; order Lamiales; family Lamiaceae; genus Thymus; species Thymus quinquecostatus. The sequence goes on along the minus strand of CM044164.1, from coordinate 14,879,228 downwards.
TTCGATCGAGCTTTACACAAACGATGTAAGTGTAAGCTTGGATCTAGACTCTATGATCGAGGCTTCTACAATCGATGAAAGTAGGGCCTTGGATCGTAACAACCTAACGACGAACACAAAAACCTAACAACAGAACTTAGGGTTAGGGTTTTTGGTATACGACGAACACACTATGAAGAACTCTTTACAGTAGGTGCAAAGATGGCTAGAGTTCTTCTTCTAAGCTTGGATATGGAATGAGCTTAGACTCTAAGTGTGAAGGCTGCGAAGACGAGTTCAGATGTGAGACTGGAACTCGGAGAACACTTGGAAACAAAGACTCGAAGTTTGCTCTAAGGCTGGGAGTGTTTGTTTGCAGTAGGCGCTTGAATGCTCAGGAAGTGTTCTACTTCTCTTCGTCTTCATCCTTCACTATTTATAGGCGGAGGTTTGGCCGAGATCCGTTTCTTGGTTGGTGGCCTTGTCCCTCCTCCTCTCGACAGTACTTGCACAGGCTGGCTGCTTTTCAGACGTGCAGTTTTGGCTCTTTGCCACAAATGGCTAAGATCCAATTTCAACAGTAACTGGAGCGAGCCAGTACTGTAGCGGCGCCCTGTCGGCCTGGCAGTCAACTCCTCTGCTCCTCTCCGCGTTTGACATGTGGAGATCTCGCAATTAATGCGACGATCTTCAGTTTGACTGTAGTTCAAAATCGGAGCGGGAATTGGGCTGTCGCTTTCTGGTAGGTAGTGGCTCGCTTTGCTTTGAAGTTGTAGCGTCCGCTTTGATCGAGTCACTTCGGGTCATACTTGAAGCGTCTACTTTGGAAAATAGAATTTCCGAGTATTGCTTAAGTAGATTTTGACTCCCTTTGACTTTTGTTGTAGCGCTCACTTTGCTTCGCTTTAGTGGACTCGCTTCGATTCCACTGTAGCGCTCGCTTCGCTACGCTTTAGTTCGGCACGCTTCACTTCGACTCGGTAGACTCGCTTCGCTTGGAAAACACACTCAAGCGAGTGGTCTTCACTTGAATTTTCTTCAGTCTACACTCTAAGAAAAATAAAGTCATCCTAACAGAGTAGGCTTAGAAAATTTCTATCCTATCATCTACATCAAAAATGGGTCGCTTGGGAACAGAACGCTTGGGGGTTTTGGGATCAAATCAAAACTACTATTTGACTCACTTCGAAGTGTCCCATAGGAGTTCCCCCTTAACATTTGTTCTTAACAATTCCCAACAGTTGCCGGTTCCTCTAGAGATATAAACGGGTATCACAATTGAGACAGTTCTGGATATAACTGTTGTTTTAGGCTGTAGTATAGGCTGCATAGGTAGCTTGTCTTGGCTACTTGTCTATGCTAGTACGTGCGTGTACTGATAGGATCACAGTGAGGTGTATTCTTCTATTCTGACCGATGTAGAAAGAATCAAGACCTCGGTGACTTAAGATGAACCTTAACTCTAGTTGGGTCCTAAGGGTGTATAGTTGTAGTCTGCTTTTTTGATTTACCATGGGTGAGAGTTCAGAGTATCTGCAACTCAATATGCTCCGTATCTTGGGAAGCAGCTACAACTAGTACGACTCTTAGTGTAACTGCAACAGAGCACCATATCCTGGTAGAACAGGTTGATCACATCCCCTGAGGAATTCATTAAGGATTATCATACCAAACCCTGCAGGTGGATTAATTTCCGGTATGATGAATAAGGAATGAATTGTACTACTCAGGAATAAAGAAGTTGAATAATAAGAGCAGTCAGAAGCTCTAAGTTAATCAACGGATATGGGATATCTTAAATATGGGGGTCGCTAAGTCTAATACTAGCCCTGAACTCAACAGGGGTAAAACAGGTAATTCAGTACTATTACTCTAGTGGAATGTTTTAGTACTTATGGACTAAATTATACTCTGGGCTGAGTATGGAGAATTTAGCCATTGGGAGGCCTCGGTTTTACCATCTAGTAGATCCCTGATCTGGCCCAAAAAACTCAACAGGCCACAGTATAAAGAATAAGTGGGCCACCACACAATTGGGCCCAGTATGGGGCGCCAATTCTGCTAATGGACGCCTAGTCCATGTGTTGCAGGCCTGGCCTGCAACTTAAGCCCAAGTCTCACTTGGTCTCCTCTATATATACCCCCTCAAGGTCTTGTTTAACCTAACAGTTAGAATATACGAGTGCACTTATTCTAAACATGAAAGGGAGGCTAGGGTTAGAGAGAGAGAGACGCGCGGCCGGCTTCATAGCAGAACGGTGGGTTCCCGTTTTCCGTGGCTGATTCCGAGGTTTGTTGTCCATCCAACGTCATAATCGAGCAGGGATACAGATCAGAAGATCTATTCGCGAGTTCTCTTCTACCTTCAAGTAATCGATCTAAACACCCTATGATTCCGCACTTAATTTCATAGGACCATGATAGGATTATATCGATAGTTAGATATCCGAAATAGATCCTCGGGTGAACTGATCTTCACTGATCAGATTATGGTTCCTTCAGTTGGTATCAGATCCAAGGATCAGATTTTCGGCTCTATCTGATTAATTATCGATTATTATGCATGTTAGATCGATTAAGATGTCGCTTTTCGTGGTGTTTGTCGTTTTTCGGGGCCGATTTGGCAAATCTATGTAATTTTTGATCGCGAGATAGTAAGGTGCGATCTAGAATAGGATTAGATAGATTTTATTTTTCATTTTTCGTTTGTACCTGCTGCATCGAGACGAAGAATGCGAAGAACGAGGAGACGAACACCCAGGACGACCGCCGCACGCGGCGGCGCCTGAGAGACACGCGCCAGCGCACGCGCACGTGCCGCTGCCCAATGGCGTGTCCTCCTCTTCTCCGGTGATCGACGGGGCTCCAGCAGGTCGCTGGAGCCTGGACGTCGTCGGGGAAGGGTAGAGGAGGTGCGACGGGTGACGGGGAAGCACGGCAGGGCGAGGGACGGCCACGGTGGAACCCTCGAAGGGGCTCGACGCCGCGGCAGACGTCCAGGCCTGCATGGTCGCCGGAGACAACGACCACGGAGTCTGATGACGGTCTCCACGTGGTCGCCGTCGTTGATGGTGGCAGCGGGCGGCGCCGGAGCGGGCAGCAGCGGCGGCAGAACCCGCGAGGGTTTCTGCCGCGGGAAACGCCGCTGAAGGCGATGGCGGCGGGGGGCAGCGTCCAGGATGGCGGAGCACACCGGCGACATCAACACCAGCAGCGGGAGCCGCGGCGGACGTCGCCGGCGGCTGGAACGGCGGCAGCGGGTTGAAGGGTTACCGCGACGGAACCCTAGGAAGGGATTCACGCCGCGAGCTTCACCGGAGAAGGCAGCCGGCCGTGCCGCCGGTGGGAGACGACCACCAGCAGCAGCAGCGGCGCCAGGGAGGCGGAGGAGGCCGGCGGCAGCGCCTCACGCCGTCGGTCGCGGCGCGAGCAGCCTTGCGCTCTCGTGCCCTAGCCCGCGAGCGGGCCTAGGGTTTCCAACCCGGCCCGTTCGCGTTACGGGCTGCCTCCAGCATTCGGGCTCGGGCCCAGTCACGAATTCGGGCCGTTTTAGGTTCGGTTTCAGGTTTGTGGGCCCATAAGAGTGAAACGAGCGTGGTTTGGGCTTATTCGAGAGAATTGGACCATGTGGTGTGGGCCCAATCTCGGTTAGAAAAGCCCAATGGCAATGAAAATTAGATAATAAATTATTTAATAATTTATTTATTTTCGGGGAGAAACGGGAGATCAAGACGGAGGACTTATTCAAGACCGAAGCCTGTTTCGGATTTAATTTCTATTTTGTAATAGATTAGACGGGTCATCACACCACGAAAAGCGAGTTTTATTTTTGTTTTTATCTCGTTTTTCTTAAGCATGCTATGGATGCAATTTAAATTATTATAGCATGCCTTGCCTGTCGAGGTGAATTAAATTGCGCTTAGTCGAGCATGTTTTAGGATTGTCAATATAAGCATGTTTTAATTTTCTGCGAGCATGGTTTATTTGCTGCGTTTAGAAAATTATGCTTAGGATTATGTGACAACGTGATCTAGCATGTCGACAACCTTCTGAAAGAAAAATACTAAGCAGATAAAAACATTTTTGGTATAGAAATGTTAAGACCTCCACAACTGACCTTAAGGTGAAGTTTGGTGCGAGTGTGTAAACGTCCACACGAACGTGGCTTGCACATCGTATCAGACAAGTTCGCCAGACTTAGGGTTTCTTAACAAAAATGTTCTAACCAAAATGAGAAGTGGGAGCTTTTCTGAGTAAACGTCCACACTAACGTGGCTTGCTCGGAATAATAACTGCGGTTTTCTCTGGAGTTGGTTTTGAACAAAGATAGCTTAAGGAAAAATAGTGCTTTTTCCGAGTTAGGCTAAGATTGTGGTTAAAAGCTTAGATATTAGTTAGAATACAACTCCCCAATGGAGTCCCTTTTCTAATCTAATATAGTCTAGTAAGGTTCAACTATTAGCTCTATTTGCCATAAGGATAGGTTGGCAAGATAAGTAGAGTTAAAGATCCGAGTATCTGGTCGAACAGTGGGAGCGTAAACGTCCACACGAACGTGGCTTGCGATCCACATTGTTTGGGCTGTTGAAGGTTTCGAAATTATTGGTTTATCAAAAGGTTACAATAATTTTCATTACGAAATGATGCATGATCTATTCTTACTTGTGTCTACGTGTTTATTGCTTTTTCAGATATGACTTTAGGCCCGTTGATAAATGTTCTCACTTCAAAGCCTCTCGTTGGTTCCAATTATTTGGAATGGAAACGAAATCTTGAGTATGTCTTGGTTGCGGAAGTGTACAACTTTGTACTCACAACTCCTGAACCTGCTCCTTTGACGGAGGAATCCACTGATGTTGAGAGGGAAGAACATAAGAGCTGGCACAAGGCCAATGATATGGCGAGGTGCTTCATCATGACTTCTATGTCAAGTCAGATGCAGTTAGAACACAAGAATTTTTTGAAAGCATCTGACATTATGTTCAATCTCAAGGAACTCTTTGGAGAGAAGGACAGAGCTGCCCGTTTTGAGGCCATGAGGAAACTCATGACCACAAAGATGACGGAAGGCACTTCTGTGCGTGTCATGTTATGAGTTTGATGCATGCACAGAACGAATTGGAAGAGCTCGGTGGAGGTATCGATGGTGAAGCCAAGATCGATATGATACTCCATACGCTTCCAAAGTCCTTCGAGAATTTCCGTCTGAATGTAGTCATGAATAAGAAGGAGTACACTCAGAACGAACTTCTTAATGACTTGGTGACTGCCGAAGCCATGATGAGCGAGGGTGCCACGGCGCTATCATCTGTGAAGGCGTCTTCTTTTGCACCAAAAGGTGGGATCAAGAAGAAACCGTGGTTGCGAAAGAAAGCGGCTAGCACCAGTGGGAGCAAAGGTAGTAAGCCTACCAAAGGCAGTGAAAAGCCTAAGGGGAAGGGCAAGTACTTCAAGTGCAACAAGACAGGACACTGGAAGGCTGACTGCCCTCTAAAGAAGAAGAATTCTGGTACGTCATTCACATATGTAACTGAAACATGCTTAGCTGCAAGTTCTACCCAGACTTGGGTAGTAGATACGGGAGCAACTGACCATGTATGTTACTCCTTGCAGGGGTTTCTGCAGACAAGGGAGCTGAGTGATGACGAGATTACCATCTCCATGGGCGATGCATCGAGAGTTGCAGCTGTCGCAGTTGGAGACATTCATTTACTTTTGATAGTACTGTTTTGGTTTTGAGAGACGTTTTGTATGTGCCTGCTTTTAGGCAAAACTTGATTTCTGTTTCGAAACTATTTATTTACGGATATTCAGTTGTTTTTGATAGAGGCGTTTCTATCATGAAAGACAATGAAGTTATAGTTTCTGGCACATTGTCCCGGTCTCTCTATACCATTACTTGTCCTATGAATGGTTCTTCTTCTTATAATGCTTCCTCATCATTGAATACTAAAAAGAGGAAGAATCCCTCTCAAACTAACCGAACTCTATTATGGCACTTACGATTGGGTCACATCAACCAAAAGAGAATTTAAAGGTTGATAAAAGAAGGTGTTTTGGATTTCCAAATAGAACCTTTATCGACATGTGAATCGTGTTTTGAAGGAAAGATGGTGACCAGACCTTTCAAGTCCATAGGATATCGAGCTCAAGAGCTCTTAGAGTTGGTTCACTCTGACTTGTGTAGACCGATGTCCGTTCAAGCTCGAGGAGGTTACGAGTATTTCGTCATGTTTATTGACGACTATTCGAGATACGGTTTTATCTACCTACTCCACAAGAATTTCGAGTGCTTTGATAAATTCAAGGAATTCAAAGCGGAAGTGGAGAAGAGGACGGGTAGAAGTATCAAGTCACTTTGCTCTGATAGAGGTGGCGACTACCTCGGAACTGAGTTTCAAACTTTCTTGTCAGATAATGGGATTTCATCTCAGTTAACTGACAAACCGATATTTTATATGCATTTCAAGATGTTTTTGGTAGGTTTTGGCTTTGATAAGTGTGCTTAAATGAAGAGGAAATGATAGGTTTTTACACTTATGCGTTTTCTATATGCTTTGCGTTTTCACTTGATTTCCGTGCCTATTTCAGGTGCTGTGGCAATTTTCTGGGAATGTTTGACTTATCCTATGTTGAAGAGGATCGGAAGAGGAAGCCGTAGCACTTTGTGGATTAATTTTCCGATGCCGGACGAGAGAGAACGAGCCAAAACCGTGAGAGCGCGCAAACTGTGAAATGTGGGCGGAAATGCACAAGTCAACCTTTGGTCAACTTTCCAGAAATTACAAATTTTACCCCACCTTCTCACTCAAGTTTCTCTTTATTGCAATTTGACCCCAACTTATGGGAAGTCTATAAATACCTTGTTATTTGCCTCATTTGGCATGATTTAACACTTGTAATTCATTTGTGCACAACAACTTTAGAACCCTAGTTTTCCCTCTTTCCTTTTTAGTATTTTCAAATATTGTTGAAGATTATGCTTGGAGTTTGAAGAGATTGTTCAAGATTTCTTCTCTACTTTTCTTTCCTTGTCATTTTCATTATGTTTTTGCTTATTGTTCATGGTTTGATGCTTAGATCCATGCTAGGCTAAATCCATTTGGGTTTCAAATGATGAATGATGTGAATTAGGCTAGGATGTGAGGACTATTGATGTGGATCTACCTTTCCTTTGAGTTGCCCTTGGATTTGATTTGATTTAATTGCATGAATGATTGACAACCATGAGTGCATACAAGGTGTTTGATGGAATGCCTAGGAAGCTTCCATTCATAGCACTTGGCATGATTGCTCATATTATCTAGTATTGATTTGCCTTGCTCCTAGAAAGAATTATGTGAATTGATGTTAGATTAATAGGCATTGTGCTTTTAGGAGTTGGTAATATGTTTAGAATGGTAAGCATGTTATTCAATCCACTAGTTATCAAGTCTTAGGAGGATGAGATAGCTTGATTTATGTAATAATGCCACTCAAAGGAATTAAAATGGTTTGATACATCACATGCCTAATCCTTAGCCTAATCACATCGGAAATCGTTTGAAACCTTATCTTCTTTACTTGTTCCTTTACTTGTTCTTTACATTCCTTGCCTTTATTTTTGCTTGTTGTTTCATTTACTTATTGCTTGCCTAGTTATAAAACACCAAAACAAAGTCTATGTGCTCAAATAGGATAATAGAGACAAGACGAACTACTTGATTATCTATCGACACATTCACTCCTTGTGGTTCGACCCGGACTACTAGCTAGTTCGATTATTGTATTATTGATAGGCTAGAAATAACCTAGTCAATTTTTGGCGCCGTTGCCAGGGAGTGAATAGATTGATGATCAATAGTTTGTTTAGTTTCTTGTTGCTAATTTGAGCTTGTTTTATTTTTATAGTTAGGATGGTATTGTGCTTGTTGATTCAATCATTTTATTGGACTATTTTTGATCTCTTCGTTGGTGTGCTTGATAGGTACACACTTCAAAGATCCAAGGTTAAACATGTGGAATCTTTCGTTTTGGATTATGAGAAGAGAGAAAGAACTTCCAAAGAGCAAGATGTTGAAATCAATCGAGAAGTGGAAGTTCTTAGGAAGAAATTGGAGGTTATGGAAGCAAGATTTGATGAGCAAAGGAGAAGAACCCAAGAGGTTCAATTAACTCCTATAATTGAGATATTCCAACCTCCAAAGGCTAGTTATCAAGGAAGAGAATGGGGCACGATAGATGCACCCAACTTTGAGCTCAAGCCGGGTTTGATTCGTTTGGTGCATGCAAGTCAATTTGGAGGAGAAGTCACCGAGGACCCAAATGATCATCTATACTCATTCCTCGAAATTTGTGACACCATCAAGCTACAAGGAGTGCCAAATGACACAATCCGGATGAGACTCTTCGGATTTTCACTTCGTGACCTGGCTAAAATGTGGTTCAAAGGTCTTAATGGGAAGTCAATCAAATTATGGGAAGACCTATGCAAAGCTTTTCTCTCGAAATATTTTCCACCTTCTAAGGTACAACGCCTAATCTCGGAGATTTATCAATTTGCCCAACATGAGGATGAGACGATATTCGATGCTTGGGAGAGATTCCGTGAGCTCTTAAGGAAATGCCCTCCACATGGCCTAGATGAGAGTCGACAAATCTTCTTCTTCTATGGTGGTTTGAGTTCACAAACAAGAACTATTGTAGATGCTACCTCCGGAGGTTGCTTGCTAAATCGAGATGTGAAGGAAGCCATGAGGATTCTCGAAGAAATGGTTTCCAATTCTTTTCAATGGCCTATGGAAAGGGTGAATCCAAAGAAAGCTATCTCCACGATGGATGATAAATATGAAGAGCTTGCTTCCCAAATTACCAAACTCAAGAAGGAGCATGAAAAGAATATAAATGCATTGATGGAAGCACGAGCTTTTAAAAAGATAAAGAATGGAGAGATTCATAGCCAAGAAGAGATGCTTCACATCAACCAACAACCTCTTTCGGGTTCTCAACAACTTGGGGACGAGAATCGACTCCAATCGTGGAGTTATGAAGCTCCATCGATACTTCCATCTTCCATGCCTATTCATGAGCTTCAAGAGGAGTTAGACCCTATTTTGCCATACTCAATGGAGGATAAAGGTATCTCTCTTACTTTTCCTTCCCAAACTTCTATAGAGAATGGTGATTTGAGTGAGCGGAATGATGATATCATGGATAATACATCACTTCCTCTTGAGTTAACATATGAGGATCATGATGAGTTTGGGGGAGAGAAGAGAGATGATCTTGTAGAGAGTACTCCTCATGAAGAAGTTGTAGAGATGAGCATTGATAGGTTGGAAGAGTTCAAGAAGTCGGATGTCAATTCTTCTTTAGTTGAGTTGTTGAGAACTATGCCAAATCATGAGAAGTTCTTGGAGGATGTGGACAAGAGAAAGATGAGGATGGATGATGACATGACCATTGAGTTATCGAAGGGATGTAGTGCTAAACTACAAGGAAAGTTCCCCAAAAAGGAAAGCAATCGTGGAGATTTCACAATCCCTTGTGAGATTGGTGGCCAAATGCTTAAAAATGTCTTGTGTGACATGGGCTCAAGAGTGAACGTGATGCCCCTTCCTATCTTTAAAAGTTTGAAGATTGGAACTCTTATGCCCACCTTGACTATACTTAAATTGGCGGATCGCTCTATCTTAATTCCATGGGGAAAGGTCGATAATGTGCTTATCAAGGTTGGAAAGTTCATCTTTCCGGTGGACTTCTTCGTTCTTGACATTGATGAGGAGCATAACATTCCTTTGATACTTGGTATGCCTTTCTTGTCCACAAGACGAGCTATATTGGATGTTTGTGATGGAAGTCTCACTTTCTGAGTTGATGAAGAAGAGATGACATTCTATGAACCGGAAGTTGAGAATGGATTGAAAATTCCAACCAAGGATGAGGGCCTTGAGCTTGATGACTTACCTCATTCAATGTTTGTTGATGCATTCCCATATCGAGGAGGAGGTTTCAAAAATCTAGGAGGCGTGAAGTTCCAAGAGAAGCTTGCCGATCCTTTACATGAGAGGTTTACAAGTTTTGGAGGTCAAGAGAGGGCCTCGTTTGATGTCCCTTGATTCACGTTTTGAGGTATCGTCAAGCTAACGACGTTAAACAAGCGCTCGTTGGGAGGCACCCCAACACGTATCCTTTATTTACTCGTTTTCGTTAAGTTTAGTTTGAGTCGTTTTAGTCGAATAAGAGTTGAGAGTGGGTTGATATGATATGGAAAGGAATTTCTAAGTGTTGGGTGTTTTCCTATGCCATAGAAATTTTTTGAGATTTTTCAAGTTGGCAATTTCATGCCTTAGAAAAATTTTGAGAATTTTCAAGTTCTTGTATTCCAACACTTAGAAAAATTTTGAGGGTCTAAGTTCTACTTTTGCACAGTCTGGCGGTAAAATCGAAAAAAAATAGTAAAACTTGTCGGAATTCGATTCCGTCGATTGCGTTGAGTTCCTAAGACTCGGGAGTAGGGGGAGGACTGACTTTCGTCCCGGACCGGCCCGGAAACGCCCGGGCCAAGCCCGGGAGGCAGAGCCAACCACGACCATTGTGGCGGATGGAGATTGGTCGCCATTGGCATTGGCGACCTTTTATTGGTCGCCATCGGCGAGCCATTTTTAGGTGTCCTGTTGGCGGTCAACCCTCTCCTCCCGGGTTTGACCGCCAAAGCTCCTCCACCCCAATGCGCAATCTCGCCGTTTCGCCTCGTTCTCCCTCATACGAACTCCGAATTGTATTCCGTTTTTTGCTATGGATTCCTCTTTCAACCCTCTACAACATAGAATAGTTTTGAGTAATTTTGTTGTTTGTTTTTTGGGTGTAAATAAGTTGTCAAATTAGGGATGGAACATGAGGAGGAAGGTATCTCAAATCATCCCCTTACATGGGCTTATTGTTCACCCCTTGAGCTATGCTTTGATATGTGATTACTAATATGTGAATTGAGATTGAATGTTGCTAGGGGGTGACAAAGAGAAGCAATGTATGAAGAAAGGGAGGTCATTCAACTTAATTGAGCACGTACCGGAATGGGTAGCATTGAATGTGATATCCATCCAAAGCTTGGACCTTTGTGAGTGTAGTTTAAATTTCTTATTATTCGTCCCTCCAAACTCATTTTAGACTTTATTTCTAAAATAAGTTTGGGGGAGGGGGTAGGATAAGGTCTTTAAACTACTATTCTCTCTTCGGTTTTTCATTAAAGTTGCGATTTTTAAGCTTGTATTTGCTTGATGAAGTTGGTTGTGCTTGATTGGATGCTTGAAAGTGATGAATTTGTTTGAGTGAGTTTGGTATATGAGGAGAGTGAATAAGTTGGAATGTGATTCAAGTGATTCATATGTGTGTAAATGTCTGCTTACTTGCAAATTTTGCAAAATTTTTAAAACTTCTTTCGAATGAATCACTTGAAGTATTGGTTTTCATATCGTGTTTTTCACTCCTTTGCTTTCAAGAGAGATGTCGATGATGATTTGAGCGGAAATTGCATCATATTTTTGGGATTTCTCATGTGTGTATTGAGTATGAAATGATTGCATAACACGATTAACTAGGAATGGTTGATCTTAGGCATATGAACTCTAAACAAAAGCTTGTGAGATTTGAGCCAAAACGTTGAATTAATAACATTATGTTTTTTTCTTGAGAGTTTGCCAAGTATTGCATTGTTATCTTCTAGAACTTGCCTTCAATCTCGATCGAGGTTGCTATATGTGCCACTAGAACTTAGAAATGATTTTAGGCCCTCAGTTGTTAGCCTCATTATTCCCTAAACTCTAACCAAATGAAACGTTAACTTTGCGGCCCCCCTTGAGCCTTTGAAGCCCTTGTTGCTAAACCGGATGAAAGGGGGTGAAGGTTGGTTAAGGGAATCCATTGATAGGTTGTGAAGTAGTGAGGAAACGAGGTTCGAGAAGTTTGATTGAAGAGGTCGTTTTGAGATAAGAATACTCCTATGAGCTCAAATGAATAAAAAAAAAAAAAAAGAAAAGAAAAGAAAAAATTGAGAGAAATGAGAATGGATTTCTCACAAAAGTGAAAAAATTGATAAGGGAAAAAAAAAAAAAAAAAAAGAGTTTGAATAAAGGTAGTTGTGAATGAGAGCATAAAGGAGTTATTCATGAATATTCGAGAAGCTTCGATCAAAGCTTATGTATAAAAGAGTGTAAAAAGGTGAAATGGTGAAGGTAGAAGGTGGAAAAATTCACACTTGGAGTAGAAAGAGAAGGTGAAAGTACTTGAGAGATTTCTTAGTCACTTAGCCTAAGAATCCCTACCTAAACCAATGTCCCCACATTACAAGCCTAAATAAAAGACCTAATTGATCTTAGTTCGAGTGCACAACCAAGTGATGGAGATCTTGAGATTTAGGGCAAGCTTATGGTAAGAGCAATGCATGCATGAGTTCGATGAGTGTAAACTTCTTTACATACACTTAAGAGAAAGAGCGATACACTTACACCTAGTGAGGTTTAAAGTTTCATTATGCTTGAGTGATTGATTTCTTAGTTGAAAGTGTTGTGTGATTATGGAGTGTTCGATGCACCTTGGGAGTTCCATGATTGAAAATGCTTTGTTGAGTGAGTACTTTGAGACATCGATGAACTTGAATTGCATACCCATTCGGTTTGAGTGTTTTGATTGTTTTGTTCCATTTTCGGGACGAACAATGGCTTAAGTTTGGGGGAGTTGACAAACCGATATTTTATATGCATTTCAAGATGTTTTTGGTAGGTTTTGGCTTTGATAAGTGTGCTTAAATGAAGAGGAAATGATAGGTTTTTACACTTATGCGTTTTCTATATGCTTTGCATTTTCTCTTGATTTCCGTGCCTATTTCAGGTGCTGTGGCAATTTTTTGGGAATGTTTGACTTATCCTATGTCGAAGAGGATCGAAAGAGGAAGCCGTAGCACTTTGCGGATTAATTTTCCGATGCCGGACGAGAGAGAACGAGCCAAAACCGTGAGAGAGCGCAAACTGTGAAATGTGGGCGGAAATGCCCAAGTCAACCTTTGGTCAACTTTCCAGAAATTACAAATTTTACCCCACCTTCTCACTCAAGTTTCTCTTTATTGCAATTTGACCCCAACTTATGGGAAGTCTATAAATACCTTGTTATTTGCCTCATTTGGCATGATTTAACACTTGTAATTCATTTGTGCACAACAACTTTAGAACCCTAGCTTTCCCTCTTTCCTTTTTAGTATTTTCAAATATTGTTGAAGATTATGCTTGGAGTTTGAAGAGATTGTTGAAGATTTCTTCTCTACTTTTCTTTCCTTGTCATTTTCATTATGTTTTTGCTTATTGTTCATGGTTTGATGCTTAGATCCATGCTTGGCTAGATCCATTTGGGTTTCAAATGATGAATGATGTGAATTAGGCTTGGATGTGAGGGCTAATGATGTGGATCTACCTTTCCTTTGAGTTGCCCTTGGATTTGATTGGATTTAATTGCATGAATGATTGACAACCATGAGTGCATACAAGGTGTTTGATGGAATGCCTAGGAAGCTTCCATTCATAGCACTTGGCATGAATCCTTGCTCATATTATCTAGTATTGATTTGCATTGCTCCGAGAAAGAATTATGTGAATTGATGTTAGATTAATAGGCATTGTGCTTTTAGGAGTTGGTAATATGTTTAGAATGGTAAGCATGTTATTCAATCCACTAGGTATCAAGTCTTATGAGGATGAGATAGCTTGATTTATGTAATAATGCCACTCAAAGGAATTAAAATGGTTTGATACATCACATGCCTAATCCTTAGCCTAATCACATCGGAAATCGTTTGACACCTTATCTTCTTTACTTGTTCATTTACTTGTTCTTTACATTCCTTGCCTTTATTTTGCTTGTTGTTTCATTTACTTATTGCTTGCCTAGTTATAAAACACCAAAACAAAGTCTATGTGCTCAAATAGGATAATAGAGACAAGACGAACTACTTGATTATCTATCGACACATTCACTCCTTGTGGTTCTACCCGGACTACTAGCTAGTTCGGTTATTGTATTATTGATAGGCTAGAAATAGCCTAGTCATTAACTACGCCCGGTACTACCCAGCAGAACGGTGTAGCTGAGAGACGGAATCGTACTCTTTTAGATACAGTGAGATCGATGTTGAGCTATGCATCCTTGCCAATTTTGTTCTGGGGATATGCCTTGGAAACAATAGGTTATCTCCTCAATCTAGTACCTACAAAGTCGACGGTTAAAACTCCTTCCGAATTATGAACAGGGCGTAAGCCCAGCTTGGGTCATATTCGGGTTTGGGGATGTCCAGCACACGTGCTGACAAAGGAGGCCGACAAATTGAGGTCTAAGACTGAGGTTAGGCTGTTTGTAGGATATCCAAAGGGAACGAAAGGAAGTTATTTCTATAGTCCACAGGATCAGAAGGTCATTGTGAGCACTAATGCCCGATTCCTAGAGGAGGACTTTATTAGTAGCCATCGGTCAAGGAGTGAAATAATGCTCGATGAGTTGCGAGCATCAACAGCAGCCAGTATTCCAGAACAGCCGAGAGTACAAGAGGTTATACAACAAACTGCACCCATGTCCGATATTGTATCTCCACCATCGCTTCGTCGCAGTGGGAGGGTTGTTCGTCAACCAGACCGTTTCATGTTCGTGGGAGAATCCACTGAACTACTCTCGGGTACCGAATATGATGAGATCGACCCCTGGACTTACAAGGAAGCGATGGAGGACGAGGATGCAGATTCCTGGAGAGTTTCTATGGATTCGGAGATAGAGTCCATAGTTAACATGGACGTGTACGACCTTGCGGAGCTGCCGGATGGGGTAAAGCCCATCTGTTGCAAATGGGTGTACAAGAGAAAGAGAGGACATGACGGGAAGGTTTTAGCCTGCAAAGCTAGATTGGTGGCGAAAGGATTCACTCAGAAAGAGGGAATCGATTATGATGAGACATTTTCTCCGGTTGCCATGCTTAAGTCCGTCAGAATACTCTTGTCCATGGCGGCACATTTAAACCTAGAGGTTTGGCAAATGGACGTCAAGACCGCGTTCTTGAACGGGTACCTTGAAAAAGGTAGGGACATTTACATGCGCCAACTAGAAGGTTATGTGAGAGATGGCCAGGAGCATCTCGTATGGAAGCTTAAGAAGTCCTTGTACGGACTTAAGCAAGCGTACAGGTCCTGGAACATTCGTTTTGATGGAGTGATAAAATCCTTTGGATTTGTCCAGTGCATAAACGAAAGTTGTGTTTACAGGCTCAGTTCGGACGGAAGCGTGATATTCTTAGTACTGTACGTAGATGACATACTTCTCATTGGCAACAATGTGAACGTGTTATCAGGCGTAAAGGATTGGTTGTCTGAACAGTTTCAGATGAAAGACTTGGGAGAAGTAGGTTACATCCTAGGGATCAAGGTGATCAGAGATCGCCGTAAGAGGATGTTAGGCTTAAGCCAAGCTTCATATATAGATACTGTGATCGCCCGTTTCAGCATGCAAAATGCCAAGAAGGGTTTTTTTCCCTTCAGACATGGCATTCCTCTATCTAAGGACATGTGTCCGAAGACACAAAAGAGATAGAGGACATGAACACTATACCGTAAGCTTCCGCGGTTGGGAGTCTCATGTATGCAATGCTGTGTACTAGACCGGATATCTGCTATGCGGTTGGCATGGTGGCTAGATATCAGTCTAACCCTGGTCAGGGACATTGGACGGCTGTTAAGCACATATTAAAGTATCTCAAGAGGACAAGAGATCATGTGCTTGTTTATCAGTCCAATGAGATGATCCCGATAGGGTATACGGACTCAGACTTCCAGGCTGATCGAGATGAGAGGAAATCTACCTCAGGCTATTTGTTTACCTTGGGAGGTGGAGCTGTCACTTGGAAGAGTGTGAAGCAGAAGTGCATCGCAGACTCGACCATGGAGGCCGAATATGTGGCTGCTTGTGAGGCTGCTAAACAGGCTGTGTGGCTCCTGAACTTCCTTAATGAGCTAGATCTAGTTCCCAGTTTGCCC
Source organism: Thymus quinquecostatus (assembly GCA_024222315.1). Taxonomy (NCBI): domain Eukaryota; kingdom Viridiplantae; phylum Streptophyta; class Magnoliopsida; order Lamiales; family Lamiaceae; genus Thymus; species Thymus quinquecostatus. The sequence continues at coordinate 14,863,206 of CM044164.1, read as the reverse complement.
AGAGGTATCACATTATATAGTGTGCAAATGCTGGAGCAGTTGCAAACTGTAAGGAACCTAGGGCCCACGAAGCAAGCAAACACATAGAGAGAAAGTGCCATCTCGTATGAGCAATCGTCGAAAGAGGAGAAGTAGAAGTGAAGAAAATCCCTTCAGCGGATAATCTGGCGGATCCATTCACAAAGAGCTTACTAGTCAACGTGTTCGACAAGCATGTCGAAGGGATGGGACTGGGGCGCCTCCCACACTAGTAAACTTTGAGTATAAGTGGGAGAAGATGTGTAATAGTGCTAGATTGTAGACACTTTGCCTATTTGTCACGTGATATACTAAAAGTTTGCTTTAGTATAAGTGGGAGATTGATGGATTTGTATACCAGAAAGCAGGCCTTTTAGCTTGTATGCATGTGTTGTCCATAACCACTAACGATCTCCTATTTGATTAAGTATGAATTGTTATCTATGCATCAAACATCAATCCATTATCTCAAAGTTGTAGGCTTTATGGTGTGTTGTAGAGATATAAATGGGTATCACAGTTGAGACAGTTCTGGATATAACTGTCGGTTTAGGCTGTAGTATAGGCTGCATAGGTAGCTTGTCTTGGCTACTTGTCTATGCTAGTACGTGCGTGTATTGATAGGATCACGGTGAGGTGTATTCTTCTATTCTGACCGATGTAGAAAGAATCAAGACCTCGGTGACTTAAGATGAACCTTAACTCTAGTTGGGTCCTAGGGGTGTATAGTTGCCGGTTCCTCTAGAGATATAAACGGGTATCACAGTTGAGACAGTTCTGGATATAACTGTCGGTTTAGGCTGTAGTATAGGCTGCATAGGTAGCTTGTCTTGGCTACTTGTCTATGCTAGTACGTGCGTGTATTGATAGGATCACGGTGAGGTGTATTCTTCTATTCTGACCGATGTAGAAAGAATCAAGACCTCGGTGAGTTAAGATGAACCTTAACTCTAGTTGGGTCCTAGGGGTGTATAGTTGTAGTCTGCTTCTTTGATTTACCATGGGTGAGAGTTCAGAGTATCTGCAACTCAATGTGCTCCGTATCTTGGGAAGCAACTACAACTAGTACGACTCTTAGTGTAACTGCAACAGAGCACCATATCCTGGTAGAACAGGTTGATCACATCCCCTGAGGAATTCATTAAGGAGTATCATACCAAACCCTGCAGGTGGATTAATTTCTGGTATGATGAATAAGGAATGAATGGTACTACTCAGGAATAAAGAAGTTGAATAACATGAGCAGTCAGAAGCTCTAAGTTAATCAACGGATGTGGGATATCTTAAATATGGGGGTCGCTAAGTCTAATACTAGCTCTGAACTCAACAGGGGTAAAACAGGTAATTCAGTACTATTACTCTAGTGGAATGTTTTAGTACTTATGGACTAAATTATACTCTGGGCTGAGTATGGAGAATTTAGCCATTGGGAGTCCTCGGTTTTACCAGCTAGTAGATCCCTGATCTGGCCCAAAAAGCTCAACAGGCCACAGTATAAGGAATAAGTGGGCCACCACACAATTGGGCCCAGTATGGGGTGCCAATTCAGCTAATGGACGCCTAGTCCATGTGTTGCAGGCCTGGCCTACAACTTAAGCCCAAGTCTCACTTGGTCTCCTCTATATATACCCCCTCAAGGTCTTGTTTAACCTAACAGTTAGAATATACGAGTGCACTTAAATATTCTAAACAAGAAAGGGAGGCTAGGGTTAGAGAGAGGGAGACGCGCGCCGGTTTCATAGCAGAACGGTGGGTTCCCGTTTGCCGTGGCTGATTCCAAGGTTCGTTGTCCATCCAACGTCAGAATCGAGCAGGGATACAGATCAGAAGATCTATTCACGAGTTCTCTTCTACCTTCAGGTAATCGATCTAAACACCCTATGATTCCTCACTTAATTTCATAGGAGCATGATAGGATTATATCGATAGTTAGATATCCGAAATAGATCCTCGGGTGAACCGATCTTCACTGATCAGATTATGGTTCCTTAATTGCACACACCGCTGCACTTGTGAAGCTGCCTCTAAGCAGAAGTCACAATTTAAGAAGGTCAAGAAGCCCAAGACACAAGCTAACTTTCAAAAGAAAGTGAAGCAAGTATGGGTACCGAAAGGGACTAACCTGCAAGGACCCAAACTGATTTGGGTACCAAAACTTGTCTAATTGCAGGTGAGCGCCATGGACCCCATGCCAAGTGAAGGTCAACAAATCTGGTACTTGGACAGTGGATGTTCAAGACACATGACTGGCATGAGAGCTCTACTTCAAGATTATATTGATAAGAAGGGTCAACACGTAACCTTTGGTGAAATCTCTCGAGGAAGCACTAAGGGATATGGCGCACTGATGATCGGAAAGATCAAGATTGAAGAAGTTTCCTACGTGGAAGGACTGAAGCACAACTTGTAATCCATCTCTCAATTCTGTGATAAGGGATACAAGGTGGAGTTCATCTCCAACAAATGCATAGTGAAGAACAAGCTCACATCCCAGATTGTGCTCACTGGAATTAGACAAAGGAATGTCTACATAGCATAATGGGATAACTGCAAGGAGGAGACGTGCTTGGTCGCTAAGAGTGCTACTGAAGTTGGATGGCTATGGCACAGACGTTTGAACCATCTCAACTTCAAGACGATCAATCGCTTAGCTCGGAAAGGCTTGGTGCAAGGCATATCTAACGAGGTCTTTGTCAAAGACCATCCATGCTCACCATGCCAACGAGGGAAGCAAATGAAAAAGCACTTCGCCAGTCTTGAAAAAGCTTCATCCAAGCGAGTGCTCGAGCTACTTCACATGGTTCTGTTTGGACCAGTCACTCCAGACAGTGTAAATGGAAGAAAATACACTCTAGTTGTAGTCGACGATTTCTCTCGCTACACTTGGGTTGTATTTTCTTTAGTAAGAAGGAGACACTGTCCAAGCTACCTCAATTGCTCAAGCGACTTGTTGTGGAGAAGAATCAAGCGATTGCCACCATTCGCTCCGACAAAGGCACTGAGTTCCTGAACTCAACCATTAAAGCATACTGCACGGAGCATGGCATTGCACACCAGACGTCCTCAACACGCACACCTCAGCAGAATGGAGTTGCTGAAAGAAAAAAACCGGATCATCAAAGAAGTCGTTCGCACCATGATTGCTGATTCAAAGCTTCCAATGAAGTATTGGGCTGAAGCTGCCAACACAGCATGCTGTACACAGAATCGAACGCTTCTCAACAAACGCTTCGACAAAACACCATATGAAATATGGACAGGGAGGATTCCTAACATCTCTTATTTCCATATCTTTGGTTGTAGGGTCTTCATCCATAATAATGGGAAGTCACAATTGAAAGCCTTTGAAAGCAAAGCTGATGAAGGAATATTTTTAGGATATTCAACATCAAGCAAAGCCTACAGGGTGTTCAATTGTAAAACCCTAATTGTGGAGGAATCACCCCATGTCGTATTTGATGAGTCTTCTTTGAGTCTTCCACAGGAACAGGTTCAAGCGAATGAAGAAAAATCAAGCGAGGAACCCGTCAATTCACTGACTTGGGACATGCTTGAAGATGATGAAGAAATCAAGGATTCAAGTGAGCAGATTGCCCAAGAGAAGGTTGAAGCTGCCTCCAAATCTCCTGAAGCGAGTGCAGGTCAAGCACCCAATCCAGTCGCTTCAGATGGAGATGCAAGCGACCCGCATGAAGAAGAAGAAGAAGCTGGTAGATCCAAGCGCGCATGGCTCAAGAATCATTCACCAAGCCAAATCATTGGAGATCTATCGAAAGGCGTGGTGACCAGAAGTCAAGTGTTTGGAGAAAGTGCTATGTTCAGCTGCTTTCTCTCAAATATTGAGCCAGCATGCGTAGAGGAAGCCCTAGCAGATTCCAATTGGGTGATTGCCATGCAAGAAGAGCTGAATCAGTTCACCAGGAACGACGTATGGTACCTCGTTGATCTTCCTAAATTTCAGCATGTTATTGGCACCAAGTGGGTGTTCAAGAACAAGACAGACGAGGACCACAACGTTGTGAGAAATAAGGCTCGAGCCAAGGGCTACTGCCAAGAAGAAGGGATCGATTTTGATGAGACCTTCGCTCCAGTGGCACGGCTTGAAGCGATCAGACTATTTCTTGCCTATGCAGCGGCTAAGAAGTTTAAGGTCTATCAGATGGATGTCAAGAGTGCGTTTCTCAATGGCGAACTGAAGGAAGAAGTGTATGTGGAGCAGCCACCAGGTTTCGAGCAGGGAGATAAGGTGTATCGATTGAAGAAGGCCCTGTATGGTTTGAAGCAGGCGCCTAGAGCATGGTATGATACCCTATCTCAATTCCTAGTGGATAATGGATTCCACAAAGGGAAGATAGATCGGACTCTCTTCACCATTAATCATGGAGAAGACATGCTATGGGTCCAGATCTATGTGGATGACATCATATTTGGATCACCAAACCAGTCGCTTAGCGAGAAGTTTGGAGAGTTGATGAAGACCAAATATGAAATGTCTATGATTGCTTTGATGAGTCGTTTCCAAGGTCTTCAAGTGAAGCAACAAGATGATGGAATCTTCATCAATCAAGCCAAGTACACTCGAGATATGTTTGCCAAGTTTGGTGTTCAGCATGCTAAAGCTGTGAAGATCCCTATGAACACCAACTGGAAGATAGAGCCAGACCTAGATGGGAAGTCTGTGGATGCTACAGACTACCGAGCCTTGATCGGATCCCTTCTATATCTCACTGCAAGCAGGCCGGATATAGCGTTTGCAGTTGGAGTATGTGCTCGCTTCCAAAGCAATCCCAAGCACAGCCATCTTGAAGCTGCCAAGCGAATCCTTCGCTATCTTAAGGGCACTGTCAACATGGGGCTGTGGTATCCAGCTGAAGATAATCTGGAGCTCACTGGATATTCGGATGCTGACTATGGAGGATGCCGTGTTCATAGGAAATCAAAATCGGGCACTTGTCAGTTCTTGGGAAGCAAGCTGATCTCATGGTTTTCTAAGAAGCAAACCAGTGTAGCTACTTCAACGACTGAAGCTGAGTATATGGCTGCCGGAAGCTGCTGTTCTCAAATTCTATGGCTTCGTCAGCAGTTGAAGGACTACAAAGTTGAAGCTAATGAGATCCCAATCTTCTCCGATAATAACAGTGCAATATGCATCTCGCAGAATCTAGTGCTTCACACCAGATGCAAGCACGTGGAAATCTGACATCACTTCATTCGTGATCATGTCGAGAAGAAAGATATCAAGCTCGAGAAAATCCATACCGATCTCCAGCGAGCAGATATCCTCACCAAGCCTCTAGCTGAGTCTCGTTTCAATCAGCTATGCATGGAATTAGGGTTACTAGACCCTGGTGAAGAGTGCTAGATCCAGGATGCACGAAGGAGTGGTTGCTTGTCTTTAAGCGTCACTCGCTTCGGATCTTCACCAACTCAAGCGAGTTACTTCAAATCTCACTCGCTTGAAGAAGGAGAAATAAGGTGGAGAAAGGTGGAGTGTTGGAAGACGTTCCCTACCCGCTTACAGGAATTGTTAAGCCATTGGTTAAGGGGGAACTATTGTTTGCTCTCGGAGTAGGCTACTTCCAAAGCGAGCAAGGAAAGCTGCTACCTAGCCTAGGATTCCTAGCGAGTGGGTATAAACACTCGCAAGTGCCGTTTCTGGTAACGGTTATGGGGTCTTGTATCGGGCCTTCCCACGTAAAAATGGTGAAAGCTTAGGCAGGGCTGACACCTAGACCTTGCGTCCTCTTCCCATCTTTCCGCCGAAGAGGAGCATGTCTTCTCATCTCCTTCATCGTGGATAAATGTTCATTCCTTACTCACTCTTCATTAAGCTGAGCTGCCGAATGTCTATCCATTCCTCCCCCTCGTTGAATTTTGCATCGCTTCAATTAACCCTAATTTGGGTCAAGCGAGTCGAATGCAAATTCATTATGTAGTTTGTAGGAGGAAGCTTGAAGAGCTACCTTTTACTTCAAAAGGTTGCAGGGCTGGTGACATGCCTCTGCTTAAAAACGAGATTGTCTTGTCAGAGCATTCTCATTGCCATCCTGTCCTATTCCGCCCTGAGATAAGGACTTGTACTCATCTCCCATTCATCGTGAATAAGTACACTTACGTGAAGCTCCCCTCTTGGGTTGTAGTAAGCTTGTGTACTCTATTCATTGTCCCCCTCATTCCTTCAATGGAGGAGTCTCTAATTCGTAGAGGAAGATGGAAGAGATGAATGCCACGAAGACCAAGCTTGAAGAAAGACCCAACCAGTTGTAAACAAATGGGGTCAGACTCTACAAGTTACTTCAAAAAGTGGTATCAATCTCCTACAATGTGAGATTGACTGGTAAGTGTTTCAATTCGAGTACACTAAGTAATGTGAAGCGTGCTAGAAACCTTCATTTACTATGTGGAAAATATGAAATGAATCTTACACAAATACAAAGAGGAAAACATTCTTGTTTATCCTCGAAGTATGTAAGTCAGAAACATTTTAAAATTAAGTAAAGAAATTTTATTTCTTATTCCAGTCGCTTTAGATGGTCAAGCGAGTGCTACGTCACTCAAGCGAGCCATCGCAAACGAGTGCAGAATAGTCACGCAAAGCGAGTACTTCGCAAGCGAGCAGAAGCCTAGCGGCTACACTCGAAGCAAGCGGGTACGAAGCGAGCGTATGAGCTGTCTGCACTCGAGTGAAAATTTTACTTTTGCTTTTGCATTTAATGCAGATGCACGTTCATAGGCGAAATAGGGGGCGCGTGCGGTTCAATTCAAATTAAAAGCGGGAATTCCGCACAAGATCCAACCGTCGAATCTCAACAGTTCCAGATTTCCAGCCGTTGGATCAACGCCGTATAAAGAGACGAATGACAGCAGGCCACGTGGAGTGCCAAGTCAACTTGACGGTTCACTTTTTACTGTGATGACGCCGGACACGTCAATCACTTCGCCGTTGGCCGCCGTATACAAACAGAATCCTCGGCGATATTACTGTCTTGCCCCTGCCACGTCAGCCGAACCCTATGTCTATATAAAGACGTCGAAGCAGAAGTGCAGAACTTTCATCACTCTCTATATTTGCCATTCTCGTGCAAAATTTCTGCAATCTCTCTGCAAACTCATGAGTCTCAATCCCACCCTTTGTCTTTAAATCTCCGTTCAAATCACACCATTCTACCATGGGAAAGAAGCAAAAATCTCAAACAATGGAGGAGTTCCTGACCGGAATCGATAACCACATCAATGTCGAGCCTCATCTCGACCCAACGGTTGTTGATGCAAACGGATTCTTCCGCAAGGCCGTGACCACGGCCGGATTGTGGAAGTTTGTCACGGCGAAGCCGTAGAAGATTCTGGGCAAAGCCGTAGCTGAGATTTTATTGAATTCGAAAGAAGGAGAAACCTCATCAACCTTTACAGACCCGAAGAAGGGAATGCCGGTGGAAGTAGACTTGAGCACAATAGCCGGAGTGTTTGATTTGCCGGAGGAAGGAGCAAACTCCCTGTTGGAGTTAGAGCTGTCTGTTGGTGTTGAGTTCGCACGATTCGCCGTCGAAGGTGCTGTGTTCGACGTGCAAAAGGGCAGTATCAGAACGGATCTGAAACCTCCGTTCAACTTTATCTGCAAGCTCTTTTCCAAGTCCATCGCCTGCTACGTCGGAAACTTGGGCCAACTTTCCGACATCAAGTTGTTCGCCACCACGGTCATCATCGACAGCCTGACCGGAACGAAGTTTAACTAGCATGGTTGGTTCTTCAACCAGTTCCATGAAGTTGCCAAGGACTTCAAGTTTGTGAAGGGAAGCAATGATCAGATCCTTCGCAAGGGAAAGCTCAAGTTCTTCTCGAGAATCTCTTATGCTCTAGAGAAATTATTCAACAAACGATGGACAGACACATCAGACTACAAGAAGAACACCGTGTTTTATGACGTGTGGAAATCTGAGAAAATACCAATAGATTTGGGACTTCATAATGTTGAAGTGCCCGCAGCTGCACCAGTTGCCGAAAGGCAAAGTGAAAGAAAGCAATCCAAGCGAGTCACTTCACCTGCAAAGCGAGCTGCGCCGAAGCGACCAAAGAAAGTAAAGCGAGTCGCTTCATTGATAAAATCAAGCGAGGCTGAGGAGCAGCCGCTTGAAGAAATTGAAGTGGAACAACCCATCCCCTCTCCTGCAAAAGAACAGACCCTACCCCAACCCTCAACCATTCAACTCCAAATTCAAACACCCCCAATCCAAACCCAAACCCAGCCACCACCAGAACCCCAAGCCTCATCAACAGCTCAACCCCAAACCCAAAAATCTCCCCACTCTTCCCACGAAGAAGAATCTACTTCTTCTTTCCAATTACCAAAGATCCCTATACTCAACACAGACCCCGTTGTTGCATTTACCCTCTTCCAACCATTCCAACCACAACAGCAAGCATCCAACCCAAGCCACCCAAGCCGAAACCACCCAAGCCTCAACGCCTAACTCCCCTTCCGAATCGGCAACTACAGCCGATACCGCCCAAACAACCGACACCGATCTTGCCATCATTCCACCACCAATCCAACCCCCTCCATCTATAGAGGAAAAGGCTCTAACCCGGTACATAAGGCAGAGAGCAAGCTGCAAAAACTATCACCAATCGCTACCCCTCTGTGGAGATGTCAGATGACTTCTTCACCAAAGCAATCGACTTCCTCACCTACATTGCCTATCGAGGAACGAAGTACTACAAAATCTTCAACCTTCAAAAGGCCTTTTTAGAGGAGGTGCTTGAAAAGAGGGAGGCGGAGCTGCTCGACTTCATAGACGTGGATGGATTTCATGTCTTCATCAATGAGACCAGCTACTGGGATAAGCTGGATGCGAAAGTAAACCGTGCATATCCCGACGCTTCAGTCCTAGAGCGGGTGCCATCCATCCATGAGCAGAGATTGGTGAAGGTACATGAGAAGGAGATGGAGGTGAAGGAGCAGGAAATTGCCAGTCTACAAAGCGTGATCACACGCAAGACTGAGGAAATGGAGAAGAAGGCTGAAGAAGTCAAAAATCTGCGTGCAGACTTTGACAAAAAGAAGGTTGAATTGGAAGGGAAGATAGAGGAGAAAAGGAGGCTGCTGGATGAGAAGGAGAAGCTGTTGGAGGAGAAGGTGAAGCTGGTGGGAGATCAAGAGAAAAACATGAATGAGCTCAAGCAGTCGCTTGAAGCTGAAAGGAGACGCTTGAGAGACATCAACTCCAAGCTAGTGATTGTAGAGGAGGAAAAGAAGAAGGTCTCTAAAGACCTTGAGAGAAAAAGGAAGGAAGTGGAGAAGCAAGACGATGAATTAGTCAAGCTCGGGAGCGAGTTGACTAGGATGAAGAAGGCCCTTGACACGCAAGAGAAGGAAATGAAAATCCTTAAGTTAGAGCGTGAAGAAGAGAAGGGCGAGCTAGAGAGTAGAAGGAGGAATGCTCAAGCCGTTGACTTGAAGCAGACAGAGCTGGCCATCCAAATTGATCAAGCACAGAAAGCGGCGGGAGATTTTGCCGTCAGATTGGCCGGAGCTGCACAAGTCAGGGTGACATTGAATAGGCAAGAAAGAGCCATTGCCACCGCAAGAGCTGAACTTGAAGCTGCCCAATCTCATTTCGGGCATATCTTGCAAGAGGAAAGAAGGAAAATCACGGCAGAAGTTGAAGCGGAGCTGGACGCTCGCTTCAAAGAAGTTGAGCCGTTGGAGAAGCTGATGGTCTCTGTCAAAGAGAGGGAGAAGCAATGCCAATACTTTCTTGAAGAGATATCAGTGTAGAAAGCAGAAATCGTGCTTTCAAAAGAGCATGTTTTCGCGGAGCGAGCTGAGAGGATGCTCCATGCTATTTTCAACAAGTTCGATGAACTCCACCAATCCATCAGCGGAAAGGTGATTACATCCACCCCTGGCAGTCTTGATGATGCCAAAAAGGGGGAAGAGATCTTGGGAAAGGAGGGAACATCAACTGAAGTTAGGAGGGAAGGAGACGGAAATGTTGGAGAGGAGAGGATGATAGAAGGAGGAAGTGGAGTTGAAGGAGGGAATGGAGAGGAGAAGCAGTTGGAAGATGAAGCTCGGGCCGAGCTAACTAGGAAAAAGGGCAAGGACAAAGTGCTTGAAGAGCCCCGCAAGCAAATTGCCGGGAAGCTACTAGCTTCCTCACTTGTTGCTCATCCCGCTGTTGCTACATTAACCAAGGAGCAGAAAGAGCAACAGATTGCGGCAGATGAAGCTCTCGCCCGTGCCTTGGAGCAAGAATTTGAGCTAAAGGGACTGACTGAAATCCAGGCAGGCGCTTCAGGTGCATCATCACAAGCGCCCGCTTCATCAACTGCTGCCCCCGCTTCGACACTAGCCCTCGCTTTGACTACTGTTGGCGCCGCTTCCGCCAGTCAAGCGATCACTCCCTCTGCTCATGCTGGAAAGAAAGATATGCCACCACCCCTAGCACCAAAGGCTCCTTTGAAGCGTAGTACACCGGAATCCAGAGAAGAGGATCCTGCGGCTAAGCGCCAAAGGATGAAGGAAGCAGTCACTGCAAAAACCGGATGCTTCGAGAGGAGAAAGAGGAGTGAGGAGGGAAGGAAGAAGGGTACGGAGAAGGAGAAGAGACTTAAACTCAAGTGAGTTAAAGTCATAGAAGGCTGGATTGAGTCCCACTGGAATGAAATGAGGCTCATCCAATCTGCCATCACTCGGAGTTCATTCATCCCCTTCACGCCGGAAGAGTTGGAAGCTTGCCAAGCTTAAGCTATAATTGATACTTGCCACGTCACATTGAAGGAAATGTCTGATTCTGGTCGTTACTCGACTAACGAATGTGACTTCATCCGCAAGAAAGTCAATGATAAACTCCCGAAGTGGAACACTGATGCCAGTGCAAAATTTCACTCGATCATGAAGGAGTTGGCAAGCAGGACAGAGGAGGAGCTAGTTATGCGAAGAAGAGATCATCCAGATGCTCGAGAAATCGAGGACTTCATCACCAAAGATCTTCTTGATCAGTGGATTTTCTGCAAAGAAAAATTCATCAAAGCCTACTACTACTGGGAAGTAGTGCCACTGCAAGATGAGTGCTCGAGGCTGAACGCTCTCAACAACTTTCACTATGTTTACAACGAGCAGTTGCGGCGGAGAATCTTCACACTGGCGGAGGAAGCTGATCCTAAACCCCTCATCATCAAAGTGCCCGCAGTGACAGATTCTCCCATGCCATTCCAGCCAAACACAAGTGTTCCTAACCGGAAGATCATTGATGAAGAAGTGGATGAAGCTCTAAGATTGGAGAGTAGATGGAGGCCAAACCAGTATAACATCAAGACGATGGAGGAGAAGGTCCTTTCTGCCTACTATCTAGAAGAGGAGAAAGAGGAGAAGGAGGAGAAGGGAGAGAAGGGCAAGCCAGCTGAAGACCCTTGAATGATATATCCATATTTTGTGAACTACCTTGTTCATATATCCAATTTTATTTTTCTGTCAACTTGTTTCGCTTACAAGCTTTGTGAATGACTTTCCTTTATGCTACAAAACTCAACAATTTAACCGAAAAAAAAAGGGAAAGGAACTTAAAAATTTTAAACAAGCTGCAAAGGAAGCAGTCGCTTGAAGTTCTTTCCACTGTTAGATAGGCTAGAAAATTTAGTCTCAAGTATTAAGTTGGGTTTTGGCATCATCAAAAAGGGGTAAATTGTTGGGAATTGTTAAGGATCACATGTTAAGCGGGAACTCATATGGGACACTTTGAAGTGAGTGTAAATTTGTTTTGATTTGATCCCAAAACCCCTAATTATCCTATTCCCAAGCGACCCATTTTGATGTAGAATAGGTTAGAAAATTTTTCTAAGCCTATACTGTTAGGATGGCTTTGTTTTTGCTTTAGTCGCTTAGGTTATTAGACTATAGAAATTTCAAGTGAAGGCCACTCGCTTGAGTGTGTGTTCAAATCGAAGCGAGTCTATCCAACCGAAGTGAAGCGTGCCGAAGAATAGCGAAGCGAAGCGAGCGCTACAGTAGATTCTAAAGCGAGTCTGCCAAAGCGAAGCGAAGCGAGCGCTACAGTAAAAAATGAAGCGAGTCAACGCGGAGTCAATAAATACTAAAAGCGGACACTCGGGAAATTTATTTTCTAAAGTACCCGCTACAGTATGACTCAGAAGCGACTCACTTGAAGCGGACGCTACATTTCTAAAGCGAAGCGAGCCCCTACCTAACAGAAAGCGACAGCACAGTTCCCGCTCCTATTTTGAACTCCAGTCAACTGAAAATCATCGCATTAATTGCGAGATCTCCACGTGTCGAATGAGGAGAGGAGCAACGGAGTTGACTGCCAGGCTGACAAGGGCGTCGCAACAGTACTGGCTCTTCCAGTTACTGTTAAGTTTGGAACTTAGCCATTTTCAACAAAGGGCCAAAACTGCGTGTCGGAAAAGTGGCCAGCCGGTGCAAGGACTGTCGAGAGGAGGAGGGACAGAGCCACCTACCAAGCAACGGATTTCGGCCAACCCTCCGCCTATAAATAGTGAAGGATGAAGACGAAGAGAAGTAGAACACTACTTGAGCATTCAGCGCCTACTGCAAACAAACACTCCCAGCTTTCAGCTTATTCATCGAGTCTTTGTTTCAAGTGTTCTCCAAGTTCCAGTCCTATCGGAACTTGTCTTCGCAACCTTCACACTTAGAGTTCTAAGCCTACTTCATATCCAAGCTTAGAGAAGAGCTCTAGCCTACTTTACACTTACTGTAAAGAGCTCTTCATTAGTGTGTCTGTCGAAACAGAAAACCCTAACCCTAAAGTTCAGTTAGGTTTTGTGTTCGTCGTCGTTAGGTTGTTTCCGATCCAAGGCTCTACTTTCCTCGATAGTAGAAGCCTCGATCATAGAGTCTAGATCCAAGCTTACACTCTCATCAATTGTGTAAAGCTCGATCGAAGCTTAGGTTGTAAGGAGAACCCGTAATCTCCCTGTCGTCGGACTGAAGTGAGTGAAGCTTCCAGTCCAGTTTAGGTCTTGTGTGGTGAACCCGTAATCACCCAGTCGTCGTCAGCTCCAAGCAAGTGAAGCTCGATCTTGACATAGGTTTTTGAAGAACCCGTAATCTTCAAGTTCTTGAGTGAAGAGAACGAGCTGCCTAGTGCAACAAGTGGACGTAGGAGTTTTATCTCCGAACCACTATAAATCTCTGTGTCGTATCTCTAACCCTAATCTCTTTATCTGCTTACTGTTTGATTATCCATTGCACAGAGCATACTAAACAAACTCAAACTGCATTATCAATTACTTAGGAAAGATTAGCTCACCGAATTTCCGCATATTGAGTAAAGTCTCACTATTGATCAAGCATTCGCTTAGGTGAAAAGAATTGTTGAAACTGTAGATCCAGCCCTCGGCTAGGTCTTAAGTCTCGAAGCGAGTACTTTACTTAAAACCCTGAGTTTGAGGAAAAGAAATTGAAAAACTTCAAAACACGTATTCACCCCCCCCCCCCCCCCCTCTACGTGTTTTTCCTCTAACAAACCGGGACCAACACTACTTATTCATCCTTGATCATGCCTGTGCCTGCCCTCTGTGATTGGCATACTCCTGATGACATTGCGAATCGGATGGTCGAGACTCCAACAAATCCTAAGCAAGCTGGAAGGCCAAAGACAATCCGTATACCATCTGGAGTCCCTCCAAGTCAAAAAACCAGTAAGTCATGTACTAGATGCAAACAGGTGGGTCATTATGCCAATGTGTGCAATGTACGTATAGACGTCCATGCTGTAGATGTTGAGGGTTGCACCAATCAAATCAAGAAACGACGTCGGCAACCTAAGAAATGCGGAATTTGCGGTGTTCAAGGACATACACGACAATCATGTAAAGACCCGCGTAGGTTTGACTGACTTCAAAGGATGCTTTTCTAATCCTATTTTTTGTTTTGTAAAAAAATCATATCAGTATGCTTTCACTTTTTTTGTTGGTACGATTGCTTAGTACCATTTTAGTTCCCCTCTGACATTTCGTGTAATTCGAACTAGTGATATGCATTTTAACTTGTCAATTTCTCTTGGTTAGAATATTATATTTTTTGCGATATGTATTCCTTTTGAATGTTAGAATTTAATACATTATAACCAGGCACATGCATTAACACAGGTTAAAATCAATCACTTGGTAGAATTAATTACTTTACAGTATATGAATTGAAATAGTCTGTTAGAATATTATAGATTTTAACCTGTATCGTGGCATTCCCAACAGGTTCTGTCCACCCGTTAGAAATACCAACTTTTTTTCGTTATAATCGCATATCAATGGTTAGAATTTAGTATATTCTAACCGTTATCGTGGCATTCCCATCAGGTTCAGTCCACCCTTTAGAAATAGCAACATTATGACGTAATAATCGCATATCAATGGATAGAATTTAGTATATTATAACCTTTATCGTGGCATTCCCGACAGGTTCAGTCCACCAGTTAGAAATACAAACTTTTTTACGTTATAATCGCATATCTGAAGTTAGAATGTAGTATATTCTAACCTGTGTTGTGGCATTCCCAACAGGTTCAGTCCACCCGTTAGAAATACCAACTTTCCTACGTTATAATCGCATTTTAATGGTTAGAATTTTTTATATTCTAACCTATATCGTGGCATTCCAAACAGGTTCAGTCCACCCGCTAGAAATACCAATTTTCTTACGTTACAATCACATTTCTAAGCTTAGATTTTCGTATATTCTAATCTGTGTCGTATTCTAATCTGTGTCGTGTCCTTCCAACAGGTTAAGTCCGACCGTTAGAAATACCAACTTTCCTATGTTATAATCGCAAATATAAGGTTAGAATTTATTATATTCTAACTTGTGTCGTGGCATTCCCAACAGGTTCAGTCCACTCGTTAGAAATACCAACTTTCCTACGTTATAATCGCATTTCAATGGTTAGAATTTTTTATATACTAACCTGTTTCGTGGCATTCCAAACAGGTTCAGTACACCCGTTAGAAATACCAATTTTCCTACATTACAATCTCATATCCATGGTTAGAATTTCGTATATTCTAATTTGTGAAGTGTCATTCCAACATGTTAAGTCCACCCGTTAGAAATACCAACTTTCCTACGTTATAATCTCATATCCAAGGTTAGAATTTCGTATATTCTAATCTGTGTCGTGTCATTCCCATCAGGATCAGTCAACCCGTTAGAAATAGCAACATTCTGACGTTACAATCGCATATCCCAAGTTTAGAATATAGAATATTCTAACATGTGTCGTGTCATTCCAACAGGTTAAGTCCATCCATTAGAAATAGCAACTTTCCTACGTTACAATCTCATATCCCAAAGTTAGAATTTAGTATATTCTAACCTTTGTCACTATGCACAACAGGTTCAGTCAACTCGTTAGAAATAGCAACATTCTGACGTTACAATCGCATGTCCCAAAGTTAGAATTTCATATAACCTTTGTCTCTATACACAACAGGTTCATTCCACCCGTTAGAAATAGCAACATTCTGACGTTACAATCGCATATCCCAAAGTTAGAATTTAGTATATTCTAACCTTTGTCACTATACACAACAGGTTCATTCCACCCCGTTAGAAACAGCAACATTCTGATGTTACAATTGCATATCCCAAAGTTAGAATTTAGTATATTCTAACCTGTGTCGTGTCATTCCAACAGGTTTAGTCCACCCGTTAGAAATACCAACTGTCCTACGTTATAATCTCATATCCAAGGTTAGAATTTCTTATATTCTAATCTGTGTCGTGTCCTTCCAACAGGTTAAGTCCGACCGTTAGAAATACCAACTTTCCTACATAAGAATCGCAAATCCAAGGTTAGAATTTATTATATTCTAACTTGTGTCGTGGCATTCCCAACAGGTTCAGTCCACCCGTTAGAAATACCAACTTTCCTACGTTATAATCGCATTTCAATGGTTTGAATTTTTTATATTTTAACCTGTTTCGTGGCATTCCAAACAGGTTCAGTTCACCCGTTAGAAATATCAATTTTCCTACGTTACAATCGAATATCCAAGGTTAGAATTTCGTATATTCTAATTTGTGTAGTGTCATTCCAACAGGTTAAGTCCACCCGTTAGAAATACCAACTTTCCAACGTTATAATCTCATATCCAAGGTTAGAATTTCGTATATTCTAACCTTTGTCACTATGCACAACAGGTTCAGTCAACCCGTTAGAAATAGCAACATTCTGACGTTACAATCGCATATCCCAAAGTTAGAATTTCGTATATTCTAACCTTTGTCACTATACACAACAGGTTCATTCCACCCGTTAGAAATAGCAACATTCTGACGTTACAATCGCATATCCCAAAGTTAGAATTTAATATATTCTAACCTTTGTCACTATACACAACAGGTTCATTCCACCCGTTAGAAATAGCAACGTTCCTACGTTACAATCGCATATCCCAAAGTTAGAATTTAGTATATTTTAACCTTCGTCGGCATTCCAATCAGGTTCAGTCCACTACGTGAATTCTTTCAGGTTAATTCAAAATCAATCACTTCAGAATGACTACGATTGCTTAGAATAATTTAAATTCTGACCAATATATGCATTAATATAGTAAGAAATTATTCTAATGAGTAATGACTTTAAATCAACAATGTGCATCGTAACTGATTTATGCATGTACTAAATTACACGGTTATCATTGTTTTACAAAAGCTTTACAAAATTCAAAAAATCAATGATGCACATAGATTTTAGGTACATTACCACTTTACAAAAAATGTACATGCGTTCACTGGATTGTTTACGTAGATGCGTCAATGTTTGTTTTCCCCAAAAAAAATTGCTTTTAATTTACCAAAACATGGTACTAAAACAGCTTAGTTGCTTCACGAACCATTCCTTCCACCATCTGCTGCAAAGGCACTGGGTCGGTGCTGTTGTATAATATTGTTCATGCAATATGTTCACGGTATGCCTTCAATTCATCATTGTTCCTGAGTGTGTGTGGTGACTCTGGCCCTCTCGCTAACATTTTTTCCACGTACCTTAGGCAGTATAGGGCAGAATCTGCCTTGTTCTTCTTTACACGCCATGCATCACTTTCTGGGAATGTGTACATCCAAAGGTATAAGAATAGTGTAGATTCTAACCCTTCATACAATTGGTGAGAATGTAATATATTCACTATGTCTATGTTCTGAATGACTATAAGATTAGTTAGAATTTAATATATTCTAACTATACTACTTAAATTCTCTCAGGTTAATTAAACTTGTTAGAAACATTCAAATACATACTACACTAAGTCATAAGCATTACTTTATGAATGACTACCCCATGCTTTGTGCCTAACATGTTTTCCTAAAAGCTTCAATTGAAAGGTTATAAATTCATAAGATTCGTGAGAATTTAATATATTCTAACTATGTCTACGTTATTAGTATACGATTGGTGAGAATTTAAAATATTCTAACTACAATACTTGAATTCTATTAGGTTAATTTAACTTGTCCAGAATTTAAATTATGTAATAAAGAATTAAATTATTACCTGTCGGAGGAGCTAATGTAATTTCCCACTGGCTGTACTGAGGGATTCTTATATGACACTTCTGAAAACCTCCGATCTCCTTCATCAGTTGTGGCACTAGGTGTGCCATCGGTAAGAACGTATTTAGCCTCTTCTTAACGTCAACCTCCTTGAATTCTGAAGATCTAGGACCGTGGATCACCAACTGTTGATTGCAAAAGTTTATTTCTACAGTTTCCCAATCCTCATCAAAGTAGCACACAACTATTACCTATTTTTGGATAACATACTAAGTAATTAGTTTCCTCTCAAATGAATGAACACTGTATAGTCAGAAATGATTAGATTCTCACTAACTCACCTTCTCAAATTCAGTCCAATCTCTGATCCCCCCCCCCCCCCCCCCCCCCCCCCCCCCCATGGTGGGTAAGTTCCGTCTGCAAAAGCAACTAGCTTTTCCATGTCTTCTGCTGGTATAACCTCTTCAACGCTGGGGTCAAAAGAATCATAATCAAACCCCCCCTTTTTCCAGTTTCTTACCTTTGTGCAATTCCTCAAATATCCGTTCGACCTCACACTAAAACAATCAAAATAGTAAACAACAATTAGGATGTGAGGCAAGCAAAAAAAAAATTAAAGTAAGGACGTTAGGGAGCTAAATGATTTAATGACTTACCATGAAAAAGCAACAAGTAATCCCCACGTTGCGGTCGAGATGGGTGAATCTAGCTAGATTAGGATTTAAAACTAGCACTCCCAGGTAAGAATTAACATGGTCCTCCATTAGGTGGGCCTTCTCTTGTTTAATGGCCCGGAAGAATTCCTTGCCCACCTCAAGTGGCAAGCCTACGTTGCGTCTGTTACACCAAATTTAGAAGTAATTAAATCCTGTTTTTTTTGTGAAATGTTTACGTGAGAAATGATTCGAATTTAAAAATTCCCCATACTTACGTTGCTTTCCCTCTTTTCATAAACGCCTTGAATTCATCCGGCTTTGGCCGTTTGTCATCCCTCAAGAACGGGCTGCGGATGGCTCTTGATGGAAAAATTAACCTTATCGGTCGTACCGGACACTGTGCCCTTTGGACATCATCCAAAGGTCCAATTGAAGTCAGGATTGGTAGGGTATCAAAGACCCGATAGATTTGAGTGTCCGAGAAGCCGTCATCAAATTGGTCCAAGCCCTTTTTCGGAGTATTAAAATGTTAATAACATTTTTTGTCACAGGTAAGAAATTTATAAATTATAATGTATTTGGTAAGATGTAAGGAATTTCTAACACATTCGGTAAGAATTATGGAATTTCTAACATATCCGGTAAGTGACTAGGCTATTTCTAACCTAGCAATAATATCGAACTAGTGAAGTCCGAGTATCGAACACGAGGAGTGAATGTGTCGAGAGATAATCAAGTAGTCCGTCTTGTCTCTATTATCCTATTTGAGCACATAGACTTTGTTTTGGTGTTTTATAACTAGACAAGAAATAAGTAAATGAAATAACAAGCAAAAATAAAGGCAAGGAATGTAAAGAACAAGTAAAGGAACAAGTAAAGAAGATAAGGTTTCAAACGATTTCCGATGTGATTAGGCTAAGGATTAGGCATGTGATGTATCAAACCATTTTAATTCCTTTGAGTGGCATTATTACATAAATCAAGCTATCTCATCCTCCTAAGACTTGATAACTAGTGGATTGAATAACATGCTTACCATTCTAAACATATTACCAACTCCTAAAAGCACAATGCCTATTAATCTAACATCAATTCACATAATTCTTTCTAGGAGCAATGCAAATCAATACTAGATAATATGAGCAAGGATTCATGCCAAGTGCTATGAATGGAAGCTTCCTAGGCATTCCATCAAACACCTTGTATGCACTCATGGTTGTCACTCATTCATGCAATTAAATCCAATCAAATCCAAGGGCAACTCAAAGGAAAG
This sequence comes from Thymus quinquecostatus, assembly GCA_024222315.1. Classification (NCBI taxonomy): domain Eukaryota; kingdom Viridiplantae; phylum Streptophyta; class Magnoliopsida; order Lamiales; family Lamiaceae; genus Thymus; species Thymus quinquecostatus. The sequence continues at coordinate 14,843,729 of CM044164.1, read as the reverse complement.
GTAGATCCACATCAATAGCCATCACATCCTAGCCTAATTCACATCATTCATCATTTGAAACCTCAATGGATCTAGCCTAGCATGAAATCTTCAACAATCTCTTCAAACTCCAAGCATAATCTTCAATAATATTTGAAAATACTAAAAAGGAAAGAGGGAAAGCTAGGGTTCTAAAGTTGTTGTGCACAAATGAATTACAAGTGTTGAATTCTATGCCAAATGAGGCAAATAACAAGGTATTTATAGACTTCCCATAAGTTGGGGTGAAATTGCAATAAAGAGAAACTTGAGTGAGAAGGTGGGGTAAAATTTGTAATTTCTGAAAAGTTGACCAAAGGTTGACTTGTGCATTTCCGCCCACATTTCACAGTTGCGCGCTCTCACGGTTTTGGCTCGTTCTCTCTCGTCCAGTATCGGAAAATTAAACCGCAAAGTGCTACGGCTTCCTCTTTCGATCCTCTTCGACATAGGATAAGTCAAACATTCCCAGAAAATTTCCAAAGTACCTGAAATAGGCACGGAATTCAAGAGAAAATGCAAAGCATATAGAAAACGCATAAGTATGAAAACCTATCATTTCCTCTTCATTTAAGCACACATATTAAAGCCAAAACCTACCAAAAACATCTTGAAATGCATATAAAATATCGGTTTGTCAGTAAGATTTAAGTAAATTCTACCATATTAGGTAAGATTTTTTCTAACATATTTTTAAAAAATGTATCTATCATAGTTACATGATTATAATTTTTAAGATTTCCATAAGATTGTCCTATAGGATTTTCATTTTTTTTTGGAATTTTAAAGCTCTAAATTGAGAATAGAGCCTTTATGTAATGTTCGTGTTGCCCATCACCGGTGCGAACGGTTAGAAGTAAGACTTCGCACCATTGGCGCACCATAACCGAAAAGATGGGATTTAAAGGTAATACTTTTTTACATTTCGGTTGTAAAAAAGCATTACCCTTTTAATGACAAGGTACGAAGTACTATCGTTCTAACCGTCGATCAACGGATTTTTAAACAAGCAACAGAAACATTACAATATTGTTCATTCGAAAACATTACAATGCAAGGAAATATTAAAATATTTAGTCCAAATTCAGACAAGCAATAAAACAAATTCGAAAATTGAAAGTTGTTTCAACCGATGCAATGAATATCAAATTTTTTTATACCTGCCCACCATCTCCCGGGTTTGCTGTTGGGGTTGCTGTTTGTGCTTCCGCTGGTGCTGCCGTTGTTCCTGGTGTTGCTGCTGGTGGCGTTGCTGTTGGTGCTGTAGATGTTAAGGCGTGTGCTGTCACTGCTGCTGATGCTGCTGGTATCTCAGTTGCTGCTGCTGCTGTACATGCTTCTGCTGCTGCTGTTGCTGCTTGAAAAGTGGATTTCCCACTCTCCGGCACCAACTCCTTCACTTGCGATGCATTGAAATTCACACCCAAGGAGAACAGGGAATTACCGGGGGATTCCAATGCGCCCGTTGGAATTGTGGTGCTTTCTTCAACGGCAACAACTTTCGTTGTTGCTGGAGTACTAATCACAGCTTTATCAGACACTTGAGATGGCTCAAGGGGCGTAGTGGGCACTGTATTTTGAGTGTCCGCCATTGGATCCACAGTTCCAAGCGTGTCACGGATGTCGCTATCGTAGTTTTAAGCGTTATCCGTTGTGGCTCTCTCCAGCAATAAATTCGTTACTTTATCAGCCATATCCTCCAGCAGACTCTTATGGTACTCAGCCAGCATTGCTTTTAGTGTATTCTGGTGGTAATCTTCCAACATGGCCTTCATGGCGGCCTGGTTTTTGGTGACTGCAGCTTGAGCGGCGGCATCGATAAGGACGGTTGAGCTTGTTGCTATTTGTGGTCAAGATGCTTCTGTTACTGCAATATTGTCCTCATTATCTTCCTCTTCTACCTTACCCTTCCTTTTCATGCTATCAGTTGGATCGTACTGGAAAGCGAATGGATGCGGGGTTGGATCCAACTCCAGTGACTTCCAGAAGGTGGAAACCTTCTCGTCACTACGCGGCATCAGCATCCGCACCACCCTCTGTGACATGTTAGAAACAATGTTGAACATGTAAGAATTCCAAAGTTTCTTACTACATAATGTGTCACGACCCCACCCCGCTTAGAGGGTGACGGGCGAGGTCGCGACGTAAAGAAAATGGGAAATGAATAAAATAACAACAGCTTGTGGTGAAACATTGCGGAAGCATTTCATTGAATCACATTAAATTCCCACCATTCGTCAAGAATGGTTGGGAGGGAGTACTGTTAAGCAGCGGAATCGTTTACATATCATGAAAGAAGCGGAAACGGTGTTCAAAAGAAGAAATACTGTTTTGCCGAGTCAACCGATTGCAACAGTACAAGAAGAAAAGGTGTTGCAATGATACACTAAACGGAGTTCGAATAAACAACATGCAAACACAGCGGAAAACGTTGGATGCATGTATGGAGACATGCACCCCCAAGAGACTTCGACTCTTTTCTTGCTCGACAAAAGCCATTCCCCGACTGCTTCACTCCATCTGTTCAACCTGCACACGGGAAATATGTACAGGGCTGAGTACAAAGTACTCAGTGAACACATGCCAAAACATTTTAATTGTCAGCCATGCGAGTGACTCATAGGGTTTTACGGAAAAGGCCCATGATCACTAAAACATTTTTGTAAAATAGCGCTTGCAAGCTTTGGTTTTCTGGGTGTAATCCGTCATATCTGAACTTGTTCTGGTGTATCCGGTAAGAGTGGCCACTCCCTCGGATACCTCGACCGGCCAATACGTAGCTCACGGTCTACAAATCTGAGTGCACTAAGTCCATCGAGGACCGACCCCGATAGACCCGAATTCTTTCTGTTAATCTTGTGGCCGAAGCCCTTGTGGCCGAAGCCTTCTAGGCCAAAGCCTTTCAGATAGACATCATACAAAACAAAATGTTTATGGCATGACAATTCTTTAAAAGAACTTAACATAAATAAACATTTTCTTTGTGTGAAAGCCCACCTCAATAGCTTGCCTTGATTCACTTAAGGTCGTGAGTGCCGCTTTAACTTCGGCCTTTTCCTTCGCCTAACCTCATTCAAAGAACGCAAAATAAGAATCTTGAAGAAAAATTGATAATCGTATCGATCTATGCGAAGGTTTTCTTCTATTGAGGTCATGATATCTTATTAAACCTTTTCTACTTAATATTCTTAAATTGATCACCTCGATCGGTACTTGTGTCTTATAATTTCTTTCATCCCCGACGGAAGTCGTAGGATGTCGGATCTGGTTATCTTATGAAGCTTCGTGGTTCTATTAAACATTGGGGCCTTAACCCAAATACTTAAGCCCGAAAAATTATCACATTAACTCCGAAGAGTCGTTCCATGTTCTCGACCCATTACGATTTACAAGTCCGGCCCAATTGGTTGGCCCAGCTTAATAAGTAATTAATCGGTCCAAATGGTTGGCCCGATCTGTTAAATATATCATTGGCCCATTGTCACGACCCACCCCGCTTAAATTGGTCGGGCGAGATCGCGACGTAAAAGGAAGGGAAATAAAAGAAGATAAACAACATTCGCGGTGTGACAAAGCGGAAGCGTTACATTTCATTACGTTGGAGTTTTCATCTTTTGACGAGATGAAGCAAAAGATACACTTAATTACTCGCGGAAGCAAAGTCATAACACATCGAATGCGGAAGCGTTCTTCAAAACAAAGATACATTGTTTGGAAATGTCATTACATTGTAACGACACACAAAAGCAGAAGAAGGCTGCAACGATACTCAAAAGTGGACATTATTCTATAACTGAAAAAATACACAGCGGAAGGACGTGAGATGCATGTATGGAGACATGCACCACCAAGAGGCTTCGACTCTTTTCCATGCTCGACAAAAGCCTTCCCGACTGCTCCAGTTCATCCTGTTCAACCTGCACATGGGAAATATGTACAGGGCTGAGTACAAAGTACTCAGTGGACACATACCAAAACGTTTATTGCCAGCCATACAGGTGAATCATAGGGGTTTTACGGAAAAGTCCTATGTTCACTAAAACATTTTCATAAATCAAAGCGCTTGCAAGCTATTTTCGTGGTGTAATCCGTCATATCTAATCCTTGTAGGTGTACTCGGAGAGGTTGGCCACCCTCCCGAATACCTAACCGGCCGGCTTTCGTCGGGTCACGGTTATCCAGTGCACTTAACCCATCGAGGAGCGACCCCGATAGGCCTGAATTCATCCTGATTAACTTTTGGCCGAGCCCATTCTCAGATAGACATCATACAAAACAAAACTTTCATGGCATGACAATTCTTTTGATAAAAGAATTTTAAGCATATGAAAGCATTTTCGTTGTATGAAAGCCCACCTCGATAGCTGCTGCTGATCACTTACCAATCATGGGCATCGCCTTAAGCTCGGCTCTTTCCTTCGCCTAACCGCGTTCAAAGAACGTAACATGAGAGTCTTTTAAAAATCGATAATCTATGCGAAGGCTTATGTCCTATCGAGGTCATGATCTCTTACTTAGAGATTTTATGGTTAACATATGCTGTAATCCTTTACTCGATTAATCGTTGTATCTTTTAATTTTTCTTTTCCGATAGAAATCGGAGGATGTTTGACTTTAGCCAGTAATGTGGCTTCGTGATTCATATTATAAGTGATCTACACTTATAAGGTCGTTATATTCATACTTGGTCGATTATTCATTCGTTATAATCATTGTGAGTCTGTTAAATAAACTATTCGGCCCAATCGGTTGGCTCGATTCGTTAAGTATATCATCGGCCCGTTAAATAAATTATTCGGCCCAATCGGTTGGCCCGATTCGTTAAGTATATTATCGGCCCGTTAAATAAATTATTCGGCCCAATCGGTTGGCCCGATTTGTTAAGTATATTATCGGCCCGTTAAATAAATTATTCGGCCAAATCGGTTGGCCCGATTCGTTAAGTATATTATCGGCCTGTTAAGTAAATTACTCGGCCCATTGGCATATTTTTATTAGCCCGTCGTATTTTAGTCTGTCGTTGGCCCGTTATATATATATATATATATATATATATATATATATATATATATATATATATATATATATATATATTATTTCGTTATTCGGCCCGAGTACAGCCCAAACTGAAGTCTGGCCCGGAACCTGGCCCGTTTCAATTAATGGTTTAAACCCTATTCTTCCTTCCCTCTTCTTCTGTTCTTCATTGACGACCCTCATTTCCTCTTCTTCTTCCTCGTGGCACTCTCCTCTCTTCCCGGCAGTCTGTCGCCGGTATCCATTTATCACCACCGGTGATTACTACTCCTTCATCCTCTTTAATTTCCGATTTCTCCCAAATAGGGGATACCCTAATTGGCTTCGGGAATTGGGGTTTCTCTCTGGCACGATTCTCCGACGAATGGCCGTTGGGTGTGGCTCCTTCGTTGTCCTCCGTCGCCGTGGTGAGATGGCACCGGCGTGGTTTTCCTCCGTTCTTGATTGCTCCTCCTCCAGTGGTTCGAGTTCCGTTGGTTCTCTGCTGCCGCCAGGGCAACTCCCACGGTGGCTCCGCCGTCCGGCCATTAGGCCTAAATTAAACCCCTAGCCTCTGTTGCTCGGGAATATGCCTCCTCGGCTTAGCGTTGTTCGTTGCCGCCGTTGCTGCCGTCGTTCGCCCTCTCCCTTTTCTGTTCTTCTTCTCCTTCATTCTCCTTTCCACTAACCTTCTTTTCTTCTCCTCTGCAGGTACGGTGGCCTCGTGCGGGTGGCGTTCGATGCCGTCGGGGTTCTTCCCTGTTTTCTGCCGACACCCTTCCGGCAGTGTTCCTCACTCCGGCAGTCTCCTGCTGCTACTGTTGGCTACCGATAAGTCTCTTCCTTCTTTCTCTGGCTCTCGGTTATGCTTACTATGTTCGATGGATTTGGTTGTTGATGAATTGGTGGGTTGGGCAGTATATTATTATGCTATATTGTTGATTATGTTGGGTGTTGTTGCTGTTTGTTGTTGTTGCTGGAAATTCTCTAGTTTAGGAGCAGTGTTGATGTTCGGTTCATGTTGATTCGAGGATAAATTTGGGGGGGTTTCTTATGCCTTATGATTTAAACATACTTGATTGAAGTCTTATGCTTGAATGAAGGCAAAAATTTACTATCTTGGGGCCTATGTGATTCGGTATACTCCCTATGTCAGTCTTTGCGCTTGCATGCTCAAGTTTGTTGGTGATCTTGGTCCTAATTAAACATGCAATGAGTTCCTACATTTGGGGGCAGTCTCTAGCATTCATTTCGGTCATCCTATGGTATATGCATGCTTAATCTATCTTAGTTCCTAGAGAAATATGGGAGACTTCACTTACTTGCTTGAGTGTGGTTTGGAAATGGCGTTCTTGGTCTTGTTTGGGGGCTGCCTTCTTGGCTCCTTTCCTTGGCTTCTGTCTGCTCGGTTCCCTCCTCTCAAGATCAATTGTTGGTGATCTAAAAATATGGGTTTAAATATCTATGAGTCCTATAATCATTTCTCATCGTTGCAAAAGAAAATGGAGAGGTTCTTACTTGGGATTTAACTGCTGGAAATCCTATTTAGCTTCGGTTCTTCTCTTCCCCCTTCCTTGTGCTTGCTTCTACGGTGGTATAAGCTCTATGTTAGCCCTTGCATGTGTGAAACTTTGAATGAAATTGTGTGGGGATCTTACCGTGAGCTCCCTTGATACTCAAGGTGCCGGAAACTCCTATGCTCTCCTCCTCCCTCTCGGTTGTCACTCTCTAACCCTCTTTCTTGTGCTCTAAGTTTATGGATGTGATTGTATGTGTGTGAAGGAAGCTAACTTGCTATTTATATGTGTGATTGGTGTAGGGCTCGGCTGGTTTCCATCTTGGAAGGAAAGAAAGATGATTGGGGTGTACATATCCTCGGTACTATTCCGATGTCGAAACGGGGCGATGATGATGTTGGTTCCCTACCTTAATCTTGTTCATGGGGTTGTTTTAAACCTCTAATTCTTGGATTAAGGACTATTCTGAGCTCCCTAATAATTATAGATAGAGAGACGTTGGAGGGGCTATGTATGCCGAGTCCTCCCTTGCTATTTATTCATGTAATTTCTCTTCTTCCTTTGTACATTGTTGTAACTAGCATGTATTTTAGATCATCATATGTAATTGTTGTACTTGTTTTAATATCATAAATATTGGGCCTTTTTCTTTTATTAATAAAATTAGCACCACACGTGGGCTTTTGTATAGGCCACAACAATTCATAAATTGCAAATGGCTTCGTTCTTTAATATAGGCCTTCGTTCTTTAAGAATGGGCCTTTGTTTCTTGAGTGGGCCTTCATTTCTTAATTGGGCCTCGTTCTTTGAATGGGCCTTTGTTTCTTAAATGGGCTTTCGACCTCTTGATTAATAAAAATTATTCGTTTTGTTCTATTGGGATCTTCTTAATACTTGATTTTATTATACAACAACTTTACTATTATTCATAGTTCACGGATTTTTGATACCCTAAATAATAATAATAATAATAATAATAATAATAATAATAATAATAATAATAATAATAATAATAATAATAATAATAATAATAATAATAATACTTAAATTAAATGTCGAAGTTTTTATTACTCACTAAGAAAAACTGCGACTATTACACCCATTATTCAATTTAATCGGCCCAAATGGTTGGGCTCGATCCATTAAATCAATTATCGACCCATGTTTCAATTTAATCGGCCCAAATGGTTGGGCTCGATCCATTTAACGACTATTGGCCCATATTTTAATAATTTTCGGCCCAAATGGTTGGGCTCGATCCGTTAATAAATTTTCGGCCCATTATGCATTCGTTGATTATTATGACTCATTAGTACTCGTTTAATATATATATATATATATATACACTCGTCGGCCCAGCTCGTGGCCCGGCCCGTTATTAACTTGTTAGCCCGGCCCGGATTATTTTACGGGTAAAAACCCTCTCCTGCTTGTGGGTTTCATTCACGGCTTGCACCCTTTCTTCTCTTCTTCCTCGCGACATCTCCCCCCCTCTCTTCTGCCTCCTCGGCAGTCCGTCGCCGTTCGACCTTCGCCCTCGCCGACGGTCGCTATTTGGCGGCTTCTATCGCCGCCATTCACTGTCCTTCTCCGTTCTTTGGGTTTCCGATTTCCCGAGGGATGGGGGTGCCCTAATTGAATTCGGATTTTGGGGATAATCTTCTCCGTTGGCTCTTCCGATGAATTGGCCGCCTAATCTGTCCCTTCTTCATCCTCCGTCGCCGTGGTGAGACGGCTCTGGCACAGGCCTCCTCTGTTCTCGATTTCTCCTCCTCTGGTGGCTCGGGTTCCGTTGATTCACTCGCCGCGGGGAGCAACTCCCACGGCAACTCCGTTGGGTTGGCCGTTCGGTCTCAATTGAGGCTTTGTCCTCCCCGATTGGAGGAACAGATCCTCCTTGGCTTTGCCGTCGTTCGACGTCGTTGCTGTCGCCGCCGTGGCTGCTGCCGCCGTTGCTATCTCTCTCTTCTGTCCTCTTTTCCTTCTTCTGTTCATTTCTTCTAACCTTCTTTCTTCCTCTGTAGGTGGAGTGGCTCCAACTGGTGGCCCTCCTTACGGTGGCGGCTTCCCCTGTTTCCGCCGTTGCTCCTTGTGGGTCATACATGGTTTTGGCATTCCCCTGTTGCCATGTCCCTCCTACCGATGATGATAAGTCCCTTCTCACTTCTTGTTCTTCTCTTCTCTTTCTCGATTCTAGCTGATGGTTAGATTATGCCATTGTTCTTGGGGTTTGGAGATAGTTTGTGTGTTATGTGGATTATATAGACTGTTGTTGATTATTGTTGGGTTAAAATCTCCAGTTTTGGAGCCATTGTTGTGTTCGGTTTTATTGTTAAACTGGAAATTCTTTGTGAGGTCCCTAATGCCTTATGATTTAACATGCTTGGTCATGAATCGACATCTATATGAAGGCAAATTACTATCCTTAATGGTCATTCTTGTCCTAAGTCATTTTTCGTGTTTGCATGCTTGGTTTTGGTTGAAATCCCTAAGTCCTATGAACATGCATTAGGTTTCCTTGCTTGGGCAGTTTCTAGGCCAAGTATTTGAGGTCTTTTGGTGGGGAAAACATGCTTGTTTGGCTTGGTTCCTAGAGAAATATGGAGAAAGGGTACTTACTTGCTTGATGGGGTTTGGAAATAGTGGTCTTTGGCCTTGATTTGGGGCTGTCTTCTTGGTATCCTTCCTAGCTGCTGCCCTCTCGGTTTCTTTCCTCTAGGGCCGAGTGTTGGTGAACTATGGAGGTTGAATTAGTTCTTTTGCATCCTAGAACCATTCCTTATCCAACAATGGGTTTATGTAGGGTCTTACTTGTGTTCTTGGGGCTGGAAATGCTTGCTATCCTTGGTTCCCTTCTCCAGTGATAGGATACGGCCCAACACCAAAACTCGGCCCACGTAGTTCGGCCCACGAGAAGCGGTTCGTCCCAACGTAGAAGACTCGGATGCTTTTCAAGAATAGGCCCAAGAATAGGCCCAACCCAAAGGAGTTATTATTGGGGGAAAACCCTAAATATTTGTATATAAATAGATGTTAGATGAGGGTTAGAGGGCATTCACTTTTCTTTGTACTCTACACGAGAAACCCTAAATGAAATACCATCACTCTTTCTTTTACTGTGGACGTAGATCTACTCCGGTAGATCGAACCACGTAAATCCTCCGTCTCTTTTGATCATTCGTTTAACTCTTCGTTACATTGATTGCCTCACGAAAATATGTTTGATCACTGGCGCTGTCTGTGGGAATCGAATTTTTGTGTTTCGATCAACGTTTTCTAAGGCAGTCGATCACGACGAGGAACACACGAAGCTTTACTGTTACTGCTGCCCAGATCAGCGCCTGCTTCGCCGCCATACATTCTCAATCCAATCGGCGTCAAAGAGGAGGAAGGGGAGTGGTGCAGTTCAATTACAACACACCATTCCACCGCTTCTGAAGTCAAACCCTCTACACCAACAAACCTCCTCCTCCAGCAACCACAAGCAAAGCGACATTTTTATCACAAGGAGAACAAGGCCAAATTCCCTGTTGATGGAGGGTGCAAGAACCGTAAAATTCGCGGCTCTGCGTGGATATCTGAGGCCCCTCATGCTAACCACACCCTCCTCATTATCACGGAGGAACCGGCCCTCGATCTCGCCATTTGGGCTCACACACGGAAAAGCAGGCCGTGATATGGGTCGCCAACAGAGGCACCACCGTCCTCTCCGGTGACGATAGCCTCGCCCTCACCGACGGAAGAAACTGAGCGATCTGGCCCATGACACTATCCGGCAAATCATGGACATCGAAAACTTCCACATCGGAAACTTTATCCTCCGCGAGAAGAGAAGGCGGAGCCGTCCAATGGCCGTCGTTCTCGCGCTCAGCCGATAACACCCGGTTCATCTCTCTACCGCTGTGAAGATCGCGCCGGCCTCGATCGTGAAACTCCCACGATCTATATTCAGTGCCACGAGCTCGCCATGCTGCGAAATTAAAACACTCGATAGAGAGAGATGTGCCACAAGCCAAGCTCCAATTCTCAAAATAGGAGCGGGAGATCGGGTCACCGTCGTCGTCATCATCCTCTGAGTTTACAGCTCGTGCGAATTTCTCCTCAAAGTGCGAGCTGATCGCAGTCCACTCACTCCACCAGCCTCTTCACGGCGACGGAGACTCCTTTCTCTTCGAAGTGCGAGCTGATCGCAGTCCACTCACTCAACCAGCCTCTTCACGGCGACGGAGACTCCTTTCTCTTCGAAGTGCGAGCCGATTGCAGTCTGTCGTCCTCCACGCGTCCATCTCATCCCCCGAGAGAGAGGGAAGAGAGAGGCATAGCTCGGCAAGTTCATGGATTTTGGGACAACAACTTTCCCTAAAATTCATTCATCATCAGAGCACAGAAAAAGTTTCAACAATTCCCCCATCTCTCCAGATCCACATCATCAAGAGAGAGGCATAGCTCGGCAAGTTCATGGATTTTGGGACAAAAACTTTCCCTAAAATTCATTCAAATCAGAGCACAGAAAAAGTTTTGTTTTATCGTTTGGCTACAACGCATGAAGGCGCAATCAACAAAAATAACAAGTTTTCAGTCAATAAAGCGAGAGAATACATCGTCCGCGGAGTGATCATAGAAAGGGGAAGGGAAAAAGTAAGGAAGGGATCCACTGGCCCCTCCTTGCCCGCTGGCTTGCTCCTGCCCAGGAGCATCCTTCTGCTGCACCGCCTCCTCGCCCGTGTGCTCACTAGCTTGCCCCTGCCCGGGAGCATCCTTCCGCTGCGCCCCTCCTTGTCCGTTGGTCCCCCCGGGAGCACCCTCCAGTGGCGTCGCCCCTTCATCCGCAGCCTCCTCGCCTCCCTGCCCAAGTTCCGCAGTGGCCTTGACAAGGTCAGTATACTCGTCAACGTCGCACGCCATAACCGACTCCGGTGTGAGCAGTTCGTCGGCAGCACAAAACCTCTTTAACAGAGGAGCAGAAGACACAAAATCGGAGACGGCAGCGGCGTAACACGCCAGCACGACCTCATAGGACCGACGTTCATACCCGAACTGCGACACGTCGATGTTCGGATACTTTTTGACGATGTCATCCAACGTGTCAGCTTTTACCTCGATCGAGAGAAGTGATCCAAGCGTGCTAGCCAGTTGGGAGAAGCGGTTAGATCGCAACAACTTCTCCACGATGGCCTGGATCACGCCGGCCTGTGAGGCCAACAAATCGGCCTCCCGGGCCTTCCTTGCATTCACTTCGGCCTCCAAAAAAGCTATAGTTTCGGCCCTAGCGGCCACCTTCCCCCTCGTCAATTCTATGGTGGCCTGTAGGTCCACTACCTCGGCTTCTTTCTCCCACAGTTCGCACACGAGCCTGCGCTTATCACCAGCCATCGTGTCCCGCGCCTCGGCCTGCGAGGCAAACTGTATAGCCGCGCAGCGAAGATATTCGGCTACGCGATTCAGCTCGCCACACACTTGCTCAGTGCCCTGCACCACCACGCCAACTTAGAACACATTCACCGATCAACAAGAACAAAATTAAAGGCAATACTATTCACCTCGGGGAATTCAGGCAGAGGCCGATTTGCCCCTATATCGAAGCAATCGCCAACCACGTCAGCCGACAGCGGCTCCTTCCCTTCGTGTCACTTAGGGTTGACGAGGAGAGGGGACTCCGTCACTGGGACTGTCTTCTCAGATGAGGCATCGGTTCTCTCTGAAGACTCTACCACCAGATCGCTGGTCGAATACACCTTGGTCCTCTTCCGTTTGTTCTTGTTCGACGGGGGAGGGGTGGTGGAGCAACCGGAGTAAATGCCACTAAAAAAAATAAAAAAAGAAAAAGAAGAAGAAAAGAACAAACAGAAGAAGTCAGTGCAACCGAAGAGAATAAAGCAAGAAAAGAAGCAAGGCAGAATCAGTGTTGTTATCACGACGCGAACTAAAAGAACCTCACCCCTCCCCGGAGCCAATAAAATGGCTGGATCATTGGGACTCAGTCCAGCCCGGAAAAGATCGGACTCAACAAATCTCGCTTTTACGATCCCGTAATTATCTAAGCTCGGCATGAGGTTACCGAACTTATCATTGGAGAGCCATCCCTCGACCTTACTGGTCTTCCACTCGAACTGCAACGCACCACCGAACTGACAGAAGAAATTTTTTTTCTTCCAGTCCCCCCGGACTTTATTCTCCACCTCAGCTCGCAGTCGGCGACGTGGAGAGAGGTAAAACCAGCTATCCCTATTTCTCAAGGAAAAGTAACGGGCCACCAGCCCGGCCGTCACCTGAAAGTTCTGCCGATGAGAGAGGACGCCAAGGGCGGTTATATGGTAAAAGGAATTGGGGGTTAGTTGAGATATAGGCGCACCGAGACGGGATTCTATCGCGGTGTAAACTGAGTGACACGGAACACGAAGACCACACCGGAGTGAGTCTTCGTAAACCGCAACAAACCCTACCGGTGGCCAGCAGGCCCTATCTACGGGCCGAGGAACAGCAAGGATGGTGGAAGGAGGGAATCCATAAGCGTTACTGATCCGAATCAAATCGTCGGAGTTCAATGAGGATTGATAATCCCTAACCCTCCCGTCTATCGCCCTTCCCCGATCGGGAAACCCTATATCTAAGCCGGAAATGTTGGGAGGACAGCCAGACACCACCTCTAACCTAACCCGCCCATCGGGAAGCCCCGCAGAAGAAAAGGAAGAAGAAGGAATCAGAGAAGGAGAAGATGTCATGATCATTCACTGGATTTAGCAGGTGGGGGTCGAATCGTCGGAGAGGATAGCAACGTCGGAGAAGATGAACAGTAGGAGGGCAAAGTTTCTTTCGATTTCACGGAATAGAAGAAGAGAGAGAAGTATGGGAGAAGCCACATTTTAACCTACAGCGAGACTGTTCGACCCCCGCGATATTCCAGCTCGGTCTCGACGAAACGGTTCTGAGTTCATTCAACCGGTCACATCCTCTAGTTCGGTTCACATCTCCCAGTTAGGCTCACATCTCCCAGTTCGGTTCACACCCTCCAGTTCGGTTCACATCTCCCAGTTCGGTTCACACCCCCAGTTCACTTCACATCTCCCAGTTCGGTTTACATCTCCCAGTTCGATGCACCTCATAAACCTCTGTAAAGAAGCAGCTCTCGTCCATCACGACTACAGTGATGCCCACAAGGACGACGTCGAGTTCGACAATGACCTCACTTGCAGCACCGCTGGGCTCCACTTCAGCTCATTCCACCTCCGCGGAAGCGGCGGATGACCAGCTCATGGGCTCGTTCGCATTTTGCATCTCTATACTTCCACTGCCACGACCTCCCTATCTTGGAGGACCTCGCCTGCCGTGGCTCGTGGCGGATGATCCTAGACAAGATGGCACATTTTAGGTCTCACGCAGCCGCACAAGTACTCCTCCACTCCGCGTCTGCCGACGCTGTCGCGGACGCGCGGATGCCCGCCAACGTAACTGATGTCTCGACGCACTCGTGGAACCTCTCCACTCCTCTTTTAAAGCTGCCAAGCTCAGCAAGCTCGGAGCCATGTGGAGCTCGACACATTGATCACTTCAAAGGTACTATGCATAGGAGTAGAGAGTTCATATTTTGAGTCTGTCTGTCTTTTGAGTCACGGTTTTGCATCGAGTCTTTTTCGAGTCAGTCCATCATTGCATACTCTACTACTGTTGGGAATTGTTAAGAACAAAAATGTTAAGGGGGAACTACATGGGACACTTTAAAAATGTAGTGTTTTGATTTGATCCCAAAACCCCAAAGCGTTCTGTTCCCAAGCGACCCATTTGATGTAGATGATAGGTTAGAATTTTTCTAAGCCTATACTGTTAGGTTGGCTTTATTTTGCTTAGCTTTAGACTGCAGGAATTCCAAGTAAAGGCCACTCACTTGAGTGTGTTTTCCAAGCGAAGCAAGCAGAAGTGAAGCGTGCCGAAGCTAGCGAAGCGAAGCGAGCGCTACAGTGGAATCAAAGTGAACCCACCAAAGCGAAGTGAAGCGAGCGCTATAAGGAAAAGTCAAAGCGAGTCAACGCGGGTCAACGTTCACTTAAAAAGTCTCTCGGGAAAATTATTCCCAAGTGACTCACTACGAAGATGACCGTGAAGCGACTCACTTCAGAGCGGCCGCTACAACTTCAAAGCAAAGCGAGCCACTACCTACCAGAAAGCGACAGCGCGACTCCCGCCCATATTTTGAACTCCAGTCAACAGGAGATCGTAGCATTAATTACAAGATCTCCACGTGTCGAAAGCGGAGTGGAGCGGAAGAGTTGACTGCCAGGCCGACAGGGCGCCGCTACAGTACTGGCTCGCTCCAGTTACTGTTAAAGTTGGAGTTTAGCCAGATTTGGCAAACGGACAAACTGCGCATCTGCAAAAGCATACTGGCTGCACAAAGTACTGTCGAGTGGAGGAGAGACAAGGCCACCAACCAAGCAACGGATCTCGGCCATCTCTCCGCCTATAAATAGTGAAGGATGAAGACGTGAAGAAGTAGAACACTATTTTGAGCATTCAAGCGCATACAGCAAACAAACACTCCCAAGCCTTGGAGCAAATCTTCGAGTCTTTGTTTCCAAGTGTTCTCCGAGTTTCCAGTTCATCGGAACTCGTCTTCACAACCTTCACACTTAGAGTCTAAGCCCATTCCATATCCAAGCTCAGAAGAAGAGCTCTAGCCATCTTTGCACTTATTGTAAAGAGCTCTTCATAGTGTGTTTCGTCAACCAAAAACCCTAAACTCTGTCTGTTAGGTTTTTGAGTGTCGTCGTTAGGTTGTTTCAATCCAAGGCCCTTCTTTCACCGATTGAAGAAGCCTCGATCATAGAGTCTAGATCCAAGCTTGCACTTACATCGTTTGTGTAAAGCTTGATCGAAGCTAGGCTGTAAGGAGAGCCCGTAATCTCCCTGTCTGTCTGACTGAAGCGAGTGAAGCTTCTAGTCTAGTTAGGTTTTTGGTGTGAACCCGGAATCACCCAGCGTCTGTCAGATCCAAGCGAGTGAAGCTCGATCTTGACCAGGCTTTTGAAGAGCCCGAAATCTTCAAGTTCTTGAGTGAAAAGAACGGTTGCCGTCGTGCAACAAAGTGGACGTAGGAGCGTTATCTCCGAACCACTATAAATCTTCGTGTCGTATCTCTCTCACCCTAAACTCTTTCTTATTTGATTATTCATTGCATATTGCATCTAAACAAACCTAATCTGGAAATTTTAAATACTTAGGAAAGATTTAGCTCACCAAATTCCGCACATACGAGTAAAGACTCCCTCTTGATCAAGTGTTCACTTCGGTCAAGTAGGCTAGCTACGTACTGTAGATCTAGCTTCAGCTAGGTCTTAAGTTTCAAGTGAGCTCTTTACTTGTCACTCTGAGTTAAGGGATTTGAAGTTGAAAAACTTAAAAATACGTATTCACCCCCCCCCCCCCCTCTACGTATTTTTCCCATTAACAAACCGGGACCAACAAGTGGTATCAGAGCAGCGGTTCTTTCGAGCCTCTGCTTTGCATATCCGAAGCGAGTCCCCACTCGCTTCACGTTGTCTCACTGAACCGGATCCTATTTTCCTTAGTGCATCAAAACCTCACCCACGCATATTGCATTTACTGCTGATAGTTTGCTATGTCTACATACAGTGCATCAAATCTTCCACAGTTCTCGATCGAAGGATACGAGATATGGAGTTTCCGAGTCGAGAGCTTCTTATGCTCAATCCACGACCGGATGTGGGAAGTCATTGAGGACGGACCAATCGAAATTAAGAAAGCCATATCTGTGGATGTTCCAGCCGCTGAAGGTCGTCCAACCCACGTTCGACAACAGTACGTGGAGAAGGATAAGGATGAGTATACTCCAAATGACTTCAAAGTTGCCAACCTCGACAAGATTGCACGCCACACGATGCAGAGCACCGTGTCGGACGCCTATCTACCACGAATAAGGAAATGTACAACGGCAAAGGAAATGTGGGAAACCCTAGCCCTCATTTCTCAAGGCACAGACAAAATCAAGGAAAACAAGCTCGCCGTTCAGATGCGGGAGTTTGAAAATCTGGTGATGAAGTCAGGAGAGTCCATCGACGCCTTCGAGCTGAGAGTTACCAACATTACTGCAACTCTCAACTCGCTTGGGAAGGAACTCACAGACAAGGAAGTAAACCTGAAAATAGTCCGTGCTCTCACAAGGAAGTGGCAGACTATGAAGGAGCTATATCTAGCTACCAAGGATCTAACGAAGCTCACGCCAGAAGTGCTGTTCTCCGAGCTCAAAGCTCACGAGTTTGATCTGAATCGAATGAGCCTCGACGACGAGGATGAAGCGCCCACTACGTCAAAAGGAGTAGCATTCAATGCTGCCGAAGGGCCAAGCGAGCAGTCGCTAGCCAAGATGACGAGGGAAGAGTTGGAAGAACACATTGCGTTCTTATCTAAGAACTTCAACAAGATGAACTCTCGAGTGGGCAAGTACAAAAGATTCTACAAGCAGTACAAAGGAAGGAGCACTGATGCTCGAGAAGGAAAAGGAAAGAGAGAAGAGACGACCAAGACGATCTCGCGCGACATGATGGAAGTGGAGTGTTACCACTGCCACAAGATGGGCCACTACAAATCCGATTGCCCAAAGCTAAGTGCTAAAGAGCGCGAAGAATTGAAGGCCAAGAGGGATGCTCCAAGGTGAGCGCTCGTAGCAAGTGAAGTGCCGGTCGCTACAACTGAAGATCCACCAAGCGACTCAGATGCATTCACCGATCCAAATTCCAGTGATGGTGAGGATCTTGGATTTATGGCGCTCACCGACGAAGAAACAGGAGAGGTACTCTTCTATCCTTCAATCACTTCAATTACACTAGCACACACTGTCAATGAGGAAGAACAATCCTCTACATGGAGTGAGTTATTTGACAAGCACCAAAAATTGTCAAGCGACCACGAAGTGGTAAAACAAGCTCTGTCGCAAAGCGAGAAGGAGAACCGAAAGCTAGCCCGTGAGCTTGACGAAGTCAAACTCAATTTAAGGGCTATGACTAGTAAGTTCGAGGATCTCTTCGCTAGACATCAAAGCTTGGAGGGAAGGTATGAAACCCAGTCCACTCTAGTTGCCAACTTGAATAAAGCATCATATGCTAGGCAGGCACTAGAGGGCTCGCTTCTGCCTTTTGGTAGGAAAGCTGGCCTTGGATATGAGGGTGGACCTCCCAAGCCAACTGTCTTTGTTGGTGCATCACACACTACACCATCAGTCACTTTGGAATTGCCCACTGCATCCAAAGCGGCCACTAACAAAGATAGAGGCGAAATGGCTGAGAACCCTAAAAGGAAGCCTATGAAGATGTCTATATCTTTAAGGGCAGATTCTAAGGGTAAGCAAAATTCTACAGTCCCTAGCACTCAACATGCTAAGTCTTACCAGTTCAAGGGTAAAGGGAGAACTGTTGAAGCTTCTAAGTCTCAAGCCAAGACACGAGAGATAAAGGACCTACCTCCTAAAAAGAGGAGTAATGTCTATGTGTCACGTTATCCGGACTGGAGATGGTCCAACCGGACTAACATTGAGGGGGAAGATTTTGAAGCTCCCACTGGGTCGCTTCAGATTCCCAAGGTTTCTCAAGCGAGTCAGGGTCAAAACCCTAGTTGGACCGCTTCGAGGAAACCAAGCGAGCCGCTTCGACAGACTAGAAACCCTAAGTCAGTCTCTAAACCCAGAGCTAATCCGAAGCGAGTCGCTTCAGGATATAAGCAAAATGGGAAGAGCATAGGTAGGTCAAAGCGAGCCGCTACCCCTCTTGCACACACTGTTGCACGTGTGAAGCTGCTTCAAAGCAGAGATCACAGTTTTCGAAGGTCGAGAAGCCCAAGACACAAGCTTCATCTCAAAAGAGAGTGAAGCAAGTGTGGGTACCTAAGGGAACTAACCTGCAAGGACCCAAACTGATTTGGGTACCAAAATCTGTCTAATTGCAGGTGAGCGCCGTGGATCCCATGCCAAGTGAGGGTCAACAAGTATGGTACTTGGACAGTTGATGTTCAAGACACATGACCGGCATGAAAGCTCTACTTAACAGCTACATAGAGAAGAAGGGTCCACACGTAACCTTTGGTGACAACTCTCGAGGAAGCACCAGGGGATGCGGCGCACTGAAAGTTGGAAAGCTCACAATTGAAGAAGTCTCCTATGTGGAAGGACTCAAGCACAACCTGTTGTCCATTTCATAATTCTGTGATAAGGGGTACAGGGTGGAGTTCATCTCCAACAAGTGCATTGTGAAGAGCAAACTCACGTCTCAGATTGTGCTCACTGGAATTAGGCAAAGGAACGTCTACATAGCACAATGGGACAGCTGCAAAGAGGAAACTTGTCTAGTTGCAAGAAGTGCTACAGAAATTGGATGGCTATGGCACAGACGCTTGAACCACCTCAATTTCAAAGCTATCAATCGCTTAGCTCGAAAAGGTTTGGTGCAAGGCATACCGAATAAAGTCTTCATCAAAGACCATCCATGCTCACCATGCCAACGAGGGAAGCAGACGAAGAAGCACTTCGCCAGTCTCAAAGAAGCCTCATCAAAGCGAGTGCTCGAGCTGCTTCACATGGATCTGTTTGGTCCAGTTACTCCAGTTAGCATAAATGGAAGGAAGTACACTCTAGTTGTAGTTGACGACTTCTCTCGCTACACTTGGGTTGTATTCCTGTTCAACAAGAAGGAGACACTGACCAAACTGCCACAACTACTCAAGCGATTGGCGGTGGAAAAGAATCAAGCTATTGTGACCATCCGCTCCGACAAAGGCACAGAGTTCCTGAACTCTACAATTGAAGCGTACTGCATGGAGCATGGCATAGCACATCAAACTTCTTCAGCACGCACCCCTCAGCAGAATGGAGTTGCTGAAAGAAGAAATCGAATCATCAAAGAAGCTGTTCGCACCATGATTGCTGACTCGAAGCTTCCGATGAAGTATTGGGCTGAAGCTGCCAACACGGCGTGCTACACACAGAATCGGACGCTTCTCAACAAACGGCACGACAAAACTCCATATGAAATATGGACAGGGAGAATTCCTAACATATCTTATTTCCATATTTTTGGTTGTAGGGTCTTCATTCACAACAATGGGAAGTCGCAGTTGAAAGCCTTTGAAAGCAAAGCTGATGAAGGAGTATTCTTAGGATACTCTACATCTAGCAAAGCCTACAGAGTGTTCAACTGTAAAACCCTAATTGTGGAGGAATCACCCCATGTCGTATTTGATGAATCTTCTTTAAGTCTTCCACAGGAACAGGCTCAAGCGAATGAAAAGGATCAAAGCAAGGAACCCTCAAATCAACTCACTTGGGACGTGCTTGATGAAGATGATGAGATCAAGGACTCAAGCGAGCAGGATCCCAAAGGAGAAGTCGAAGTTGCCCCCAAGATTTCTGAAGCTAGTGCAGGCCAAGCACCCAATCCAATCGCTTCAGATGGTGAAGCGAGCGACAAGGAAGCAGATGAAGATGAAGCTGGCGGATCCAAGCGTGCATGGCTCAAAGATCACTCACCTAGCCAAATCATTGGAGATCCATCCTAGGGTGTAGTGACCAGAAGTCAAGTGTTTGGAGAAAGTGCCATGTTCAGTTGCTTTCTCTCAAACATTGAGCCATCAAGCGTGGAGGAAGCCCTAGCCGACTCTAACTGGGTGATTGCCATGCAAGAGGAGCTGAACCAGTTCACCAGGAACGACGTATGGTACCTCGTGGATCGTCCCAAGTTTCTGCATGTTATTGGCACCAAGTGGGTGTTCAAGAACAAGATGGACGAGGACCACAACGTAGTGAGGAACAAGGCGCGACTCGTTGCCAAAGGCTACTGCCAAGAGGAAGGAATCGACTTTGACGAGACCTTCGCTCCAGTGGCACGGCTTGAAGCTATCAGATTGTTCCTAGCCTATGCAGCAGCCAAGAAGTTCAAGGTCTATCAAATGGATGTGAAGAGCGCATTCCTCAATGGTGAACTCAAGGAAGAAGTGTATATGGAGCAGCCACCGGGTTTCGAGCAGGGAGATAAAGTGTATCGCTTGAAGAAAGCCCTGTATGGGTTGAAGCAAGCTCCCAGAGCTTGGTATGATACACTATCTCAATTCCTAGTGGAGAATGGCTTCCACAAAGGGAAAATAGATCGAACCCTCTTCACCATCAATCATGGAGATGATATGCTATGGGTTCAGATCTATGTGGATGACATCATATTTGGATCGCCAAACCAGTCGCTTAGCGAGAAGTTTGGAGAGCTGATGAAGACCAAGTATGAGATGTCGATGATTGGCTTGATGAGCTGCTTTCTAGGTCTTCAAGTGAAGCAGCAGGATAATGGAATTTTCATAAATCAAGCCAAGTACACTAGAGATATGCTTGCCAAGTTTGGTGTTCAACATGCTAAAGCTGTGAAGATTCCTATGAATACCAACTGGAAGATGGAGCCAGACGAAGGAGGAAAATCTGTAGATCCTACAGATTATCGTGCCCTAATTGGGTCACTACTCTATCTCACTGCTAGCAAGCCAGATATTGCCTTTGCAGTCGGAGTCTGCGCTCGCTTCCAAAGCAACCCCAAGCACAGCCATCTTGAAGCTGCCAAGAGAATTCTTCGATATTTAAAGGGCACTGTCAATATGGGGCTGTGGTATCCAGCGGAGGACAATTTGGAGCTCACTGGATATTCCGATGCTGACTATGGAGGTTGCCGAGTCGATAGGAAGTCAACTTCGGGCACATGTCAGTTCTTGGGAAGCAAGCTAATCTCGTGGTTCTCAAAGAAGCAAACAAGCGTAGCCACTTCAACAACTGAAGCTGAGTACATGGCCGCTGGAAGCTGCTGTTCTCAAATCCTATGGCTTCGTCAACAATTGAAGGACTACAAAGTTGAAGCGAATGAAATTCCGATCTTCTGCGACAACAACAGTGCCATATGTATCTCGCAGAATCCAGTGCTTCACACCAGGTGCAAGCATGTGGAAATTCGACATCATTTCATTCGTGATCTGTTGGGATTATATACTGAAAAGCATACTTTTTATGCTGAGTTGTATTGTACTTCTTCCTGTTTTATGAAATAAATAATGTCATATGTTTTTGCATATTTATTCGTGTTATGGTTATGCAAAATATCGTCCTGTAGTATATATTATAGATAATATGGTGTGGGCTCACACGGAAGATCATATTATCACTTTCTTATATACTTAAATAGTGTTCGCAACCTAAGTAATTGTGGACAAATTACTTGTTAAGGTTGTAGTATAAGGCTTGATATTAGCTGATCTTGGCTAAGTAGCTTATACTAATGCATCCAGTTGCATTGAACAGGATCGCGGTGAGATAAATCCTTTTGTACTGATTTAATAAAAGGATCAAAGATCTCAGACAATTATTATTTCTTAATTCTTGTCATATAATATTGAATTATATATTTATGATAATTATTACTTTGATTTATCAATGAGTGAGAGTTATTGCAACTCAAAGCATCTCGATATCTTGGGTAATGATATTATAAATATGATAATTAATATTAATGCTAGAAATCGTGTCTCGACTGAGTCCGAGTTGATGATGTCCCCTTGAGGCGCTCCAAAGATTATTATATTAAACCCTGCAGGTGGATTAAGTTCCGATATAATAATAAGGTCGAGCGGGTACTACTCTCGGAATGAGATATTAATTAATAGAGCTATCAGTAAGCTTAATTAATTAATGGACATGCGATATCTTTAACACGGGAAATAATATAATCCAAAAAGGAGCCCGGTGCGTAATAATTTGGGAGATGGACGGCAGTGCAATATTATTTCTTTAGTGGAGTGAAATAATATTTATATAATTAAGTAAAGTATTCGGGCCCAGAGAATACTTGGATTATTAATTATATTGGGAGGCCCAGTCCATATCCTCCTTAAGATCCTAGTGTAGCCCAACAGAAGCAGGCCTGGCCCAGTAAGAGAAACCCTAACCCTAATCTGCCTCTATATATATAGATGGTGATTAGGGATTCCGCACACGGACATTATCGGTTCACATACGAAAAGTGGCGGCTAGGGTTTTACGGGGAAGGGGAGAAGAAAGATTTTCGTCCATCCGGAATTCTTCTCTGTGCTCGGGAATACTCTAGAAGATCTCGAGGTTTACGAGAAGAGCTAGATCTCGTGTGCAGAGATCTAGTGCGTGGAATACTTCACCAAATATCATTATACCGGCTGGATCTGCCCCGACAAGGTATGCAATCTAGATCTGTTTCCGCTTTAGGATCTAGGAAATTGCATGATATGTGTTTGTTTAATTGATTAACATCCGAGCGATCTTCACGGATCCAACAATTGGTATCAGAGCCAACTCGGCTCTGTTAATTGATTAATCAAAATATATGTTTCATATTATTGTATTGGATGCGAATTTTGTGTGTTTGCAGAGATCCAATTGTCATGGTTAATATGAATGTTTTTCGGTTTTAATTATGTATTAAAATCGGTCTGTTTGTGGCCGCGTTTGTAAAACACGAGGGTTGATCGTGTTAGATTAGGTTTTATTTTTTCGTTTTTCCATGTAAATTCGATGTAAAATTCCTATCTATGTAACCGATCAATTCCGGAGGAGAGGTGTCGAAGAACACGTCGGAAAATCGAGGCGGAGGCGGCGGCTCGACGGCGGCGGGCGCAACTCGCTAGGGTTCTGCCCTACGCGGCTGTTGCTGCTCGGCCTTGCCGGTGGGAGCCACTGCTCGACCCCCTCGACGATGGGAGCAGATCGGAGGAGGGAGCAGCGGCAGCACAGCGCATCGGCGGCGGCGGAGACGCTGCTGCCCGGCGGCAGCGCGAGCTAGGGTTCTCGCAACCCTAGCGACTCGCGGAGACTGCTACTCGCGCACAACTACTGGCCGGCGTTCTCCCTGAACGCCGGCGACTCCCTGGCGTTAGACGGCGGCGTGGAAGGCAGGGGAAAGGCGGCGGCAGCTGCTGCTTTCGCGGCAGTCGCGCAGCGACTGTGCAGCGGCGGCGGTGGCGTTTTTGCTGCTGCTCCTTGCCTCTCCAGTGACCGACGGTGGTGGCGTCCAGTGGGAGACCTCCAACAAGGTCCCCTCCGGCTCCATGCAGCAGCGGCTCGGCGGCAGCAGCGGTAGAGGCGGCGGCAGCGGCGGCTTTGGTGGCTAGGGTTTGCGGTTAGGGTTCTCTCCAAACCCTAACGGGCCGAAACCCTACGGGCCAATTAATGGGCCCGTTTTCTCGTGAAGATCAGCCCGTTACTTGAAGAATCAAGATTTTCAAGCTCGTTCGAAGATAAATGAAGACCATGATGATTGGATAATTTATTTTATTTCCATGGTTATTTTATTTCGATGTGATGGATGGCATGTTGTTTAATTATTCGCGATAATTGTTTATGTGCTATGCTTGAAAATGGTAAAAACCTTGATAAAAATTACTAAGTGTGAGAAAATTATCGTTATTTTTCGATTAAGTTCGAAAAACTATGATAATTCTAGCCTCCATAATTGGTTTAAAATAATGAAGTAATTAGCATTCGCGTTGACAATGAGTCTTCCTCCCTATAGGAGATGCTGATTATGGATTTCATTGGTTTAGACTTCATATAAGATAATTTGATTTAAAATGAAATAATTAGTGTTCGCGTTGACAATGTGTCTTCCTCCCTATAGGAGACACTAATTATGGTATTCATTGGTTAAATCAAATTGATAATATTAGAAAAATGTTTTATTTAGGTAACTGCTCCTTCTGGTAGAGTTACTCTTTATAGAAATCATTTTTGGAAATATTAAATTATGGTATTCACTTAGATGCGACTTAATTAATTATTTCCCTGTAGGAAAGGTAATTAATTATTTTTGCATGGCTAGGAGGACCAACTATTAACTTATCAATCAGAAGGCTAAGGTTGATTGGATAATAAGTTAAATGTTTTAAGATCTACTTAAGGTATTATATGTACTGCCCACCTATAGTGGCTTATATGTAAGAACTTGAGGTGTTGGGGGATGCTTTTTATATTGTTTCAAGGCTCATCAATATAATCTGCTTCAAAATTTTATATGACTGTTATGTGATGTTTATTTATTTATTTATTTCAGCTTCACTATGTCTCTTAATCAGCTTGCTACGATTCTCAAAGAGAATAAACTCGAGGGTTCCAATTATATTGATTGGAAAAGAAACTTGGATATTGTTCTTACTGCTGACGGACACAAATATGTCCTCATTCAGGCTTGCCCCCCTAAACCTACTGATGAATCCACGCCAGAACAGCGTGAGGCTTATACCAGCTGGAAAAGGGCTGATGAGATGGCAAAATGCTATATACTGGCTTCTATGTCAAGCATTTTGCAGCATCAACATCAACATGTCCGAACTGCAGCTGATATGATCTATAGCCTTACGGAAATGTTCGGGCACCATGGTCGCCAAGCGCGTCAGAAAGCTATGAAAGCTATTATGACTATGCGCATGGGGAATGGTGATTCTGTTAAGGAACATGTTCTAAAGATGATTGGTCATCTCAATGAACTTGAGGTCCTTGGTGCTGAGATCGATGGGGAAACCCAGGTCGATATTATTATTGAGTCTCTCCCCAGATCCTTTGATCAGTTTCGGATGAACTACAACATGAATCAAAAGTTGTACACGTTATCCGAATTACTCAATGAGCTTGTGCAAGCTGAGGAAGTTCTTCGGGTTGAACCTCAGGTACATGTGACCACTGTTTCTGAACCTTCTAAGCCGAAAGGCAGAATTAAGAAGAAGAAGAAACAGGTTGGCCAAGCTCAAAATCGAGCAAGTCAAAGAGTGGGAGGACCTCAGGGAGGGATAAAGAAGCCTAAGGGGAAGTGTTACCGTTGTGGAGAGAAGGGACATTACAAGGCGGTTTGTCCTCAGTCAAGAGGCAATCCTAAAGGTAAATCTTGTGCATTAGTAGTCGAAGCTTGTTTAGCGGCTCGTTCTACACATACTTGGGTTGTAGATACGGGAGCCACTGATCATGTATGTTTTGACTTGCAGGGGTTCTCACAAACCCGAAGACTTAATGCAAGGGAGATCACCGTCACCATGGGGAATGCTACACACGTGGCGGTTTCTGCAGTGGAGTTGTCAGTTTACCGTTTTTAGATAAAACACTGGTTTTGAGAGACGTTTTGTTAGTACCTGGTTTTAAAAGGAACCTTATTTCGGTTTCCAAATTGTATTTGGATGGATATTCGGTTACTTTCAGTTTGAATGACGTTACTATTTTTCGTAACAATGATGTCATTTGTTCAGGTATTATGTCTAACAATCTCTATACCATTAACTGTACTGTACCTGCTATTTACAGCACATCATCGAGTTCAAAGAAACGTAAAGTTTCTTCAGATGTGAATCAAACACTTCTCTGGCATCTGAGGCTTGGTCATATTAATCTCAAGCGAATTCAAAGGTTGGTGAAAGACGGTCCCTTGGATAAACTCCAAATAGGACCGATACCAATTTGCGAATCTTGCTTAGAGGGTAAAATGACGAAAAGGATTTTCAAATCCAAGGGCAACACATCAGAGAATGTGTTGGACTTGATTCATACAGACGTGTGTGGTCCAATGTCTATTCAGGCTAAAGGTGGTTTTGAGTATTTCATCACTTTTATTGATGATCACTCACGATTTGGATACGTTTATCTGATGAAACGGAAGTCTGAATCCTTTGATAAATTCAAAGCATTTAAGGCAGAAGTTGAGAATCAGCATAATCAATCCATCAAATCCATTCGATCTGATCGAGGTGGAGAATACCTTAGCGCTGAATTCTTGGAATACATGTCACAAGCCGGGATTACGTCCCAGCTTACTGCGCCAGGAACACCACAGCAGAATGGTGTGGCAGAACGCAGGAACCGAATCCTACTGAACATGATTCGGTCGATGATGAGCTATTCTGAGCTACCTACTTCGTTTTGGGGCTATGCCTTAGAAACAGCGGCATATATTCTAAACTTAGTTCCCTCCAAATCAGTACCCAAAACACCCTTGGAGTTGTGGTCAGGCCGAAAGGCTAATCTTGAACATATTCGGATCTGGGGTTGTCCTGCTCATGTGTTGCGCAAGGATGCTGATAAGTTGGAGTCGAGAACTGAATTACGGCTGTTCATAGGATACCCTAAGGGTACGAGAGGTGGATTGTTCTATAGTCCAAGGGACCAAAAGATCATTGTCAGCACCAATGCTCATTTCTTGGAAGAAGAATATATGAACAATCACAAACCCATGAGTGAGGTCATCCTAGAAGAGATGAGGGATACAAACCCGCCTGAACCACCCGTACTAGATGCAGCACCATCAACTGCACCACGTGTTGACACTAGTACACAACCTCAGAATATGCCTCGTCGCAGTGGGAGGGTCATCATTCAACCTGAAAGATGGTTGTGTCTGGGAGAGTCTTCGGACAACTTACCAGGTGAAGATGACTCAGACCCCTGGACATACAAAGAGGCAATCCAAGACAAAGATGCACAGCTTTGGCAAGTTGCAATGGATTCGGAAATCGAATCCATGCATGAGAACGATGTGTATGACGTTGTAGAACTTCCTGAAGGGGTTAAACCCATCGGGTGTAAGTGGGTCTACAAACGTAAGAGAGGACCTGACGAAAAGATTGAAACTTTCAAAGCTAGACTTGTGGCAAAAGGTTTCACTCAGAAAGAGGGTATCGATTATGATGAAACCTTCTCGCCGGTCGTCATGCTTAAGTCGATCCGGATTCTCTTGGCCATTGCGGCCCATATGGATCTGGAGATTTGGCAGATGGATGTCAAGACTGCTTTCCTTAATGGTAGTCTTGATAAACCCATCTACATGCGCCAACCAGAGGGTTATATTGCCGAAGGAAGTGAGCATCTTGCATGCAGGCTTAAGCGATCCATTTATGGACTTAAGCAAGCTTCTAGGTCTTGGAACACACGGTTTGACGAAGTAATCCAGTCATATGGATTCACGCAGTGTGTATATGAGAGTTGTGTTTATAAGAAGTGTGAAGGAAACGACTTGGTGTTTCTAGTACTGTATGTGGATGACATTCTATTGATTGGCAACAACGTAGATATGTTATCGGACGTACGGATGTGGCTGTCCAGGCAATTCAAGATGAAGGATTTGGGAGAAGCAGGACACATTCTTGGGATCAAGATCTTTAGAGATCGTAAGAAGAGAATGTTGTGTCTTTCCCAAGCAACCTATATAGATACGGTTGCAAAGCGCTTTAGCATGGAGAATTCCAAGAGAGGATCTCTCCCTCTCCAGAGTGGAATCCATCTATCGAAGGATATTTGTCCGAAGACACAAGCTGAGATAGATGACATGAAAGGAGTTCCGTATGCTTCGGCAGTTGGAAGCCTCATGTATGCTATGCTTTGCACTAGACCGGATATCTGTTATGCTGTGGGCATGGTTGCCAGATATCAGTCTAACCCAGGAAGAGGACACTGGACTGCTGTAAAGAATATAATCAAGTACCTGAGAAGGACTAGGGATTATATGTTGGTCTTTCAGTCTGACAGTCTACATCCTCTGGGATACACTGATTCTGATTTCCAATCAGATAGGGATTCTCGAAAGTCTACCTCAGGATGTGTTTTTACACTGGGAGGTGGAGCCATATATTGGAGGAGCGTAAAGCAGAAATGCATTGCTGACTCCACAATGGAGGCTGAGTATGTGGCAGCCTCGGAAGCGGCCAAAGAGGTTGTATGGCTCCGGAACTTCTTGTTAGATTTGGATGTGATTCCGAATTTGCCTCAGACGTTCACAATTTATTGTGACAACTCTGGTGCAGTAGCAAATTCAAAGGAACCACGAACCCATAAGGCCAGTAAACACATTGAAAGGAAGTACCACCTCATACGAGAGTATGTGAAAAGAGGAGGTCGTGGTGTCAAAGATTGCTTCGGAGGATAACCTGGCTAATCCTTTCACGAAGGCCTTGTCTATCAAGGTGTTCGAAAGGCATGTTGGAAGCATGGGAGTTCGTTGCATGACAGCACTGCTTAGAGTATAAGTGGGAGAGATATTTAGTGTAGTAGTATACTTGAAAGCATGCTTTTGAGTATAAGTGGGAGATTGTTGGGATTATATACTGAAAAGCATACTTTTTATGCTGGGTTGTATTGTACTTCTTCCTGTTTTATGAAATAAATAATGTCATATGTTTTTGCATATTTATTCGTGTTATGGTTATGCAAAATATCGTCCTGTAGTATATATTATAGATAATATGGTGTGGGCTCACACGGAAGATCATATTATCACTTTCTTATATACTTAAATAGTGTTCGCAACCTAAGTAATTGTGGACAAATTACTTGTTAAGGTTGTAGTATAAGGCTTGATATTAGCTGATCTTGGCTAAGTAGCTTATACTAATGCATCCAGTTGCATTGAACAGGATCGCGGTGAGATAAATCCTTTTGTACTGATTTAATAAAAGGATCAAAGATCTCAGACGATTATTATTTCTTAATTCTTGTCATATAATATTGAATTATATATTTATGATAATTATTACTTTGATTTATCAATGAGTGAGAGTTATTGCAACTCAAAGCATCTCGATATCTTGGGTAATGATATTATAAATATGATAATTAATATTAATGCTAGAAATCGTGTCTCGGCTGAGTTCGAGTTGATGATGTCCCCTTGAGGCGCTCCAAAGATTATTATATTAAACCCTGCAGGTGGATTAAGTTCCGATATAATAATAAGGTTGAGCGGGTACTACTCTCGGAATGAGATATTAATTAATAGAGCTATCAGTAAGCTTAATTAATTAATGGACATGCGATATCTTTAACACGGGAAATAATATAATCCAAAAAGGAGCCCGGTGCGTAATAATTTGGGAGATGGACGGCAGTGCAATATTATTTCTTTAGTGGAGTGAAATAATATTTATATAATTAAGTAAAGTATTCGGGCCCAGAGAATACTTGGATTATTAATTATATTGGGAGGCCCAGTCCATATCCTCCTTAAGATCCCTAGTGTAGCCCAACAGAAGCAGGCCTGGCCCAGTAAGAGAAACCCTAACCCTAATCTGCCTCTATATATATAGATGGTGATTAGGGATTCCGCACACGGACATTATCGGTTCACATACGAAAAGTGGCGGCTAGGGTTTTACGGGGAAGGGGAGAAGAAAGATTTCCGTCCATCCGGAATTCTTCTCTGTGCTCGGGAATACTCTAGAAGATCTCGAGGTTTACGAGAAGAGCTAGATCTCGTGTGCAGAGATCTAGTGCGTGGAATACTTCACCAAATATCATTATACCGGCCGGATCTGCCCCGACAAGGTATGCAATCTAGATCTGTTTCCGCTTTAGGATCTAGGAAATTGCATGATATGTGTTTGTTTAATTGATTAACATCCGAGCGATCTTCACGGATCCAACATGATCATGTCGAGAAAAAGGATATCAAGCTCGAGAAAATCCATACCGATCTCCAGCGAGCAGATATCCTCACCAAGCCTCTAGCTGAGTCTCGATTCAACCAGCTATGCATGGAATTAGGGTTATTAGACCCTGGTGAAGAATGCTAGTTCCAGGATGCACGAAGGAGTGTTCGCTTGTTCCCTTGTGTGGCACTCGCTTCGTATCTTCACCAACTCAAGCGAGTCACTTCAAACTCCACTCGCTTGAAGAAAATGAAGTTAGGTGGAGATAGGTGGAGTATTGGAAGAAGTTCCCTACCAACTTATTGGAATTGTTAAGTATATGGTTAAGGGGGAACTAATGCTTACTCTAGGAGCAAGCTACTTCCAAAGCGAGCAAAGAATGCTGCTATCTTGAATTCTGCATCGCTTCAATTTGCCCTAGCTTGGGTCAAAGCGAGCCGACTGCAGATTCATTCTCTAGAATGTAGAAAAGCTTGAAGGTTTACCTTTTTATACAAAAGGTTGCAGGGCTGGTGACATGCTTCTGCGTAAAATACGAGATTGTCTTGTCAGAGCATTCTCATTGTCATCCTGTCCATTTCTGCTCTGAGATAAGGACTTGTACTCATCCCCCATTCGTCGTGAATAAGTACACTTACGTGATGCTCCCTTCGGGTTGTAGTAAACTTGTGTACTTTATTCATTTTCTCCCTCATTCACTTCGATGGAGGACTCTCTAATTCGTAGAGGAAGATGAATGCCATGAAGACGAATGCCAAGAAGATGAATTACCCATCAAGTGATACCCAACAGGTGGTATAAACAAGCTTCAAAGCGAACAACAGATGCATTCATCAACAAGTGGAGTCAACAACTTGAAGTCCAAAACAAATGAAGTCTCCAACTAGTGGTATCAATCTCCTACGAAGTGAGATTGACTGGTAAGCGTTTCAATTTTAAGTACACCAAGTGAGCTGAAGCGTGCTAGAAACCTTCACTCACTACGTGGAAAATATAAAGTGAATCTGACACAAATACAAAGAGGAAAACATTTTTGTTTATCCTCGAAGTATGTAAGTCAGAAACATTTTAAAATTAAGCAAAGAAATTCAATTTCTTATTCCAGTCACTTCAGATGGCCAAGCGAGTGCTTCGTCACTCAAAGCTAGCCATCGCAAGCGAGTGCGGAACAGTCACTCAAGCGAATGCCTCTCAAGCGAGTCAAGGCGTAGCGGCTCAACTCGAAGCGAGCGGGCATGAAGCGAGTATGAGCTGTCTGCACTCGAGTGCAATTTTACTTTCTGCTGTGCATTTAATGCAGGTGCAGGAACGACGAAAATAATGGGCGCGTGTTCACACGTTTGAATTTGAAGCGGGAAAAGGCGGAGAAGATCCAGCCGTCGAATCTCAACAGCCCCCAATCTGGAGCCGTTCGATTAACGCCGTATACGACAAGCCAACCATAGAAGGCCACGTGGCGACGCCGAGCAAGTGGCGGTTCACTTTTACTGTGATGACGCCGGACACGTCAGATCCATCACCGCACGTCCGCCGCCTACCTACAGGATTTTCGGCGTTATTACCGTCCTACCCCTGCCACGTCAGCCAAAACCTAACTCTATATATATGGGACGAGGCAGAACCGCAGAACCTTTCACAGCCTTCTAAAATTGCCATTCTCGTGCTTAGATCTGCAATTATTCTGCAACTCACGAGTCTCAACCCTTGATTTTCATTGTTAAAACCTCATTCAAACTCTTTCAAAATCCACCATGGGGAAGAAAAAGAATACAGAGACGATGGAGCAGTTCATGACAAATGTTGGCGAGCACATCAACGTCGAGCCCCATCTCGACCCTATCGTCATCGAAAGAAATGGTTTCTTCCGTAGAGCCGTGACCACGGCCGGTCTATGGAAGTTTATAACGTTGGTACCGACAAAGATTCTGGCAAAGGCAGTGGGAGAAATCCTACTGAACTTGAAGAAGGAACAAAATACTTCATCATTTACAGATCCTAAGTCCAAGAAACCAGTGGAGGTGGACTTGAACGATTTAATCAGTGTGTTCGATCTGCCGAGAGGAGGAGGAGACTCACTGTTAGATTTGGGTCTTTCGGTCGGGGTGCAGTATGGTCGATTTGCAGCCGCCGGAGCAGATCCGAATTTCAAGGAAGCCAACATTCGCAAAAGTTTGAAGGAACCCTTCAATCTCATCTGCGAACTCTTTACGAAGAGTATCGCATGCTATGTCGGATCCCTCGATACGCTGTCGGAGACGAAACTGATCGGGACCGCCATGATCGTCGACAGTCTCGCCGGAACGAAGTTTGACTGGCACGGGTGGTTTCTCAAGCAAATCTACGAGGCTGCTGAAGATTTTGCGTTTGTACCAGGAACTCCAAATAAAATTCTTCGCAAGGGAAAATTGAAATTCTTTTCAAGACTGTCTGTCGCACTGGAGATGAAGTTTCCAGAGAAAATATGGCCGGATTCCGACACGACCATATACAACAAGCAGACTATCTTCTACGATATGTGGAGGAAAACGAAGATTCTGATGGATCTGGGACTTCTCGAGGTGGAAGTGCCCATTGCTAGACCAGTTGCCGAAAGGCAAGCTGAAGTGAGCCAAGCTAGGCCGGTCGCTTCACCAGGGAAGCAAGCCGCGCCCAAGCGAGCCAAGAAGAAAATGAAGCGAGTCGCTTCAATCGTTCAAGAAAGCGAGGCGTTGGAGAAGCCGCTTGAGAACGTTGAAGTAACTCAACCCCAGCCTTTACAAACTCAACCTCAGCCACTACAAATCCAAGCCCAGTCCACCCAAATACCAGAACCTCAATCTTCATCAACCCAACAACCACTAAAACAGATAACCCCCCTCTCTCCCCATGAAGAAGAGTCAGCATCTTCTTTTCACATTCCCATTGTTCCATTCCTCAGCACAGATGAAGCTCTGCCTACACTACATTCACCCCACTTCAATCCCAGCCGATACAACCACCACCCACCGAAACCATTCAACCACCACCCACTGAAGCCATCCAAATTTCAGAAACCCAAGAAACCTCATCACCTACCCAATCCCTCTCGACATCGGCGGCTACAGCCGATACCGCCCAAACTGTAGGAGAACTTCCCATCATTCCACAATTCATTCCCCCTGCCCTCACCGTACACAAGCGGGCTCTCGAACGCTATGTCCTAGACAGAGAGCAAGCCGCTGAGACAATCAATCTTCGCTACAATCTTCGCTCCGCGAACGTTGCATGGAGCGACGTGTTTTACACCAATGTAGTCGACTTTCTGACGTACATCACGTATCGAGGAACGGAGTACTACAAGATCTTCAGGCTCCTCAAAGCCTTCACAGAGGAGGAGCTGATTCAAATGGAGGCCAAAATACTCAACTTCATTGGCGAAAATGGCTTCCATGCCTTCCTTGAAGGGACCAGCTTCTGGGAAAACTGGATGCTAAGGTGAAAGAATCATATCCACTCGCCACAGTTCCGAAGCGAGTGCCCTCTTCCCATGAAAGGAAGCTCATCAGGGAGCATAAGGAGGAGGTGGAGTTGAAGGATGCAGAAATCGCTAGTCTTCAAAGCGAAATTACTAAGAAAAGTGAGGAAATGGAGAGGAAGGCGGGGGAGGTCATTAGTCTCAAAGAAGACTTTGACAAGAAAAAGAAGGATTTGGAGGGAAAGGTGGAGGAGAAGGAGAGGTTATTGGAGGAAAAAGAGAAGGCGCTGGAGGCGCAGGTGAAGCTGGTGGGAGATCAATCTATCACAATCACCGACCTCAAGGGCTCGCTTGATGGGGAAAGGAGCCGTTTGAGGAAGGTCAATGCCGAACTTGTCTCAGTTGGCAAAGAAAAGAAGGAGTTGGAAAAGGAGTTGAAGAAGGTGAAAGAGAAGTATGAGGAGAGAGAGGAGGAGCTGATAAGGACGGGAAGTGAGCTGCTGAGCACGAAAAAGACTCTGGACTCTCTCAGAAATGAGATGAAGCTGCTCAAACAGGAAAGTGAGCTCGACAAAAAGGAGTTGGAGAGTAGGAGAAAGAGTACGCAAGCTATTGACCTAAGGAATGCAGAATTAACTCTACTTCTGGAAAAGGTCAAGGAGCTGGGCGAAGCTTACACAGAGAAGATGGCTGCAAGTGCCGAATTCCATCTCTCTCTAAACCAGAGAGAGAGGAGCCTTGAGACAATGCAAGCTGAATTTCAAGCGGCTCAGGAATTTTGGTACTTCAACCTGCAAGAGGAGAAGGCAGATATAAGGAGGGAAATTGAAGCGGAGCTGGAGGCTCGCTTCAGAGAAGTGGAACCCTTAGAAAGGATGATGGCATCAGTTGTGGAGAGAGAGAAGCAGTGCGAGTATCTACTCGAAGAAATTTCAATCAAGACTGTTGATCTGGTGGCCCCAACTGTGGGAAAAGCCGAAAAGATGTTGGAGGCCATTCTCAACTCTGTCAACTCACTTCACCAAACCATTTCAGGAAAATCTATGATCCTAACCCCTGGCAGTGATGATGCCAAAAAGGGGGAAGGACAAGTGAAGCTAGGAGGAGCTGGAGGTTTAGGAGGAAGTAGAGTTGGTGTGGAATCGATGCTGGAGGGAGGCAATGATGTTGGAGGTACGGAGGATGTAAATGAAGCGAGGGCTCTGGGCAAGACAAAGCTCACGGAGGAGCAATTATTGAAACAGCTCGAAGAGCCCAGCAGGCCGCTTCAAGAGAAAGTGCTAAGTGCTTCTATCGCACGGTATCCTCCGGTGACCGTGCTAACGAAGGAGGAAAAGCGGAAGCAGGTGGAGAAGGATGCTGCAATGGCGTGGGAGATGGAGCAACTAACAAAACTTTCTGTTGGTGCAGGTGCTTCGTCTAGTTCCAAAGCGGCTGCTTCACCCAAAGCGCCCGCTTCAGCCGCCGCGCCAGCTTCATCAGCCGCACTAGCTTCAACTGCCGCACTCGCTTCATCCGCAGTTGTCCCCTCTAGTGCCGCTACGAAGAAGGATATGCCGCCTCCCCCACCACCGAAGCTGCCATTGAAGCGAGCTGCCCCAGATTCTAAGAAAGATGACCCCGAGGCCAAGCGCCAAAAGTTCAAGCAAGCAGTTGCTTCAAAAGCTGGAAGGGAGGAGAGGAAGAGAAAGGAAAGAGAAGAAGGGAGGAGCGAAGGCGAGAGGAAGAGGAGGTCAAATGACAGGCGACTCCAAGTGATTGACGCACGGATTGAGGAATACTTCAATGAAGTGTTACTTATCCAATCTTCGTTGGTGCGCAGTGCCTTTATTCCTCACATGCCTGATGATTCCGAAGCTTGCGAAGCTCAAGCCATAGCCGATGCACGCGACGTAGCAACTAAGGAAATGGTTGAGTCTGGTCGCTACCCACGCAAGGATGAACAAAACTACATACGGAAGTGACTCAATGAAAAGCGTCCTTTGTGGAGTGGTGAATCAGGAAAGAAGTTCAAAGCGACCATGACTGAACTGTCAAAAAGGTCTGAAGAGGAGTTAGCCAAGCGAAGGGACGAGCACCCTGATGCAAGGGAAATTGAGGCTTTTATTCCAAGAGATCTGCTTGATCTGTGGTTATACTACAAGGACTTATTCATCAAGGCCTATTATTACTGGGAGGTAGTGCCGCTGCAGGATCAATGCTCTAGGATAAGTGCCCTCAGCAATTTTCTCGCCGCCTATGATGAAAAACTACGGCGAAAAATCTTCACCTTGGCTGAACAAACTCAACCCATGCCAATTGTTGTCAAGGTTCCTGCTCTAAAGGAATTCCCAATGCAATATCATCGAGGCACGGACATTCCAGACAGAGGGATAATAGATGAGGAAGTGACTGAAGCCTTCAGGCTGGAGAGTGCATGGAGAAGACCTAGTATCCACACAGTAGACTCTATGGAATCGAGAGTTCTATCAGCTTACGTGGATACTGCTGCTATTGAAGAAGAGAAGAAGGAGGAGGAAGAAGGAAAGGAGAAGGAGAAGGAGGATGAAGCTGCAGGAAACCTTTGAGTTTCAAGCTTCTTAATATATCTTTTTGTGAACTGCTTGTTCATCTATCTCACTTTTATTTCTGTCTCTTCTGTGTCATTTACTCGCTTTGTGAATGACTTTACATTTTTGCTACAAACTCATTAATTTAACCAAAAAAAAGGGAAGGAACTTAAAAGAAAATTACAAACGAAACTGCAAAGGAAGCAGTCGCTTGGAGTTCCCTTCACGGTTAGATAGACTAGATTTATTTTTATCTAAATCGTATGGGTTTTGGCATCATCAAAAAGGGGGAAATTGTTGGGAATTGTTAAGAACGAAAATGTTAAGGGGGAACTACATGGGACACTTTAAAAATGTAGTGTTTTGATTTGATCCCAAAACCCCAAAGCATTCTGTTCCCAAGCGACCCATTTGATGTAGATGATAGGTTAGAATTTTTCTAAGCCTATACTGTTAGGTTGGCTTTATTTTGCTTAGCTTTAGACTGCAGGAATTCCAAGTGAAGGCCACTCACTTGAGTGTGTTTTCCAAGCGAAGCAAGCAGAAGTGAAGCGTGCCGAAGCTAGCGAAGCGAAGCGAGCGCTACAGTGGAATCAAAGTGAACCCACCAAAGCGAAGCGAAGCGAGCGCTACAAGGAAAAGTCAAAGTGAGTCAACGCGGGTCAACGTTCACTTAAAAAGTCTCTCGGGAAAATTATTCCCAAGTGACTCACTACGAAGATGACCGTGAAGCGACTCACTTCAGAGCGGCCGCTACAACTTCAAAGCAAAGCGAGCCACTACCTACCAGAAAGCGACAGCGCGACTCCCGCCCATATTTTGAACTCCAGTCAACAGGAGATCGTAGCATTAATTACAAGATCTCCACGTGTCGAAAGAGGAGTGGAGCGGAAGAGTTAACTGCCAGGCCGACAGGGCGCCGCTACAGTACTGGCTCGCTCCAGTTACTGTTAAAGTTGGAGTTTAGCCAGATTTGGCAAACGGACAAACTGCGCATCTGCAAAAGCATACTGGCTGCACAAAGTACTGTCGAGTGGAGGAGAGACAAGGCCACCAACCAGGCAACGGATCTCGGCCATCTCTCCGCCTATAAATAGTGAAGGATGAAGACGTGAAGAAGTAGAACACTATTTTGAGCATTCAAGCGCATACAGCAAACAAACACTCCCAAGCCTTCGAGCAAATCTTCGAGTCTTTGTTTCCAAGTGTTCTCCGAGTTTCCAGTTCATCGGAACTCGTCTTCACAACCTTCACACTTAGAGTCTAAGCCCATTCCATATCCAAG
This sequence comes from Thymus quinquecostatus, assembly GCA_024222315.1. Classification (NCBI taxonomy): domain Eukaryota; kingdom Viridiplantae; phylum Streptophyta; class Magnoliopsida; order Lamiales; family Lamiaceae; genus Thymus; species Thymus quinquecostatus. Next base: position 14,806,457 of record CM044164.1, on the reverse strand, counting down.
CTTAGAAGAAGAGCTCTAGCCATCTTTGCACTTATTGTAAAGAGCTCTTCATAGTGTGTTTCGTCAACCAAAAACCCTAAACTCTGTCTGTTAGGTTTTTGAGTGTCGTCGTTAGGTTGTTTCGATCCAAGGCCCTTCTTTCACCGATTGAAGAAGCCTCGATCATAGAGTCTAGATCCAAGCTTGCACTTACATCGTTTGTGTAAAGCTCGATCGAAGCTAGGCTGTAAGGAGAGCCCGTAATCTCCCTGTCTGTCTGACTGAAGCGAGTGAAGCTTCTAGTCTAGTTAGGTTTTTGGTGTGAACCCGGAATCACCCAGCGTCTGTCAGATCCAAGCGAGTGAAGCTCGATCTTGACCAGGCTTTTGAAGAGCCCGAAATCTTCAAGTTCTTGAGTGAAAGAACGGTTGCAGTCATGCAACAAAGTGGACGTAGGAGCGTTATCTCCGAACCACTATAAATCTTCGTGTCGTATCTCTCTAACCCTAAACTCTTTCTTATTTGATTATTCATTGCATATTGCATCTAAACAAACCTAATCTGGAAATTTTAAATACTTAGGAAAGATTTAGCTCACCAAATTCCGCACACCGCACATACGAGTAAAGACTCCCTCTTGATCAAGTGTTCACTTCGGTCAAGTAGGCTAGCTACGTACTGTAGATCTAGCTTCAGCTAGGTCTTAAGTTTCAAGTGAGCTCTTTGCTTGTCACTCTGAGTTAAGGGATTTGAAGTTGAAAAACTTAAAAATACGTATTCACCCCCCCCCCCCCCCTCTACGTATTTTTCCCATTAACAAACCGGGACCAACAACTACCTATGCGTACTACCTCTCATCTTCTAACACACTACTCTGACGAGGGTAATGTGATACTCTTTTTCCACACTATCCTGACGAGGAAAAGTGTGTTACCCTAAAGACACGCATCTCGGATATGTAAATAATATATTAAACGCGTATGAGGAGCCCACTCCTACCGATACTTCTCGGCAAACATGGAGAGTGAAGCACGATTAATTTCGGCCACTTGAGGAGCCCATTCCTACCGATACTTCTCGGCAAACATGGAGACTAAAGCCCGATTCATTTCGGCCACCTAAGCCCGATTTATTTCGGCCACTAAGCCCGATTCATATCGGCCACCTAAGCCCGATTTATTTCGGCCATTAAGCCCGATTCACCAAAAGCCCGATTAATTTCTGCCACTAAAGCCCGATTCAGTTCGGCCATTAAGCCCGATTCACTTCGGCCAAAAGCCCGATTAATTTCGGCCAAGCATATAAGCCCGAATTCACTTCGGCCAACACTTAAGCCCGATTTATCTCGGCAAAATATACAAGTCCGATACATATCGGCACAACCTAAGACCGACACACCTCGGCAAATAGACGATATGACTTCGTCATAGTCTACTAAAACCACTTCGGTGGATCTTACAATTCGACTAAGCCAGAATCTAATATTTTGACTAGCTAATCGACTTCATCTACATCTAGAAGCCTCCACTCAACTATGTCATCGCCACCATCACATCCTCGCTTCTAGTCTTTTTGGGAGGGGATGTGATAGGATACGGCCCAACTACTAGGCCCAACACCAAAACTCGGCCCATATAGTTCGGCCCACGAGAAGCGGTTCGTCCAAACGTAGAAGACTCGGATGCTTTTCAAGAATAGGCCCAAGAATAGGCCCAACCCAAAGGAGTTATTATTGGGGAAAAACCCTAAATATTTGTATATAAATAGATGTTAGATGAGGGTTAGAGGGCATTCACTTTTCTTTGTACTCTACACGAGAAACCCTAAATAAAATACCACCGCTCTTTCTTTTACCGTGGTCGTAGATCTACTCCGGTAGATCGAACCACGTAAATCCTCCGTCTCTTTTGATCATTCGTTTAACTCTTCGTTACATTGATTGCCTCACGAAAATATGTTCGATCATCCTCCTTCCCTTATACTTGTCCCTATGGTTGTGTGGTTTCTTGTTAGCTCATGCATGGCTGAAAATCAAAGGGGGAGGGGAAGATGTATGCCTTACCGTGAGCTTGGCTTGATGAGGGTTGGAAATCTATGGCTCTTCCTTCCTCTTCTTGGTCCTTACTTGTTGTTCTTCTCGGTTCTCTCTCTTGCTACTCTCTCGGTTCTCTTGCTATCTCTCTCTCTAGTTTGAATGTTGGTGTTGTTGTGTGAATGATGAAATGGTAACTTGTTGTGGTGTGTTTTGTTGTGTGTAGGTTTAGCCTCAATCATCATGGGGCAAAGAGAGAGATGAATGGGGATTGGGGGAATGTTCCTTCTCAAGGATTTTGGCAGATTTTTGTAAGAAAAAGAAGGGAGAGAGAGAGTGTGCCGGCGTGCATGCTGTTGTTACTTCCCCATGCATATTTGGAGCAATGATGATTGGGTTAATCCCTTCCTTAATCCCACTTAAGGGGTATTTATCCTCTAATTATTGGGGTTAGGGATCCTATTTGAGCTCTAATTATGTAAATGAGAGAGAGTGTTATTGTTAGGGGCTGCCGATTCTTCTCATCTTCTTTCTTCTTCTTCTTTTTTTTTTTTTTTTTTTTTTTTTTTTTTTTTTTTTTTTTTTGTTGTACATTATTGTAATAAAATGTAATCTTCATTTATTGTATGATATTGTTATAACATGTAACTGTATTCATTTACACGAATCATGTTAAGCTCGGAATAATGTTTACGTTCTCGGGCCTTTATTCTTATTGGTAATTAAATCGTGTCTCGGGTCTTAAATCTTAACATGGGCCTCGGCCCTTCTTGAATAATGATAAATACTCGTTTATTCTATCGGGCCTTCTTTATTAATTAAACCCTATTGGTACATTACTCATAGTTATATGTTATTGCTTTCCGAAATCCCTTTTAAAATTTTTGGTTATCCTCATAATATAATAATTACAATAATCTTAACCATTAAATAAATGTCGAGGTTTTATTACTCACTAATAAAAACCGCGACTATTACATCCTACACCCGTTACGAAAATTTCATCCCGAAATTTACACACCATCTACAAACAACTCGGGGTGTTTCTCCTTCATTCTGGTTTCTAATTCCCACGTGGCCTCTTCCTGTCCATGGTGCCTCCATAGTACTTTTACTAGGGGTATCTGCTTATTCCTAAGCTGTTGGATCTTTCGGTCTACTATAGCCTCAGGTCTCGTTTCGTAGCTTAGGTCGGGCTCTATAACGGTTTCCTCTTGGCGTAATACATGTTTAGGGTCAAACACATACTTTCTTAGCTGAGACACATGGAATATGTTATGAACGCCTCCTAAATTTGGCGGTAAGGCCAATCTGTACGCTACTGGACCTATCCTTTCTAGCACCTTGTAGGGTCCAATGAAATGAGGCTTTAGCTTACCCTTGATGCCAAACCTAGTCAATCCTTTGGTTGGGGAAACCTTTAGGAAAACCTTGTCTACTACCTCAAACTGCAGTATAGTCCTTTGTAATAACCAGGATTTTTAAATAAAAGAAAATAGTTAAATATATTAAATTTTGCTAGTAAATTAATATTTCCCAAATAAAATTTTTAGATTAAATAAAAGTCTTTAGAAAGTTAAGTAAACTTATTGGGGTTTCTTAAAATAAAAGATTTAGGAATTTATTTAAGTAAAATTCTTTAAACTTTAAATAATAGAAAATAAATAAACAAATGAATTTTCTAATTAAAATATATTCTCTTAGTTATAAATATAAAGGTTGATAAAACTTTAATAAATAAAAGTTTTGAGAAACTTTAGTTAATAAGACCTTAAATAAATGATTTTTACAAAATGATTTTTAAATTAGTTAACTAAAATATTAAAACTTACTAAATAAAAATCCTAAAAATATAAAGTTAATACTTTTAATCTAGTTTTGACATTAAAAGATTTATGAAAGAAGCTAGGCATTTTTCGGATAAACGGTTAAGAAAACCCGCGTCACCTTTTGTCCATTTCGATCCTTTTCCTTCTTTTAAAATTCATTGAGCTATCGAACCCCTTCCGAAAATTCTTTAACCTATATCGTTGAGTTCGATATTTTATTTGGATCCCGTAAACTCTTTGAAATCTAAAATCGGAACCCGTTGCCGGAGAAGAATCTTTTCGTCAGGGAACGAGTCGTCCAACCGGAGACGGGATGACCCCTATAAATAGAGGCCATCACCGCCTCCTTTCATTCACATCAGCCCCTATCCATTTCTTTCCTTCATCCTAAGGAAACCCCCCCAACCGACCCTCTCTCTCTCCCTTATCTCCCCCTCGCCTGAGCCTCTCCCCCATTTCCCCTCTCTTCCCGTTACCCAATCCCCCTCCCACTGTCCCCCATCAAGTAGCAGCAGCTGCTGCATCTTCCCTCCTCCTCACTCTCCCACGGCGCGCATCACCACCACCGCCCTCTTCCTTCACGCCAAAGCAAGCCACAGCAGCCCCTCTCCCCATCTCTCGCACCCGTCCACCACCCCAACACCATCACCCTCTCCCGATCAGCTGCAGCAGCAGCAGCCTCGTCTTCTTCAGCTCCTCTACGCCACCATCCTCCACCGCCATCTCTTCTCCTTCAAGACGAAGGAAGCCGCAAGCATCAAACGATCGCTATCATTTCATTCCTCTTGCATATCTTCTCATTCGATCATCCAAAAGGTATGCCGTTCGATCCTATGAACTCGTAGAGACGTTTCGATCCTAGGAGTAGTGGCTGATCGCCGCCACGAACTCCCGGGAGAGACATGCATCACCATCATCATCATCTTCTCTTCTTCTCCATCGCCGTCGCAGCCGCCCTTTCTTTGGTGGCTGCCGGCGTTCCTTTTTGCATACTCATCCCCGAATTAAAGTTGTTCGTAACCTAATAATTAACCACTTAATCGGAATGAATTTTTGAAAATTTGTTTGTTGTAGGTATACCCCTCTTTTTCACGGATAATGTTTCCCTGCATGTCGAGACTCTGCCCAAATATTTTGAAAATAATCATGTAGGCTATAAATGATATAATCTAGCATCCTTTAAAATTTGGTAACAATCGGAATCACCGTTAATTTTCTAAAAATGAAACTAGGTTCATTTTGAGTTGTAGGAACCCTAACCCCTTTGCATATCAAATGTTTTTGCATCAAAATATTCTAAATAATAATTTGATAAACTTTCATGTTGGAACTTAAGCCATGCGAACATCAAAAACATAATAAAATAATTTTTGAAAATTTAATATTCATTTTTATAATTTTAGAAAATATAAAAGTCAAAAGAAATTAATATTAGGAAATTCTAAGTAAAGATTTGGATGTACCTTGACGTCATAAACATATTTGTAGGAGTATTGTCAGAAGGATCTGTCTTAGGTTTCGAACCCGAGAATCGAGGAAACAAGTAAACGGTAAAGGTGGGGTTACTCTATTTTAAAATCTTATCTTTGAGTTATTAAGCTCTGATACTTATGAAAAATTGATATTATCCATGAAAATGTTTTGTTGTGCGGACTACGTGTTTAATGCCTCAATCAGTATAACGATCGTGGTTCTTAGTTGGTCTAACACACTAGCTAAGGATTGTGTACACTTAGCCCAGAAGTGCGGTGGGTTGATCACCATTGGCTTCTGTTGGATGATAGAGGGCTGTCTGGGTTAAGTGTCCCGAGACTCTACATTTTTAGCTTGCCTGTCTGGGTTAAGCGTCCCGAGGTATTGGTGATGAGGTAACGTTTGTAGTTCCGTGACAATGCGTCGAGCCATAAAATAAGTTTTAAGTACAATTAGGAGTTAAACTAATTTTCAAACCCTCCTAATTTTACTTGCAGCGTGGATATCATCTTTAAACTATTTGATAACTGTTTTCTTTTGGCATGAGACCACTGAGTGCATTAGTACTCAGCCCTGCAATTCCTTTCCAAATGTTTTGCAGGTTGAAAGTTGGCGGCATAGTTGGAGCTGACGATAATCGTGAAAGTTGTTTCGAGCCATTTCATAAAACATAGCCCATCCTTCTTTATAAACTCTTAAGTTATGAATTTCCTAATAAATGAAATTGAGGTTATAGTTTTAATTACGTTAAGTTTAATTTCGTTGTATTCTCTAATTCGTTATTCGTTTAAAAACATAACTTTTCTAAATAAACTTTAAGAATTCATTCTCTTTATAAAAACGTGACGTTGAACATACGAATTTATATAACGAAAACCTTAACGATTTTAAAATAAAAACTATAACGTTTAATAAATGAAAATTCATTTACTTCTTTCGCTTCCGCTATTTAAATGTAATTCTGATGTATGTTAGATAATTCGATTAAATTGGAACCAACTGTAGTGCGGTCTGGTCCGCCACGGTTGTTACGCTTTCGTAAATATTTTGGATCCAACTGTAGTGCGGTCTGGTCCGCCACCGTTGTTATGATTTCTTAAATACTATGGATCCTACTGTAGTGCGGTCTGGTCCGCCTCGATAGTTACATTTTATTTAATATTATGGATCCGATGATGGCGCGGTCTGGTCCGACCTCATCGTTACGGTTTATGTACTTGGTTAGCTGATGAGAAAAGTTTTCGGTATTCACTACGACTTGATCCTGGTATAAGGGAGATGCTGCCCAAATTTTCGGGCTAAACTATATAAATTTTAATTAAAACTAATTAAAATTAATTAAATTGTGATTTCTCCCTTTTTATTTTACCCTTCGTCGCATCCCGGTTTAATTGGTTATATTTAAATTGATTATTTTAGAGTTAGGAAAAACCGGGATGTGACATCCTTCGGTTGTCGGCGTATGACTTTTGCCTACTTTGAGCTTCCCTCATCCTATCTCGGATCTTACGGACAATTCCAACCATCTCATCGATTGCCTCGGGTCCTAGACTCTTCCTTTCCCCTACTTCTTCCCAATATAGAGGAGATCTACATTTTCTTCCATACATTGCCTCATACGGGCCATGCCTATAGTCGATTGATAACTGTTGTTGTACGTAAACTCTGCTAAGGGAAAAATGTTCTCCCATTCTCCACCTTTATCGAGTATTACTGCTCTCAGCATGTCCTCAAGAATCTGTATGGTCCTCTCGGACTGTCCATCAGTCTGGGGATGGTAGGCAGTACTGAAATTCAATCGGGTGCCGAGCTCTCTTTGCATGCTCATCCAGAATTTGGAAGTGAACTTTGCATCTCTATCTGATGTAATCGACAGTGGTACTCCATGGAGACGTACGATCTCTTGGATGTACAACTGTGCTAGCTTTTCTGAAACATAGGTGGTCGGAATAGGGATGAAATGAGCACACTTCGTCAGTCGGTCTACTATCACCCAAATAGTTGTATTCCCTCTTCTGGTTCGCGATAACCCCATCACGAAATCCATGGTGATATGCTGTAATATCCCGTATTTTTTTTTTCAGTTTAATCAATACATAGTGGAGATTATTATAACAATAAACTACAACAATTGGTAATAATAAAGAATGTGGGAATAAAATAATTTTTTTTTATTTAAAAAAAAAAAGACTTAAAACGAAAAGGAAGAAAAAAATGGTTGCATCACAATTAGGATAAACAAAAAAGAAATAAACTGAGAAATTAAGCTTTATCCTACTAATAAAAAAAGGGGGGATTAAAAAGTTAAATGGGTTAGTCACAAGCCACCCGGCACTTTCTCCCCTTCCCTCAAAAGCCACCGTCGATTTCTTCTTCTTCACTTTCTCTGTTTTTCTTCTTCTTTCTGTATCACACAACACACACCGCCATTCCTCTTTCATTCTGGACGCTTGAGAAATCAAGAAGAGAAGGAAACACCAGGATTTAAGTTAAGCTTTTGATCGAGGTAAGCTTTCTTTGAAATTAAACCTGGAATTTAATGGATTAAGAGACGAAATCACTATTGGAGAAATACTAAATTTAATTGGGAGTTGATATATATAGAGTGTATGATCTAGGTATCTTCTGAATGAATTTATAAAACCCTTAGGATGGTTAGACAGTAGCTCAGGAAACTGATTTTGTTTGTTTGTTTTGTCTTCCCTTTCTTTCCTGTAAGACTATCAATATTTGGATGCTTTAGTGAAAATTAGGGGTTTCCAAGTTTTGAATTTCCTACTGAAGAACTATGTTTTGATTAGGGGTTATATGGTTATAAGTAGCCGGGAGAAATCTTGGGGAAATTATATATTTGAGTTTTTATGCAACAACTTGAATTGGAATCGGGAGTGTTTTGCTGCTGGCTCAATTAACATATAGACTTGTTAGAGAATAAAGTCAGTATTAAAACTCTATACTTTAAATTGTAATCTGTTTAGTGGTAGAAATTTTGGTTAGAAAAGAAAAGGTTAAGAGTGATATTATAAGTTGGGCCACCGTTAGAAATTACAGTCTACCTAAGAAAGTTAATGAAAGATAGATTAACCTTTGATTGCTTCCAAGTTCGATCAAGTACAGTAGTTGTTTATGTGTTTCCTTGGTTATTCTTGGTTAAGCCGTGTATGGTATGAGCATCTAGAGTCGATATGATGAGGTGTTCAATCAAAGCTCTCAAAGAAAACCATTCTCTTTGTTTTCTGAAAATTCAGCTAACTTACGGCCTTTCCTATGAACAAAATCTTTATAATCTGAGTTTGAAACATTCTCCATGTTAAAGTATTCCCTCTTAGCTTTCCGTGGACATTTTATTCGTCTAAAACGGAATTCGTATGAATTTATTATGATTTTTCAAAGATTAGGTGTCCAGATTCAAAATCTGCCGAGGCAGCTTTTGCACCAGTTTTGATGTTCGGTTTTGAACCCCTTCTCTTGCTAATTCCCGAATGTAAATTGAATGAAAGTTACTCTGTGTAGTCTGGGCTTTCCAAAACATCTTGAATCATTTAAATTCATCAAGTAATGAAGGATTTATGGCTGTTCAAAGTTAGACCCCTGAGTCTGTGTGATCTCTGCTTTCCAGAATTCAGATATGTTTTCAAAAGCCTATGGTTTTTAACTCCTTTAAGAGAAAATATGGAATTTTAAAATGTTATAGCTTGAGATGTTAGATTTCCATAACTTCAAGCCATTCCTCAATCCTAGATGTATTCGTTCCAGAACAATTATTTTGCTAGAGCCTCGCAAATTAAAGTATCATCTTTTGCTCATATAGTGAGGATACTTGATCCATACCTCATGAAGCACTCCAGTCTAGGAACTCTAAGTTGATATTTTTGTAAAGCATGTCCCTAGATTTCTATCCTTGTGTTTTGCTTCTTCTGATTTTATGATCGTATGATCAATTATAAGAGACGAGCATATAGATCAGTTGGATTGTAGCTATAGGAGTTATTCTTAAGTTTTGGGATACATAATCAAGAGTTGAATGAACATGATGAAAGATAATCACATATATGCACATAGGTGTATATAAATGATATACGTTCGTGTGAATGTTACACGTGAAGTTTATAATGTTATATCCCTTTAGTCAAAGTGAAAGAAGGAGAAGATGAGTTAAAATTTTCCTTATTCAGTGAACTCTTACAAAGATTAAGGTTATATAAGATTATCGGGAGAAGTTTAAAGAATAAGATAAAAGTATAAGCTAAGTACATAAAGTTATTTCCAATAAATTCTCAGTTTCTTATTGTTTATAGTTATACTCTTTTTTTCAATGAAGGAATGAAAGGTAGTTCAAGACTTGGAAAGAACTAAGGAAATGGAGTAGTAAGTGAAAGGCTAGCCGAAATCAGGTGGGCTTTCGAACTAAAATGAAATGAATATGCCTCTGTATGTATATGAGGATTATGCTTTCAAATATTGACCTGCCAATGTTTAATGTTTTTGTGTGATACCACCTACTAAAGAAGGACGATATCGGGTCCTGTGTGATGCAGGATTTGTGTACACGTTATGATTGTGTGCTTTCCAATTATTTTGGTTAGCCGATCATAGTGATTGAGAGGGAGGCCTACCTCTCAACACATAAGTTTATGAGATAGTAGTTGTGGTGCATGCATAATGAGAATGATTATATGATAAATGACAGTTGTCTATGAAGTAAAAGTATTTTAGCAAGGCACATGGTATGTTTTACATAAGAAATCTATTGTGCTAAGCTTAAAAATGACAAGTTCAATGTATAGCCCTAAGAGGCGGCTTTCAATGATTTGGCATATGTTCACTGAGTACTTAGTTAGTACTCAGCCCTACATGTTATTTCTAAAATGTGCAGATTATAGAAGATATGCTGGGATGAAGATGAGAGTGTGCACAGGAGAGCTTTTGTTGTCATTTTGGAAGTGTCTTCTTGTGTATATGACAATGTTAGTAGTTCGAGTTCTAGGATTATATGTCTTCATACATGTAGTCCATTTTGACGATCCATTCCGCTACAACACTCTTGATGTTATTGTCGATTTTTCTTATGAGCTTGAAGTTGATATGTAAATTATTATCTTCACCGGAACTCTGAGATAGCTTTATTTTATTGGAAGTTATCTAATGTTTCAAATGTATAAATGTTATTTCTACACGACTTTTGTCATTGCTGAAAAGTTGTCTTCAAACTTTGTTTATCCTTGACTCGGACCCTCGAACCCTTGAATATTCGTGAGTACAAATTAATTGAATTTTCTAGATCTCTTGGTACACAAATATCATTGTCTCGTTATCAGGGTTCATTTGGTTTCTGATCGATTGAGTAAAAACAAGTTGTCGAGAATATTATTTTGTTCGGTTCACTTTTCCCTAAGTCGCAGCCTGTACGGTCTAGTTATCTTCACTCTAAACCGGGCTGTGACAGAGTGGTATCAGAGCCAGGTTTGCTCTGAACTTGAGCTTCTTTCGAGTCTAGTCTAATTTGTATTCTTAGACTAGTTTAGTTTGTACAACAAAAGCTCAGCACTCCATCACATCCAGCTAAGTCAGGTACGCGTTCTAATTCTTGTATTGATGTTGGAGATTGAGTTAGAATTTATGTTATGTTTGAAGGTCAGATTAAAATGAGATATCAAAATGTTGATAAGAGATTTCAATGTTTTTGGTTGTTGTGGATTAGCCGGTTAAATGAATGTTAGCACTAATGTGCACAAGCTAGACAATTGTTTATTATTGAAGAGTACCATAAGAATGTAATTTTATCCATGAAATCTGATATTGAGAATTTACGGGCTTATACCCTAAGAAGTAATTTACAAGTTTTGGCTTTATCGCGTGAGTTATCAAGATACATTCGGAGAATTTCTAGCTGAATACCGTAGGTTGTGGTTTAAATGCTAGTGTACATACGTGGTGTCATGAAAGTTGAGAGCATACTTTAACTCAACTCGTTATTGCCTTGAGATAGGCGAATGTAGACAGCCTTACTTATTCTCGGTTTGTTGATAGTGTCATATTCAATTAAAACCTTTACGGTGATGCGCAAAATCTTATGGAAGTTGTTAGTCGAAACATGTTTCTTACACTTTGTTTGTTCAGGGAGATCTTATGCTTCTAAACCTATTGCTCCCGTCATACCCTGATTTTTTTTTTAGGTACATATTAGTGCCTAGAAATGAGCTTGTAGCTAGTGCTTTTAGACCTGCAAAGGAAGATAGTGATGCTGAAGATGACAAGGACATTGTCGAGTTGGTCTCGATAAGTAGAATGAACGATACACCGCATAGTTAGTAATTCTTTGAGTTTTCGAATCACTTTTCACTTGCTAGAGTACTTAGACCGTGTATCATCATATCAAGATGAGCATTCAGTAGGCTATAATATAGTTGATGAGAAGATCATGAACAAAGAAAAGGGTACCATTAGACGTGCGAGGACATAGATGAGGACAAAGACTAGTAATACGATGAAGAGGAGCTTTGAGAACGAGGAGTATGAGGCACTTGTAAATGAAAAGAAGGATTTAAGTGATGTGGGATGATAGTACCAGATAACATTTATATATATGATGGCATAGATGTATAGGCAGCTTTTGATAACTAGCAGTAGATAGTAAATAGTAGTTTCACCGCTATAACCTCGGATATATTTTGATACTAGTGAAGATAAACCATGAAAGGAACATGGAAGGAGCATGGATTTTTTTTTAGAAGATGGCAAAAGTGGTCATTTATGTTATGATGATCTCTTATTTACGTGCTTTTAAGCCAAGAAGAAGAAGATGATAAATTGAGATGATGAAGATTGAGGATAGAGTTAATGCTTTAAGATGTCATGTAAATTGTTAGCGGAGAAGTACATACTTAATGTTCCCATGTAAGAATGAAGCTATATGAGATATGTTATCTATATTTACATAGATATTTAGATACTCCGTATATTTCTTTTAAATACTTCCTAGATGAAGAAATGGAATCGGGAATGCGATTGGAGATGATGGTAGAGAATCTACCCCACCACCTCCACCGAGAGAAGAATCGAAGAGCTTTTTCTTCAAGAAAACTCACTCACGTTTGATGGTGGAGGAAATCCATTGGAAGTTAAAGAATTGATTCGTGCATTCGAGCGAATCTTTAATTTTCTCCGATATAATGATTCGGAACATTTGTTAGTTAGTTAACGGTTGGTAGTAGTGGGATAGAAAACTTATACTCACTTGGGATGAATTTAAAGAAGCTTTGAACGAGAGTAAATTCTCATAAGTTACTGCAAGTAGAAAGAAAGCTGAATTACATAACTTGAAGCAAGGCAGGAAGACAGAGTTAGAGTACAATCGTGCATTTTGTGGTATAACTTGTTTCGTGCTGAATAAGGTTAACACGAACAAGTAAATATCTAAACTTTTCCAGGCTAGCTTAAGGTAAGATATTCGGGTAGTTTTGGCCGGTCATGGGCACCTATTATATGCTGAAGTATTCGATCGAGATACAAAGATGGCGAAAATTTATAAGTTTTATTTTTTTTGTGTTACTTTAGTCCTAGAATACCAACATGGATATGCAAGCTCCGAAATCGTAAGGAATGAAGAATAAGTTGAATTCTTGTCTTCCTTGTGGTAAATCCTACTCCCTCCGGATGATATGAGTATAACTTCAAGTCATAGATGAGAGCTTGAACCCCATTCACGATGTGTCTAGATTCGGTTCCTGTGAAGAATGATCGTATATGTTGTTGAAATCCTGATATTCATCTTCTCCATCTTTGATGAGGATTTATGAGTGGATTGTTGAAACTCTTTAGACTTCCTTCATGATCGAGTCTGTAAAGCTCTTGTATGTGCCTCCCTTTGATGTTCTTCACGTGTTCATACCCATATGATAGTTTGAAAGGTAGCGAAGTTGAATTCTTGAATTGTGTTGCGAATTCAGCTCAGGCACTTCATCGAGCACCTTCTGTGTATACGTTGATCTGTGTTTTCGAGCCCTTTCCATTTGTTAAAATCAAATGGTTTCTGAATAAAAGTTTTAGCTCGTTTTTGAATAAAAGTTTTAGCTCCTTGTTTCAGCTTTCCATGGCTATATTATAGGCCAAAATCCAAGCTCATATGTGAACGTGGTGATGTTTTGAAGTTAGTATGGCAAATCTGCCAATTTTCAGAGAAATTATTCAGCAACAATTTTGAATACCGTTCTTATTGGGTTTCCCTGCTCCAATCCATATGTTTCACACATGAAAAATGTTCCCTGTTGTTCCAGCTTTAAACTCATAACTCGCACTTTGAAAATGAATTCATATTTTCATGTGATTTATTCGTATTCATCTTGGTTAATACAAAGCTTAGTTCCTAATCCAAGACCCTTTGAAAGTGAATTCATGTTTTTGAAACTGGAAGGAACTCATTCTCTTTAGTTCTGGAAATTCAGTCTACTTGCGAGCCACTTCTAGAATGACTCGTTTAGAATTTGACCTTGATTCCTTTTCCATGTGGAATTTCGTTTCCTTGTCTTTCCATACATATTTTGTTCACTCAAAACAGAGCTCGTATCAATTTATTGTGATTTTTCAAAATTTGTATGGACAATCTGCAAAGTCTGACGAACAGCTTTTGCTTCTCACTTTCATCGATGTTTCCAAGATCTTTCCTTAGCTTTGAATGATGAGAGCTGTTGGAGAAAGATTGTTCTAATATGTCTGAACTCTATTTTTCTAGCTAGTACGTTTTCAAACTCCAAGTAATGAGAGAGTGATGGTTGTTCAGTGTTTGAGCTGTGAATCTGCCACACCTCCTCTTTCCAAAATCAGTTTGTACTTCGAGTCCTTACAACTTTCAATCCCCTCATAGGAAAAATCTGAGATTTTAACATGATGTATCCTCGAATGACAGCTTTCCAGAACTTTAAACCATTCTCCGATTTGATCTATTATGAGTAAGAAATAAATTACTTATTGAAGCATCGTTGTGTTTGATTTTGTATACCAACAGCCAAGTTATTTAATCTTCAGCTCATGAATCATTTCAGAATGGAGCTTATTTGTTCAAAAGTCTCATTTATTGAACTTATACCTTTCAGTTTTGATGTTTGTTTAAGCTCCAATGGTTGAATTTTTGCAATCAAATGGCACGTTGAAGCTCCTTGAATCCTCTTTCACGATCAAGACATATATTTTAACTTCCTTCAAAACTTTAGAAGCCATTACTTGATCAACATTTGATGCCTCTATAATCAATTCGTTGGATCATGATCAATCTGCCATTTGGCTAAGCTTATAAATTTGAAGTTCAAGCTCCTTGATAGCTTGGATTCTTATCCTTTTGAATCAATAGTCTCCTATCATCCATTTGATACATGTTATCTAATAGAGGATGAGCATAAGAGAGTAATGGATTAAGATAGGAATGAGGCCATGTTATTTGGCGATCAAGTTAGACATAAGTGTAGGTGCAAGCATACTTAGAAAGTTAAGCTAGTATTAATCCTTTGTAGGTAAGTGGGTTGCTAGCTTTAACGACAAAGTGACAAGGAGAGCCGAAGATTGCGTACTTGCTTGCTTACTTGTGCTTATTTAGAGAGTGATCGAGCTTTATTTTCCTAAAGTTGGAAAAGTTACAATTAAGAGTTCAAGCTGAGAGAGATGATAATCTCAAGGAAGCTGGAAATAACATTTCATTATTCAAAGAATGGCTTTGCATGCCTAATAGCGAAAAATCGAAGGACTTATACAACACCTTTAAAAAGTACTAGTAAGGAGTGAAGCGCGATGCAGCTTTGTCCGTCAAAATATTCTCTTCACATTACAAGCATGAGGGGGTTGACAACAATATACTTTACCTATTGTGGATGATCAATAGGTATATGGCTCTTCAATATATGTAGTTTGACGACCTCGCTTTGCGACTAGAGTCATGAAGAAAGTAGTAAGTAATTATCCAAATTTGCTAATTCATCGCTCTGTTCAACGAGCATAGCTATTCCCTCTTCTCATATAAAAGCAATCAAATGAGTTGGTTTAGTCATATATCCATGAGATTGCATGAATACATGGAGTACCCGTGAGATTTACACCAAATTGAAACCCAATGATCGCTTGTCGATACTGGATAAGTCTCTACAACGAGTTGGGAGCTAAACTAAATCTTAACACATCATCTTACCCACAAGCGGATGGACAATTCAAGAGAACCATCAAAATTTTAGAAAATATAATATGACTGTTGTGTAAGATCAAGAAGACCAGTGGGAGCAAACTCTACTACATATGGGATTTGCGTATAATATAATATTTAAGTGACTATCAATGTAGCACCTTATGAAGCTGATGATGGAAGAAAATCTCAGTCACCCCTCTACAGAGATAAAGTTAGTAGAATTATAAAAAAAAAAAAAAAAAAAAAAAAAAAAAAAAAAAAAAAAGGTGTCAGGACACTGGAAAGATAAAATCCTCCTCAAGTTTTAACTTCAAAAAGAATTTAGGGATTCAGAATTAAAGGGAAGATTAAATCTAGATTTGTTAGGCCTTTTGAAATCCTTGAAGTCAAATGTTTTATTGCATATAGATGAGCTTTGGCAATATCTATAAGGTATTTCCCCATGTCACAATTAAGGGAGTATATGCATAACCACGAACAGGTCATTCACCAAAAAGAAGTGATCTCTTACCTGATATGAATTATGAAAAGAAACTAGAAACGATATTAGATCGAAAAATCTTATAGTTGAGAAATAAGTCGATCGTGTTGGTAAGAATCCAGTGGAAACATAAACGAAGAAGAGTCGACTTGGAACTTGAAGATAAGATGCGAGAAAAATATACGGAACTCTTCGAGGTAATTAAATTTCGGGACGAAATTTATTTTAAGGGAGGAAGGATGTAATATCCCGTATTTTTTTTTCAGTTTAATCAATACATAGTGGAGATTATTATAACAATAAACTACAACAATTGGTAATAATAAAGAATGTTGGAATAAAATAATTTTTTTTTATTTAAAAAAAAAGACTTAAAACGAAAAGGAAGAAAAAAATGGTTGCATCACAATTAGGATAAACAAAAAAGAAATAAACTGAGAAATTAAGCTTTATCCTACTAATAAAAAAAGGGGGGATTAAAAAGTTAAATGGGTTAGTCACAAGCCACCCGGCACTTTCTCCCCTTCCCTCAAAAGCCACCGTCGATTTCTTCTTCTTCACTTTCTCTGTTTTTCTTCTTCTTTCTGTATCACACAACACACACCGCCATTCCTCTTTCATTCTGGACGCTTGAGAAATCAAGAAGAGAAGGAAACACCAGGATTTAAGTTAAGCTTTTGATCGAGGTAAGCTTTCTTTGAAATTAAACCTGGAATTTAAAGGATTAAGAGACGAAATCACTATTGGAGAAATACTAAATTTAATTGGGAGTTGATATATATAGAGTGTATGATCTAGGTATCTTCTGAATGAATTTATAAAACCCTTAGGATGGTTAGACAGTAGCTCAGGAAACTGATTTTGTTTGTTTGTTTTGTCTTCCCTTTCTTTCCTGTAAGACTATCAATATTTGGATGCTTTAGTGAAAATTAGGGGTTTCCAAGTTTTGAATTTCCTACTGAAGAACTATGTTTTGATTAGGGGTTATATGGTTATAAGTAGCCGGGAGAAATCTTGGGGAAATTATATATTTGAGTTTTTATGCAACAACTTGAATTGGAATCGGGAGTGTTTTGCTGCTGGCTCAATTAACATATAGACTTGTTAGAGAATAAAGTCAGTATTAAAACTCTATACTTTAAATTGTAATCTGTTTAGTGGTAGAAATTTTGGTTAGAAAAGAAAAGGTTAAGAGTGATATTATAAGTTGGGCCACCGTTAGAAATTACAGTCTACCTAAGAAAGTTATAGAAAGATAGATTAACCTTTGATTGCTTCCAAGTTCGATCAAGTACAGTAGTTGTTTATGTGTTTCCTTGGTTATTCTTGGTTAAGCCATGTATGGTATGAGCATCTAGAGTCGATATGATGAGGTGTTCGATCAAAGCTCTCAAAGAAAACCATTCTCTTTGTTTTCTGAAAATTCAGCTAACTTACGGCCTTTGCTATGAACAAAATCTTTATAATATGAGTTTGAAACATTCTCCATGTTAAAGTATTCCCTCTTATCTTTCCGTGGACATTTTATTGTCTAAAACGGAATTCGTATGAATTTATTATGATTTTTCAAAGATTAGGTGTCCAGATTCAAAATCTGCCGAGGCAGCTTCTGCACCAGTTTTGATGTTCGGTTTTGAACCCCTTCTCTTGCTAATTCCCGAATGTAAATTGAATGAAAGTTACTCTGTGTAGTCTGGGCTTTCCAAAACATCTTGAATCATTTAAATTCATCAAGTAATGAAGGATTTATGGCTGTTCAAAGTTAGACCCCTGAGTCTGTGTGATCTCTGCTTTCCAGAATTCAGATATGTTTTCAATAGCCTATGGTTTTTAACTCCTTTAAGAGAAAAATATGGAATTTTAAAATGTTATAGCTTGAGATGTTAGATTTCCATAACTTCAAGCCATTCCTCAATCCTAGATGTATTCGTTCCGGAACAATTATTTTGCTAGAGCCTCGCAAATTAAAGTATCATCTTTTGCTCATATAGTGAGGATACTTGATCCATACCTCATGAAGCACTCCAGTCTAGGAACTCTAAGTTGATATTTTTGTAAAGCATGTCCCTAGATTTCTATCCTTGTGTTTTGCTTCTTCTGATTTTATGATCGTATGATCAATTATAAGAGACGAGCATATAGATCAGTTGGATTGTAGCTATAGGAGTTATTCTTAAGTTTTGGGATTCATAATCAAGAGTTGAATGAACATGATGAAAGATAATCACATATATGCACATAGGTGTATATAAATGATATACGTTCGTGTGAATGTTACACGTGAAGTTTATAATGTTATATCCCTTTAGTCAAAGTGAAAGAAGGAGAAGATGAGTTAAAATTTTCCTTATTCAGTGAACTCTTACAAAGATTAAGGTTAAGATTATCGGGAGAAGTTTAAAGAATAAGATAAAAGTATAAGCTAAGTACATAAAGTTATTTCCAATAAATTCTCAGTTTCTTATTGTTTATAGTTATACTCTTTTTTTCAATGAAGGAATGAAAGGTAGTTCAAGACTTGGAAAGAACTAAGGAAATGGAGTAGTAAGTGAAAGGCTAGCCGAAATCAGGTGGGCTTTCGAACTAAAATGAATGAATATGCCTCTGTATGTACATGAGGATTATGCTTTCAAATATTGACCTGCCAATGTTTAATGTTTTTGTGTGATACCACCTACTAAAGAAGGACGATATCGGGTCCTGTGTGATGCAGGATTTGTGTACACGTTATGATTGTGTGCTTTCCAATTATTTTGGTTAGCCGATCATAGTGATTGAGAGGGAGGCCTACCTCTCAACACATAAGTTTATGAGATAGTAGTTGTGGTGCATGCATAATGAGAATGATTATATGATAAATGACAGTTGTCTATGAAGTAAAAGTATTTTAGCAAGGCACATGGTATGTTTTACATAAGAAATCTATTGTGCTAAGCTTAAAAATGACAAGTTCAATGTATAGCCCTAAGAGGCGGCTTTCAATGATTTGGCATATGTTCACTGAGTACTTAGTTAGTACTCAGCCCTACATGTTATTTCTAAAATGTGCAGATTATAGAAGATATGCTGGGATGAAGATGAGAGTGTGCACAGGAGAGCTTTTGTTGTTATTTTGGAAGTGTCTTCTTGTGTATATGACAATGTTAGTAGTTCGAGTTCTAGGATTATATGTCTTCATACATGTAGTCCATTTTGACGATCCATTCCGCTGCAACACTCTTGATGTTATTGTCGATTTTTCTTATGAGCTTGAAGTCGATATGTAAATTATTATCTTCACCGGAACTCTGAGATAGCTTTATTTTATTGGAAGTTATCTAATGTTTCAAATGTATAAATGTTATTTCTACACGACTTTTGTCATTGCTGAAAAGTTGTCTTCAAACTTTGTTTATCCTTGACTCGGACCCTCGAACCCTTGAATATTCGTGAGTACAAATTAATTGAATTTTCTAGATCTCTTGGTACACAAATATCATTGTCTCGTTATCAGGGTTCATTTGGTTTCTGATCGATTGAGTAAAAACAAGTTGTCGAGAATATTATTTTGTTCGGTTCACTTTTCCCTAAGTCGTAGCCTGTACGGTCTAGTTATCTTCACTCTAAACCGGGCTGTGACATATGCTCCCATTTCCACTGCGGAATTTCCAACGGTTGGAGCTTCCCGTGGGGCCGTTGGTGCAATGCCTTCTCTTGCTGACACGTCAAGCAACGCTCGATGAAGGAGGCTATGTCTCTCTTCATTCCTTCCCACCAGAATTTCTCCTTTAAATCCTGGTACATCTTGGTACCTCCGGGATGTGCGGTGTACGGGGTGTCGTGAGCTTCACTCAAAATTTCATCTCGAAGCTTGTTGTCATGCGGAATGCATAATCTTCCTTGGAAGGTAAGTGCGTTGTCAGCTTCTTCCCTATATCCTTCCATCCCATTTGTTCTTACCTTTAGGCGGATCCTCTCTAGTGTCTCGTCTTTCCTTTGCTCCTGAATGATTCTGCTCCTCAAGTCAGGTTCTATGGTGATAGTGGCGATGATACCGTCTATCGTGGTTGGTAGGGACACTACTTCAAGTCTTAGCCTACTAAATTCTCGAATAAGTGTTTCTTCGGAGGTGAGGAGATAAGCTAATTCTGGTCTGGTCTTTCGACTTAGGGCGTCAGCCACAACATTAGCTTTTCCTGGATGATAGTTTATGCTACAGTCATAATCCTTAACCAGTTCAAGCCATCGTCGCTGCCTCATATTGAGGTCCTTCTATTCGAAGAAGTACTTTAGGCTCTTGTGGTCAGTGAAGATTTCACATCTCACCCCATAGAGATGATGTCTCCAAATCTTCAACGCAAGCACTACCGCTGCTAATTCGAAATCGTGAGTTGGGTTGTTCAACTCATGAGGCCGGAGTTGTCGTGAGGCATACGCTATCACTCTTCCATCTTGCATTAACACACATCCGAGTCCACTCTTGGAAGCATCGGTGTAAACCGTGTAACTCTTGTCGGGTTCCGGTACTGCTAAAATCGGGGCTGTGGTTAACTTCTCTTTGAGTATCTGGAAACTTGCTTCACACTCGGTAGTCCAGACAAACTTGATTCCTTTTCTCAGCAACTGCGTCATCGGTCTTGCTATCTTGGAGAATCCCTCAATGATTCTCCAATAGTAACCAGCCAATCCCAAGAAGCTTCGGACTTCATTCGGGGTCGTTGGGGACTTCCAGTTCTGTACAGCTTCAACCTTGGCAGGGTCTACCTTGATTCCTTCTGAAGACACGATATGTCCTAGGAAGATCACTTCTCTAAGCCAAAACTCACACTTGCTAAACTTTGCGTAGAGTCTTTCCTTCCTAAGGGTTCCTAGAATTGTTCTCAAATGTTCCCCATGTTCTTCCTTGTTCCTTGAGTAGATGAGTACGTCGTCTATGAAAACCAAGACAAACTTATCAAGGTAAGGGTGAAACACACGGTTCATTAGATCCATAAACACTGCTGGAGTGTTTGTGAGTCCAAAGGGGACAACTACGAACTCATAATGGCCGTATTTCGAAAGGCAGTCTTGGGTATATCACTAGGTCGAATTTTCAATTGATGGTACCCTGATTTCAAGTCTATCTTCGAGAAGACACTAGCTCCTTTAAGCTGGTCGAATAGATCGTCTATCCTGGGCAAGGGATACTTATTCTTGAGGGTCAGCTTGTTTAACTCTCGGTAGTCGACGCACATCCTCATCGATCCATCCTTTTTCCTTACGAAGAGGACCGGTGCTCCCCATGGTGATGCACTAGGTCTAATAAAACCTAACTCTAGGAGTTCTTGCAGTTGGATCTTTAGTTCTTCCAATTCCTTCGGAGCCATACGGTACGGTGCTTTGGACACCGAGCTGCCCCAGGCTCAAGTTCTATGGTAAATTCTATCTCGCGGTCAGGTGGTAATCCTGGCAATGTGTCGGGAAACACATCGGGAAATTCTCTCACAATCTCTACGTCATCAATCCTTCTCTCTTCTTTTGGTCTCTCCGTACAAGTGAACTAGGTATGACGGGTACCCCTTCTTAACCAAGGTGGCGGCTTGAAAGGTCGAGATGATGGCCTTTCGTTGGTCCATGGAGATGCCGTAAAAGTTCGTGGGTTCCTCACCAGGTGGTTGAAACGAAATTCGTCTCTCATTACACAAGATAGTGGCATGGTGTTGTGTTAGCCAATCCATCCCTAATATCACATCTACGTCCTTCATAGTCATGACACTTAGGTTGTTTGCCGTGAGTTTGAGTGGTCCTAGTTCGAGTTCTAGGTTAGGGCAACAATGAGTGAGAACTTTTGTTCCTCCTATCGGAGATGTGATACCTAAATCAGCTCTTAATGGTTTGGCTTCTAGGTTCAGTTCTTCTACACATGCTTGAGATATAAAAGAATGCATAGCACCCGTATCAAACAGAATTATTACAGGTATTCCATGGAGTTGACCCATACCTGCCAGGTTTCCGGGGCTCTTCTCGGGTTGTTTCTATATGAGTGCATACGCCTTAACGTTCTGCTGTTCCTGCAGGTGTTGCTGAAACTGCTGACGTTGGGGAGGCAAGGGAGCTGGTCGTGGAGGCTGCGGGGGTCGCGGTTGTGCATGGATAGCATGCAACTGCGGTTTGTTCCCAAAAGGTTGGGGTCCCGTGCCTGTCCTTGGCTTCCTTTGCAGGCAATCCCTAGCATAGTGGCCCTTCTGACCACAAACGTAGCACGTGTCGGTTCCAAACTTGCAGACACCTCCGTGTCTTCGGTTGCATTTCGTGCATACAGGAGTTTGTGGGGGACGGTTGACGACTTGGGTCTGATTCGGAGCTGGCCCGGGGTTTGGGAAATGTTGGGGTCCTTGCCATGGCTTCTTGTCGCGTGGTCCGCTCGGGTTGCCTTCCCATTTGCGTTTTCCTTTGTCGGCCGGAGGCTGATAGTTTGGTTGGGCCGGAGGGTTCGTCGGAGCTATCTTTTCGACTGGCATCGCCGCCTCGACATCTAATGCACGGCTTAGTGCGTCGTGGTAAGAGAGCGCTCCTAAGCTTGCTAAGGTCATCCTAATCTCGGGCCTCAGACCGGCTCGAAACTTTTCTGACATTTTCTCGTCAGTGTCTACTTGATCTGGTGCATACCGGGACATGTCGCAAAATGCTCGGTCGTACTCGGTCACCGTCATTCTACCCTGCCTGAGTAGGTAGGGATGACAGGATTTGAACCCATGACATTTTGTACCCAAAACAAACGCGCTACCAAGCTACGCCACATCCCTTCAATAGTTCTACAGTGTAATTGTAGAGAATTCCTGCCTTGTTTTCCACACCCCTATTTCCTGCATTCAGAAACACAGTTTTCCGCCCATTTCGTCTTTTTTGGGCTCATTTAACATTTTTAACATATAATAATAAGAAAGGGAAATCTTACGGATCGTTGTACATTTCAATTGGAATTATGGATTAGGGGTTGCGTGTACAACTCTAAGTTGACTCATATTTATGAGATGATACAATATGGCAAAAGCTATACCGAGAACTGGTTTACGTAGAAATGTACGTATTGGTGCACGTAAAAGTGCACGTAAAATACCAAAGGGAGTTATTCATGTTCAAGCAAGTTTTAATAATACCATTGTCACAGTTACAGATGTACGGGGTCGGGTGGTTTCCTAGTCCTCTGCAGGTACTTGTGGATTCAAGGGTACGAGAAGAGGGACACCCTTTGCCGCTCAAATTGCAGCAGCAAACGCTATTCGTACAGTAGTAGATCAAGGTATGCAACGAGCAGAAGTCATGATAAAAGGTCCCGGTCTCGGAAGATACGCCGCATTACCGCATTACGAGCTATTCATAGAAGTGGTATCCTATTAACTTTTGTACGGGATGTAACCCCTATGCCACATAATGGCTGTAGACCTCCCAAAAAAAGTCGTGTGTAGAAAAAAACAATGAATCTATTTCAATGAAGTTGTGAAGTTCTTTGAGGATGTAGACGAAAGGAAGGAGAAAATGGATGACGATAATCCTTTGATCCTTGGTATGTCTTCCGTACCTATAAGCCGAGCTTTGGGGGAATTGTGTAATGAAAGCCTCACTTTTCGAGTTAATGGAGATGAGACGACGTTTCATAAGCCGAAAGTTGAGATCGAATTGCCAATTCCGAGTGAAGAGAAGTGCTACAAGGTCGGGGTCGAGTCTCGGGTGAAGCTTGTGTATCCGTTTCATGGAGGAGGTACAAGGATGAATGAAGCAAAGCCTCCTTGGAAGATAGGAGATCCATTTCACGACGAATGTGGAGACGTCAAATTTCGAGGCAAGGATTCATTTGATGTACCATGAGCTCCATTGAGATATCGTCGAGCTATCGACGTTAAACAAAGCGCTCGTTAGAAGGCACCCTAACACGTATCCTTTTTTTTAGTGCGTTTATTTTCGTTTATTCTTCGTTATTTTATTTTATTTCGTTTCATTTTTATTTTCTATTTTCTTTAAGTACTAATATATAGCTTTAAATAGGTGAGTTGTTTAATTTTGTTTAAAAAAAAAATGAAAAAAAAGGGGGAAAATTTTGTTCATGAATTTAGTTTGAACTAGAAATTAAGTTCATAGTATAATATAGATAATAAAATAAAATATTAACAAAAAAAATAAAAATAAATTGAAAATTGCAGGTTGCCGCCGGCGACGGGCGGCTGGACGACGGATTCCGGCGAGCAGCAGAAACGGCGACTAAAACGGCGAGGTGCAGGTCGACGGGGCACCTTCTGTCCGAAACGGCGAGCTGCCGGTCGCCGTTGGAGCTTCTGTCCGAAACGGCGACCAAAACGGCGAGCTGCCGGTTGCCGTTGGGTCTTCACGTGCTCAGGCTCCTATTCGCGCGCTGCCGGATTATCGAGAGCTCCCATTCGCGACGCCGGCGACGTGAGGAGCAGCAGTTCCGGCACGAGCAGGCGACGTGCAGCTGCCCCTGTTCAGACGGGGACGAGACGAGCAGCAGCCCTGTCGCGATTCCGGCGACGTTCAGCAGTTTTTTTTTTCGCGAGCAGCAGCCGTCGGAACGAGCGCAGCAACCCCTACCCCGACGACTGTGACGCCGGCAACGCTGCAGATTCCGGCAGCCTCCCCCATTCGCGATTCCGGCGGCGACCATCCTCCCCTGCGCGGATTCCAGCGACGGTGGCGCCGCCTCTGCCCATCCTTATGTCGGCAACGCGACGAGAAGGCAGCAGCAGCAGCCGGCGACGAGCAGCAGCAAGTCCGGCGCGAAATCCGGCGATCAGCTGCAAAAATCCGGCGGTGGCGGCTGGGCTTGGATCGGGCTTGATTCGGGCCCAGATCTAGGTCTGGGCCTGATTCGGGCCAGATCAGGGCCGGGCCGGGCCGAATTTTGCTATTAAAAAAAAAATTGTTAAAAATTTTTTTAAAAAAATTCTGAATTTTTTTAAAAATTCTAAAAAAATTTAAAATTTAAAAAAAATATATTTTACAATTTTTAAATGAATAATTTCTCCTCTCTCACCCTCTTTTCTTCTAATTTTTGTGCAAAAATTGTGAGGTTTCTAAAACAATAATGCTATTTGGCCATAATGTGGCCGGCCACACAACGGCATTTTTCATAATATACGTAATTTTAAAAATTGTAAATGATAACTATGATTTATTTATTTAATATTTTGATTTAAAAATAATTTTTACTCAAAAATTACATATTTTTCTCTTTTTTTTTTTCTAGATAAAAGGTAATAAATACTTTAAAATAGTAAAAATTATCAAATAATTAAAGAATTAATTTTAAAAAATACGTAAAAAATACGGAGTATTGCTTTTTGAGTTTTTTATAATCCATAAAAGTTTGGCATAAATATATAAATTATTTGATACTAAAAACAATAAAAAAAGTTAAATTATGGCCGGCCACATTATGGCCGAATAGCATCACTCTTTCTAAAATTCCTTGTGATTTTGTTACTCATAGTAAATTGTGAAGAAGATTTGTGGGGTGACGAAAGGGGGAGTATCAAGGAGAGGACAGGGGATTCGCCATCGAATGAGAAATTACGAGTGAGGGGTCCGTCTTGAGGCTCATCACATGGACATGGGAATCATTCCTCGTCTCATTCAAAACCTCAATAGCTTGGACATTTGTGAGTAGTAACTTAAATATCTTATGTATATTCGTCCCTCCAACCTTATTTTTGATTTTATTTTCAAAAATAAGTTTGGGGGAGGGGGATGGGATAAGATATTCAAGTTACTTTTTAATATTTCTTCAAGTTATTTTTATCGCATTTCTTTGTTTGTTTGTTTTAAATTTTTAGGTTTTTTAGGTTTTGTTTCGAGTGAATTGGTGGTGGAATTTTTGTGTATTAAAGGATGAGTTGTTTGGTGTGTTCAAGTGATGTTATGTACTTATAATTGGTATGGAGTTGCAAATGTGCAAAATCTTTGTAGTAATTTTTCAATAGCATCACTTGATTTGTAGGGCTTCTTGTTTTTCTTGTTAAATATCATGTTTATTACTCCATTGCTTTCAAGGGAGATGTCGATGATGATATTTGAGTGAAAATTGCATCATATTTTTGGAATTTCCCATGTATGTATTGAGCATGAAGTGGTTGCATAACATGATTAACTAGGAATGATTGATCTTAGGCACATGAACTCTAAACAAAAGCTTGTAAGGTTTGAGCCAAAACGTTGAATTAATAACGTTCTTTTTCTTTCTTGAGAGTTTGCCATGTATTGCATTGTTATCTTCTAGAACTTGCCTTTAATCTCGATCGAGGTTGCTATATGTGCTACTAGAACTTAGAAATGATTTTAGGCCCTCGCTTGTTAGCCTCATTATTCCCTAAACACTAACCAAATGAAATGTTAACTTTGTGGTCCCCCTTGAGCCTTTTAAGGCCTTGTTGCTAAACCGGATGAAAGGGGGTGAAGGTTGGTTAAGGGAATCTATTGAGAGGTTGTGAAGTAGTGGGATAACGAGGTTTGAGAAGTGTGATTGAAGAGGTCGTTTTGAGATAAGAATACTCCTATAAGCTCTAGAAAAAAAAAAAAAAAAAAGAAAGAAAAAAAAATGGAAGAGATGAGAATGGAGTTCTCACAAAAAAAAAAAAAAAATGAGTGAAAAAGAAAAGAAATAGTTTGAATAAAGATAGTTGTGAATGAGAGCATAAAGGCGTTATTCATGAATATTTGAGAAGCTTCAATCAAAGCTTGTGTATTAAAGAGTGTAAAGAAGTGACATGGTGAAGGTAGAAGGTGGAGATATTCACACTTGGAGTGGAAAGGAGAAGGTGAAAGTACTTAGGAGATTTCTTAATTACTTAGTGATTGGTGTATAAATGTTAGGATTTTCGTAATGTTTTTGAGTCCGTTTTCGTAATGTTTTCGTGTCTTTGTGTGTGTTTATGGCTATGATTTGTTTGTTTGGAGTTTTTGGGACTTGTAGGTGATTATGGATGAAAAGGAGCGGAAACGGGCCGAAAAGGAAGAAAAGACGACGATCGAGCGAACGAGGACAGATTCGTGATCTGGACGCCGTCCACATTGCCGTCCAAGTCCACGTCCAAAGCTGGACGGGCGTCCAGCGGATTGAAGCAAATTGAGCAGTGTTGAGAACTGGACGCCGTCCAGAATAAGTTGGTCGCCGTCCAACTCCGGCGGCCAGGCTGTTCTTTCCTTATATATCTAGGTTTTTACCTAGTATATATATTACATCCCTTGTACACGAATCTAAGACCTCTTTTAGCATATTTTAGCTTTAGTTTCCAGCACTTAAACACTTTTATTAGCTTTCTATTGTTCGGATCCGGATTCTTCGTTATTGCAATTTAATTCAAGACGTTTAATTTACTTCAAGTTCTTCGTTCTTCGTCTCAATTTTCGTAAGTTCTTTTATTGCTTTCGTTTACTTGTTTTAATTGCTTGCTTTCGTTTTAGATTCGTTTTCTTAATTGCTTCGTTTAAATTCCTTAGTTTAATTTCGTTCTTTCGATTTCTAGTTTAAAGTTTAGATTCGTTTCTCTAGTTTCGATTCTCTAGTTTTTCAAAGCTTTCAAAGTTAGATTAATTTTCTTTTAAATTTCCAGATTTATTTCATCATGTCTAGATTTATTTATGCTTCTATTTTTGCTTCCTTTATTGCTTTCTTTTCGATTTTTGCCTAGGTAGATTTATTGCTTTCTTCTAGTTTAATTTTCTATGTTTATTTAGTTCGATTTATTTCCAGCTTTTTAGATTAGATTTATTTGCTTTGATTTTAATTGCTTTGATTTATTTTATTTGCCTAGGATTTAAAACAAAAACCCCAAAAATCTTCTTTACTTGCTTTCCTAGATTTAGGCTAGATTAGGATTTACTACATAAGTGATTGCCCTGTTAAGTTTTCCTTGAGATTCGATACTTAGGTTTTACTTGCTAGTGCTACGATAGATTTCGTCTATTGCGAACACTTTTTAGTGAAATACTTAGCCTAAAAATCCCTACCTAAACCAATGTCCCCACATTACAAGCCTAAATAAAAGACTTAAATGATCTTAGTTTGAGTGCACAACCAAGCGATGGAGATCTTGAGATCTAGGGCAAGCTTATGGTAAGAGCGATGCATGCATGAGTTCGATGAGTGTAGACTTCCTACCATACACTTGAGAGAAAGATTGATACACTTACACTTAGAGAGGTTTGGAGTTTCATTATGCTTGAGTGATTGATTTCTTGGTTGAGAGTGTTGTGTGGTTGTGGATTGTTCAATGCACCTTGAGAGTTCCATGTTTGAAAAATGCTTTAATGAGTGAGCTTTGAGGCATCGATGATCTTGATTTGCATACCCATATGTGCTTATGTTCTTTGATTGTTTGTTCCATTGTCGGGATGAGCAATGGCTTAAGTTTGGGGGAGTTTGATAACCACATATTTAGCATGCTTTAGAGTGCGTCTCGATGCGTGTTTTGGTTAGGATATGTGTTTTAATGAATAGGAAATGATATGTTTTTACAATTTATACATTTTCTATATGCTTTGCGTTTTCTCTCAGTTTCCGTGCTAATTTCAGGTGCCGTGGCAATTTTCTAGGCACGTTTGACTTATCCTATGTCGAAGAGGATCGAGAGAGGAAGCCGTAGCACTTTTCGGATTAATTTTTCCGATGCCGGACGAGAGAGAACGAGCCAAAACCGTGAGAGCGAGCAAACTGTGAAATGTGGGCGGAAATGCACAAGTCAAACGGAAATGCACTAGTCAAACCTTTATTCAACTTTCCAGAAATTACAAATTTTACCCCACCTTTTCAACTCAAGTTTCTGTTATTTGCAATTTGACCCCAATTTGTGGGAAAACTATAAATAGCTAGTTATTTTCCTTATTTGGCATCTAACAACACTTGTAATTCATTTTGGCATTTTCTCTTAGAACCCTAGCTATTTCCCTCTTTCCTTTTTGGTATTTTCAAATATTTGTGGATGATCAAGCTTGGATATTGAAGATTTGTGGAGCATTTTAATTCCTTTTCATCGGGATCAAACTCCCGTTTCCCCCTCAAGACCCCGAGCCCGGCTCGAAGATTCCAGAGCCTTTGGAGTTGAAAGAGCTGCCATCGCATTTGAAATATGTGTTTTTAGAGGGAGGAAATCAAAAACCCGTAATCATCTCTTCTTCTTTGTCTCTTGCAGAGGAAGGAACTTTGGTGGGCATACTCAAGGCGAACAAGCTCGCTTTTGGATGGAGCTTGGCGGATATTCGAGGAATTAGCCCGGCCACGTGCATGCACCGCATCAATCTCGAAGAAGGCGCTCGCCCCAAACGAGATGGACAACGGAGGCTCAATCCAATGCTCATGGAGGTCGTGCGCAAGGAGATTTACAAGCTATTGGCGGAGGGTATTATCTATGCCATCGCCGATAGCGAGTGGGTTAGCCCGGTGCACGTCGTTCCAAAGAAGGGAGGAATCACGGTGTCGAAGAACGAGAAGGACGAGTTGGTCGCCTCGCGCCCGGTTACCGGTTGGAGGATGTGCATCGATTATAGGAAGCTCAATGCTTCCACCAAAAAGGACCACTTTCCTCTCCCTTTTATTGATCAAATGCTTGATAAGTGATAACCACATATTTAGCATGCTTTAGAGTGCATCTCGATGCGTGTTTTGGTTCGGATTTGTGCTTAAATGAATAGGAAATGATAGGTTTTTACAATTTATGCATTTTCTATATGCTTTGCGTTTTCTCTCGGTTTCCGTGCTAATTTCAGGTGTTGCGGCAATTTTCTGGGCAAGTTTGACTTATCCTATGTCGAAGAGGATCGAAATAGGAAGCCGTAGCACTTTGCGGATTAATTTTCCGATGTCGGACGAGAGAGAACGAGCCAAAACCGTGAGAGCGCGCAAACTGTGAAATGTGGGCGGAAAATGCACGGGTCAAACGAAAATGGACTAGTCAACCTTTCATTTAACTTTCCAGAAATTACAGATTTTACCCCACCTTCTCAACTTAAGTTCCTAGTATTTGCAATTTAGCCCAAATGTGTGGGAAAACTATAAATAGCTAGTTATTTTCCTTATTTGTCATCTAATTTCACTTGTAATTCATTGTGACACTTTCTCTTAGAACCCTAGCTATTTTCCCTCTTTCTCCTTTAGTATTTTCAAATATTGTTGAAGATTATGCTTGGAGTTTGAAGAGATTGTTGAAGATTTCTTCTCTACTTTTCATTCCTTGTCATTTTACATTATGTTTTTGCTTATTGTTCATGGTTTGATGCTTAGATCCATGCTAGGCTAGATCCATTGAGGATTCAAATGATGGATGGTGTGAATTAGGCTAGGATTTAATGGTTTTTGATGAGGATCTACCTTTCCTTTGAGTTGCCCTTGGATTTGATTGAATTTAATTGCATGAATGATTGACATCCATGAGTGCATACAAGGTGTTTGATGGAATGCCTAGGAAGCTTCCATTCATAGCACTTGGCATGAATCCTTGCTCATACTATCTAGTATTGATTTGCATTGCTCCTAGAAAGAATTATGTGAATTGATGTTAGATTAGTAGGCATTGTGCTTTTAGGAGTTGGTAACATGTTTAGAATGGTAAGCATGTTATTCAATCCACTAGTTATCAAGTCTTAGGAGGATGAGATAGCTTGATTTATGTAATAATGTCACTCAAAGGAATTAAAATGGTTTGATACATCACTTGCCTAGTCCTTAGCCTAATCACACCGGAAATCTTTTGAATCCTTGCTTGCTTTTATCGAATTTCTATTTCTTGCTCTTTTATTTGTTCTTTACATTGCTTGCCTTCATATTTTGCTTGTAATTTCATTTACTCATTTCTTGCCTAGTTATAAAACACCAAACTCATGACTATGTGCTTAGATAGTATGATAGAGACTACGTGAACTACTTGATTGTCTATCGATACATTCACTCCTTGTGGTTCGACCCGGACTACTAGCTAGTTCGGTTATTGTATTATTGATAGGCTAAAAATTAGCCGAGTCAATTTTTGGCGCCGTTGCCGGGGAGTGAATAGATTGATGATCAATAGTTTGTTTAGTTTCTTGTTGCTAATTTGAGCTTGTTTTTTTTTTTTTATAGATAGGATGGTATTGTGCTTGTTGATTCAAGCATTTTATTGGACTATTTTTGATTTCTTTATTGGTGTGCTTGATAGGTACACACTTCATAGATCCAAGGTTAAACATGTGGAATCTTTCGTTTTGGACTATGAGAAGAGAGAAAGAACTTCCAAAGAGCAAGATGTGAAAATCAATCGGGAAGTGGAAGTTCTTAGGAAGCAATTGGAGGTTATGGAAACAAGAATGGATGAGCAAAGGAGGAGAACTCAAGAGTTTCAGTTAACTCCTATAATTGAGATATTCCAACCTCTAAAAGCTAGTTATCAAGGAAGAGAATGGGGCACGGTTGATGCACCTAGCTTTGAGCTTAAACCGGGTTTGATTCGTTTGGTTCAAGCAAATCAATTTGGAGGAGAAGTCACCGAGGACCCAAATGATCATCTATACTCATTCCTTGAAATTTGTGATACCCTCAAGCTCGAAGGAGTGCCAAATGACACAATCCGGATGAGACTCTTCGGATTTTCACTTCGTGACCGGGCTAAAGAGTGGTTCAAAGGTCTCAATGGGAAGTTAATCAAATCATGGGAAGACCTATGCAAAGCCTTTCTCTCAAGATACTTTCCACCTTCCAAGGTACAACGCCTAATCTCGGAGATTTATCAATTTGCCCAACATGAGGATGAGACGATATTCGATGCTTGGGAGAGATTCCGTGAGCTCTTAAGGAAATGCCCTCCACATGGCCTAGATGAGAGTCGACAAATCTTCTTCTTCTATGGTGGTTTGAGTTCACAAACAAGAACTATTGTAGACGCTACCTCCGGAGGTTGCTTGCTAAATCGAGATGTGAAGGAAGCCATGAGGATTATTGAAGATATGGTTTCTAATTCTTTTCAATGGCATATGGAAAGGGTAAATTCAAAGAAAGATACCTCCATGTTGGATGATAAATATGAAGAGCTTGCTTCCCAAATTACCAACCTCAAGAAGGAGCATGAAGAGTTTAGAAAGGCGTTGATGGAAGCACGAGCTTGGCAAAGACCTAAGAATAGAGAGATTCTTGGCCAAGAAGAGGCGGTTCACATCAATCAACAACTTGTGGATGAGAATCAACTCCAATCTTGGAGTTATGAAGCTCCATCGATACTTCCATTTTCCATGCCTATTCATGAGCTTCAAGAGGAGTTAGACCCTATCTTGCCATACTCAATGGGGGATAAAGGTATCTCTCTTACTTTTCCTTCCCAAACTTCTATGGAGGATGGTGATTTGAGTGAGCGTAATGATGATATCATGGATAATACATCACTTCCTCTTGAGTTAAGATGTGAGGATCATGATGAGTTTGGGGGAGAGAAGTTAGATGATCTTGTGGAGAGTACTCTTCATGAAGAAGTTGTAGGGATGAGCATTGATAGGTTGGAAGAGTTCAAGAAGTTGGATGTCAATTCTCATTTGGTTAATTTGTTGAGTAGTATGCCAAATCATGAGAAATTCTTGGAGGATGTGGACAAGAGAAAGATGAGGATGGAGGATGACATGACCATTGAGCTATGATATAGGTGAAATTTACCTTGTTTTCATAGCCAAAAAGAGTCGATTTTGTGTCTCGATTTTATAGTATTGTCTATGTTTTATATGGTTTTTAGTATATGGGACAATATTATGCTTGTAGGTGTTTTTCTGTGTTTTCAGGCATAAATTGATGATAAATCGATGATAAAACCCCGAGACGAGAAAAGGCGTGAAGATCGAAGCTGAAAATCCAAGATTTGAGTTCGAGTGAAGGCCTCTCGATCGACCTCTCGATCGAGAGAGGTGTCGAGAGGTACCTTCTGCCGCAGCTTTCGATCGAGAGCAAAGATTGTACCCTCTCGATCGACCTCTCGATCGAGAGGTCTGTCGAGAGGTGCCCAGCCGGGAATTTTCTCCTTTTTTAATTATGACTCCTTTTTGGTCTAGGTTTTCCTTATGTAAATTTCTCCTATATATACTCCTACTCTAGCATTGTAAACCCTATCAAATAACCTAGCAAACACCTTATTATTTTACATACTTTCTAGCACACTTTTATTTTAGAGTTTTGTATTCAACATTTGAGCTTTTCAAGTTTATTCAAGATTCAAGTTTCGAAGTTCTTCGTGTTCAAGATTCAATTCCAAGTTTTTCTTACTCTTACTTTTAATTATGTTCTTTCAATCTTTTGTGTTTATGTCTACTTTAATTATGTCTAGCTAAATTCCTTAGTTGATTTTAGGGATTGAATGCCTAATTGAATTTATGTAAGTGTTTTTGTTTACAATTAGCCTTCCAATCTAGATGCATGTTTCATGGTGCTTATTCTCATGCATGGTTAACTGGCCATTAATTGTGTATGCATAATTATGTGTTTATGCCTTAATTGGATAATTGCATAATCGATCTCATGAAAGCATGATATAATAGTTTGATTTTCTTGATTGATAATTGAATTGTTATATGTTCATATATAATTGATTTGGTGTCTTAGTTGAACCTAGTTGATTATATTATTGGTACTTGTTCTATTTTGCACTTGATTCGATTCTTACAATTCGAAAGAATATTAGGATCTCGTTGGGTGACTACTTGCATTGCTTTAATTAGGGTGTAAGTTATATTTGCATGTATCACATTTAGATTGGATTAAAGTGGTTAATTGTATTCATTAATTATTTGCATATGTTTGATTAGGTAGGCTTCCCTAGAATCAACATTTTTCCTTATTTGTTCACTTTCCTTAATTATTTAATTGCTTGTGCCTTAAGTTGTTTAATTTTGACTAATTATTTTCCTGCACACTTTGTTTCCTTATTTGATTTAATTGAGTCTTTTTATTATTTGCCTAGTTTATAAATACCACATCTTAAAACCCTTAAAAGCCTAGACATCACATTTGTTCTTAAGTAGAGGTATTGTGTGTGTTTTCGACTTGTCAGTCCCTGTGGATACGATACTCGTGCTTCATTATATTACACCTATTTTGTGTGGTAGAAATAGTGCGATCAAGCTATCGAAGGGATGTAGTGCTAAACTACGATGAGAGTTCCCCAAAAAGGAAAGCAATCTTGGAGATTTCACAATTCCTTGTGAGATTGGTGGTCAAATGCTTAAAAATGTCTTGTGTGACATGGGCTCAAGAGTGAACGTGATGCCCCATCCTATCTTTGAAAGTTTGAAGATTGGAACTCTTATGCCCACCATGACTATACTTAAATTGGCGGATCGCTCTATCATAATTCCATGGGGAAAGGTAGACAATGTGCTTATCAAGGTTGGAAAGTTCATCTTTCCGGTGGACTTCTTCGTTCTTGACGTTGAAGAGGAGCATAACATTCCTTTGATCCTTGGTATGCCCTTTTTGTCTACAAGCCGAGCTTTGATGGATGTTTGTGATGGAAGCCTCACGTTCCGAGTTGATGAAGAGGAAGTGACATTCTATAAGCCGAAACTTGAGAATGAATTGCCAACTCCAAGAGAAAAGGTTCTAGTTCCAAGTCCCAAGAGAGGTGACATGATGATGAATGGAGTGAAGTTCCAAGAAAAGAGTGTCGATCCTTTACATGTGAGGTTTACAAGTTTTGGAGGTCAAGAGATAGCCTCGTTTGATGTCCCATGAGCTCCATTGAGGTATTGTCGAGCTAACGACGTTAAACAAGCGCTCGTTGGGAGGCACCCCAACACGTATCCTTTGTTTTCTCGTTTTCTTTAAGTTTTGGTTGAGTCGTTATATTCGAATAAGAGTTGAGAAGTGGGTTTGTTATGGAAAAATATTTCTAAGTGTTGGATGTTTCCTTATGCCTTAGAAAATTTTTGAGATTTTTCAAGTTGGCAATTTCATGCCTTAGAAAATTTTTGAGAATTTTCAAGTTTTGTATTCCAACACTTAGAAAAATTTTGAGGGTCTAAGTTCTAACTTTGTGCAGTTCGGCGGTAAAATCGAAAAAAAATAGCAAAACTTGTCGGAATTCGATTTCGTCGATTGCATTGTGTTCGGAGGACTCGAGAGTAGGGGGGAGGACCGACTCCCGT
The DNA here is from genome assembly GCA_024222315.1 of Thymus quinquecostatus. NCBI lineage: Eukaryota > Viridiplantae > Streptophyta > Magnoliopsida > Lamiales > Lamiaceae > Thymus > Thymus quinquecostatus. The sequence goes on along the minus strand of CM044164.1, from coordinate 14,771,379 downwards.
CCTGGTCCGGCCCGGGAAGGCCCGGGCCAAATCCGAGTACAGCGTGAACGGCGACCGAAAGTTGGGTCGCTGCGGGGGTCGCTGCAGCCACGGCGACCGAAAGTTGGGTCGCTGCCGGAGCCCGTTTTTCAGGCATTTCCACGGCGGTCAACCCTTTCCTCCCGGGTTTGACCGCCGTTGCCCCTTCTCCCCTATGCGATGTCTCGCCATTTCGCCTCGTTCTCCCTCATACGAACTCCGAATTGCATTCCGTCTTTTGCTATGGATTCCTCTTTCAACCCTCTACAACATAGCATAGTTTTGAGTAATTTTGTTGTTGGTTTTTTTTGGTGTAAATAAGTGGTCAAATTAGGGCTGAAACATGAGGAGGAAGCTATCTCAAATCATCCCCTTACATGAGCTTATTGTTCACCCCTTGAGCTATGCTTTGATATGTGATTACTAATATGTGAATTGAGATTGAATGTTGCTAGGGGGTGACAAAGAGAAGCAATGCATGAAGAAAGGAAAGGATTCAACTTAATCGAGCACGTACCGGAATGAGCAACATTGAATGTAATGTGCATCGCAAGCTTGGACTTTTGTGAGTGTAGTTTAAATTCCTTATTATTCTTCCCTCCAAACTCATTTTAGAATTTGCTTCTAAAATAAGTTTGGGGGAGGGGGGTAGGATAAGGTCTTTAAACTACTCTCTTCGGTTTTTCATTAAAGTTGCGATTTTTAAGCTTGTATTTGCTTGATGAAGTTGATTGTGCTTAATTGGATGCTTGAGAGGGATGAATTTGAGAGTGTGTGGAATGGATTGTGTGTGGTGGAGTTTTGAGGAGAAGAAAATTTGGAAAGAAATTTTGGAATTTGAAAGGGTTTGTGCAAATAATTCAAGTGATGTTTTCATGCTTTATATGGGTGCTTAATTGCGTAGGTGCAAAATTTTTCAAGTTTCATTTCAAAAGCATCACTTGAGTTATAGTGTTTTTTGTTCACATGGTTAGATATTGTGGTTATCGCTCCTCTGCTTTCAAGAGAGATGTCGATGATGAAGTTGAGCGAAAAAAAAAATGCATCACATTTTTGGGATTTCTCATGTGTGTTTTGAGCATGAAATGATTGCATAACATGATTAACTAGGAATGATTGATCTTAGGCACATGAACTCTAAACAAAAGCTTGTGAGATTTGGGCCAAAACGTTGCATCAATAACGTTACTTTTTCTTTCTTGTGAGTTTGCCATGTATTGCATTGTTATCTTCTAGAACTTGCCTTTAATCTCGATCGAGGTTGCTATATGTGTCATGAGAACTTAAAAATGATTTTAGGCCCTCACTTGTTAGCCTCATTATTCCCTAAACACTAACCAAATGAAACGTTAACTTTGTGGTCCCCCTTGAGCCTTTGAAGCCTTGGTTGCTAAACCGGATGAAAGGGGGTGAAGGTTGGTTAAGGGAATCCATTGGGAGGTTGTGAAGTAGTGAGAAAGCGAGGTTTGAGTAGTTTGATTGAAGAGGTCGTTTTGAGATAAGAATACTCCTATGAGCTCTAATGAAAAAAAAAAAAAGAGAAAAAGAAAAAAAAATGAAGGAAATGAGAATGAAATTCTCACACAAAAGAAAAAAAAAATTATGAGAAAAGAAAAGAAAGAGTTTGAATAAAGTTAGTTGTGTTATGAGAGCATAAAGGAGTCATTCATGAATATTTAGAAGCTTCAATCAAACTTGGGTGTTTAAGAGTGTACAAGAGGTGAAATGGTGAAGGTAGAAGGTGGAGAAATTCACACTTGGAGTGGAAAAGAGAAGGTGAAAGTACTTAGGAAATTTCTTAGTCACTTAGCCTAAAAATCCCTACCTAAACCAATGTCCCCACATTACAAGCCTAAATTAAAGACCTAATTGATCTTAGTTCAAGTGCACAACCAAGCGATGGAGATCTTGAGATTTAGGGCAAGCTTATGGTAAGAGCAATGCATGCATGAGTTCGATGAGTGTAAATTTCCAACCATACACTTGAGAGAAAGAGTGATACACTTGCATCTAGAGAGGTTTGGAGTTACATTATGCTTGAGTGATTGATTTCTTGGTTGAGAGTGTTATGTGATTGTGGATTGTTAAATACACCTTGGGAGTTCCATGTTCAAAAATGCTTTATTGAGTGAGTATTTTGAGGCATCGATGATCTTGATTAGCATACCCATATGTGCTTATGTTCTTTGATTGTTCGTTCCATTGTCGGGACGAGCAATGGCTTAAGTTTGGGGGAGTTTGATAACCACATATTTAGCATGCTTTAGAGTGCGTCTCAATGCGTGTTTTGGTTCGGATTTGTGCTTAAATGAATAGGAAATGATAGGTTTTTACAATTTATGCATTTTCTATATGCTTTGCGTTTTCTCTCGGTTTCCGTGCTGATTTCAGGTGTTGCGGCAATTTTCTGGGCAAGTTTGACTTATCCTATGTCGAAGAGGATCGAAATAGGAAGCCGTAGCACTTTGCGGATTAATTTTCCGATGTCGGACGAGAGAGAACGAGCCAAAACCGTGAGAGCGCGCAAACTGTGAAATGTGGGCGGAAAATGCACGGGTCAAACGAAAATGGACTAGTCAACCTTTCATTTAACTTTCCAGAAATTACAGATTTTACCCCACCTTCTCAACTTAAGTTCCTAGTATTTGCAATTTAGCCCAAATGTGTGGGAAAACTATAAATAGCTAGTTATTTTCCTTATTTGTCATCTAATTTCACTTGTAATTCATTGTGACACTTTCTCTTAGAACCCTAGCTATTTTCCCTCTTTCTCCTTTAGTATTTTCAAATATTGTTGAAGATTATGCTTGGAGTTTGAAGAGATTGTTGAAGATTTCTTCTCTACTTTTCATTCCTTGTCATTTTACATTATGTTTTTGCTTATTGTTCATGGTTTGATGCTTAGATCCATGCTAGGCTAGATCCATTGAGGATTCAAATGATGGATGGTGTGAATTAGGCTAGGATTTAATGGTTTTTGATGAGGATCTACCTTTCCTTTGAGTTGCCCTTGGATTTGATTGAATTTAATTGCATGAATGATTGACATCCATGAGTGCATACAAGGTGTTTGATGGAATGCCTAGGAAGCTTCCATTCATAGCACTTGGCATGAATCCTTGCTCATACTATCTAGTATTGATTTTGCATTGCTCCTAGAAAGAATTATGTGAATTGATGTTAGATTAGTAGGCATTGTGCTTTTAGGAGTTGGTAACATGTTTAGAATGGTAAGCATGTTATTCAATCCACTAGTTATCAAGTCTTAGGAGGATGAGATAGCTTGATTTATGTAATAATGCCACTCAAAGGAATTAAAATGGTTTGATACATCACTTGCCTAGTCCTTAGCCTAATCACACCCGGAAATCATTTGAATCCTTGCTTGCTTTTATCGAATTTCTATTTCTTGCTCTTTTATTTGTTCTTTACATTGCTTGCCTTCATATTTTGCTTGTTATTTCATTTACTCATTACTTGCCTAGTTATAAAACACCAAACTCATGACTATGTGCTTAGATAGTATGATAGAGACTACGTGAACTACTTGATTGTCTATCGATACATTCACTCCTTGTGGTTCGACCCGGACTACTAGCTAGTTCGGTTATTGTATTATTGATAGGCTAGAAATTAGCCGAGTCAATAAGTTAGTCGGGCAGGAATTTTATTGTTTTCTAGATGGCTTGTCAGGTTACTACCAAATTGCGATAGCTCCGGAGGATCAAGCAAAGACGGCCTTCACAAGCCCTTTTGGGACCTACGCTTATAGGAGGATGCCATTTGGTCTCTGCAACGCACCGGGTACGTTCCAAAGATGCATGATGTCTATTTTTTCGGAATTTATCGGTGACTTTGTTGAGATTTTCATGGATGATTTTTCTGTTTTTGGGTCGTCTTTTCATGATTGCTTGATGAAAATAGAGAGAGTCCTTAAGAGATGCATTGAGAGTGGTCTTACTTTGAGTTGGACATATAGTCTCGAGTAAAGGTATAGAGGTCGACAAAGCGAAAGTGGAGGTAATTGAAAAATTGCCACCACCTAGTGATGTCAAAGGTATTAGGAGTTTCCTTGGTCATGCGGGCTTTTATAGACGATTTATTAAGGATTTTTCTAAAATTAGCCAACCTCTTTGTCGTTTACTTGCTCAAGATGTGCCTTTCCACTTTGATGATTCTTGTATGCATGCTTTTCTCACTTTAAAAGAAAAACTCATCTCCGCTCCCGTTGTAGTTGGACCCGATTGGTCATTGCCTTTTGAAATTATGTGTGATGCTTCTAATAATGTCGTAGGGGCTGTTTTGGGTCAAAGAGTCGATAAGATGCTTCGTGTGATTTACTATGCTAGTTTAACTCTTAACTCGGCTCAAATGAATTACACCACCACCGAACAAGAGATGCTTGCCGTTGTTTTTGCCTTGGATAAATTTAGATCTTACATCATAGGGTCTAAGGTGATTATCTATAGTGATCATGGTGCTCTTAAACATCTTTTGACTAAAGCCCAAGCAAAACCTAGGTTGATTAGATGAGTCTTATTATTACAAGAATTTGATATTGAGATTCGTGATAGAAAAGGTAGTGATAATCTTGTGGCCGACCATCTCTCTCGTCTTGATTCACCTCCCCCTTATGCTTCTCTTGATGATATTTGTGATTCTTTTCCTTTTGAGAATGTTAATGAAGTGGATGTTACTCCTTGGTTTGCCGATATTGCTAATTACTTGGCCGATAAGGACACTAAACCCGTCCTTAACGCTCAAGAAGAGAAAAGGTTTCTTCGTTTGTGTAGGCAATACTATTGGGAGGACCCTCACTTATTCAAGCTTGGGAAGGACGAGGTGATTCGAAGGTGCGTTCCCAACCACGAGCAAGCCGAGGTGTTGCGACATTGTCACGAGGAACCGAGTGGAGGCCATTTTGGTGGGCAAAAGACTGCACATAAGGTACTTCAAAGTGGGCTATATTGGCCCACTCTTTTTAAGGATGCCCAAGCCTTCTACCTTTCTTGTGATCGTTGTCAACGTGTTGGCTCGATTAGTCGGCGCAATGAGATGCCTTTGAATCCTATCTTGGTGGTTGAGGTATTTGATGTATGGGGAATTGATTTTATGGGTCCTTTTCCCAAGTCTCATGGATTCGAATATATTTTACTTGCCGTTGATTACGTGTCTAAGTGGGTAGAAGCCATACCCACGAAGACATGTGATTCTCACGTTGGTCTTGAAGTTTGTGCAGGAAAATATTTTGTGTAGGTTTGGTGACTAGAGCTAATTTCTAGCCTATCAATAATACAATAACCGAACTAGCTAGTAGTCCGGGTCGAACCACAAGGAGTGAATGTATCGATAGACAATCAAGTAGTTCACGTAGTCTCTATCATACTATCTAAGCACATAGTCATGAGTTTGGTGTTTTATAACTAGGCAAGTAATGAGTGAATGAAATAACAAGCAAAATATGAAGGCAAGCAATGTAAAGAACAAATAAAAGAGCAAGTAATAGAAATTCGATAAAAGCAAGCAAGGATTCAAATGATTTCCGGTGTGATTAGGCTAAGGACTAGGCAAGTGATGTATCAAACCATTTTAATTCCTTTGAGTGGCATTATTACATAAATCAAGCTATCTCATCCTCCTAAGACTTGATAACTAGTGGATTGAATAACATGCTTACCACTCTAAACATATTACCAACTCCTAAAAGCACAATGCCTACTAATCTAACATCAATTCACATAATTCTTTCTAGGAGCAATGCAAATCAATACTAGATAATATGAGCAAGGATTCATGCCAAGTGCTATGAATGGAAGCTTCCTAGGCATTCCATCAAACACCTTGTATGCACTCATGGTTGTCAATCATTCATGCAATTAAATCCAATCAAATCCAAGGGCAACTCAAAGGAAAGGTAGATCCACATCAAAAGCCATTAAATCCTAGCCTAATTCACACCATCCATCATTTGAAGCCTCAATGGATCTAGCCTAGCATGGATCTAAGCATCAAACCATCAACAACAAGTAAAAGCATAATGAAAATGACAAGAGAAGAAAATAGAGAAGAAATCTTCAACAATATCTTCAATCTCCAAGCATAATCTTCAACAATATTTGAAAATACCAAAAAGGAAAGAGGGAAATAGCTAGGGTTCTAAGAGAAAGTGCTCAATTGAATTACAAGTGAAATTCGTTACCAAATGAGAAAAATATCTAGCTATTTATAGTCTTCCCACACATTTGGACTAAATTGCAAATACTAGAAACTTAAGTTGAGAAGGTGGGGTAAAATCTGTAATTTCTGGAAAGTTAAGTGAAGGGTTGACTAGTTCATTTTCGGTTGACTCGTGTGTTTTCCGCCCACATTTGACAGTTTGCGCGCTCTCACGGTTTTGGCTCGTTCTCTCTCGTCCGGCATCGGAAAATTAATCCGCAAAGTGCTACGGCTTCCTCTTTCGATCCTATTCGACATAGGATAAGCCAAACTCGCCCAGAAAATCGCTGTAACACCTGAAAACAGCACGGAAACCGAGGAGAACATGCAAAGCATCTAGAAAATGACTAAATTGTAAAAACCTATCATTCCCTATTCATTTAAGCACCAATCCGAACCAAAACATGCATCGAGACGCACTCTAAAGCATGCTAAATATGTGGTTATCATTTGGTTTCCCTCGTGTGATCATTAGTGATGGGGGAAAGCATTTTTGCAACAAATTGTTCGCCAAGCTCATGAAGAAGAACGCCATCACACACAAGGTGGCGACTCCCTATCATCCACAAACTTCGGGACAAGCGGAAACGAGCAATCGGCAAATCAAAGGGATCCTCGAGAAGACGGTGAAACCATCAAGGAAGGATTGGGCCGACAAATTGAACGACGCTCTTTGGGCATATCGCACGGCGTACAAAGGCGTGCTTGGGATGAGTCCCTATAGGCTCGTCTATGGTAAGTCGTGCCATTTGCCCGTTGAGATTGAGTTCAAGGCATATTGGGCTCTCAAGCGCATCAACTTCGACCTCGACGATGCTCACGATTGGAGAATTTTGCAAATGGAGGAGCTTGACGAGCTAAGGAACGAGGCCTACGACAATGCCAAGATCTACAAGGACAAGGTGAAGCGTCTACATGATAGACGAATAGCCTACAAGGAGTTCAAACCCGGAATGAAGGTACTTCTCTTTCACTCTCGTCTTCGATTATTTCCGGGTAAGCTAAAGTCTAGGTGGGGAGGTCCATACACGGTGGTGCAAGTGTTCCCTCATGGTGCAGTCGAGATCAAGAACGAGGATTCGGGATACATCTTCTCGGTCAACAGGCAACGATTGAAGCCGTACATTGAGGGGTCGACGTTGCCTCAAACGGTGGAGACGATTCTAATCTCCGACCCCCCACTTTCCTCTTGAGTATTTGGTACGTCAAGCTAATGACGATAAACAAGCGCTTGGTGGGAGGCAACCCACGTAAAAAAAAAATATATAAATTTGTAGTTTAGGTTTCATTTTTTGTTATTTTCGTATTTTCGTTTCTTTTCTTTTTGGTTTTTCGTGCAGGGATTGATATATAAGGATTGGCGAGAAGAGAAGTCGAGACGAGGATCAAAACACAATTTTTGGGCAGTCTCGAGAGTTGGACGCCGTCCAACTCGAAGCTGGACGCCGTCCAACTAACTACGTCGCAACTCTCAGTGCTGAGTTGGACGCCGTCCAACTTGAGTTGGACGGCCGTCCAACCCCGAACGGGCTCCTATCCTCTCGAATTCAAAATTGTGCAATAGCTTAACCTAATTGTCTCATCCTTCCTCTCTCACGACTCTCTCTCTCTCAATTGCAAATTGCAGCCTGACCCATCCCTGTTGCTGTCCAATTCTGGCCGCCGCCGCCGCTCTTCGCTGCTGCTGCCACCGCCGCGTGTGTTGCTGCTGTTATCGCTGTCCTTCTTTGCTGCCCCGCCGTCGCCCGTATTCGACGCCGCAGAGTTCACAGCCGCCACCAGACTCCAGCCGTTCAACGCCGTCGCCGTTACAGCGCTCAGCCACCGCCGTTCGTCGCGCCGTCGCGAACCAGCCCACGCCCAGTTTCACCTTGGACGCCGTCCAGAATCGCCTGCTGTTCTGGCGCGATTCGTCTCGTTTTCGCCCGTTCTCATCCCGGATTCATTCTCCAGCCTTCCCACTTCAACCATGGCACGTGGTAATGCGTTCAACAATGCTTGAATCAACCGTCTCGAGGCCGATCGACCCACCGGAGCCGCACCGCAGCAACTAGGTATACTACGAGGCGTTCCGTTTTCCACTGAACGGATCGCCACGACCCACCTTTATCTTCGTTTACATGAATTTGATATTAGGCCTCCTAGGCATTATCGTATGAATTTTCTTCGTAATTTTCCTGTGTGGAGTACACTTAGAGGGTATCTGAATTGTTTAGGATTGTCTACTTTGGTTTCGAATGCTTGGGATGGCCATACTAGCCTTTGTTTGGAGATGTGTTGTAGTTTTAGGTTGGAATTGAATGAGGGAGAGGAGTTATGCGTGTTTTGTACTGTTGATGGTGAATTGGTAGAAATCACTAGGGCTGTTATGAATGAGGTTTTTGGATTCCAAAATGATGAGGATTTGGTTGAATTCGTGCCTTCAAACTTTGATGTGGCTGCTGCTTGGTATGAACTGTCGGGGGTAGCAAATTATAAGACTTCGGGGGGTTCCGAGTGCATTTTTTGTGATGATGCTTTACTTATTCTTCACCGTTTCTTGTCGTGCATGATTACTGCTAAGAAGGAACACAGTAAAGTTAACGCTGTTGAGATTTATTTGCTTACTTGTGCTCGAAATGGTACTCGTGTTGGTTTGGCCCCTTTTATTTGGGCTCAGTTGGCTAACGTGCAAAACAAGAGGGGTGCACACCCTACTTTGAGTTACATTGCCACAGGTCTAGCTCGCCACTTCAGAGTCGATGTTGCACAATGTGAAGGGCTAACCCCGAGCCAAGAGATCACCCCTTCCGACTTCATCAAGGCACATCTCCTGATTTCTCCGACCGAGTTCGTCCCTGTGCAAGAGCGCCCTTCGGTGAAAGCTCATTACAGAAATCTTAGACAACGAGGGATTGTACACGAGGAGGAGCAAGCCCACGAGGCCGGAGGTGACGATGAAGAGGGAGGTGGTGATGAAGAAGAGCAGCAAGAAGAGCAACAAGAGGAGCACCAAGAGGTCCCGGCCGATGACGACCTCCTAGCGCACCACTTTCACCGCCGCGATCGTGTTCGAGGCCGTCGAGCCATGGAGGCCGAGACTCCCCCGTATTGGGCTGAGTTTCGAGGCGATTTTACACACTTTCAACAAGGTGTGTTTGATCGTTTCGACTCATTGACTACCCAAATGACGGGCTTGTCTACCCAAGTGTCGGGCTTGGATAGGAGGGTGTCCAACATCGAGAGCCATTTGATACGATACACCGACTTCTCGATTGGCTCTACCTCCGCTTCACCGAACCCGAATGATCCCCGCTATTGGTCTCCCCATGATCCCCGATGGAATGATCCACGGTTCGGAGGTCCTTTCAACTAATCTTAGCCTTGTTTTTGTGTCTTTTCATTTGGTTTTGAGTCTTTTGCTTCGTTTTTCTTTATTTTGTGCAATTTTACGCTTTGGTATTGTGTTTTGTGTTTGCTTTGTAGGTACTACTTGGAATTTCTCGGGATTTCAAGTGTATTGGTCGACATTGTGCGATAAGTTCCTTCTATCCCTTCCTTTTTATTTTCTAGCAATGAGGTCATTGCTTGATTCTAAGTGTGTGTGTGTGGGGGGGGGGGGGGGGGGGGGGGGGGTCTTTGAAACTTTGACATAATGTGTTTAATTTTGTTGAGTCTTAGGAGTTAATTGATCAAATGAGCATGTGATGATAGTATTGTGGATTTGGCCGATGATAGAAAATTTTTGTTGATTTTTGGAGAAAAAAATAAATTCATGATCTTTATTATGCATTGAACCTTGGCGAAGCGACGCATTTTATTCATTGAATTGAAGTATGCTATGATGTCGGGAACTAGTTAGTTTGAACCCTTGAGAATTGAGCTATTTGTGCATATTTATGCCTATTCTTTAATTGAGTGATCATGCATGCTTCGTTGTTTCTAGAACTTGCCTTGTTTCTCCATCAAGACCTTAGTATATTTACGAACTAGGAGATGATCTTAGGCCATTCTTTCGTAGCCACATGATTCCTATACACTAACCTTGTTCATAATCCTTTGTTTACCCCTTTTGAGCCTTTATTAGCCGTTCTTTGTGAAACCGGATGATAGGAGGTTTGGATGATTATGGGTATCCTTAGTTGTAGTTGGTGATATGGAAGGAGATAATTGGAAAATATTTGTTGTGGTGTAGAAGGAGAGAAAGAGAAGAAATTTTAGATGCTTGTTTAAGTGTAGTTAGCTATCCCTATGAGCTTAGAAGAAGAAAAAAAGAAAAAAAAAAAAGAAAAAAAGAGATGAGAAAAAAATAGAGCATTTGTTCAACATTAGAAAGAACATTTATTAATTGAGCTCTAGAAAAAAAAAAAAAAAGAAAAGAAAAAGAGAAAAAAAAAAAAAAAAAAAAAAAAAAAGAAAAAGCATAAGGGGATAGTTAGCTTTGATTTGTGTAGTTGATATTTTAGCATCTTTGAGTTTGTATTTGGTGTGTTGGAGGGTAGAAGATGGAGATAAAAATCCATACTTTGGTTGGAGTTGAAAAAGAGGTTGATGATTTAGAGCATTTTGAGTCACTTAACCTATATATTCCCTACCTTAACCAATGTCCCTACATTACAAGCTTATATAAAGACCTTTTTGATCCTAGTTTGTATGTATTACATTGGGTGGAGATGTTGAGATTGAAGGCAAGCCTATGGTAAACATGTTGCATTGCATTGATGTTGAGTGAACCCTCTTGATGTGCATTATATTACATCTTTTCTTTGAGAGAGTTGAGTGTTCACTTTCATATACAAAATTTCACATGTTGGAGAGTGTTCTTTGATGGATTAGCATACTTTGAATTAGTTGAGTAAATTGTGTTGATTGATGCTAAGGTTGTGTGCATAGTTTTGATCATGATCATGAGAGTTTGTTTTCGAAAAGTTTTGAGGCCTATATAGTTCACAATACTTGAGTCTATTGTTTATTTTGTTTTGCTTGAGGACAAGCAAAGGTCTAAGTGTGGGGGATTGTGATTGGTGTATAAATGTTAGGATTTTCGTAATGTTTTTGAGTCCGTTTTCGTAATGTTTTCGTGTCTTTGTGTGTGTTTATGGCTATGATTTGTTTGTTTGGAGTTTTTGGGACTTGTAGGTGATTATGAATGAAAAAGGAGCGGAAACGGGCCGAAAAGGAAGAAAAGACGACGATCGAGCGAACGAGGACAGATTCGTGATCTGGACGCCGTCCACATTGCCGTCCAAGTCCACGTCCAAAGCTGGACGGGCGTCCAGCGGATTGAAGCAAATTGAGCAGTGTTGAGAACTGGACGCCGTCCAGAATAAGTTGGACGCCGTCCAACTCCGGCGGCCAGGCTGTTCTTTCCTTATATATCTAGGTTTTTACCTAGTATATATATTACATCCCTTGTACACGAATCTAAGACATCTTTTAGCATATTTTAGCTTTAGTTTCCTGCACTTAAACACTTTTATTAGCTTTCTATTGTTCGGATCCGAATTCTTCGTTAATGCAATTTAATTCAAGACGTTTAATTTACTTCAAGTTCTTCGTTCTTCGTCTCAATTTTCGTAAGTTCTTTTATTGCTTTCGTTTACTTGTTTTAATTGCTTGCTTTCGTTTTAGATTCGTTTTCTTAATTGCTTCGTTTAAATTCCTTAGTTTAATTTCGTTCTTTCGATTTCTAGTTTAAAGTTTAGATTCGTTTCTCTAGTTTCGATTCTCTAGTTTTTCAAAGCTTTCAAAGTTAGATTAATTTTCTTTTAAATTTCTAGATTTATTTCATCATGTCTAGATTTATTTATGCTTCTATTTTTGCTTCCTTTATTGCTTTCTTTTCGATTTTTGCCTAGGTAGATTTATTGCTTTATTCTAGTTTAATTTTCTAAGTTTATTTAGTTCGATTTATTTCCAGCTTTTTAGATTAGATTTATTTGCTTTGAGTTTAATTGCTTTGATTTATTTTATTTGCCTAGGATTTAAAACAAAAACCCCAAAAATCTTCTTTACTTGCTTTCCTAGATTTAGGCTAGATTAGGATTTACTACATAAGTGATTGCCCTGTTAAGTTTTCCTTGAGATTCGATACTTAGGTTTTACTTGCTAGTGCTACGATAGATTTCGTCTATTGCGAACACTTTTTAGTGAAATACTTAGCCTAAAAATCCCTACCTAAACCAATGTCCCCACATTACAAGCCTAAATAAAAGACCTAAATGATCTTAGTTTGAGTGCACAACCAAGCGATGGAGATCTTGAGATCTAGGGCAAGCTTATGGTAAGAGCGATGCATGCATGAGTTCGATGAGTGTAGACTTCCTACCATACACTTGAGAGAAAGAGTGATACACTTACACATAGAGAGGTTTGGAGTTTCATTATGCTTGAGTGATTGATTTCTTGGTTGAGAGTGTTGTGTGGTTGTGGATTGTTCAATGCACCTTGAGAGTTCCATGTTTGAAAATGCTTTAATGAGTGAGCTTTGAGGCATCGATGATCTTGATTTGCATACCCATATGTGCTTATGTTCTTTGATTGTTTGTTCCATTGTCGGGATGAGCAATGGCTTAAGTTTGGGGGAGTTTGATAACCACATATTTAGCATGCTTTAGAGTGCGTCTCGATGCGTGTTTTGGTTAGGATATGTGTTTTAATGAATAGGAAATGATATGTTTTTACAATTTATACATTTTCTATATGCTTTGCGTTTTCTCTCAGTTTCCGTGCTAATTTCAGGTGCCGTGGCAATTTTCTAGGCACATTTGACTTATCCTATGTCGAAGAGGATCGAGAGAGGAAGCCGTAGCACTTTGCGGATTAATTTTCCGATTCTGGACGAGAGAGAACGAGCCAAAACCGTGAGAGCGCGCAAACTGTGAAATGTGGGCGGAAATGCACAAGTCAAACGGAAATGCACTAGTCAAACCTTTATTCAACTTTCCAGAAATTACAAATTTTACCCCACCTTCTCAACTCAAGTTTCTGTTATTTGCAATTTGACCCCAATTTGTGGGAAAACTATAAATAGCTAGTTATTTTCCTTATTTGGCATCTAACAACACTTGTAATTCATTTTGGCATTTTCTCTTAGAACCCTAGCTATTTCCCTCTTTCCTTTTTGGTATTTTCAAATATTTGTGAATGATCAAGCTTGGATATTGAAGATTTGTGGAGCATTTTAATTCCTTTTCATTTCCTTGTTATTTCTATTATGATTTCTCTTGTTTTTGATGGTTTAATTGCAAGATCTATGGCTAGCTAAGTTTGCATATGGCTCCAAGTAATGGATAATTTGATGTAGATGATAGGTGTTAGATTCTAGGATGTTGATCTACCTTCCTCTTGGATTGCCTATGGATTGGGACTTTAATTTGAATGCATGAATAATTGATCACTAGGAGTGCATCTAAGGTGTTTGAGGGAATGCCTGGTAAGCTTCCTTTCATAGCACTTGGCATCAATCCATACCCATATCACTTGATTTCATCTCATATAGTTCCTAGAAAGAATTAGATGGGTTGGATGAAAGTTGTTAGGTTATCTTAGACTAATTTGAGCTATTTGGAGTTGATAGAGTATTTAAAGGCTTAGAAAGCATTTGTTGCTCTATTGATCCACTTGTTAATCACCCTAGTAAGGTAGGTTAGCATATATGATATAAGAAACCATTCAAGGTGGATTAAATTAGTTTGAAGCATCTAGATTCTAAAACCTTCATCATCATCATATTGGAAATCACTTGGATCCATGCCTTTTACTATTGTTGATTCTTCACATTTGCATTCTACTTGTCTTGTTTACTTTACATTGTTGAGTTTACATTCCACTTTACTCTTTGTCTAGCTTAGTTAAAAAACCAAATCATGAATGTGTGCTTAGATAGTATGATAGAGACTACGTGAACTAATTGATTTGCTATTGCCATATTCACTCCTTGTGGTTCGACTCGGACTACTAGCTAGTTCGGTATTATTGCTAGGCTAGAAATTAGCTTAGTCAGACTCGCTTGACCCAAATTAGGGTTAATTGAAGCGATGCAAATTTCAAGGTGGGGGAGGAATGGTTAGACATTCGGCAGCTCAACTCAATGAAGAGTGAGTAAGGAATGAACATTTATCCACGATGAAGGAGATGAGAAGACATGCTCCTCTTCGGCGGAAAGATGGGAAGAGGACGCAAGGTCTAGGTGCCAGCCCTGCCTAAGCTTTCACCATTTTTACATGGGAAGGCCCGATACAAGACCCCACAACCGTTCTAGAAACGGCACTTGCGAGTGTTTATACCCATTCGCTTGGAATCCTAGGCTAGGTAGCAGCTTTCCTTGCTCACTTTGGAAGTAGCCTGCTCCGAGAGCAAACAATAGTTCCCCCTTAACCAATGGCTTAACTATAAGCGGGTAGGGAGCGTCTTCCAACACTCCACCTTTCTCCACCTTATTTCTCCTTCTTCAAGCGAGTGGAAATTGAAGTGACTCGCTTGAGTTGGTGAAGATCCGAAGCGAGTGACGCTTTAAGGACAAGCAACCACTCCTTCGTGCATCCTGGATCTAGCACTCTTCACCAGGGTCTAGCAACCCTAATTCCATGCATAGCTGATTGAAACGAGACTCAGCTAGAGGCTTGGTGAGGATATCTGCTCGCTGGAGATCTGTATGGATTTTCTCGAGCTTGATATCTTTATTCTCGACATGATCACGAATGAAGTGATGTCGGATCTCCACGTGCTTGCATCTGGTGTGAAGCACTGGATTCTGCGAGATGCATATAGCACTGTTGTTGTCACAGAAGATTGGAATCTCATTCGCTTCAACTCTGTAGTCCTTCAACTGCTGACGGAGCCATAGAATTTGTGAACAGCAGCTTCCAGCGGCCATATATTCGGCTTCAGTCGTTGAAACTGGTTTGTTTCTTCGAGAACCATGAGATCAGCTTGCTTCCCAAGAACTGACACGTGCCCAAAGTTTATTTCCTATCAATTCGGCATCCTCCATAGTCAGCATCTGAATATCCCGTGAGCTCCAAATTATCTTCAGCTGGATACCACAGCCCCATGTTGACGGTGCCCTTGAGATAGCGAAGGATTCGCTTGGCAGCTTCAAGATGGTTGTGCTTGGGATTGCTTTGGAAGCGATCACATACTCCAACTGCATACGCTATATCTGGCCTGCTTGCAGTGAGATATAGAAGGGATCCGATCAAAGCTCGGTAGTCTGTAGCATCCACAGACTTCCTATCTAGGTCTGGCTCCATCTTCCAGTTGGTGTTCGTATGGATTGATAGGGACTAGCATCAGCTTTACTAATACAAATAACTCAAATCGATAAGAGGGCAAGCCTCCATAATCTTAAGGTATCACCTCGGAGAAGAATTAACATTAGCAATGATATGTAATAACAGTCAAAGCCACTTCCCTAAAGAAGTAGATGCTGCCCTAACACAGAGACCTTACCAAGCTAAAAAGGTATGATAAGTTCTAGATAGAACTGGCCTTAAGATCATCACTAAGAGAGGTAAATATTGGTTCTGGTAAGGATCGACAGAAGCTGCTCTGCGCAACAGCATATTATCAAAAGATTTGATAGGCCTCAGAGGTCCAGTACAATTATAAGGCATGTTTTAGGCAGAAGCCCGAGGTTCTATCTCCTCTCAGAAGCTATATGGGATCTGTTGGCATCTGTCTAGAGCAAAGGATCTGACTGATTCCATAGGCACCTGGCAGGAACCAAGGTTCTGTGCAACACGCAGCCCGCGTGACTCTACGTACTCTAGAGTGAGGACCACCACATTCATGATGGAGGAAATCTTGTCCCCATGGGAATTCCTTTTCTGTCCTTTCCTCACACGAATGTTCACCTTTTCACCCCCTCTATATCTATAAATACTAAGTGAGCGCACACCCTTCATCATCATAATCACAACTCAACTCTCCATACAAACACTCACTCTCGCGTACTGTTTCATTCATTTACATACTACTCCACGAGCTCCTTTGAGCTCGAGCAGTCCAGGCTTCCGAAGCCTTCTTCCAGGAATCATCACCTGCAACCACTTTCATTCCTCCTCCTCGATACCGAGAAGAGTCTCTTTTGCTCACCACCTTGAGCTTAAGGTAAAACCCTCATTCTCCAAAGGGAATGATGCTTGATAGAGCTCCGTGCTCCTCACTTCCTTCTCTTTCCTTTCTTCATTTCTTTATTATATGTTTGAATGAGTGCTAAATTCCATGGATTTTACTAGTTTATGGCTAAATATGCCTTAATGCACCTCTTATTTAAGCATATAGCTTGATCATTACTCGCCATTTCTACGCAAGCTACGCTCTGTACGAAATACATGATTATAGCTTTTCAAACACATGAATCTCTTGCTCTTTACTGCTTTTACGTTTTATCCATGAATGCTCCTTGCAAAACATGATGAATAATCTCTTAAATCGTTGTGGATCTTCAACCCAGATCTATCAACTGGCGCCGTCTGTGAGAACTCTTGAGTTTAAGATGTTGATTTCCCCTGTTTTATGTGAAATGCTCGTTCGCTATTGCAATGTTGGTTGATGTTTTTCTCTATCATTTCCTTACGCGAAGAATCTGAAAGAACTTGACATTAGAACGAATGGGTATGCTGTATTTGCTGTTAATCCACAGAATTCTGAGTGCAAACATTATTGCTTGATTTTATTAAGCCCCTTTTATGATTGTGGGCAGCAGAATGTGGTATGGTTATCAGATTATACTCTTGGCATAACAAAAATTGTGATAGATACCCTGCTAAAGGAAACCCGAATTTGTGGGATATTTGCTCTTCTCTCTGATATTTGTTTGGATCTGCTAATTGTAAGCACTGTAAAAGCCTGTGAATCTAGAGTGCTAACCTCTTACATATCTTTGAAGCTCTAGCTGCTCTGAATGACGCGTTTATGAACTTACCCTGTTATTTCCCCTGTTACGAGGGATGCCTGAGATGGTGGTCGTATCATAGAATGGATATATATTTAATTCAAGATTGATGATATTCCTAGAGAATTCTAGCATGTATATTGTGAATCTGTTTCAGCTGCTTTGTTCATAATAAATTGATCAAGGAATCGGAGGTGACCTCGAAATCATATTTTCCTTACAATATAAACTGAGGTAGCTAAACTGTTTTGTTTGTTGAAATTATTAAGGTTGTGGAGAATCTAAGGGAAAGCCGATCCCAAAAATTGCAGCAATTTCAGAACGTAGTCAGCTCATCTTCTAAATTTGGTGAGTCTACGGCTCCTGTAACTACCTCAAAGTATGAAATCTAGTTGCGGGCTATAAGGGATTAGTAATTATAGAAGAAACACCATTTCTCAAACCTTTCCTATATGCCCTTGTATTGCTATGAATCAAAAACTCACCTAATAAAAAGCATTAAAAAGCGGAGAGCTGAGGATGACAGGGTCACTCCATTCACTTTGATGAGGGAGCCTTGCATCTGAAGGCAGAACCTCCCATAAGCCCTCAGAAGCCCTGTTTAACAGGCAACACTCTCAGAAGCCCTGTCTAACAGGCAACATCTGCATAAGCCCTATCTGATAGGCAGCGCCAGCACAAGCCCCATGTAATGGGCAAGATCCCTCGTAAGCCCTATTCAATAGGCAACACTAGCATAAGCCCTATCTAATAGGCAGCACAAGCCCTATTTAATAGGCAACATCTTCATAAGCCCCATGTGATGGGCAGAAATTTTCAAAAGCCCTATTTTATAGGCAACATCCTCATAAGCCCCATGTGATGGGCAGAACCTTTCAAAAGCCCTATTTTATAGGCAACATTCTCGTAAGCCCTACACAGTAGGCAGAACCTTTCAAAAAGCCCTACATAGTTAGGCAAAACCATGACAAAAGCCCTATGAAAATTGGCATCATACAAAAAGCCCTATGAAAATAGGCATCATACAAAAAGCCCTACATAGTTAGGCGTCATACATAAAGTCCTGCGTGATCAGGCACCACGCATTGAGTCCTATGAAAATAGGCACTATGTGTTAAGACCTATATAACAGGCAGAATCTTAAAGAACCCTACACCGTAGTTAGAGCCCTATCAAAAGCCTCACATGACTAGGCATCATGCGGTAAGTCCTATGAAAACAGGCACTATAACATTAAGCCCTGCAAAAGCAGGTGATAAGAGGGCAAGCCTCCCTAATCCCCATGTGATGGGCAGAACTTTTCAAAAGCCCTATTTTATAGGCAACATCCACATAAGCCCTATCTAATAGGCAACACTTTCATAAGCCCTAGCTAATAGGTGATATTTTCATAAATCCCATGTAATGGGCAGAACCCTGCATAAACCCTACTCAACGGTTGATATTTTTCCAACCTCATTTAATAGGCGATGCTCTCTCAAAACCCCCTATGATGGGCGGGACCCTTCATAAGCCTTACTCAATAGGCACCATTCTTGCAAGCTCTATTTAAAAGACCGTATTCTCATAACTCCCGTACAAGGAATACCATTCTCATTAAACATCGAGTCTTATAAAATAGGACGCTGTACGAGTCCTCAAGGACTTCCCACCCTAATCATATCCTCTCCAATAGCTTCATAAAAAGTGCTTTGGGAGAATGAACACCCTAGTAATGGGTCTCACAAAAGCAGGTTTTATTGACTTCGAACTAATACTGGCAAAAGCCACCCCTTAGGAAGCCTTGTAGTAAACAGACAACGCTCGTCAAAACTACCTTGAAGGGTTTATGATTGCAAAAGAATCTATTAAACGCAGACTATGCATACCTCAAGCTTCCTTCAAGGAGCATCTGAAACTAATTTCTCTAAGTGTCCTTGAATATTTGCAGAACCTTACAAAAATGAATACTGCCTCAGATGCTGCTTCAAAAGAAGCTGGCCAAGCTACTGGAAATCCAGCAAATCCCCTACCGGGGAATAAAGGAAAAGGCACCGTGGTGACAGAGGCCAGTGTCAACATGGAGGCTCAGTTCTCTCCAGCCATGCTCCTCCAAATGAAAATGCTTGTAGAAGGCGTGGTTGAAGGTGCTGTCGAGAAAAAACTCCAAACTTTGGGAATGAACTCCCAAATCCCAGATCCTCCGGGTGAAACCCAGGAGGGCGGAGAAAGCAAGAGCACCCCAGCAACGCACAAGCAGAAGCCTATAAACCCGAACACAAATCAAGAACTGGTCTCGAAGCTGCCTCCCATAGTGGATGAAACAGAGGAGGGATTCTCTACTGACTGGGAATCCCCAGATGAAGAAGGACCTGAGGAAATTGAGGGGAACCTTAATGAAAACACCAATAGCACATGGGCCAAGAAGTATGCCCTGCAACAAGAGCAGATGAAGCTCTTGGCAAAAGAAGTAAAAAGGCTAAAAGAGCATAAGCAAGCTGCAGAGAGGACCTCAAAGGAAACAGGGGCAAGCGAAAGAGAAATTCGCAACCTAAATGAAAAAGAAAACCATAAACACTTTCTCAATAACAAGAGTAAGGGGGACAAGTCGGAGCTTTTCTCCTTATATATCGATGAGAATAGTCCATTCTCTGCGGACATTCAAACCGATCCTGTTCCCAGCAACTTCAAAACAATCTCTTGCGAGTACCAAGGAAAGGGAGATAATGAAGAACATTTAATGAAGTTTGAGAGCTTATGCCTCCTCCATCAATATTCAGAGGGCGTCAAGTGCCGAGTATTCCTCACAACTCTGTCAGGGACTGATCAACATTGGTTCAAGCAGTTACCAAAAGCTTCTATCCACTCCTTCATGGATCTGAGGGAAGTTTTTCTCCAACAGTTCGTCAGTGCTAAGAGAACAACTAGAAACTCTCTACATCTAACAACTATTAAGCAAGGGGCCAATGAGAGACTACATGACGCGTTTCAACGAGGCCGTCCTGTAAATCCCAGGAGTGGAGCCTAAGCTAAAAGTACATGCCTGTGTAGACGGCTTGAAGCCAGGGCAGTTCTTCGCTTCCCTCATCAAGAAAGAAGCTACCTCTTTTGAGGAGCTACTAACAAGGGTTCAAAAATATATCCATATGGAGGAAGCCCTAAGTAGCAAGAGGGCTGAACTAGCTTCCCAAAGGGAAAAGAAGCCAGAAGAAAGGAAAAGGCCCGCCCCAGATGCTAAGAAAGCTGATAAAAATGATAGATTTCTGAGATCTTTTACTCCGCTCATCAAGCAACCCGTTGACTTGCTAGAAGTGGTTATGAAAAAGCCAGGGGTCCAGATCCCTGCTGGGCATAGGCAGCCACCAAGAAATCCACCTTCCGAAAGGTTCTGCAAATTCCATAATGACTTTGGTCATATGACCAATGACTGTAGAAATTTGAGGATTGCCATCGAGAAGTTAATCCAAGAAGGAGAACTCTTGGAATACGTCAAGAGAGAGACAGAACAGAACAAAAGGTGCAAAGAAGCTCTTGAAAAATCGCCCGATGCTGGCCAAAGACCAGAGCCTAAGGGCGTTATAAAAATGATATACGGAGGACCAACCATGGGGGATTCCAACAGGAGCAAAAAGGCATCTGCTAGAGAGCTACATATGCACGAAAGACATGGGGTCTGGAAGGTTGAAAAAGGCCTACCCCCACCAGAAATCTCATTCGGACCGGAAGACAACCAAAAAGTGACTCATCCACACGACGATGCATTAGTCATCACAGTGGAAATAGAAAGATATCGAGTCCAAAGGGTCTTTGTGGATACAGGGGCCGCTGTTAACGTCATATTCGAAAGCTGTTTCAATCAAATGAGTCTCCAGAAGCCTCTGAGCGGGGTAGCCACGGCTCTACATGGTTTCTCAGGAGATCCTGTGATTTCATTAGGATCAATTGACTTGATGCTCACCCTGGGTGAAGGACCTACGCGGGTATCAAAGCCAGTCATCTTTCTGGTAGTGCGATAGCCATCTTCTTACAATATTATCCTGGGGAGAAAGGCCCTAAATCCATTCCAAGCAGTGGTTTCCACCTACCATCTCATGATGAAATTCCCCGTGGGAAACCAGGTGGGACAAGTGTTGGGAGACCAAGGGATCTCTCGAAAATGCTACATTCAATCGGTACAGGCGGGAGAAGCCAGGAAAAGGCCGATGACAGAACTTGCCAGTGATAAAATTGAAGCTGAACCTGAAGAGAAGAGGCTTAAGGCTTTGACTCCGGCAGAAGAAGGCCAGAATCTCTCCATTTCAATGGAGCACTTGCGATCGCCAGCACCAATCCTTTTGAGGGGCTCCTACTGCCCAGAAGCCCAGACAAGAGGCACCCCCAACAGATCAACGAAAGCCAAGGATTTGAAACTAAAACAAGAAGCACAGGCCATGCTCCAGTTAAGAAAGGGCAGTGGGAAACTTTGATGGCTAAGGCAAAGGCAAAAATCAAAGGCACAATTGAAATGCCAGATCGAGAGATGGCTGAAGGAACAGCATACGAGGAAAAGGATAGCAATTCCTAAAACGATGGGAGTATGGCTAACCTTAGCCCTTATCTATTTTGAAGTTTTCTTATCTTTTAATTCATTAGTATGCGAAAGACACAGGATCATGCTGATTGATCCGGGTTAGAGATCCACAACAATTTAGGATATTGTTCATCATGTTTTTAAAAGAGCATTTACGGATAAAGTGTTAAAGCAGTAAAGAGTGAGAGATTCATGCGTATGGAAAGACCTTAACCAAGCATTTTGTACAGGGCGAGATGTGCATAGCCACGGCGAATAATAGTTGAGCTATAGGTAAAGGATAAAGGGCGTATTTAGCCATAAACTAACAAGATTCATGGAGTTTTGCACTCATACAAGCAGATAACACCGAAAAGAGACAAGGGAAAGAGAGAAGCAAGGAGTGCGGGGCTCCGTTAAGCTTCATTCCTCCTCAAGTGGTGAGGGTTTTACCTTAAGTTCAAGGTAGTGTACATAAGAAAGAGATTCTTCCCGGTGTTGAGAAGAGTAGATGGATGTAGAAACGAACTGCGGCTTCCCGGTAGAAGGTTTTGCCCGCCTTGACTTGCCTGAGCTCGGAGGAGCTCGTGAGAGAGAGTATTGAGTTGAATGGAACAGTACGCTAAGGTGTGTGTTGTTTTGTTGAGAATGAATGGTCCATGGTGTAGTGTGTTCACTTAGTATTTATAGGCGTGGGGAGGGTGAAAAAGTGGATGCTCCTTGTATGGAAGGGATAAAAGAGGAATTTCTGTAAGAACAAATTCCCTTTGTCATTAATATTGTGGTCCTCACTCTAAGAAGACTAGGGTCACGCCGATTGCACACCCCTGCAGATCCCTGGATATTAGCGGGAGCATATTAAGGCTAAGGCTGCTTCTGCGAGCACTAGCTTCTGCGCATGGGTCTTAACCCAAACTATAGCAGCTGAGCAGATCCCGCGGCATCTAGGATCTGCTCTTTGCTGAATCAATCTCTTTTAATCATTATAGGAGGAATAATCCAGATAAAGGCAGGAAAGTACATTACAAGTGAGGCTGATATGTATCCCTATCAGCTACTCCCCCCCTAAGACCAGAAGCGTTCAGCATAAGCTTCTGTCCAATACTAGCATCAATAGTAATGATTTTAAATGACATCACAAAAGGCATGTCATAAAAAGGTAATGCGCCGGTTAATTTTCCAAGACACGACGGGCGTGATGGCTCCCTGTCTTATCATTGCCTTTTGGCGTTTCCATGAAGGGGGAGAAATGATCTATTTCTTAAGAAACAATGTTATGCTTCCCTCATTCTCCTCTTCACTTTTTTCTTTCGCTTAGTTAGAAAAGAAAAAGAAAGAAGCCCCATTTTGCTCTTTCCGCTTCCCCTTTCTCATAGTAGAATCCGTCCTTCTCAGACGAACATGTATTTTCTTTTATGTAACTATTGCTTTCATATTTTTCCACGAACCGTGTATGAGGGGATTGGTTCTTAGAAACCCTCTTGCTTTGTTCTATTAGTTCAGTCATGTCCATCGATTTTGTTCGCCGGAAGATTTGCAAATTGGTTCAGGCTGAGGATACCCCTGATTTGCTTCGGAGCCGTCTGCTCGTTTTTTTAACTCGGCAAGAAATGGACTTCGTGGATCTATACGACTTTCCAGACATGAAGGCGTATCTCAGGCGATTTAAGAATCTTTTCACACAATATGAAATGTACGACGGTCACTTATCAGAGAAGGAGAAGTGCGAGCTTGTCTTGCTATCCTTGCCTGAGGGGTATTTATCACTGGAGGCTGGAGCCGCCAATTTGGGAGTTTATACCCACTTCCCTACTCTAATGGCCGAATTGCTTCGGATTGAAAAAGTTAAGAAGACGGAGATGGCGGATGAGGCTAGGGAGGTAGTTGAACCCTTAGCTAGTCAGATCCCTCGAGGAGGGAACAAAAGACAGAGGACAGATGAGGGTAAGCCACATAATCTTTCGACTATATTGGTCTTATTCTTCCTTGGTGCAATTTTGAACTGATTAACATGTATGTGCTTTGTTTTTGTTTTTGTTTTTGTTTTTTTAATTTTATTTTACAAAGGTTCAACTACAGGAGAGGACAGCGATTACAGCGATTCCCATTCCTTCCCCCGAGGTTCTGCAACCCCGTCATCTAGCTCATGCTCTTCTACCTTAGCTTAATTACGTCGTATTTTGGTGCTTGTGTAGTGACTTTCGTTTTTGATGTTTTTTGCTGGGATGTACATTTCAAGACTTGGAGGCTCACTTTGTGCCTTTTCTGTCGTGACCAGAATAGACTGTATGCCTTGTTGCTTATTGGATGTTCTCCTTTCTTATGCATGTAATATTTTGGAATAGTAGGATATGAGCTTCTTCAGAAGCTGTTCCCTGATTAAGAATAGTTTGTCTTTAAGCTCTACTGAGGTATTATCCCCATACTTTCAGTCTTTAAACTTTCTCTAGTTTTCTTTTACCCAGGGGCTTGAGTTTACCTTTATGCCTTTAGGCTAACTGTAATAACTTATGCTTTCTTTAATAGTTTCTTAACGCATAAGATCTGACGTTTTAAGATAGTAAAACATGGAAAGCATTTTAAGATAATGGGATATGGAGGGTATCCCCCTACTCCCCCCCCCCCCCCCAAGTTGGTTATGAGAGATCGAGTGAATCATAACTCATTTAGTGCATGATTTCATACTAAGCATAGTATTTCCTTAGGTTGTTAACATTCCAGGGCCGGGGTAGCACCCTTCCCTCTTCATCTTGAAGTAAGTTCATAGGCTCCTCCTTTTAATACCTCCCTTACCAGGTAAGGTCCTTCCCAATTTGCGTCTAGCTTTCCCATGGGCTTGAGAGCATCTGCTCTTTTTAGGACTAGGTCTCCTTTGCAGAACCTTCGGATCTGCACTTTTTTGTTATATGCATCCCGCACCTGCTGCTTGTATCTTTCTACCTTCTGAAGAGCTTTGTTCCTAAGCTCTTCAACCATGTCTAGGTTCTCCCTCATCAGGGAGGAATTCTGATTTTCATCATAAGCCATTATCCTTAATGACTTGAGCTCTGCCTCTACTGGCGTGACCGTTGTTGCTCCATAAACTAAGTTAAATGGAGCTTCTCCTGTTGCTGTTTTAGGACTGGTGCGATATGCCCACAACACCGAATCTAATTCATCAGCCCAGTTTCCTTTGGCTTTTTCTAGCCTGGCCTTGATGCCACTTACGATGGTCCTGTTTGTGACTTCGACTTGCCCATTAGCCTGGGGATGAGCCACAGCTACAAACCTCTGCTCGATGCCAATTTCTTTACACCAAGCTTGTACCATGGATCCCGTGAACTGAGCACCATTGTCCGCGACCAGTACCCTTGGGATTCCATATCGGCAACTGTTGGTCCCGGTTTGTTATAGGAAAAATACGTAGAGGGGGGGGGGGGGGGGGAATACGTATTTTGAAGTTTTTCAACTTCAAATCCTTAACTCATAGTGTGAAGTAAAGTGCTCGTAGAAATACTAAGACCTAGTCGAAAGCTAGATCTAAAGCAATCAAGATTCTTTTGACCTAAGCTTGGAACTTGATCAAAAGTGAGACTTTACTCTTTGTGCGGAATTCGGTGAGCTATAATCTTTTCCTAAGTAATTAAAAATACCAAGTTATGTTTGTTTAGATGCAATACGCAATGAATAATCAAACAAGTAAAGAGTCTAGGGTTAGAGAGATACGACACGAGATTTATAGTGGTTCGGAGATAAAGCTCCTACGTCCACTTTGTTGCACTCGGCAACAGTTCTCTTCACTCAAGAACTTGAAGATTACGGGCTCTTCAAAAGCCTGGTCAAGATCGAGCTTCACTCGCTTGGATCTGACAAACGACGCAGTGATTACGGGTTCACTACAAAGACCTAAACTGGACTGGAAGCTTCACTCGCTTCAGTCCGACGACAGGGAGATTCCGGGCTCTCCTTACAGCCTAGCTTCGATCGAGCTTCACACAAACGATGTAAGTGCAATCTTGGATCTAGACTCTATGATCGAGGCTTCTTCAATCGATGAAAGAAGGGCCTTGGATCGAAACAACCTAACGACGACGAACACAAAAATCTAACAGACAGATTTAGGGTTTTTGGTTTACGACGACACACTATGAAGAGCTCTTTACAATAAGTGCAAAGGTGGCTAGAGCTCTACTTCTAAGCTTGGATATGGAATGGGCTTAGACTCTAAGTCTGAAGGTTGTGAAGACGAGTTCCGATGAGACTGGAACTCGGAGAACACTTGGAAACATAGACTCGAAATTTGCTCTAAGGCTGGGAGTGTTTGTTTGCAGTAGGCTCGAATGCTCAGGAAGTGTTCTACTTCTCTTCGTCTTCATCCTTCACTATTTATAGGCGGAGGGATGCCGAGATCCGTTGCTTGGTTGGTCGCTTTGTCCCTCCTCCTCTCGACAGTACTTTGACTCGGCTATTTCTAGCCTATCAATAATACAATAACCGAACTAGCTAGTAGTCCGGGTCGAACCACAAGGAGTGAATATGGCAATAGAAAGTCAAGTAGTTCACGTAGTCCCTATCATACTATCTAAGCACATAATCATGATTTTGGTGTTTTATAACTAGGCAAGTAATGAGTAAGAGAAATAACAAGCAACAATAAAAGCAAGTAATGTAAAGAACAAGTAGAGGAAATTCAATTAAAACAAGCAAGGATTCAAATGATTTCCGGTGTGATTAGGCTAAGGACTAGGCAAGTGATGTATCAAACCATTTTAATTCCTTTGAGTGACATTATTACATAAATCAAGCTATCTCATCCTCCTAAGACTTGATAACTAGTAGATTGAATAACATGCTTACCATTCTAAACATATTACCAACTCCTAAAAGCACAATGCCTACTAATCTAACATCAATTCACATAAATCTTTCTAGGAATGATGCAAAATCAATGTTAGCTAATATGAGCAAGGATTCATGCCAAGTGCTATGAATGGAAGCTTCCTAGACATTCCATCAAACACCTTGTATGCACTCATGGTTGTCAATCATTCATGCAATTAAATCCAATCAAATCCAAGGGAAACTCAAAGGAAAGGTAGATCCACATCAATAACCATTAAATCCTAGCCTAATTCACACCATCCATCATTTGAAACCTCTATGGATCTAGCCTAGCATGGATCTAAGCATCAAACCATGAACAATAAGCAAAAACATAATGTAAATGACAAGGAATGAAAAGTAGAGAAGAAATCTTCAACAATCTCTTCAAACTCCAAGCATAATCTTCAACATAATTTGAAAATACTAAAGAGGAAAGAGGAAAAATAGCTAGGGTTCTAAGAGAAAGTGCCAAAAATGAATTACAAGTGTTGTTGGATGACAAATAAGGAAAATATCTAGCTATATATAGTTTTCCCACACATTGTGGTCAAATTGCAAATACTAGAAACTTAAGTTGAGAAGGTGGGGTAAAATTTGTAATTTCTGGAAAGTTAAATGAAGGGTTGACTAGTCCATTTTCGTTTGACCCGTGCATTTTCCGCCCACATTTCAAAGTTTGCGCGCTCTCACGGTTTTGGCTCGTTCTCTCTCGTCCGGCATCGGAAAATTAATCCGCAAAGTGCTACGGCTTCTTCTTTCGATCCTCTTCGACATAGGATAAGTCAAACTTGCCCAGAAAATTGGCGCAACACCTGAAATCAGCACGGAAATCAAGAGAAAACGCGAAGCATATAGAAAACGCATAAGTGTAAAAACCTATCATTTCCTCTTCATTTAAGCACACATATCAAAGCCAAAACCTACCAAAAACATCTTGAAATGCGTATAAAATATCGGTTTGTCAACTCCCCCAAACTTAAGCCATTGTTCGTCCCGAAAATGGAACAAAACAATCAAAACACTCAAACCGAATGGGTATGCAATTCAAGATCATCGATGTCTCAAAATACTCACTCAACAAAGAATTTTCAAGCATGGAACTCCCAAGGTGCATCGAACAATACATAATCACACAACACTTTCAACTAAGTAATCAATCACTCAAGCATAATGAAACTCCAAACCTCACTAGGTGTAAGTGTATCGCTCTTTCTCTCAAGTGTATGGTAGAAATGTTTACACTCATCGAACTCATGCATGCATTGCTCTTACCATAAGCTTGCCCTAAATCTCAAGATCTCCATCGCTTGGTTGTGCACTTGAACTAAGATCAATTAGGTCTTTTATTTAGGCTTGTAATGTGGGGACATTGGTTTAGGTAGGGATTTTTAGGCTAAGTGACTAAGAGACTTCTTAAGTACTTTCACCTCTTCTTTTCCACTCTAAGTGTGAATTTCTTCACCTTCTACCTTCACCATCTCACCTCTTTACACTCTTAAGTACATAAGCTTGATTGAAGTTTCTCAAATATTCATGAATAACTCCTTTATGCTCTCATTCACAACTATCTTTATTCAAACTCTTTTTTTTTTTTTTTTTTTTTTTTTTTTTTTTTTTTTTTTTTTTCCTTTTCAACTTTTTTTTTTTTCTTTTCTTTTCTTTTCTTTTCTCATCATTTTTTTTCTTTTTTTTTTATAGAGCTCATAGGAGTATTCTCATCTTAAAACGACCTCTTCAATCAAACTACTCAAACCTCGTTTCCTCACTTACTTCACAACCTATCAATAGATTCCCTTAACCAACCTTCACCCCCTTTCATCCGATTTAGCAACAAAGGCTTCAAAGGCTCAAGGGGGACCACAAAGTTAACGTTTCATTTGGTTAGTGTTTAGGGAATAATGAGGCTAACAAGTGAGGGCCTAAAATCATTTCTCAGTTCTAGTGACACATATAGCAACCTCGATCGAGATTAAAGGCAAGTTCTAGAAGATAACAATGCAATACATGGCAAACTCTCAAGAAAGAAAAAGAACGTTATCAATTCAATGTTTTGGCTCAAACCTCACAAGCTTTTGTTTAGAGTTCATGTGCCTAAGATCGATCATTCCTAGTTAATCGTGTCATGCAACCATTTCATGCTCAATACACACATGAGAGATTCCAAAAATATGATATCATTTTTCGATCAAATCATCATCGACATATCTCTTGAAAGCAAAGGAATTGCCAACCACACTATGAGAACCAAGACTTCAAGTGATTCATTCGAAAGAAATTTTAAAAATTTTGCAAAATTTGCATGTAAGCATACATTTACACACATATGAACCACTTGAATTGCATTCCCACTTATACACTCTCATCAAATACCAAACACACTCAAACAAATTCATCCTTTTCAAGCATCCAACTAAGCACAATCAACTTCATCAAGCACATACAAGCTTAAAATCGCAACTTTAATGAAAAACCGAAGAGAGAATAGTAGTTTAAAGACCTTATCCTACCCCCTCCCCCAAACTTATTTTAGAAACAAAATCTAAAATGAGTTTGGAGGGAAGAATAATATGGAATTTAAACTACACTCACAAAGGTCCAAGCTTGCGATGTAAATCACGTTCAATGTTGCTCATTCCGGTACATGCTCGATTAAGTTGATTCCTTTTCTTCGTCATGCTTTTCTCCTCTCGACTTTTCAATTTCAAGAATATGTTCATCATCACAAGAGAAAGAAATGAATAAGTAAGAGAAATGAGGTATAAGATGTGTAGGAGATAAGAGATAACATCAAAAAGAAAATAGAAAAACAAATTGACAAGTAGGAGGAAGGGTTGACCACGGTCAAACAAGGGTTGACCACGGTCAAACAATAGGTCGGAAAGTTGACGGCGACCTAGCCCTTATTTCCCTCATAGGTCGCCGTTTACACTGTTCATCCGGTCGGCCACCGGATTCCGGCGGAATTTTTGGTCGGCAATGACTCTCCCCCCTACTCTCGAGTCTTAGGAACGCAATGCAATCGACGGAATCGAATTCCGACGAGTTTTACTATTTCTTTTTGATTTTACCGCCGGACTGCGCAAAGCTGAAATTTACAACCTCAAAATTTTTCTAAGTGTTGAAAACAAGAACTTGAAAATTCTCAAAAATTTTCTAAGGCATGAAATTGCCAACTTGAAAAATCTTAAAAATTTTCTAAGGCATAAGAAAGCATCCAACACTTAGAAATTCCTTTCCATATCAAAATTAACCCACTCTCACTCTTATTCGACTAAAACGACTAAACTTAAAGAAAACGAGAAAATAAAGGATACGTGTTGGGGTGCCTCCCAACGAGCACTTGTTTAACGTCGTTAGCTCGACGATACCTCAATGGGCGACTCATGGCACATCAAACGAGGCCCTCTCTTGACCTCCAAAACTTATAAACCTCTCATGTAAAGGATCGACACTCTTTTCTTGGAACGTCACTTCATTCATCCTCATGCCACCTCTCTTGGGACTTTGAGCTTGAACCTCTTCTCTTGGAGTTGGCAATTCATTCTCAACTTTTGGCTTATAGAATGTCACTTCCTCTTCATCAACTCGGAAAGTGAGGCTTCCATCACAAACATCCATCAAAGCTCGGCTTGTAGACAAAAAGGGCATACCAAGGATCAAAGGAATGTTGTGCTCCTCTTCGATGTCAAGAACGAAGAAATCCACCGGAAAGAAGAACTTTCCAACCTTGATGAGCACATTGTCGATCTTTCCCCAAGGAATTGTGATTGAACGATCCACCATTCGAAATATAGTCATTGTGGGCATAAGGGTTCCAATCTTCAAACGTTCAAAAATAGGAAGAGGCATGACGTTCACTCTTGAACCCATGTCACACAAGACCTTCTCTAGCACTTGATCACCAATTTCACAAGGAATTGTGAAATCTCCAAGCTCGCTTTCCTTGTTGGGGAATTCTCTTTGTAGTCTAGCACTACATCCCTCAGATAACTCAATGGTCATATCATCATCCATTTTCACATTTCTCTTGTCTACATCCTCCAAGAACTTCTCATGATTTGGCATACTACTCAACAAACCAACCAAATGAGCATTGATATCCAACTTCTTCAACACTTCCAACCTATCAATGCTCATCTTTACCACTTCCTCATGAGGAGTACTCTCCACAAGGTCTTCCGTCTTCTCACCCCCAAACTTAGCATGATTCTCATATCCAAACTCAAGAGGAAATGATACATCATTCATGATACCATCATTCACTATAGAAGTTTGGGGAAGATGAGTAAGAGACATACCTTCATCCTTTTTTGCACATGGCTTTTCCTCTTCTTGAATCTCATGGAAAGGCATTGAAGGTAGAGGCATTGATGGAGCTTCATGGCTCCAAGGTTGGAGTGGTTCCTCTTCTACAAGTTGTTGTGAAATCAAAAGGGGTTGTTGGTTGATGTGAATCACCTCCTCTTGGACAAGAGTACCTTCATTCTTACGTCTCTTCCAAGCTCGTTCTTCCATCAACGCCTTTCTAATCTCTTCATGCTCCTTCTTGAGGTTGGTAATTTGGGAAACAAGCTCTTCATACATATCATCCAACATGGAGGTAGCTTTCTTTGAATTTACCCTTTCCATAGGCCATTGAAAAGAATTAGAAACCATATCTTCAATAATCCTCATGGCTTCCTTCACATCTCGATTTAGCAAGCAACCTCCGGAGGTAGCATCTACGATAGTTCTTGTTTGTGAATTCAAACCACCATAGAAGAAGAAGATTTGTCGACTCTCATCTAGGCCATGTGGAGGGCATTTCCTCAAGAGCTCACGAAATCTCTCCCAAGCATCGAATATCGTCTCATCCTCATGTTGGGCAAATTGATAAATCTCCGAGATTAGGCATGTACCTTGGAAGGTGGAAAGTATCTCGAGAGAAAAGCTTTGCATAAATCCTCCCAAGATTTGATTGACTTCCCATTGGGACCTTTGAACCACTCTTTAGCCCGGTCACGAAGTGAAAATCCGAAGAGTCTCATCCGGATTGTGTCATTTGGCACTCCTTCGAGCTTGAGGGTATCACAAATTTCGAGGAATGAGTATAGATGATCATTTGGGTCCTCGGTGACTTCTCCTCCAAATTGATTTGCTTGAACCAAACGAATCAAACCCGGCTTGAGCTCAAAGTTGGGTGCATCTATCGTGCCCCATTCTCTTCCTTGATAACTAGCCTTTGGAGGTTGGAATATCTCAATTATAGGAGGTAATTGAACCTCTTGAGTTCTTCTCCTTTGCTCGTCCAATTTTGCTTCCATAACCTCCAATTGCTTCATAAGAACTTCCACTTCCCGATTGATTTCCACATCTTGCTCTTTGGAAGTTCTTTCTCTCTTCTCATGATCCAAAACGAATGATTCCACATGTTTAATCTTGGATCTATGAAGTGTGTACCTATCAAGCACACCAATAAAGAAATCAAAAATAGTCCAATAAAATGCTTGAATCAACAAGCACAATACCATCCTAACTATAAAAATAAAACAAGCTCAAATTAGCAACAAGAAACTCAACAAACTATTGAAATATCTATCTAATCACTCCCCGGCAACGGCGCCAAAAATTGACTCGGCTATTTCTAGCCTATCAACAATACAATAACCGAACTAGCTAGTAGTCCGGGTCGAACCACAAGGAGTGAATATGGCAATAGAAAGTCAAGTAGTTCACGTAGTCCCTATCATACTATCTAAGCACATAATCATGATTTTGGTGTTTTATAACTAGGCAAGTAATGAGTAAGAGAAATAACAAGCAACAATAAAAGCAAGTAATGTAAAGAACAAGTAGAGGAAATTCAATTAAAACAAGCAAGGATTCAAATGATTTCCGATATGATTAGGCTAAGGACTAGGCAAGTGATGTATCAAACCATTTTAATTCCTTTGAGTGGCATTATTACATAAATCAAGCTATCTCATCCTCCTAAGACTTGATAACTAGTAGATTGAATAACATGCTTACCATTCTAAACATATTACCAACACCTAAAAGCACAATGCCTACTAATCTAACATCAATTCACATAAATCTTTCTAGGAATGATGGAAAATCAATGTTAGCTAATATGAACAAGGATTCAAGCCAAGTGCTATGAAAGGAAGCTTCCTAGGCATTCCATCAAACACCTTGTATGCACTCATGGTTGTCAATCATTCATGCAATTAAATCCAATCAAATCCAAGGGCAACTCAAAGGAAAGGTAGATCCACATCAATAACCATTAAATCCTAGCCTAATTCACACCATCCATCATTTGAAACCTCTATGGATCTAGCCTAGCATGGATCTAAGCATCAAACCATGAACAATAAGCAAAAACATAATGTAAATGACAAGGAATGAAAAGTAGAGAAGAAATCTTCAACAATCTCTTCAAACTCCAAGCATAATCTTCAACATAATTTGAAAATACTAAAGGGGAAAGAGGGAAAATAGCTAGGGTTCTAAGAGAAAGTGCCAAAAATGAATTACAAGTGTTGTTGGATGACAAATAAGGAAAATATCTAGCTATATATAGTTTTCCCACACATTGTGGTCAAATTGCAAATACTAGAAACTTAAGTTGAGAAGGTGGGGTAAAATCTGTAATTTCTGGAAAGTTAAATGAAGGGTTGACTAGTCCATTTTCGTTTGACCCGTGCATTTTCCGCCCACATTTCACAGTTTGCGCGCTCTCACGGTTTTGGCTCGTTCTCTCTCGTCCGGCATCGGAAAATTAATCCGCAAAGTGCTACGGCTTCTTCTTTCGATCCTCTTCGACATAGGATAAGTTAAACTTGCCCAGAAAATTGCCGCAACACCTGAAATCAGCACGGAAATCAAGAGAAAACGCGAAGCATATAGAAAACGCATAAGTGTAAAAACCTATCATTTCCTCTTCATTTAAGCACACATATCAAAGCCAAAACCTACCAAAAACATCTTGAAATGCGTATAAAATATCGGTTTGTCAACTCCCCCAAACTTAAGCCATTGTTCGTCCCGAAAATGGAACAAAACAATCAAAACACTCAAACCGAATGGGTATGCAATTCAAGATCTTCGATGTCTCAAAATACTCACTCAACAAAGAATTTTCAAGCATGGAACTCCCAAGGTGCATCGAACAATACATAATCACACAACACTTTCAACTAAGTAATCAATCACTCAAGCATAATGAAACTCCAAACCTCACTAGGTGTAAGTGTATCGCTCTTTCTCTCAAGTGTATGGTAGAAATGTTTACACTCATCGAACTCATGCATGCATTGCTCTTACCATAAGCTTGCCCTAAATCTCAAGATCTCCATCGCTTGGTTGTGCACTTGAACTAAGATCAATTAGGTCTTTTATTTAGGCTTGTAATGTGGGGACATTGGTTTAGGTAGGGATTTTTAGGCTAAGTGACTAAGAGACTTCTTAAGTACTTTCACCTCTTCTTTTCCACTCTAAGTGTGAATTTCTTCACCTTCTACCTTCACCATCTCACCTCTTTACACTCTTAAGTACATAAGCTTGATTGAAGTTTCTCAAATATTCATGAATAACTCCTTTATGCTCTCATTCACAACTATCTTTATTCAAACTCTTTTTTTTTTTTTTTTCCTTTTCAACTTTTTTTTTTCTTTTCTTTTCTTTTCTTTTCTCATCATTTTTTTTCTTTATTTTATAGAGCTCATAGGAGTATTCTCATCTTAAAACGACCTCTTCAATCAAACTACTCAAACCTCGTTTTCTCACTTACTTCACAACCTATCAATAGATTCCCTTAACCAACCTTCACCCCCTTTCATCCGATTTAGCAACAAAGGCTTCAAAGGCTCAAGGGGGACCACAAAGTTAACGTTTCATTTGGTTAGTGTTTAGAGAATAATGAGGCTAACAAGTGAGGGCCTAAAATCATTTCTAAGTTCTAGTGACACATATAGCAACCTCGATCGAGATTAAAGGCAAGTTCTAGAAGATAACAATGCAATACATGGCAAACTCTCAAGAAAGAAAAAGAACGTTATCAATTCAACGTTTTGGCTCAAACCTCACAAGCTTTTGTTTAGATTTCATGTGCCTAAGATCGATCATTCCTAGTTAATCGTGTCATGCAACCATTTCATGCTCAATACACACATGAGAGATTCCAAAAATATGATATCATTTTTCGCTCAAATCATCATCGACATATCTCTTGAAAGCAAAGGAATTGCCAACCACACTATGAGAACCAAGACTTCAAGTGATTCATTCGAAAGAAATTTTAAAAATTTTGCAAAATTTGCATGTAAGCATACATTTACACACATATAAACCACTTGAATTGCATTCCCACTTATACACTCTCATCAAATACCAAACACACTCAAACAAATTCATCCTTTTCAAGCATCCAACTAAGCACAATCAACTTCATCAAGCACATACAAGCTTAAAAATCGCAACTTTAATGAAAAACCGAAGAGAGAATAGTAGTTTAAAGACCTTATCCTACCCCCTCCCCCAAACTTATTTTAGAAACAAAATCTAAAATGAGTTTGGAGGGAAGAATAATAAGGAATTTAAACTACACTCACAAAGGTCCAAGCTTGCGATGTAAATCACGTTCAATGTTGCTCATTCCGGTACATGCTCCATTAAGTTGATTCCTTTTCTTCGTCATGCTTTTCTCCTCTCGACTTTTCAATTTCAAGAATATGTTCATCATCACAAGAGAAAAAAATGAATAAGTAAGAGAAATGAGGTATAAGAGGTGTAGGAGATAAGAGATAACATCAAAAAGAAAATAGAAAAACAAATTGACAAATAGGAGGAAGGGTTGACCACGGTCAAACAAGGGTTGACCACGGTCAAACAATAGGTCGGAAAGTTGACGGCGACCTAGCCCTTATTTCCCTCATAGGTCGCCGTTTACACTGTTCATCCGGTCGGCCACCGGATTCCGGCGGAATTTTTGGTCGGCAATGACTCTCCCCCCTACTCTCGAGTCTTAGGAACGCAATGCAATCGACGGAATCGAATTCCGATGAGTTTTACTATTTCTTTTTGATTTTACCGCCGGACTGCGCAAAGCTGAAATTTACAACCTCAAAATTTTTCTAAGTGTTGGAAAACAAGAACTTGAAAATTCTCAAAAATTTTCTAAGGCATGAAATTGCCAACTTGAAAAATCTTAAAAATTTTCTAAGGCATAAGAAAGCATCCAACACTTAGAAATTCCTTTCCATAACAAAATTAACCCACTCTCACTCTTATTCGACTAAAACGACTAAACTTAAAGAAAACGAGAAAATAAAGGATACGTGTTGGGGTGCCTCCCAACGAGCGCTTGTTTAACGTCGTTAGCTCGATGATACCTCAATGGGCGACTCATGGCACATCAAACGAGGCCCTCTCTTGACCTCCGAAACTTATAAACCTCTCATGTAAAGGATCGGCACTCTTTTCTTGGAACGTCACTTCATTCATCCTCATGCCACCTCTCTTGGGACTTTGAGCTTGAACCTCTTCTCTTGGAGTTGGCAATTCATTCTCAACTTTTGGCTTATAGAATGTCACTTCCTCTTCATCAACTCGGAAAGTGAGGCATCCATCACAAACATCCATCAAAGCTCGGCTTGTAGACAAAAAGGGCATACCAGGGATCAAAGGAATGTTGTGCTCCTCTTCGATGTCAAGAACGAAGAAATCCACCGGAAAGAAGAACTTTCCAACCTTGATGAGCACATTGTCGATCTTTTCCCAAGGAATTGTGATTGAATGATCCGCCATTCGAAATATAGTCATTGTGGGCATAAGGGTTCCAATCTTCAACCGTTCAAAAATAGGAAGAGGCATGACGTTCACTCTTGAACCCATGTCACACAAGACCTTCTCTAGCACTTGATCACCAATTTCACAATGAATTGTGAAATCTCCAAGCTCGCTTTCCTTGTTGGGGAATTCTCTTTGTAGTCTAGCACTACATCCCTCAGATAACTCAATGGTCATATCATCATCCATTTTCACCTTTCTCTTGTCTACATCCTCCAAGAACTTCTCATGATTTGGCATACTACTCAACAAACCAACCAAATGAGCATTGATATCCAACTTCTTCAACACTTCCAACCTATCAATGCTCATCTTTACCACTTCCTCATGAGGAGTACTCTCCACAAGGTCTTCCGTCTTCTCACCCCCAAACTTAGCATGATTCTCATATCCAAACTCAAGAGGAAATGATACATCATTCATGATACCATCATTCACTATAGAAGTTTGGGGAAGATGAGTAAGAGACATACCTTCATCCTTTTTTGCACATGGCTTTTCCTCTTCTTGAATCTCATGGAAAGGCATTGAAGGTAGAGGCATTGATGGAGCTTCATGGCTCCAAGGTTGGAGTGGTTCCTCTTCTACAAGTTGTTGTGAAATCAAAAGGGGTTGTTGGTTGATGTGAATCACCTCCTCTTGGACAAGAGTACCTTCATTCTTAAGTCTCTTCCAAGCTCGTTCTTCCATCAACGCCTTTCTAATCTCTTCATGCTCCTTCTTGAGGTTGGTAATTTGGGAAACAAGCTCTTCATACTTATCATCCAACATGGAGGTAGCTTTCTTTGAATTTACCCTTTCCATAGGCCATTGAAAAGAATTAGAAACCATATCTTCAATAATCCTCATGGCTTCCTTCACATCTCGATTTAGCAAGCAACCTCCGGAGGTAGCATCTACGATAGTTCTTGTTTGTGAATTCAAACCACCATAGAAGAAGAAGATTTGTCGACTCTCATCTAGGCCATGTGGAGGGCATTTCCTCAAGAGCTCACGGAATCTCTCCCAAGCATCGAATATCGTCTCATCCTCATGTTGGGCAAATTGATAAATCTCCGAGATTAGGCATGTACCTTGGAAGGTGGAAAGTATCTCGAGAGAAAAGCTTTGCATAAATCCTCCCAAGATTTGATTGACTTCCCATTGGGACCTTTGAACCACTCTTTAGCCCGGTCACGAAGTGAAAATCCGAAGAGTCTCATCCGGATTGTGTCATTTGGCACTCCTTCGAGCTTGAGGGTATCACAAATTTCGAGGAATGAGTATAGATGATCATTTGGGTCCTCGGTGACTTCTCCTCCAAATTGATTTGCTTGAACCAAACGAATCAAACCCGGCTTGAGCTCAAAGTTGGGTGCATCTATCGTGCCCCATTCTCTTCCTTGATAACTAGCCTTTGGAGGTTAGAATATCTCAATTATAGGAGGTAACTGAACCTCTTGAGTTCTTCTCCTTTGCTCGTCCAATTTTGCTTCCATAACCTCCAATTGCTTCATAAGAACTTCCACTTCCCGATTGATTTCCACATCTTGCTCTTTGGAAGTTCTTTCTCTCTTCTCATGATCCAAAACGAATGATTCCACATGTTTAATCTTGGTCTATGAAGTGTGTACCTATCAAGCACACCAATAAAGAAATCAAAAATAGTCCAATAAAATGCTTGAATCAACAAGCACAATACCATCCTAACTATAAAAATAAAACAAGCTCAAATTAGCAACAAGAAACTCAACAAACTATTGAAATATCTATCTAATCACTCCCCGGCAACGGCGCCAAAAATTGACTCGGCTATTTCTAGCCTATCAATAATACAATAACCGAACTAGCTAGTAGTCCGGGTCGAACCACAAGGAGTGAATATGGCAATAGAAAGTCAAGTAGTTCACGTAGTCCCTATCATACTATCTAAGCACATAATCATGATTTTGGTGTTTTATAACTAGGCAAGTAATGAGTAAGAGAAATAACAAGCAACAATAAAAGCAAGTAATGTAAAGAACAAGTAGAGAAAATTTAATTAAAACAAGCAAGGATTCAAATGATTTCCGGTGTGATTAGGCTAAGGACTAGGCAAGTGATGTATCAAACCATTTTAATTCCTTTGAGTGGCATTATTACATAAATCAAGCTATCTCATCCTCCTAAGACTTGATAACTAGTAGATTGAATAACATGCTTACCATTCTAAACATATTACCAACTCCTAAAAGCACAATGCCTACTAATCTAACATCAATTCACATAAATCTTTCTAGGAATGATGCAAAATCAATGTTAGCTAATATGAACAAGGATTCAAGCCAAGTGCTATGAAAGGAAGCTTCCTAGGCATTCCATCAAACACCTTGTATGCACTCATGGTTGTCAATCATTCATGCAATTAAATCCAATCAAATCCAAGGGCAACTCAAAGGAAAGGTAGATCCACATCAATAACCATTAAATCCTAGCCTAATTCACACCATCCATCATTTGAAACCTCTATGGATCTAGCCTAGCATGGATCTAAGCATCAAACCATGAACAATAAGCAAAAACATAATGTAAATGACAAGGAATGAAAAGTAGAGAAGAAATCTTCAACAATCTCTTCAAACTCCAAGCATAATCTTCAACATAATTTGAAAATACTAAAGGGGAAAGAGGGAAAATAGCTAGGGTTCTAAGAGAAAGTGCCAAAAATGAATTACAAGTGTTGTTGGATGACAAATAAGGAAAATATCTAGCTATATATAGTTTTCCCACACATTGGGGTCAAATTGCAAATACTAGAAACTTAAGTTGAGAAGGTAGGGTAAAATCTGTAATTTCTGGAAAGTTAAATGAAGGGTTGACTAGTCCATTTTCGTTTGACCCGTGCATTTTCCGCCCACATTTCACAGTTTGCGCGCTCTCACGGTTTTGGCTCGTTCTCTCTCGTCCGGCATCGGAAAATTAATCCGCAAAGTGCTACGGCTTCCTCTTTCGATCCTCTTCGACATAGGATAATTCAAAATTGCCAAGAAAATTGTCGCAACACCTGAAATCAGCACGGAAATCAAGAGAAAACGCAAAGCATATAGAAAACGCATAACTGTAAAAACCTATCATTTCCTCTTCATTTAAGCACACATATCAAAGCCAAAACCTACCAAAAACATCTTGAAATGCGTATAAAATATCGGTTTGTCATACTTGCACAGGATGGCTGCTTTAAAGACGCACAGTGTTGGCTCTTTGCCGAATTTGGCTAAGATCCAATTGTAACAGTAACTGGAGCGAGCCAGTACTGTTGCGGCGCCCTTGTCGGCCTGGCAGTCAACTCCGCTGCTCCTCTCTGCAATCGACACGTGGAGATTTCGCAATTAATGCGAAGATCTCCAGTTTGACTGGAGTTCAAATTAGGAGCGGGAATTGGGCTGTCGCTTTCTGGTAGGTAGAGACTCGCTTTGCTTTGAAGTTGTAGCGTCCGCTTAGATTTGAGTCACTTCGTAGTCATTCTGTAGTGAGTCGCTTGAGAAGTAAAGTTCCCTAGTGACTGTCTTGTAAAATGTTGACCAGAGTTGACTTGCTTTGACTTTACACTGTAGCGCTCGCTTCGCTTCGCTTTGGCAGACTCGCTTTGACTCTACTGTAGCGCTCGCTTCGCTACGCTATCCTTCGGCACGCTTCACTTCGGCTTGCTTGACTTGCTTCGCTTTGAAAAACACACTCAAGCGAGTGGCCTTCACTTGAACTTTTTGAAGTCTATACTCTAAGCAAAATAAAGAGCCATCCTAACAGAGTAGGCTTAGAAAAATTCTAACCTATTATCTACATCAAAATGGGTCGCTTGGGAACAGAACGCTTTGGGGTTTTGGGATCAAATCAAAACAATGAAGTGTCCCTTATAGGTCCCCCCTTAACATGTTGTTCTTAACAATTTCCAACAGCAACATATATTTCTCCATATGAACTTCTTTATCACCTATTCTGTGATTTTTACTACGGCCTCGGCCTCAACCCATTTGGTAAAGTAGTCTACAGCTACGATTAAGAATACTCTTCCTCCCGTAGCTGTGGGGAATTTTCCGACTATATCAATTCCCCATTTATCAAAGGGACAGGGTGCCATCATGGCCCCTAGTTCTTCAGCAAGCTTGTGAATGAGCCTCCCATTTCTTTGGCAGCTATCACACCTTTTAACTAGGTTTTTAGCGTCTTTTTCCATTGTAGGCAAGAAGAACCCAGCCCTGAGTAGCTTCCTGACCAGATCTTTAAATCCAGTGTGTGCCCATGCAGCACCTTCATGTATTTCTCGCAGCGCATATTCTCCCTCAGGCTCTGACAAGCACTTGAGGTAAGGATGTGTGAACGCCCTTTTGTACAGTTTATCTCCTATCAGGCAGAATTTAGCTTTGAATGCGCGGGGCAATCTTCCTCCACTGGCTGGAGTTACAGCTTCTGGTTCTCCAGGAAGCTCCTTTAAGGCTCGGATGATTGGAGTTCTCCAATCTTCCATTATTTTAATAGCCTGCATTTCGGCTTTGACTAACTTGGCATCTGCGTTGCACAACACAATTTCATCCGTCCAGGTTCCTTCTGCCGCGCTGGCTATTCGAGCCAGTTTGTCGGCTTCAATATTTTCTTCCCGAGGGATCTGGACCACCTCAGCTTTGGCAAAATGCCCCATTAATTCATCCACAATTTTTGCATATGCCACCATTCTCTCTTCTCGCTTTTCACAAGTCCCTAGGACCTGATGCGTCACTAATTGGGAATCTGAATGAACCATTACATGGGCAGCGCCCATGGTTCGCAGCAAGTCTAGGCATCTGACCAGAGCCTCATATTCTGCCTCATTATTGGAGACATGATAGTTTAATTTGATAGCAAATTTATAAATGTGGCTTTTGGGGTCCTGGATGAAGATCCCTACTCCTGCACCATCTTTAGTAATGGAGTCATCCACATAGGCTTTCCACCACTGGAATTCCTCTTCTTCTCCTTTGGTGGTTTCTTGCAGGAAATCGGCCAGAGCTTGGGCCTTAATAGCCACTCTTGGCTCGAAATCTACGTCATACTCACTCAGCTCTATGGCCCATTTAACTAATCTTTCCGACAAATCGGGCTTACCCAGTACTTGCTTCAATGGCTCATTCGTCCTGACTATCACTTTGTGTGATAGAAAGTAGGGTCTCAGTTTTCTAGCCGTGACCATTACTGCTAAGGCAGCCTTTTCGATACTAGGATACCGTATCTCTGCTCCCTGTATCATCTTGTTTGTATAGTAGATAGGCTTCTGCACCAACTTCTCCTCCCTCAGGAGTACTGAACTGATGGATTCTTCTCCCACATCTATATATAGATATAAAATTTCCTGTGGTAGCGGCTTAGTGAGCAAAGGTAGTTCTGCCAGGTGCTCTTTTAATTCTTCAAAGGCCTTTTGGCACTCGTTAGTCCATTCAAATCTGCTACCCTTCCTCAATATTTTGAAAAAGG
Organism: Thymus quinquecostatus; assembly: GCA_024222315.1. NCBI lineage: Eukaryota > Viridiplantae > Streptophyta > Magnoliopsida > Lamiales > Lamiaceae > Thymus > Thymus quinquecostatus. Next base: position 14,729,581 of record CM044164.1, on the reverse strand, counting down.
TGAGACTTTTAACTGCTGATCGGGAAATGAAGCGACTGAGCGCTGTAATTCGCCCATTGAGCCTTTGGATTTCTCGAATATTTCGAGGGGGTGTCATATCTAATACCACCTGCACTTTGGCTTGATTTACTTCAATCCCTCTGGGAGTAACAATGTATCCTAGGAACTTTCCAGCTTGCACGCCGAATGAGCACTTAGCTGGGTTCAGCTTAAGATGGTATAATCTGGCTACGGCAAACACTTCTTCCAGATCTTGTATGTGATTTTGAGCATACACGCTTTTGGCTAGTATATCATCAACATATACTTCCATATTTTTGCCTATTTGGCTTTTGAAGATTTTATCCATCATTCTTTGATAAGTAGCCCCCGCGTTTTTCAAGCCAAAGGGCATGCTTTGAAAACCAAATGTCCCTGCACAAACTCCAAATGCAGCTTTTGGGACATCTGATGGATTCATTTTTACTTGATGGTAACCTTGATATGCGTCCATCATGGATAGCAGTTCGCAACCTGACGTGGAATCTACTAGTTGATCGATCCTAGGCAGAGGGTAATGATCTTTTGGGCAGGCTTTATTTAAGTCTCTGAAGTCAATGCACATCCTCCAGGTGCCTGTATTTCCCTTAGCCACCATTACTGCGTTGGATAGCCATTCCGGGAATTGTATTTCCCTGATGTGCTTAGCCTCCAATAATTTGGCGACCTCCTCCCTGATGATTTTATGTTTCTCAGGGCCAAATTGCCTTAACTTTTGTTTTACCGGCTTCACCGAGGGGTCTACATTCAGACAGTGTAACGCCACGGTTGCATCTACCCCCACCAGGTCAGATGACCCGAAAGCAAAGATATATGCGTTCTTCCGCAGACACCTTATTAGTTGTTCTGATATGTCCTAAGGCATCTGAGTGCCGATTCTTGTGGTGAATCCTTTCCGATCTGGGATCAATTCTATTTCTATCAGTTCCTCTGCGGGGACCATTAGGCTCTGCCCCTCTTTGACAGTATCTGCCTCTTTGATCTTGCCCTCTTCCCTTTCTTGCTTGTGTTGAGGGGCTACAGGTTCTGGGACAGCCCATTTCTTGGCCTCTCCCATTTTAACGGATTGAACATGGCAGTTTCTTGAGGTCATTTGATTCCCTGATATCCATCCTATTTGATCCCCCACAGGGAATTTCATCATCAAGTGACAGGTGGATACGATTATTTGGAAAGAGTTCAGAGCAACTCTTCCTAGAATAGCATTATAAGATGACTCCTGATCGACCACCCAGAAGGTAGTCACTTTTGATGTTTTAATATGTCCTTCTCCCAGAGTGAGTGCAAGATCCACTGACCCGACTGTCATGACAGGCTTCTGCGAGAAGCCTTGGAGGGGCACCCTGGCGGGTTTCAGAAGCTTCTTCTGGGACATTTGATTAAGACAACTCATGAGGATCACATTGATAGGGGTCCCGGTGTCTATATAAATTCTCCGCACTTGGTACCCTTGTATTTCAGCTGTTACCACAAGAGCGTCATTGTGTTGATGTATGATAGCCTTGTTATCCCCAAGTCCGAAGGATATTCTTGGCGCAGTATTGCTAGGCCTTGGTTCCTTAGGAGGATTGGAGACCTTGTCACCTGTCCTTTCCAGACGAGCTTCTGAATTAACCGTCATCCTTACAAGATTCTGCAAAGAGTTGAGAATGTTTTAGAGAATCAATTCCGTAAGCTCTTTGGAAAGAGGCTTAAGATGTATGTAATTTGCTATTGGCAAACTTCTTGCGTTTGAGCATTATTTATGATGGCTTTGACAAGTATAGCTTATTTGTTATAAGGTTCTTGGAAGGGAGTGGCCCTTGCCAGTGTATGATGAAGGTAAGTAACGATTTGAAGATAGGAATCTAATTATGATAAAGGGCTTTGACACAGTTTCCTCCTTTTGACATGAGGCATTTGATCATATGAGATTTAGTTACGACACACTGCTGATTTAGCAGGTCCTTTTATAATCGTCAACCATTTAAAGTGGCTTTAACAAGCGTGGTTTACTTAATATAAGGTTTTTCAAGAATGGCTTTCGCCTGCATGAAGCTGAGGTCGGTGACATCTGTCTTTTACGAAATCTGTTTTGTTAGGTTGTCTGTTTTCCTAGGGCTTTCTTTATGAGGGCCTCTGGGAGGGATCTGATCAAAAGAAGAGGTTATCAAGAATTTGTGCGACATCTTATTTTATTAAGCTTAATACGATATGCCTCGGCCATATAGGCCCTTCTTATAATTAACACCTATTTTATAGGACTTTTTTTTTTTTTTTTTGTAAGATATTCCCTGTTAGCCAAGGATTATGAGAGTGATATCCCTTATGCGGGATTTCTGAGAGCATTACTTATCGAACCGAGCTTACGAGAACTTAGTCTATTTTGTAAAGCTTACAGAGGCGCTACTCATCGGATTGGGCTTATGAAAGTAATATCCTCCTTAGAGGTTCATCAAGGCATTGTCTATAGAATAGAGTTTTTCAAGAATACCACCTATGAGGTGGGATTTAGGTGAGATTTTGCCCACCGGAATGCAATGGGTAAAGCTTGTGGGAGTGATACACATGAATGCTGCTTTTAGAGCAAGGCTTAGGGGTGCACTGTCCATTCAGTGGGGCTTATAAGGAATTTTGTCTATCATATGAAGCTTATGAGTATGTTGCCTACTGAGTAGGGCTTAGGAAAAGTTCTGCCCATTGCATGGGGCTTACGAAGGAGTTGCTTATTAGATAGGGATTTGTGCGAGAATTGCCTATTAAATATGGCTTACGATGATATTGCCTGTTAAACAGGGCTTTTTGAGAGGATTTCCTATTAAATAGGGCTTATGAAGGGTTCTGCCCATTGTATGGGGCTTACGATGATGTTGCCTACTGTGTAGGGCTTTTTGAGAAAGCTGCCTATTGAATAGGGCTTATGATGACATTGCCTACTATGTAGGGCTTCTGGGGGTTCTGCCCGTTATACGGGGCTTATGAGAGAGTTGCCTGTTAGACAGGGCTTCTGGAAGGAGGTTCTGCCCGTTATTCGGGGCTTACGAGGGAGTTGCCTGTTAGACAGGGCTTCTGAGAGGAGGTTCTGCTTTCAGATGCGGGCTCCCATCATCAAAGTGAATGGGATAACCTCGGCATCTTTCGGCTCTCCATTCTTTAGTGTTTTCATTATTTCATGGGTTTTGAAGCCATGGCGATTCAGGGGCATTCGACTAGCTTTAGCAGTGATGCTTATTCTGTAATCACCAATCCTTTGCCACTCATAAATGGGTTTCATATTGAGCAGGTAATAGACAGAATTGTATGCTCACCAAGTACACAAGGTGAAGCGAATGTGTCTTGAGATTGTTGCAGTTTATGACCCGGCTTTCTTTCGGATCCTTCATGACCTTAAGATTTTGACAAACAGCAACAGATTAGCCATCACAATTCATGTCATGGAAGAGATATGGCCTTGAGATCGCTTTTAACTACCGTATTGATGTGCTATGAGAAGTTTAACCAAAACAAATTCATGGCATACATATTAAAATTCTCCAGGAATAACATAAATCTTGCATTCAATACACATTCCTTCTATTAGATAGCCACCGTTCTAGGTGATCACCGCGACAGAGTAAGTGACAGGACAAATTTATGCACATATCATCAGAATCAATTAAAGCTTCGAAGATAAACAGGGGATTAGCCTTCTGAACCCATGGGTTTTAACAGTACTTACAGATATCAATTCTTAATTCACATTCAAGGAGAGAAAATCAGTCTTTCAAACACAAGTTTCCTTTCAATCAAAATGTTTATCACAATTTCCATTTCAGAGGAAGAGTAATCCTAGAATCACACCACTCTCAACAGCTCATAATCGTGGAGAGCTTAGCAAATACCAAACAACAGCATACCCATCTAGGTTTCCGCTAATTAGACCACACACAAGGCCTTCCCAATCAATGTAACATCAGATTTCTCATATTCTCCACATAAGGACAGAATAAAGGGAAATCGCAAGCAACATTATAACAATGAGCTGGAATTTTGCATAAAAAACAGGGGGAATCGACATCTCAACTCAAGGAATTTCCCACAGACGGCGCCAGTTGATAGATCCGGGTTAGAGATCCACAACAATTTAGGATATTGTTCATCATGTTTTTAAAAGAGCATTTACGGATAAAGCGTTAAAGCAGTAAAGAGTGAGAGATTCATGCGTATGGAAAGACCTTAACCAAGAATTTTGTACAGGGCGAGATGTGCATAGCCACGGCGAATAATAGTTGAGCTATAGGTAAAGGATAAAGGGCGTATTTAGCCATAAACTAGCAAGATGCATGGAGTTTTGCACTCATACAAGCAGATAACACCGAAAAGAGACAAGGGAAAGAGAGAAGCAAGGAGTGCGGGGCTCCGTTAAGCTTCATTCCTCCTCAAGTGGTGAGGGTTTTACCTTAAGTTCAAGGTAGTGTACGTAAGAAAGAGATTCTTCCCGGTGTTGAGAAGAGTAGATGGATGTAGAAACGAACTGCGGCTTCCCGGAAGAAGGTTTTGCCCGCCTTGACTTGCCTGAGCTCGGAGGAGCTCGTGAGAGAGAGTATTGAGTTGAATGGAACAGTACACTAAGGTGTGTGTTGTTTTGTTGAGAATGAATGGTCCATGGTGTTGTGTGTTCACTTAGTATTTATAGGCGTGGGGAGGGTGAAAAAGTGGATGCTCCTTGTATGGAAGGGATAAAAGAGGAATTTCTGTAAGGACAGATTCCCTTTGTCATTAATATTGTGGTCTTCACTCTAAGAAGACTAGGGTCACGCCGATTGCACACCCCTGCAGATCCCTGGATATTAGCGGGAGCATATTAAGGCTAAGGCTGCTTCTGCGCATGGGTCTTAACCCAAACTATAGCAGCTGAGCAAATCCCGCGGCATCCAGGATCTGCTCTTTGCTGAATCAATCTCTTTTAATCATTATAGGAGGAATAATCCAGATAAAGGCAGGAAAGTACATTACAAGTGAGGCTGATATGTATCCCTATCACATGCCTCCTTGTTTTTAAAAAATCGTATCCCACAAATTGTTAGCTCTAAAATGAGGAGTAATTCCTTCGTTTCCTTACGCCTCACTTGGGGGGGGGGGGGGGGGAGTAGGGGATACCCTACATCCCAATACTCGTACTCCATTATCTTAAAATGCTTTAGCAAGAGATACAAGACAAGAAGTCGTATAAATAGAAGGGTAATATCCTAAACTGATAATGAGTAGCAGAAGCACGTCAAAAGCAAGGCCCTAAAAAGCACCTAGCCAAAAGTAGAAAGAAATAACATTGTTTGTGCCCCACCGGCATGAGTTCGGGGCCATAATAAAGCACCCCACTACAAAAACCAAAAAATAGATTGTTTTAAAAAGCTTCTTATCAAAAACAAAAACAATAGGATCAGAGAGAGGAATCGGGGACAGAGGCTAAATCCTTAGAGCCCGATGAATGAGAAGAGGAAGGCCACTCCTCGATAGCAGCCAAAGCTGAAGAAGCAGAGGGACCCCCTTTGGGTGAATTCGTTGAAATCTTTAAAGCGTTCCCCTCTTCAGAGCCATCTTTCACTTCTCCTGGAGTGGGTAGTAAGGAAGTACCTTCCTCGCTGGCAGATGGGCTGGAAGCATCTCTTTCTCTCAACTCCTAATATGAGGAAAAAGATTGATAAAAAAAAAAAAGAGAGAGAGAGAGAGAGAAAGTAAGAAGAAAAGAGACAATAACAAGAGAGAAAAGGAAGGTTCTTGGTCGAAAGCTTTCCGTATCGATCTCATAACCATAGTATTATGAGGGGAAAGAGGAAACTAGGGAGCATCCCAAGGAGGGAGATCTTCCAAGACCCTAGCAGGCTGGCGGAGGATCTGAGACGCTTCCCTCAATGTGGGCATAAACCAGGGCTCCTTAGGGGAAGCAAGGCGATCCTTCCGAAGAGATTCAGGCTCTGTGTCAAACATCCTTACTATGGGCCCCGCATTGATTATGGCCGCGCGATCAGGAACGCCTAACTGTTGACAACACTCATGGATGGCAGAGACTGTCCATTCGGTAAGGGGGTCGAACATTCGAAGCCAGAAATCCTGAGATCGGAGATAAGCTTCTGGCAAACGCTTAACCAAAGAATCTAAGAAAGCCTGACCATGAGGGGTCATCAATAGATTAGAGCTATAGTCCTTAATCCCAGAGAAAGTGCCCTGATTTATCCCTGCCCTTTTGCCTTCAGTAAAAGAGGAAGCTTGGGCTCGTGCCAGCTCCCGCTCATGAGTAAGCGTTAATTGTGCCACTTCCGCTGCGTGGATTTCTTGTAATAGCCCCACTCTATCTGATGAAGCCTTCAAAGCTCCTTCAAGTTCCCTTACTCGTTCAGAAAGGGAAAGCGCACTCTGCCTAATGATAGAACAATGCTCCTCTTTGTCCTGCAGGAAGCCTCGAAGTTGATGAACCTCAACTTGGAGTTGCTCTCTACTCTTCTCAGACTGGGAGAGATGCTCCTTCAATTGTTCTAGGCTTAGTGCTTGGGCAGAAGGGGGATTCTCCAACATTTTACCCTTCTTCCTGACTGGGGAAGAAGGAGAATCACTTTTCCTTTTTAGGGAAAAGGAGTGAGGTTCTGGGGCGGCCCAAGTGGAGGTACCAGCATCCACATCAATAAGAATAGGAGAAGATGAAGTTGGCCGGTTGGGAGCAACCAAATGCGGATAGAAAGGCTTCAATCGAGGTTTTGTAGCTTTCACCTCTCGAAGGGTTCCCTAAGAAGCGTTATGGCTCTCGGGCTCTACAGGCATTAAAGCAGGTGCATCGCCTGTTGACAGAACAGGGTTGGACCGCTGTTTTTCACCTGTTCGATTCTCTTCAGCAACTTTTCATGGATCTTCTGCTTCATACTCAGCTTTGCAGTATCCATGGCTATAAAATAGAGATAACCACCGGTAAGGGAAAGTAAAAGAGTGGAATCTCAGATAAACATGAATAAGTCCAATTTCTAAAAAACTTAAGAACTGATTATAAGTTCTAAAGATAAAGCCTCAATCATATTCACGTCATAACCAATTTCGCAGTCCAGAAAATTGGGAACCGGTGGCGTTCCCCCAAGAACATGAGATAAGGCAGGGAAGGCAATAAGGGTTGCCCTAATTTCAGGGAATCTAGAAAAATAACATATATAAGAGTTCAAGAAAGTATGGTAGAGAATACCGGAAGAAGACGACAGTAAAGGGACCGATGTAGTAATCGTCGGAGATGGCAAACAATCTACAATGCTGCCTTTTCTTTTTGAAGCGTAGTATGAAGAAAGAGAGAGGGAGATGTTGAAAAGAAAAGAAGAGTGGAGTAATATCCCACTTATACTCCACGTCGTTTCGCAAAAAGGGAAGCACCTTTCTGCCCGCAAATAAGAAGAAGCAGTAATAATGAGTATTTCGAGATACACTTATTTGAATATCCCCCTACTCTCTTGTCCTAGAGAAAGGGGTAATGATAGGCAGTGGAAATAGGTTCAACTCTGCCCTCGAGAAAGATAACAGTCGTTTACGTTTTCCAAAAAAAAAAAAATAAGGGGGAAAGAGAGTGAGTAAAGTGATACCCCACTTGTTATTCCACTTTGGTTTGCAAAAGGGAGAGAAACGCCTTTTCATTTCCAAAAAGTAACACACTTTTCTTTTCAAAAAATATCTACTATAATATTTCTCTACTCTCGAGGAGAAAGTCCCGGTAAAGCAAAACAGAAGTAATTTTCCCGCTAAAATACCTGCCAGAAGCTAGTATAGGGATGCTTCTGGACCTAGGGGGGAGTAGCTGATAGGGACTAGCATCAGCTTTACTAATACAAATAACTCAAATCGATAAGAGGGCAAGCCTCCATAATCTTAAGGTATCACCTCGGAGAAGAATTAACATTAGCAATGATATGTAATAACAGCCAAAGCCATTTCCCTAAAGAAGTAGATGCTGCCCTAACACAAAGACCTTACCAAGCTAAAAAGGAATGATAAGTTCTAGATAGAACTAGCCTTAAGATCATCACTAAGAGAGGTAAATATTGGTTCTGGTAAGGATCGACAGAAGCTGCTCTGCGCAACAGCATATTATCAAAAGATTTGATAGGCCTCAGAGGTCCAGTACAATTATAAGGCATGTTTTAGGCAGAAGCCCGAGGTTCTATCTCCTCCCAGAAGCTATATGGGATCTGTTGGCATCTGTCTAGAGCAAAGGATCTGACTGATTCCATAGGCACCTGGCAGGAATCGCGGTTCTGTGCAACACGCAGCCCGCGTGACTCTACGTACTCTAGAGTGAGGACCACCACATTCATGACGGAGGAAATCTTGTCCCCATGGGAATTCCTTTTCTGTCCTTTCCTCACACGAATGTTCACCTTTTCACCCCCTCTATATCTATAAATACTAAGTGAGTGCACACCCTTCATCATCATAATCACAACTCAACTCTCCATACAAACACGCACTCTCGCGTACTGTTTCATTCATTTACATACTACTCCACGAGCTCCTTTGAGCTCGAGCAGTCCAGGCTTCTGAAGCCTTCTTCCAGGAATCATCACCTGCAATCACTTTCATTCCTCCTCCTCGGTACCGAGAAGAGTCTCTTTTGCTTACCGCCTTGAGCTTAAGGTAAAACCCTCATTCTCCAAAGGGAATGATGCTTGATAGAGCTCCGTGCTCCTCACTTCCTTCTCTTCCCTTACTTCATTTCTTTATTATATGTTTGAATGAGTGCTAAATTCCATGGATTTTACTAGTTTATGGCTAAATATGCCTTAATATGCCTCTTATTTAAGCATATAGCTTGATCATTACTCGCCATTTCTACGCAAGCTACGCTCTGTACGAAATACATGATTATAGCTTTTCAAACACATGAATCTCTTGCTCTTTACTGCTTTAACGTTTTATCCATGAATGCTCCTTGCAAAACATGATGAATAATCTCTTTTACCGTTGTGGATCTTCAACCCGGATCTATCAGGGATCTTCACAGCTTTAGCATGCTGAACACCGAACTTGGCAAGCATATCTCGAGTATACTTGGCTTGATTGATGAAAATTCCATCATCTTGTTGCTTCACTTGAAGACCTAGGAAGCAACTCATCAAACCAATCATAGACATCTCATATTTGGTCTTCATCAACTCTCCAAACTTCTCGCTAAGCGACTGGTTTGGTGACCCAAATATGATGTCATCTACATAGATCTGGAACCATAGCATATCTTCTCCATGATTGATGGTGAAGAGAGTCCGATCTATCTTTCCTTTGTGGAATCCATTATCCACAAGGAATTGAGATAGGGTATCATACCATGCTCTAGGCGCCTGCTTCAAACCATACAGGGCCTTCTTCAATCGATACACCTTATCTCCTTGCTCGAAACCCGGTGGCTGCTCCACATACTTTTCTTCCTTCAGTTCGCCATTGAGAAACGCGCTCTTGACATCCATCTGGTAGACTTTGAATTTCTTAGCCGCTGCATAGGCAAGAAATAGTCTGATCGCTTCAAGCCGTGCCACTGGAGCGAAGGTCTCATCGAAATCGATTCCTTCCTCTTGACAATAGCCTTTGGCGACGAGTCGAGCCTTGTTTCTCACAACGTTGTGGTCCTCGTCCATCTTGTTCTTGAACACCCACTTGGTGCCAATAACATGCTGAAATTTAGGACGATCCACGAGGTACCATACGTCATTTCTGGTGAACTGATTCAGCTCTTCTTGCATGGCAATCACCCAATTTGAATCAGCTAGGGCTTCCTCGACGCTTGATGGCTCAATATTTGAGAGAAAGCAACTGAACATGGCACTTTCTCCAAACACTTGACTTCTGGTCACCACTCCTTTAGATGGATCTCCAATGATTTGACTTGGTGAGTGATTCTTGAGCCACGCACGCTTGGATCCACCAGCTTCATCTTCATCTTCATGGGGGTCGCTTGCTTCTTCATCTGAAGCGACTGGAATGGGTGCTTGGCTTGCACTCGTTTCAGGAGTCTTGGGGGCAGCTTCAACCTTTTCTTGGACAATCTGCCTCGCTTGAATCCTTGATTTCTTCATCATCTTCAAGCATGTCCCAAGTCAAGGAATTGACGGGTTCCTCGCTTGATTTTTCTTCATTTACTTGAACCTGTTCCTGTGGAAGACTCAAAGAAGACTCATCATATACGACATGGGGTGATTCCTCCACAATTTGGGTTTTACAATTGAACACCCTGTAAGCTTTGCTCGATGTAGAATACCCTAAGAATATTCCTTCATCAGCTTTGCTTTCAAAGGCTTTCAATTGTGACTTCCCATTATTATGGATGAAGACCCTACAACCAAATATATGGAAATAAGAGATGTTAGGAATTCTCCCTGTCCATATTTCATATGGTGTTCCTACAGCATGTTAGGAATTCTCCCTGTCCATATTTCTCCCTGTCCATATTTCGATTATGTGTGTAGCATGCTGTATTTGCAGCTTCAGCCCAATACTTCATTGGTAGCTTTGAATCAGCAATCATGGTACGAACAGCTTCTTTGATGATTCGATTTCTTCTTTCAGCAACTCCATTCTGCTGAGGTGTGCGTGCTGAGGACGTCTGGTGTGCTATACATGCTCCGTGCAGTATGCTTCAATGGTTGAATTCAGGAACTCAATGCCTTTGTTGGAGCGGATGGTGGCAATCGCTTGATTCTTCTCCATAGCAAGTCGTTTGAGCAGTTGTGGTAGTTTGGCCAGTGTCTCCTTTTTGCTAAAGAGAAATACGACCCAAGTGTAGCGAGAGAAGTCGTCGACACTAGAGTGTATTTTCTTCCATTTACTCTAACTGGAGTGACTGGACCAAACAGATCCATATGAAGCAGCTCGAGCACTCGATTGGATGAAGCTTCTTCAAGACTGGCGAAGTGCTTCTTCGACTGCTTCCCTCGTTGGCATGATGAGCATGGATGGTCTTTGACAAAGACTTCATTTGGTATGCCTTGCACCAAGCCTTTTCGAGCTATGCGGTTGATCGTCTTGAAGTTGAGATGGTTCAAGCGTCTGTGCCATAGCCATCCAATTTCAGTAGCACTCCTAGCAACCAAGCACGTCTCCTCCTTGCAGCTATCCCATTGTGCTATGTAGACATTCCTTTGTGTAATTCCAGTGAGCACAATCTGGGATGTGAGTTTGTTCTTCACAATGCACTTATTGGAGATAAACTCCACCTTGTATCCCTTATCACAGAATTGTGATATGGATAGCAAGTTGTGCTTCAGTCCTTCCACGTAGGAAACTTCTTCAATCTTGATCTTTCCGATCTTCAGTGCGCCATATCCCTTGGTGCTTCCTCGAGAGTTGTCACCAAAGGTTACGTGTGGACTCTTCTTCTCAACATAATCTTGAAGTAGAGCTCTCATGCCAGTCATGTGTCTTGAACATCCACTGTCCAAGTACCAGATTTGTTGACCTTCACTTGGCATGGGGTCCATGGCGCTCACCTGCAATTAGACAATTTTTGGTACCCAAATCAGTTTGGGTCCTTGCAGGTTAGTCCCTTTAGGTACCCACACTTGCTTCACTTTCTTTTGAAAGTTAGCTTGTGTCTTGGGCTTCTCAACCTTCTTAAATTGTGACTTCTGCTTAGAGGCAGCTTCACAAGTGCAGCAGTGTGTGCAAGAGGGGTAGCGGCTCGCTTGAGACATACCTATGCTCTTACCCCTTTGCTTGTATCTTGAAGCGAGTCACTTCGTATTAGCTACAGGCTTAGAGACTGACTTAGGATTTCCAGTCTTTTGAAGCGGCTCGCTTGGTTTCCTCGAAGCGGTCAAACTAGGTTTTTGACCCCGACTCGCTTGAGTAACCTTGGAAGTTTGAAGCGACCTCCTTGGTGCTTCGAGTACTTCCCCCTCAACATGAGTATGGTTGGACCATCTCCAATCCGACTCACGTGACACATAGACATTACTCCATTTCTTGAAAGGGAGATCCTTTGTCTCTAGTGTCTTGGTCTGAGACTTAGAAGCTTAAACAGGTTTCCCTTTACCTTTGGATTGGTAAGTTTTAGCATTGTGAGTGCTAGGGACTGTTGAATTTTGCTTACCCTTAGATTCTGCCCTTGAAGATATAGACATCTTCATTGGCTTCCTATTAGGGTTCTCAACCACTTTGCCTTTGTCCTTGTTGGTGGTTACTTTGGAGGCAGTGGGCACATCCAAAGGAACTGATGGTGTTGTGTTAGAAGCACCAACAAAGACTGTGGGCTTGGAAGGTCCACCCTCATATCCGAGTCCTCCCTTTCTACCAAAAGGTAGAAGTGAGGTCTCTAGTGCCTGCCTTGCATACGAGGCTTTGTTCAAATTGGCCACTAGATTGGATTGGGTTTCATACCTTCCCTCCAAGCTTTGATGTCCAGCAAAGAGATCCTCGAACTTACTAGTCATAGCTCTTAAGTTAAGTTTGTCTTGGTCAAGCTCAGTGGCTAGCTTTCGGTTCTCCTTCTCGCTATTAGACATAGCTTGTTTCAATACTTTGTGGTCACTTGACAGTTTGAGGTGTTTGTCAAGCAACTCACTCCATGTCGAGGAATTAACTTCCTCTTGGTGAGTGTGTGCGAGTGTAATTGAGCTAGTTGGTGGATAGAAAAATACCTCCCTAGTATCTTCGTCGGTGAGCGCCATGAGTCCAAGATCCTCTCCCTCACTAGAGTTGGGATCAGTGAATGCGTCGAAGTTGCTTGAGACATCTTCAGTTGAAGCGACTGGCTGCTCACTTGCTACAAGCGCTCGCCGGGGAGCATCTCTTTTTGCCTTCAGTTCTTCTCGCTCCTTTGCACTCAACTTTGGGCAGTCAGATTTGTAATGGCCCATTTTATGGCAGTGGTAGCACTCCACTTCCATCATGTCCCTCGAGATCGGTTTAGACGTCTCTTCTCTCTTCCCTTTGCCTTCACGAGCATCAGTGCTCCTTCCCTTGTACTGCTTGTAGAATCTCTTGTACTTGCCCACACGTGAGTTCATTTTGTTGAAGTTCTTAGACAGGAATGCAACGTGCTCTTCCAGTTCTTCTCTTGACATCTTAGCGAGTGTCTGGTCGCTTGGTCCATCTGCAGCTTTGAAAGCGACACCTTTTGATGATGTGGGAGCTTCATCTTCGTCATCAAGACTCATTCTATTCAGATCGAACTCGTGAGCCTTGAGCTCGGAGAACAGAATCTCCGGCGTTAGCTTTGACAAGTCCTTCGTTGCAAGGTACAGCTCCTTCATGGTCTGCCACTTTCGTGTGAGAGCACGAACGATCTTGAGGTTTACCTCCTTGCCTATGAGTTCCTTCCCAAGTGAGTTGAAAGTAGCAATGATGTTGGTGACTCTCAGCTCGAAGGCATCTATGGATTCTCCTAGCTTCATTATCAGATTTTCAAACTCCTGCTTCTGTACGGCAAGTTTGTTTTCTTTGATCTTGTCCGTTCCTTGAGAAATGAGGGCTAGGGTTTCCCACATTTCTTTCGCCGTTGCGCACTTTCTAATCCTTGGTAGATAGGCGTCCGACACAGTGCTCTGCATTTTGTGGCGTGCAATTTTGTCAAGGTTGGCGATTTTGAAGTCGGTGGAGTTGTACTCATCCTTGTCCTTCTCGACATATGTCTGTCTGACATGAGCTGGACGGCCTTCAGCAGCTGGAACATCCATAGAGATAGCTTTCTTGATTTCGATCGGTCCTTCCTCTATTACCTCCCACATTCTGTCGTGGATGGAACTGAGGAAGCTCTCGACTCGAAAGCTCCATGTCTCGTATCCTTCGATAGAGAACTGTGGAAGATTCGATGCACTGTATGTAGACATAGCAAACTATCAGCAGTAATGCAGTATGCGTGGTTGATGGTTTTATGCACTTAGAAAAAACTGGATCCGGTTCAGTGAGACCACTGAAGCGAGAGGGGACTCGCTTCGGATATGCAAAGCAGAGGCTCGAAAGAACCGCTGCTCTGATACCACTTGTTGGTCCCGGTTTGTAAGAGGAAAAACACGTAGAGGGGGGAGGGGGGGGGGGGTGAATACGTGTTTTGAAGTTTTTCAACTTCTTTTCCTCAAACTCAGAGTACTAAGTAAAGTGCTCGCTTGAACTACTAAGAACTAGCCGAGAGCTAGATCTACAGTATTCACAACTCTCTTGACCTAAGCTTAGAGCTTGACCAAGAGTGAGACTTTAATCTAAATGCGGAATTTCGGTGATCTAAACTTTCCTAAGTAATTGAAAATCTCATTTTAAGTTGGTTAAATGCTTGTGCAATGAATAATCAGTAAACAGTAAGCAAATAGAGAGATTAGGGTTTAGAGATACGACACAGAGATTTATAGTGGTTCAGAGATGAATCTCATACGTCCACTTGTTGCACTAGGCAACTCGTTCTCTTCACTCAAGAACTTGAAGATTTCGGGTTCTTCAAAAACCTATGTCAAGATCGAGCTTCACTTGCTTGGATCTGACGACAACTGGGTGATTACGGGTTCACCACACAAGACCTAAACTGGACTGGAAGCTTCACTCGCTTCAGTCCGACGACAGGGAGATTACGGGTTCTCCTTACAACCTAGCTTCGATCGAGCTTCGCAATCGATGAAAGTGTAAGCATGGATATAGAATCTATGATCGAGGCTTCTACTATCGAGGAAAGTAGAGCCTTGGATCGAACACAACCTAACGACGATGAACACAAAACCTAACTGATCTTTTAGGGTTAGGGTTTTCTGTTTTGACAGACACACTAATGAAGAGTTCTTTACAACAAGTGCAAGGATGGCTAGAACTCTTCTCTAAGCTTGGATTTGGAATGGGCTTAGAATTCTAAGTGTGAAGGTTGCGAAGACGAGTTCCGATAAAACCGGAACTCGGAGAACACTTGGAAACAAAGACTCGAAAGATGCTAGAAAGCTGGGAGAGTTTGTTTGCAGTAGGCGCTCAATTGCTCCAGTAGTGTTCTACTTCTCTTCGTCTTCATCCTTCACTATTTATAGGCGGAGGTTTGGCCGAGATCCGTTGCTTGGTAGGTGGCCTTGTCCCTCATCCTCTCGACAGTACTTGCACAGGCTGGACACTTTTCAGACGCACAGTTTTGGCCCTTTGCCGAAAATGGCTAAGTTCCAATCTTAACAGTAACTGGAGCGAGCTAGTACTGTCGCGGCGCCCTTGTCGGCCTGGCAGTCAACTCCGCTGCTCCTCTCCTCTTTCGACACGTGGAGCTCTCGCAATTAATGCAACGACCTTCAGTTGACTGGAGTTCAAAATAGGAGCGGGAACTGTGCTGTCGCTTTCTGTTAGGTAGGGGCTCGCTTCGCTTTAGAAATGTAGCGTCCGCTTTAAGTGAGTCGCTTCAGAGTCATACTGTAGCAGGTACTTTAGAGAATAAATTCCCGAGTGTTCGCTTTTAGTATTTGTTAACTTTGCGTTGACTCGCTTCATTTTTCACTGTAGCGCTTGCTTCGCTTCGCTTTGGCAGACTCGCTTTGAATCTACTGTTGCGCTCGCTTCGCTTCGCTATTCTTCGGCACGCTTCACTTCGGCTGGGTAGACTTGCTTCGATTGAATAACACACTCAAGCGAGTGGCCTTCATTTGAAATTTCTACAGTCTAAAAACCTAAGTGACTAAAGCAAAAACGAAGTCATCCTAACAGTATAGGCTTAGAAAATTTTCTAACCTATTTTATTCATCAAATTGGGTCGCTAGGGAATAGGACACTTAGGGGTTTTGGGATCAAATCAAAACATATGTATCATTTCAAAATGTCCCATATAGGTTCCCCCTTAACATGTTGTCCTTAACAATTCCCAACACCCGGATTGAGTGTTGAACCTCTCCTCCAAGCTTTTATGACGAACAAAGAGGTCCTCAAACTTACTAGTCATAGCCCTTAAGTTGAGCTTGACTGATTCAAGCTCAGCGGCTAGCTTTCGGTTCTCACTCTTGCTATTTGTCATAGCTTGTTTCAACACTTCGTGACTTCTTAACAATTCTTGGTGATTGTTAAGTAGTTCACTCCATGTCGAGGAGTATACCTCCTCTTCGTGCTTGTGTACTTGTGTAAATGAAATAGATGAGGGATAGTAGAATACCTCTCCAGTGTCTTCGTCTGTAAGCACCATTAAACCAAGATCCTCTCTTTCGCTTAAATTGGGATACGTGAAAGCGTCTGAGTGACTTTCGCCATCCTCGCTTGGTTTGGATGGTGACTCGCTTGCCACCAGCGCTCGCCTTGGAGCATCTCTCCTCGCTTTCATCTCTTCCTTCTCCTTAGCACTGAGCTTTGGGCATCCGGATTTGTAGTGGCCCATTTTGTGGCAGTGATAGCACTCCACATCCATTATTTCCTTAGCAATCGACTTTGATGTGTCCTCACGCTTTCCTCAGCCATCACGTGCTTCATCCTTCTTTCCTTGATACTGCTTGTAGAATCTCTTGTATTTTCCAACTCTGGAATTCATTTTGTTGAAATTTCTTGACAGGAACACGTAGTGTTCTTCAAGTTCTTCTCGAGACATCTTTGATATGGGTGAGTCACTTGATGTCTCGGCAGCTTTGAAAGCAACTTCTTTGCCTGTTGTGGGAACTTCATCCTCTTCATCCAGATTCATACGATCGAGATCGAACTCATGTGCTTTGAGCTCGGAGAATAGGATTTCTGGAGAAAACTTTGACAAGTCCTTGGTTGCAAGATAGAGCTCCTTCATTGTTTGCCATTTTCTGGTGAGAGCTCTTACTATCTTCAGGTTGATCTCTTTGTCAGTAAGCTCTTTCCCAAGTGAGACGATTGTTGATACAATGTTGGTGACGCGTAGCTCAAAGGAGTCTATTGTCTCTCTTGGCTTCATGGACAAGCTTTCGAACTCTCCCATGAGAACGGCTAGCTAGTTCTCTTTGATCTTCTCTATACCTTGGGAAATCAAGGCTAGAGTTTCCCACATCTCCATTGCAGTTGCACATTTTCTGATTCTCGGTAGATAAGCATCCGAGACGGTGCTTTGCATGATGTGCCTTGCTACTCTGTCCATATTTGCAACCTTGAAATCATTTGCAGTGTAATCATCTTTTGACTTTTTAACGTAATCATGGCAGACAGTAGCTTCTCTTCCTTCAGCAGCAGGGATGTTGACGGTGTTGACCTTCATGATGGTGATGGGTCCTTCCGTCACTACCTTCCACATCCTATCGCGGATGGAACTTAGGAAGCACTTGACACGGAAACTCCATGTCTCGTATCCTTCCATCGAGAATTGTGGTAGGTTCGAAGCACTGTGACTAAACATTTTGCAGTTGAGCTTGCTGAATTGTGGGATGATGGAGAGAGGAGAGAGAGCGAGCTGAAGGCTCAAATTGATGAAAAAGAAAAGGAGATTGAGGCTGTAAAGCTCAAGCTTGCAGAGACGGAGAAAGAATTGAACAGTGTTGGTCCCGGTTTGATTAAGGAAAACACACGTAGAGGGGGGTTGAATACGTGTATAGAAGTTTTTCAACTTCTTATTGCCCTATTCTCAGAGTAACAAGTAAAGCACTCGCTTCAAACACTCAAGACCTAGCTGCAAGCTAGATCTAAAGTAGAAGCTTGAATCTTAACCTAAGCGAGCGCTTGATCAAGAGTGAGGCTTACTTGTAATGCGGAATTTAGTGAGATAATGTTTTCCTAAGTAATTGAAACTGCGTTTTAAGTTGTTTACGATGCTTGTGCAATATGAATAATCAAAACAATAAACAAATGAAAGTTAGGGTTAGAGAGATACGACACAAAGGTTTATAGTGGTTCGGTGATAAAACACCTACGTCCACTTTGTTGCACGTAGCCACAGATTCTCTTCACTCAAGAACCTTGAGGACTTGCAGGCTCCTCAAAAACCAAATCTGGATCGAGCTTCACTCGCTTGGATCCGACGAACAATAGTAGGGAGATTACGGGTTCTCCACTAGACCTAAACTGGACTAAGCTTCACTCACTTGAGTCCGACGACTGGGAGATTCCGGGCTCTCCACACAAACCTTGTTTCAATCGAGCTTCACACAATCGAGGACTGTGCTAGCTTGGATCTAGGCTTTATGATCGAGACTTCTACTATCGAAGAAAGTAGAGTCTTGGATCGTGAAACCTTTCGACAAACTCAAAACCTAACAGACATACTAGGGTTAGGGTTTTTGGTTTTCGACGATGAAGAACTCTTTACAATGAATGCAAAGATGGCTAGAGCTCTTCTCTAAGCTTGGATATGAGAGGGGCTTAGAACTTTGGTGTGTGAAGGTTGCGGAGATGAACTTCGATGAAACTGAAGCTCGGAGAACACTTAAACAAAAACTCAGAAATTTGCTCGAAGGCTGGGAGTGTTTGTTTGCTGTATGCACTGAATGCTCTAGTAGTGTTCTACACTTCTCCATCTTCAACCTCCACTATTTATAGGCGGAGGGATGGGCAAGAGCCATTGTTGGTTGGTGGCTTTGTCCCTCCTCCTCTCGACAGTACTTGCACAGGCCTGCTGCTTTTCAGAAGCGCCAGTTTGTCTCTTTGCCGAAAATGGCTAAGAGCCAATTTAAACAGTAACTGGAGCAGCCAGTACTGTTGCGGCGTCCTTGTTGACCTGGCGGTCAACTCCGGTGCTCCATTCTCCTATCGACACGTGGAGATATGCAATAAATACGTCGATCTTCACTTGACTGAAGTTTGAACTTAGGTTTGAATCGGAGCGAGAATTGAGCTGTCGTTTTGTCATGGCCCGCATTTTCGTTAGTTTAAAATCTAACTAACGGTAGTTAATTGCGAATGATATTCGTATTTAAATATAATCAAAGCACTTGAATTCGATTTAGTAGATTTAATTCCGAAAGTATAGCGGACTAAATCGGAATCCACTATGAAGTTGTTGAATATTTATCTAGTCGATAGTTTGAAAGGAAACAACATTGATAGTTTGTAAGTTGATAAATTGGGCTACGCCCATAAAATTGATGAATTGGGCCAAGCCCAATTAATAGAAATTATGTCAATACGAGGAAACGTATAATCGAAGAAGTTACGGAATGAAATATATGCAGTCGTAATGTTAAGGGAGTATTATTACATTTCGTTTATTACAAACGATGGAGGATTTAAATGCATGAAAACTGAAATTGAATATTAATACATAAATAATACATATCTAGAAGAGAAAAGAAGAAAAGGAAAGAAAAGAAAAGAAAGAAAAGAAGCGGCTGCTACTTGCTACTTCTACAACAACTTTTTCTTCTAGCCATCATCATCCCTTCCTCTATAGCCTTTGAAAATCAGCTCCCCAACTTGTCCAAAGAGTATCCAAAATCTGCACAAAGGAGAAGAAAAGATACTACAAGATCTCTAAGCTAAGAATAGTACTAAAGTCAACATAATTTCAGCCTTAATGAGGAACTTTAAGGCAAAAAGATAAGGAAGAAAATCAGAGGAAGAAAAGGGAAGAGAGGCAGCAGCTCGGCTGCAGAGAAAGAAAAGGGAGAGGAAAAGTCTTCAATCCCATCCCATAAAATCTAGGAATAAAATCCTCATATGCAAACAAAGGGGCAGGGGAAAGTCTTCATTCAATAAGTAGGAATACGGCTCCCTACTCCCACCTGCAGAAAAAGGATAAGAAAAGAAAAAGGGGGAAGAAGATCAGATTTTGCAATCTTGTATATCTTAAAACACTTATCCCAACACTCAACCATCAACAATCTCATTCAAGAGTGCTATAAGAACCCCTTTTCACCTCCCAAATTAGGTTACACTTTCAAACACTCTCAATACTTGAGAAAAACTAAGAATTGAGAAGGAGAAGAGGAATAAGGAAGAGGAAGGGGAAAGGGAAAGGCTAGCAAATTCAGCCCTCTTAAAGCATAAGTAAGTTCTCAACACCACTTCTTTTTAGTAAGTTCTATTGAGCAAGATAAGTAGTTAAGCTTCACAACATGCAAAGATATAAACCTATCAATTTAGTTTCAACCTTCGAACATGTAATACAACTAAGCATGAATCATTAAACATATTGCTAAGTCCTAAGCATGTATAAACATTTCATAAGAGTAAACCAAGTATGTATACCCACTAAATCAGTTTCATACATGTGAGATTATACAAGAGAACATTGATAAAGCTTATGTGATTTTCACAAATATTCATAAACCCAAAACTGAAATACAAGTTAAAAACATAGTACAAGAATTCATATTCATATCCAGAGAGAATAAAGGGGAGGGAGACGAAAGTCGAACCTCCGTCGAGGCACTAGGCCCCGACGGGAAAGTCTGGCCGAGCCTAGGGCTCTGACCGGGACAGCAGGGGTGACCCCGGGTCTGATCTTCATCGACGGTGGCATCCGGCCGACTGCATCACGATGGTCGTGCTACGTCCGAACCTTAAGAAAATAGAGAGAGATGGAGACGTTAGGGAGAGGTCAGAGAGGTAGAGTAAGACTAGAAGTACAGAGAGAGAAAGAGAACCTTACCTGTAGCGACGACGGCGGCCACGGTCTCCGGCGAACGACGACTCGACGGCGGCGTCTCAGCCGGAATCTGTGTCGGTCGTTTCCTCCTCTACCCGGAAGCTCTAAAAGAGAGAGTAATAGGATTAGACAAAGAGAAGTTGAGAGAGGGATAGAGAGAGAGTCCGCCGTCGCCGGCAACGCGAGCCCTCGCCGTCGGCGGGAGTGGCGCCGGCGACGGGAACAGCAGAGGGTAGAGAGGGGAGTATGTTGTGTGTAAGCGTATTGTGTGTGAAGAAAGGGGAGTTAGGGATTTGGGTTTCGATTGGGGATTTAGGAGGGGAGTCGAGTCCGGGTTTGGGTTTGGGTTGGGTCGAGTCCGGGTTTGGGTCTGGGTTCCGGGTCGGGTCTGAGTATTAGGTCTGGGTTATGGGGGGTTCTGGGCCATATTAATGGGCTGGATTAATTCTTCCGGCCCAACTGCATTTATTTAATTCGTTCGTTTATTCATTAAATTTTTACGACATGAGGGACGTTAAATATTACCGAAAAATGTTTTATTTATTTAAATAAAATAGCTCGACTAACTCGTCAATTAACGAAGCTCGATTAATTTCTGATCCTAAAGTAGTTTTATTTAATTCATAGAATTATAATAAAACTTTGGATTTAATAATCCAACAAGATTTAACTCAATTAATTATTAATTGAAGTATGTGAGAATAATTAATGGCTACCACTAGCCGTATGATTTATTAACTCCGATTAATAATCTCACGATACATTAACGGAACATTAGTTAAAACGAGAAGTTAGAAATAAAGAATAAGAATATTCTTTATAAGGAATTATTAGATTTTATAAGAATGGAAATTCTTATATTGTCGTTTCTAAATAGGTGAAAATCGACCGGAAGGTTGACGTTGCGATTCTATCAGGATTGGTACTTTTCACGCTACTTAAGGTGGGCTTTCTTATACAAGAAAAGTTATAGAATGTTAGATGAAAATGTTTATTTTCAAGTATTGTCATGCCATAAATGTTTCGATTTATGTATGACGCCTATCTGCATTGGCTACGCCAATTTGAGTTAATCGAATTCGGGTCCTCGTTAAGACTTGCTATCTTACTTGGACTAGTGTACACAGGACCGTGAGTCATCTTCAGGGTTGGCCGGTCAGGTGTCGTGTGAGGTGGCCACCTCCTCGACACCACAGTTTCAGATATGGTAGATTACTAAAGAACTTAGTCAGCGCTGACACTTTTAGATCACAAGAACAGTTTTAGTAAGCATGGGCTCTTTTCAATAAAACTCCTATGTCTTACAGTTGAATGGCTTGACAATTATTATGTATAGTTTTCAGCATGTGTCCACTGAGTACTTTCGTACTCAGCCCTGCATGTATTTCTAAATGTGCAGGTTGAGCAAGATGATGTGAAGTGCCGAGTGGAGCTTTTGTCGTTATTCAAGTAGATTAGGACTCTCGGTAATACGTGTCCTCATACATGTATTTAAGTATTTCTTCCGCTGTGCAAACTCTTGAGCTTTCAAGAATTGTTTCAAGTCATGTAATAGATTATGACAAGTATCCTCGTATTCTCATTTGAGATCCGGAGTCGAGACGTTCAATGGTATAAATGTTGTTCAAATAGCTATACGAGTCAGATCCACACCAATCTTATTCCCCCTTTCTTTTCCCTACTCTTAATTTCCATCCCTAGTCATGGTTTCCCGGCTTAGCTATCCTTAGCAAAGTCCGGTCGTGACAGAGTGGTATCAGAGCCACGGTTGCTCTGAAACCCGAGAGTTTTCTTCAGAGTTTAGTCGAGTATTGATTCACTTGACTAATTGAGTCAGTCGACAAAGCTCTGCACTTCACTACATCGCGCTCAACGAGGAAAGGTAAGACTTTCACGAGATTGGAAGTTGAAGAATAGAAAGGACATAGTGGAATTAAGATCACGTATAGAAAAGAACAAGGCTTGCTAGAGAACATAGCTCGCTTGAACTAGTTGTTTTCCTCGGAAAACTTAGAATTGACATTGAGGGAATGAAATTCCTTCCTTTCCTTAAGAAAAGACTTTCCGTAAGGAAAGAAGAAGAAAAGGCGATGAAGATGCACGAGTGCAAAGGAATCGAGGCAAGAGAAACAATGAAGATAAGATATCATTCGATGACATGGGCTTAGCCTTTTAACGGCTTTTCAAGACATACGAACAACGTTAGTTCACTAACGTTTTTGCATAATGAAATTTTTATAAGTTAAGGAAGATATTGTGGCACAATAAAGATAAGACCACCACAAACCATAGGTGTACCACATCATGGTTAAACAAAAGAATATAACAGCAGTCAAATGAAAGATTAATGAGAAGTTAGAAAAGAATGACGGTAACAATAGTTTACCTATTTGGAAACATATCCGCGAGCATATAAGCATTAATTGATCTCTAATTCTTAGAGTTCGAATATTAGAACATGTCAATCAGAACCTAAATAAGGTTAGGCCTGAACAAAGTTCACCAAAAGGAAGAAGCAACCCGGTGCTTTGACACCAGAGATAGTTCGATCATAACGAATTTATCAGTTCTTTTTCATGAATGATTTAGATAAGTTGATATCCCATTTTGGCCACTTTAGAATATCCACCCACGCCACGATCACAGGGTGTAAGACATGACGTTATTATGGGATGGATAAATCTATCACCAACAAACTAGTAAGGATGATGGGGACATTATACGAGATCAATCTTTCAGGATGACCTTACCATGACCTGATAAACGACATTCCCAAGAATGTAGGCATTTTTTTTTATGTGTATGGTTAACATCGATGAGGTTTATATTCAAGCCAAAGACCTTAATCCAATAAAGCTATTCTCAATACATGATTAGCCCATGTTATTGTTACTCTAATTCCAGCATAGACATTACACTCTTAGAAATCTCTTTGAGTCAACAAGTTAATGATGGCTATAAAACATGACCATGTCTCTAGATACGAGCTCTAATGCCGTTCAAGACTTCTAGATTAAATGGTCCTCAGACAAGAAAATCTCACATACCTTGACGGTAGATACCTATGAATTATTATATGAAAGATTACGGGTAAATGCTGATATCGTTTCACGATAAGATTACACCCAGTAGAACTCCTCGAATGTTTCTACATTCTTGGCGCATCATGAATAAATAGGACAAGTAAATACAGAGTTATTATAGACCCCAAATCAAGATATACAAGTAAGCGAAGTGCTAGTCCATTGATGGTAGTTAATATGACCTTGAGGATCTCTCATAGGATAATGAAGTTATAAAGAAGAATAATGTTTCTATGTGCTCGTTAAGTAAAGAATTATTCGCAATAGATATAAGAAAGTGAAAGCATCAAGGTTGTCAACTGAATAACCAGTAACAGCTAAAGTAGGGTTGCAAGGTCAGTTTGGAGGATAAGGTAAGGGAACACCCGACCACTAATAGTTATTCCTAAAGACCAAGACATAATGCTATATGGAGCAAATTATATTTTGCAACCTAAGGTGTAATTATTTCATGGGATAAGTATCTAAAATAAATTAGTTATTACGGCCGGTTAAGATTAACCGATAGTCTGACATCCTAGAGTGTAGACTCGTAAGAAGTCTATAATATGGAAATACTAGTGATATTTAAAAGAAACCTTATATTGATAAGGCCACCTCGATTGATATGCGAGGCAGTACCCCAAAGAGAACCCCGAATTCTACAACGTAGAATTAAAAAAAATAAAAAATAAAAAAAAAATAAAATAATAATAATAATAATAATAATAATAATAATAATAATAATAATAATAATAATAATAATAATAATAATAATAATAATAATAATAATAATAATAATAATAATAATAATAATAATAAAAAATGCAAGGTTGTATGCCCTTGTAAGGTTATGAACAACAAGGATGGCACATTCAGTTAGAGGTGAAACTTTCTAGGGAATAAAAGAACATTGAGAATTATTCCATTGAAGTTGTTCATGAGTACTTATAGTAACAAATGATTATATATGTGGTTAGTGATATAAAGGGAGACTTATCATGTTAGCGCCTTGCGTCGTGATATCCTACGTGAGCCCCTTGAAGCCCAGAACAATGTAATATGAAAATACGGAGTCCAGAAAAATCATGAGTTAGAAGAGCTCGCCAAACTTTGCAAAAGCTTCTTTTCACCGCCCGAAAAGTTGAGAGTCACCAAAGTACTAGAACTTCGTGTGACTGAGATTGTGTCTATGCGGGACTGATCACCCCACATAATATCAATCTCGGTAGCGTTACCATCAGACAAGAAATTGGACGGGTATCGACAAAATGGGTCTCCTCCCCCTGACCTTTGTCATTTCATTTCTACCCTCTGATTATTCTTTCCTAGCTTGTCAGATGATTTATTGGTAACATATTTTGATTACTTGTTGTGCCAAAATTGAACCAAGATCATTATACCTTCCAGTACCATGTAACGATATTCTCATTCCACTTTGATACAATTAGCTATCCAAGCAATGGAGTTTACTAAGCCCAATTGCAAGTCATGAGTATGACTTAAAGTATGATACCGTCAGGGATTACCTAAAACATGGAAATGAAATAGAACAAGATAGAAATAAAGAGACTTACAATTAGTAGGAGGAAATTTAAGATGAAAAATGTTTAAGGACAATGATATGATCTTGAGTATGTTACAAAATGGTTCAGGGGTTGATAAATGAGTAAAGGATAAATGAATACAGGAACTCAAATAAATTTCAGTGTAAGGAACCATACGAATCCTTGCTAGTAAACCCTTTTAAGAGACAAGAATTTAAGTTTCAACTACAATGAGAAATAAAAAGTAAAGAGTTGGAAGATGTAGCATTGCTACCAGAGGTAATTATTTTACCCCTCATTGAAACGTATAAATTGAGCAATCGAAACGACCTGCCCAATTATTTATAAATCTCTACTCCATAGTGTATCCAATGTCACCTATACATGAGCAATTAAGGTTAAAAAGAATAGTATAAGGGAAATGCTTATACGTATGAAAATAAGAGAATATGTGTTCTAGCTTAACAAAGTGACATTACTTGGACATATTGTGTCGTCAGACAGAATTAAGTAGCTAGACCCAGCAAAAGTAGAAAAGCTCTACAAGGATGGGAATACTCATCTAAACAAAATAAAATACGTAGCCTCTTAGGAGTGACTCGTTATTACCAGAGATTCGTCAAGAATTATCCAAGATAGTAAGGCCAATAACATGATTGTAAAGTGAGTGATCCAGTGTATGTGGACCTTTAAGCGCCACTCATGCTTTCAATAGTTGACATGGAAGTCGATAGTTGCGCTAGTTCTGATAGTTCTAGAACTACAAAAGAAATAAGCAACATACATAGATGCCTCAGAGAATGGGATGAAGCATCCTAGTACCAATGAAAGGAAAGAAATGTAACAATTTATACACCATGTTGGTTATACCATAACCCTACCCACAACTTAAATTTTTCAGTTGTGCACGCCTTTGGTGCACGCCCTGAAAATTTAGAAGCATCAACCTTATGGAGTTAATGCAAAATCTCACGGATTACAAGAACAAATTCGAACAGTGAGCTTTTATATGTGTCGAATAAGGTGGGTAGAACTAGTAGAGAATTATGAATGTTGTATCAACTACCAATGCAAAGGTCAATATAATAGCCAATGCTTTAAGTCGTAAACCACGCTTTATGTGGATATTTCTTCTCACGAGTGAGGAGACAATTGTCAATGATTTTAAGAATATAAATTTAAAGGTAGTACCTTGCCCAAGGCGGTAGAAAAGATTAGTACTTCATTGACTATAACGTCAACGAGAGGCATAAAGTAAAGGAATCAAGTTAAAGAAGATACAGATGTTAAGGATAATAATACCAAAGAATATTGTTAGGAGGTTGTGCATACCACACGATGATAAGCTCAAGAATGAACTCTTAAGTTAAAACTAAAGATACACTATAAACCTCTCACATGGGAACACAAGATGTATCAAGACCAAGAAAGGAAGTTGTGGTAGGAGACACGAAGAAATATATAACCTCAACTACCTGAAGGTGCTTTAGTATGTCAAACAAGTAAAATTGTTTCAGGATATGGTTGACCACCATGTTAACTAATTGATTATGATAAATTGGATCATAACCAAAACATTAATGAAATCTACAACCCTCGGAGATCTTGTAGTGAAACTACGAGCATGTTACAGTGAAATTGTGACAAGACTACCAAACTAAGAAAGACAACAAAGTTGTATATTAGAAGTTATTGACCGACTTACAAAGGGGTCCTATTTGATTCCCATTTCGATCAATCATGGATAAAAGTTAGTCGATTATGTGTTTAAGAGATCGTGCGTTATACAGTGTGATTATCTTTAATCACTAAAGATCAAGACATTAAGTTACGTCCAAGTTCTGGAATAGTTACAGAAAGATTTAGGCACTAAGCTAATCATTAGCACAACTCACCAAGCCAATAGGCAATAAGAACGGAAGATTCAGAACCTATCAAGCAGGTCGAGAATAGTCGTACTCGTTAAAGAAAAAAATAGACTTGCTAATTATAATTATTATCCAACAATAGGTATGACGTCATATGACGTATTATAAGGGTAACAATGTAGATTACCCTCTATAAGGACAAGATAGGTGAAAGAAAGATTTAAGGTCCTGATACGATAAATGAAGGGTTCGAGATCGGAGATGTTTGTAAGAGAGTGAGAGAAGTTAGAATGGACAGAAGTCCTAAGTCGACAATCGTCGAACAAAGATAAACTTGGAAGTATTAGATAAAGTTTCTTGAAGGTGACAGCTTCGAAGTAGATAACGAAGTTATGGATCAAAGGAAAGCTAAGAACTCGTCTTACTAAGACCTTGTGATAACCGGAAAGAATATGATATGCTAAAAATAACATACAAGTTAGGAGCATCTCCAAAATTAGAACGTATCCGTTATATGGTATTTTACGTATGCAAGTAAGAAAAAGCACGTGCTTGACAGAACGCGCGAAATTCATCAAGATGAATTTGTCTTAAATTTGTAGCTCAGTTGCAAGAATATAGTAAAAGAAGTTTTTGTCCGAAAGGTGCAACATCTTAGAAAAAAGTCTATTACTTCATTCGAGGTTTGGTGGAAACACCACAAACAAGGAGAATCGACGTAAAAAAAAAAAAAAAAAAAAAAAAAAAAAACTCGATGTTAAGATAAAGGGAAGTACCCCGAGATGTTCAGTTAGAAGTACGCAAATTTCGGGACGAAATTTTTTTTAAGGTAGGTAGAATGTAATGACCCGCATTTTCGTTAGTTTACAATCTAACTAACGGTAGTTAATTGCGAATGATATTCGTATTTAAATATAATCAAAGCACTTGAATTCGATTTAGTAGATTTAATTCCGAAAGTATAGCGGACTAAATCGGAATCCACTACGAAGTTGTTGAATATTTATCTAGTCGATAGTTTGAAAGGAAACAACATTGATAGTTTGTAAGTTGATAAATTGGGCTACGCCCATAAAATTGATGAATTGGGCCAAGCCCAATTAATAGAAATTATGTCAATACGAGGAAACGTATAATCGAAGAAGTTACGGAATGAAATATATGCAGTCGTAATGTTAAGGGAGTATTATTACATTTCGTTTATTACAAACGATGGAGGATTTAAATGCATGAAAACTGAAATTGAATATTAATACATAAATAATACATATCTAGAAGAGAAAAGAAGAAAAGGAAAGAAAAGAAAGAAAAGAAGCGGCTGCTACTTGCTACTTCTACAACAACTTTTTCTTCTAGCCATCATCATCCCTTCCTCTATAGCCTTTGAAAATCAGCTCCCCAACTTGTCCAAAGAGTATCCAAAATCTGCACAAAGGAGAAGAAAAGATACTACAAGATCTCTAAGCTAAGAATAGTACTAAAGTCAACATAATTTCAGCCTTAATGAGGAACTTTAAGGCAAAAAGATAAGGAAGAAAATCAGAGGAAGAAAAGGGAAGAGAGGCAGCAGCTCGGCTGCAGAGAAAGAAAAGGGAGAGGAAAAGTCTTCAATCCCATCCCATAAAATCTAGGAATAAAATCCTCATATGCAAACAAAGGGGCAGGGGAAAGTCTTCATTCAATAAGTAGGAATACGGCTCCCTACTCCCACCTGCAGAAAAAGGATAAGAAAAGAAAAAGGGGGAAGAAGATCAGATTTTGCAATCTTGTATATCTTAAAACACTTATCCCAACACTCAACCATCAACAATCTCATTCAAGAGTGCTATAAGAACCCCTTTTCACC
Source organism: Thymus quinquecostatus (assembly GCA_024222315.1). Lineage (NCBI taxonomy): Eukaryota > Viridiplantae > Streptophyta > Magnoliopsida > Lamiales > Lamiaceae > Thymus > Thymus quinquecostatus. The sequence goes on along the minus strand of CM044164.1, from coordinate 14,700,773 downwards.
TCCCAAATTAGGTTACACTTTCAAACACTCTCAATACTTGAGAAAAACTAAGAATTGAGAAGGAGAAGAGGAATAAGGAAGAGGAAGGGGAAAGGCTAGCAAATTCAGCCCTCTTAAAGCATAAGTAAGTTCTCAACACCACTTCTTTTTAGTAAGTTCTATTGAGCAAGATAAGTAGTTAAGCTTCACAACATGCAAAGGTATAAACCTATCAATTTAGTTTCAACCTTCGAACATGTAATACAACTAAGCATGAATCATTAAACATATTGCTAAGTCCTAAGCATGTATAAACATTTCATAAGAGTAAACCAAGTATGTATACCCACTAAATCAGTTTCATACATGTGAGATTATACAAGAGAACATTGATAAAGCTTATGTGATTTTCACAAATATTCATAAACCCAAAACTGAAATACAAGTTAAAAACATAGTACAAGAATTCATATTCATATCCAGAGAGAATAAAGGGGAGGGAGACGAAAGTCGAACCTCCGTCGAGGCACTAGGCCCCGACGGGAAAGTCTGGCCGAGCCTAGGGCTCTGACCGGGACAGCAGGGGTGACCCCGGGTCTGATCTTCATCGACGGTGGCATCCGGCCGACTGCATCACGATGGTCGTGCTACGTCCGAACCTTAAGAAAATAGAGAGAGATGGAGACGTTAGGGAGAGGTCAGAGAGGTAGAGTAAGACTAGAAGTACGAGAGAGAAAGAGAACCTTACCTGTAGCGACGACGGCGGCCACGGTCTCCGGCGAACGACGACTCGACGGCGGCGTCTCAGCCGGAATCTGTGTCGGTCGTTTCCTCCTCTACCCGGAAGCTCTAAAAGAGAGAGTAATAGGATTAGACAAAGAGAAGTTGAGAGAGGGATAGAGAGAGAGTCCGCCGTCGCCGGCAATGCGAGCCCTCGCCGTCGGCGGGAGTGGCGCCGGCGACGGGAACAGCAGAGGGTAGAGAGGGGAGTATGTTGTGTGTAAGCGTATTGTGTGTGAAGAAAGGGGAGTTAGGGATTTGGGTTTCGATTGGGGATTTAGGAGGGGAGTCGAGTCCGGGTTTGGGTTTGGGTTGGGTCGAGTCCGGGTTTGGGTCTGGGTTCCGGGTCGGGTCTGAGTATTAGGTCTGGGTTATGGGGGGTTCTGGGCCATATTAATGGGCTGGATTAATTCTTTCGGCCCAACTGCATTTATTTAATTCGTTCGTTTATTCATTAAATTTTTACGACATGAGGGACGTTAAATATTACCGAAAAATGTTTTATTTATTTAAATAAAATAGCTCGACTAACTCGTCAATTAACGAAGCTCGATTAATTTCTGATCCTAAAGTAGTTTTATTTAATTCATAGAATTATAATAAAACTTTGGATTTAATAATCCAACAAGATTTAACTCAATTAATTATTAATTGAAGTATGTGAGAATAATTAATGGCTACCACTAGCCGTATGATTTATTAACTCCGATTAATAATCTCACGATACATTAACGGAACATTAGTTAAAACGAGAAGTTAGAAATAAAGAATAAGAATATTCTTTATAAGGAATTATTAGATTTTATAAGAATGGAAATTCTTATATTGTCGTTTCTAAATAGGTGAAAATCGACCGGAAGGTTGACGTTGCGATTCTATCAGGATTGGTACTTTTCACGCTACTTAAGGTGGGCTTTCTTATACAAGAAAAGTTATAGAATGTTAGATGAAAATGTTTATTTTCAAGTATTGTCATGCCATAAATGTTTCGATTTATGTATGACGCCTATCTGCATTGGCTACGCCAATTTGAGTTAATCGAATTCGGGTCCTCGTTAAGACTTGCTATCTTACTTGGACTAGTATACACAGGACCGTGAGTCATCTTCAGGGTTGGCCGGTCAGGTGTCGTGTGAGGTGGCCACCTCCTCGACACCACAGTTTCAGATATGGTAGATTACTAAAGAACTTAGTCAGCGCTGACACATTTAGATCACAAGAACAGTTTTAGTGAGCATGGGCTCTTTTCAATAAAACTCCTATGTCTTACAGTTGAATGGCTTGACAATTATTATGTATAGTTTTCAGCATGTGTCCACTGAGTACTTTCGTACTCAGCCCTGCATGTATTTCTAAATGTGCAGGTTGAGCAAGATGATGTGAAGTGCCGAGTGGAGCTTTTGTCGTTATTCAAGTAGATTAGGACTCTCGGTAATACGTGTCCTCATACATGTATTTAAGTATTTCTTCCGTTGTGCAAACTCTTGAGCTTTCAAGAATTGTTTCAAGTCATGTAATAGATTATGACAAGTATCCTCGTATTCTCATTTGAGATCCGGAGTCGAGACGTTCAATGGTATAAATGTTGTTCAAATAGCTATACGAGTCAGATTCCACACCAATCTTATTCCCCCTTTCTTTTCCCTACTCTTAATTTCCATCCCTAGTCATGGTTTCCCGGCTTAGCTATCCTTAGCAAAGTCCGGTCGTGACACGTTTTCTGTTAGGTAGGGGCTCGCTTCGCTTCAGATTTAGAGCGTCCGCTTTGCGTCGAGTCGCTTCAAGTCATACTGTAGTGTATACTTATAAAAATAGATTTTCCAAGTATCTACTTAAGTGATGATTGACTTGCTTTGACTTTCACTATAGCGCTCACTTCGCTTCGCTTTAGTAGACACGCTTTGATTCTACTGTAGCAATCGCTTCGCTTCGCTATTCTTTGACACGTTTTGCTTCGGCCCGGTAGACTCGCTTCGCTTGGAAAACACACTCAAGCGAGTGGCCTTCGCTTGGAAATCCTGCAGTCTAAAACCTAAGCATCTAAAGCAAAATTAAAGCCTTCCTAACATTTTTGGGCTTAGAAAAATTCTAACCTATTCTACATCAAGTAGGTTCGCTTGGGAATATGATACATAGGGGTTTTGGGATCGAATCAAAACAAACACTTTAATTTTAAAGCGTCCCATTTGAGTTCCCCCTTAACATTTATCCTTATCAATTCCCAACAATTTCCCCCTTTTTGATGATGCCAAAACCCAACTTATCTAACCGTGAAAAGAACTTCAAGCGACTGCTTCCTTTGCAGACTTGTTCATTTTTTTTTTTAAGTTCCTTTCCCTTATTTTTTTCGGTTAAGATTGTGAGTTTGTAGGAAAAGGATAAACATTCACAAAGCTTGTAAATGACACAAGCTTGATAGAAAAGTAAAGATATATTAATGAACGAGCAGTTCACAAAATATGTAAGCAGTTTCAAGATTCTTCAGTGGGCTTCTTCAGATCCTTCATGGTGAAGTAAGCTGCAAGGACCTTCACCTCTATGGTCTTAATATTTTCAGTGCTCTCCCTGTGAGTTCTCTCCATCTCTAGTGCTTCATCCACCTCACCTTCTATCAACCTGCGATTTGGTACATCTGATCTTGGCAAAAGAGGCAGAGGAAATTGCTTCTTCTCAGGCACTTTGACAATCTTCTTCATGGGCTCCGCGAGCTCTGCCTCTACGAAGATCTTCCGGCGCAATCCCTCATTGTATAGGCACAGGAAATTGTTCAAGGCGTCCAGCTTCGAACATTCATCCTGGAGAGGCACTACTTGCCAGAAGTAGTAGGCCTTGATGAATTTTTCCTTGCACATCATCCATTCGCTTCTCAAATCTTCAGAGATGAAGTTCTCTATCTCGCAAGCATCTGGATGTTATGCCCTCCTCGCTTTGATCTCTTCCTCTGTCCTCCCCGTCAACTCCTTCATTTTTCTGTTGAAGCTCTCACTCATCTCTGAGTTGAACTGTGGGAGTCTTTTGTTGATAGTTTTTCGGATGATGTCGAATTCATCCTCTGTGTAGCGACCGGAGTCAATCATCTCCTTAATAGTGACGCGGCATGCATCGATATCTCTCTGAGTTTCGCACGCGTCCGACTCCTCTGGAGTGAAGGGAACATAAGCACTTCGAGCTAGTGCTGACTGTATCAGCCTAACTTCCTCCCAATGCTTTGCCGCTCTATCCTCAACTTTCTTGATTCTAGCGGCCCGAAGCTTCTCCTCTCTCTCTGCCCTTCTTCTCTTCTCTTCTTCCTCCTTTCTCTTCATCGACAGGCGCGAAGCTTTAGTAGTCAAAGTTTGTTGAATCTTTTGGCGCTTGGCCGCGGGATCCAACTCAGTTTCTGCTGCTCGCTTGGGTTGAGTTTTAGGTGCCGGAGGTAGTGGAGGAGGTGGCATCTTCTTCTTCTCAGTAGGTGCAGAAGAAGTGATCGTTTTTCTTGTTGAAGCGGCGGCTACAGTGGATGTAGCGAGAGCAAGAGTTGAAGCGGGCGCTTGGCTAGATGAGATTGAAGGGCCCGCTTGAGACGGCATAGCTTGCAGTGGCCTGACCTATGGAATCTCAGTTATTCCCTTCTTGCTTAAATCGAATTCCTGCTGCAAGTCCATGGCAATGGCTTCGTCTTCTGCAATCTGCTGCTGGACATGAGTGGCAGAAGCATCATTGGCAGCAAGTGAAAAGGATAGAAGCTTCCCGGACTGGGGCTTTCGCTTCTCTTCAAAGACAGCGGCTTGCTTCCCTTTACTGTTCGCTTCTTCAGTCCGCGCTTCATCATCCTCCTTCCCTTCCCCCTTCTTTGTAGATTCCTCTACTGCAACAGTCTCCTTTCCCTTCTCGGCTCCACTTCCTTCTCCTACTATTCTTCCCTTCTCAATTCTTCCTTCCCCCTTTTTGGCATCATCCAGACTGCTAGAGGGAATGGTGATCAGTGATTTTCCAGTAATGGCTTGGCGAAGGGAGGTAAATTCATTGTAGACATAGTGTAGCATCTCCTCCGCTCGCTTTGCAAATGTGTGCTCCTGGGAAAGCACTAGCTCCGCTATTTTCTCTGAAATTTCTTCAAGGAGGTAAGAGCACTACTCCTCACGTTCCTTGATGGATGCTTCTATCCGCACAACAGTAGCCATCATCTTTTCTAGTGGCTCGACCGCTTTGAAGCGAGCGTCCAGCTCCGCTTCAATATCTGCCCGAATCCTTCGCCTCTCTTCCTGCAATAAGAGATCAAAATGAGTCTGAACAGCTTCAAATTCAGCTCGTTGAGTGGCAAGGACTCCTTCGCAAATGTTCAGCTTGGTATTGATCAGAGCCACAGAGGCCATCTTCATCGTAAAGGTTTCTTTCTCTTTATTGACTTCGGCAAGCTTGATGGCCAGCTCAGCTTGCTTTAGATCGACTTCTTGAGCAACCTTCCTTCTGCTCTCCAACTCACTCAACTCTTTCGCACGCTTGAGTTTGAGTATTTCAGTTTCTTTCTCAAGTGCATCGAGTTGGAGCTTTGTACGGGTCAGCTCGCTTCCGAACTTAATCAGCTCTCCATCCTTCTCCTCTACAACTTTTCTCATCTTCTCAAGATAGGTAGAGACATTGTTCTTCTCCTCTTCTACAACGACCAATTTTGTGTTAAATTCTCTGAGCATGCTCCTTTCAGCTTCAAGCGACTGTTTGATCTCCTCCACCCGCTTCACCTCCGTCTCGAGCTTACCCTCTAGCTCTGTCTTTTTCAAGTCGAAGTCTTTGCGCAGACTCTCGACCTCCTCTTTCTTCTTTTCTACCTCCTCGCTTACCCTCCTTATTTCCTCCTGGAGGCTGGCTATCTCCTCCTCCTTCACCGTCATCTCAGCCTCATGCTGCTTGATCAAGTTCTGCTCGTGAACAGTTGGCGTTTGCTCTAGAAGCACTGCGTTGGGGTACGCACGCTTCACTTTGGCGTCGAGCAGCTCCAAGTATTTCTCTTTGTTGATGAAGGCATTGAAGCCATTTACTCCAATGAACTGGAGTAGCTCCGCCTCTTTCACTGCAAGAGTGTCTTCAGAGAAGGCGTTGCGGAGAGCGAAGATCTTGTAGTACTCTGTACCTCGGTAGGTTATGTATGTAAGGAAATCGGTGGCTTGGGTGAAAAAGGTTTCGGTCATTTGGAGGTTGGGGTAGCGGTTTTGAATTTCTTCTGCGGCTAGATCCCTATCAGCTATGTAGCGTCGTAGGGCTCTCTCCTCAGAGGTTGGGGGTGGGGGTTTTGTAGGTGCTGGGATGGATATTTCAGTGTCGACGGTAGTGGCTGTATCTGTGGGGGAGTTGGGAGTTGAGGCTTGGATGGTTTGGGCTGCTTGGGTAGGAGCTTGTTGGATAGGCTCATAGAGAGTAAAGGCGGCGTCGAGATCGGTATGAAGGAAAGGTAAGTTTGGAATGGGGACCGAGGAAGCAGATTCTTCCTCGTATAGCGAGTGAACGGATGCTTGGGGTTGGGGTTGAGTTTGGGGTTGTGCGGTTGTTGAAGCTTGTGGTAGAGGTACTTGGGTGGCTTGGGTTGGTGTGGGTTGGATTTGTATGTGGGCTGGGGAGGCTTGGGTTTGTTCCACTTCCACTTCTTCTGCAAGCGGCTGCTCCTCCTCCTCACTTGCTTTTACAAGTGAAGCGACTCGCTTAACTTTCTTCGCACGCTTGGGAGTCGCTCGCTTCGCGGGTGAAGCGGCTCGCTTGAATTTTTGTACTTGCCTCTCGGCAATGGGAACCGCAGGGCGCACCTCCACCTGCAGGATCCCTCGATCAACAATGATTTTGTTGTTCTTGTACATGTCATAAAAGACACTGGATTTCTTGTACTCTACTGTGTCCGTCCAGTTCCTATTCGGGAACATTTGCTCCAAAGCATAGGACAGCTTCGCGAAAAATCGAAGCTTCCCTTTCCGCACTATTTCTGAGTCTCTTCCCTCCTCGTACTCAAAATCTTTGGCGGTTTTGTGGATCTGGTTGATGAACCAGCTGTGCCAGTTAAATTTTGTACCGGTCAGACTATAGACAATGGCGCTGACGGCAAAGAGCTTGGAGTCGGAGAATTGTCCGAGAGTCCCGATGTTGCACACCACTGATTTGGTGTACAACTCGCATATTAGGTTGAAGGGCTTCTCCAAATCGGTGCGCATGTTGCTGCCCTTCACCTTCCATACAGCATTCCGACGGGCGGCGAATCTTTCAAACTCCAACTCCACGGAGAGTTCCAGCCTAGAGAGTGAGTCCACGCCTTCTCTTGGCAGGTTGAAGGTTCCGGAAACATCGGATAAATCCACTTCTACGAGTTCACTGTCATCTGGATCAGTGATGATCGATGTCGTCTGCCCTTCCTTTAGATTTAGCAAGAACTGGGCAACTCGCAGGGCCAAAATCTTTTCCGGTTTCGCCGTAACGAAGTTCCACAGGCCGGTTGTGGTCACAGCCCTGCGGAAAAATCCGTTTGCTTCCACGATCTTCTCGTCGAGATGAGGTTCGACGTTAATATTGTCTCCGACGGTGGCTAAGAATTGTTCCATCGTCTGTGTTGCAGATTTCTTCACCATGGTTGAGATATGAGAGAGATTTGAGTGTAGATTTAAAGGGGTTTGAGACTCGTGAAATTGCAGGGGTTGCAGAAGCTTTCACAAGAATGGCAATTTGGGGGTGACAAAGTTCTGCAGGTCTATATTGACGCCCTTATATAGATTTTTAGGGTTCGGCTGATGTGGCGAGGGCGGCGCGGTAATTTCCCCGAAATTTCTGTGTAGGGGCGGCGGCTATCGGCGACGTGACTGACGTGTCCGACGTCACCACAATAAAAGTGAGCCGTCAAGTTGAGTTGGCACTCCACATTGAAGGAACCATATACTGATCGGTGAAGATCGGTTCACCCGAGGATCTATTTCGGATATCTAACTATCGATATAATCCTATCATGCTCCTATGAATTTAAGTGCGGAATCATAGGGTGTTTAGATCGATTACCTGAGATAGTAGAGAACTTGCGAATAGATCTTCTGATCTGTATCCCTGCTCGATTCTGACGTTGGATGGACAACGAACTTCGGAATCAGCCACGGAAACGGGAACCGCCATTCTGCTCTGCTCACGGCCGCGCGTCTCGCTCTCTCTAACCCTAGCCTCACTTTCTTGTTTAGAATATTTAAGTGCACTCATATATTCTAGACTGTTAGGTCAAACAAGTCCTTGAGGGGGTATATATAGAGGAGACCAAGTGAGACTTGGGCTTAAGTTGCAGGCCAGGCCTGCAACTTATGGACTAAGCGTCCACCTTGCAGATTGGCGCCCAAACTGGGCCCAATTATGTGGTGGCCCACTTATTCCTTGTAATGTGGCCTGTTGAGCTTTTTGGGTCAGATCAGGGATCTACTAGCTGGTAAAACCGAGGCCTCCCAATGGCTAAATTCTCCATACTCAGCCCAGAGTATAATTTAGTCCATAAGTACTAAAACATTCCACTAGAGTAATAGTATTGAATTACCTGTTTTACCCCTGTTGAGTTCAGGGCTAGTATTAGACTTAGCGACCCCCATATTTAAGATATCCCACATCCGTTGATTAACTTAGAGCTTCTGACTGCTCGTGTTATTCAACTTCTTTTTTCCTGAGTAGTACCATTCATTCCTTATTCATCATACCGGAAATTAATCCACCTACAGGGTTTGGTATGATAATCCTTAATGAATTTCTCAGGGGATGTGATCAACCTGTTCTACCAGGATATGGTGCTCTGTTGCAGTTACACTAAGAGTCGTACTAGTTGTAGTTGATTCCCAAGATACGGAGCATATTGAGTTGCAGATACTCTGAAATCTCACCCATGGTAAGTCAAAGAAGCAGACTACAACTATACACCCTTAGGACTCAACTAGAGTTAAGGTTCATCTTAAGTCACCGAGGTCTTGATTCTTTCTACATCGGTCAGAATAGAGGAATACACCTCACCGTGATCCTATCAGTACACGCACGTACTAGCATAGACAAGTAGCCAAGACAAGCTACTTATGCAGCCTATACTACAGCCTAAACCGACAGTTATATCCAGAACTGTCTCAACTGTGATACCCTTTTATATCTCTAGAGGAACCGACAACTATGGTCTTCTGTGATCTACAACACACCATAAAGCCTACAACTTTGAGATAATGCATAGATGTTTGATGCATGGATGACAATTCATACTTAATCAGATAGGAGATCGTTAGTGGTTATGGACAACACATGCATATAAGCTAAAAGGCCTGCTTTCTAGTATACAAATCCATCAATCTCCCACTTATACTAAAGCAAACTTTTAGTATATCATGTGACAAATAGGCAAAGTGTCTACAATCTAGCATCTATTACACATCTTCTCCCACTTATACTCAAAGTTTACTAGTGTGGGAGGCGCCCCAGTCCCATCCCTTCGACATGCTTGTCGAACACCTTGACTGGTAAGCTCTTCACTACTACAAAAAAGGACATAGACAACGGTTAAAAACCGTTGTCTTTCTCGTTTTTGAACCGTTGTCCTAGGCAGTGTTGTTGTAGATACGCGCTCATAGACAGCGGTATGTTGAACCGTGGTTGTTATGTATTACCACAACGGTTTTTCAACTGTTGTCGTAGACTGTTGTAGTTTGTTAGAATGACAACACCATTTAACATCAGTTGTAAACTTGTTGTCGTATACACCAGAATCGACCACAGTTTAAAAACCGTTGTCGTATATGTGAAATTTAACATTGTCGTTTTATTTAATTATTACACATATTTTTATATATATAATCAGTAAAGCAATTAAATTAAAGACAAAATAAAATCAGATTATATTAATTTGAAATATTATAGATAAAAAAGTAATGCGAATACAATCATTCATTACAAGGTCTCCAAATTCTAGTAATTCAAAAAAAGCACCATAACAAAAAAATCGTCAAATGAGGAGTTCAAGTTAAAGAGATCCTTGCTCAACTATTGTCTTCATGTACTTCATCACATAGAAACCACACTGGGACGAGTTCGGTTGCTTTGGTACCTACAATACATATACAATTACAATAAGATTAATATTATTGAGAGTGAGAGCTTACCTAGTGAATCTTGAAGCAACTGTGTAAGCTTGTTGTTTCTGTAAGGGATGTGGGATTGCTTTTGGGCGAGAGAGGCAATCACATCACCCAAAGCAGATAGAGAGCGATTGATGTGTTGAGCCTCCTTCAGTCTCTCACCGACTGCATCGGTTTTATCAGCTCTTTCGCTCCCTGCCAGGTCGACCAGATGCATACTTCCACAAATAACCAAACCAGATGTTAAATTTCTTCCTTGTACATGAACAGTCACACAACTGCACATGCATGGATATTCATGGTCAGTTTCACATGCTATAACTAACTAATTCAAACAAAATAAAGAAAAGGAGTACAAAGACGTGCCAGTGAGAACGACTGCTTCTATCATTCATTGAAGTAGAACCAACTGCACGATTATTAAGCCCAATATTCATCACTTCAATGACATCAGATGTTGACGAAACAGACACAATGTTTGCATCTGGTACATTGTTTCCGATCTGGGAGCTGTTGCGGATTTCTAATGTACTCAGCAGTTAAGGAGAAAACATGAACCGATGAAAAATGAACATAAAAAGCATGAAAAAGAAGTTGATAAAGGATATTTGTTATTGGCACCATCCGTAACTAGGAGATCTCTAACTTGCTCGTTGTAGATTTCTATCATCTGGACAGAGACGTCGTAGCACATGCTGTCTTTTCTCTGCTCTGAAATATCAAATAAATCACTCAGAGCTCTGTAATTTACACCAAAGCTTTTTGGTGTTAGTTCCTCAGGTCCAGTCTGCAGATTCAGAGGATATATACGCTAAGTTACAAAGATTCAAATTCTGAAAGATGTAAACTTTGAGCAGAACCATAATCTTAAATTACCATAGTGTATGTTTTTCCTGAACCAGTTTGGCCATAAGCAAATATGCAAACATTATATCCATCTAGCACCGAACGAATCAGTGGCTGAGTATCTGAAAATACTTGTTCTGCAGAATGAAGAAACAGTTGTCACTACTTCAAGAGATTATGAAGAAAATACAGGAAATGGAGTTCAATCACACACCTTGGGTGGCAGAAGGACCAAAAACCTTGTTGAAAGTGAACAACTTCTTCCCCTTAGCATTTTTTGCGGGAGTGATTATCGAGGTAGTCTGGTCATCAAGAGTTTCTGCAATGCTCAGACTAGCTGATTGTCCAGGTAAAAAAGGTCGTATTCGGCAATACACCCTTATATTTACTGTCAAAATTTTCCAGTGTTAATGCTCTTCCACTGATACACAAACCAATAGAAATTTATAATTGGTACTCTTCCAGTAATGTAAAAACCAATAGAAATTTACCTTTGAGGTCTTGTACTTGATTGTATAACTTGCGATTCTCCTCAAGAACCTTTTGGTATCGAGAGGCCGCGCTAGCAAGAGAGTTCAAGTGTTTACCTATGATCAAATAGAATTAACTTCTGCTTGCTGCAAAGCAGGCTAATAGCAGGTGATAGATAATAAATACCTAGATATTGGATTGCTTCTTGATACTTCATGTGTAGCGAATTCAGGTCTTCTTTCGTGGAGTGCAGTGTACTTCTGAGTTCCTACAGAGAATGAAATTCATGTACTTAAAGAATCAAAATCGGAGAGTAAGAATCTTAATGAAAGCTAATCTCTCTCATTAACGGACCTGTATGCTTCTTTGATAATGTTCAACCAAGTCTTGCCGCCTCCGTTTTGGATCGCCCTTGTGTTCCGCGTATTTTGAAGTCTTACAAAACAAACACAAGAAAGCTCAGTTTATGTGTTTGAGGTAAGTAATGTGAAAATATCGCTGAGATTTGGCATCTAATTAGACCTCCATATCTGCAGCCTCGCAGTAACTTGGATCATCTCTAGATATTGTTATAACATGTTGATCAAAAGTATGCAATGTATCTAAGATAGGTACAATTTATGCAAAACGAGGAATCTAATCAGACCTTTACCTCGGAATTCTCACTCGGAACATATATGTCGCTTGAAATTGTTCCAACCTGATGTATGAAAATACTGCGATGAGTTTAAGTTAAGTAAGAATAATAATGATGCAACAGTCCAATCAGACCTCTACAGCTTGATGCTCGTCGAGACTTTGGACATCTTCATCTCTCGAACTTGTTCCAGTCTATTGTACCAATAAATGCAAAATAGCACTTAGAACTCAGTTAAGAGTTTATAATCATATGCACAAGCATGGTGAATCCAATGAATCGTAAAAGGCAAGAGTAGAGCTTCGATTGCATCTATAGACGAACAATCATCAAAACCCACCTGTCCATTTTAGATTACAATGACGGTCCGCACTCACACACTCCACATTAATACTGAACCAAACAGCAAAAGTAAAACACAAAAGCATCAAACAGCAAAACAATAAAACATAAACTAACAAAGAAATCAGCTTCTGTGTGCAAAACAATAAAATAGAAACTAACAAAGAAATCAGCTTCTGTGTGCAAAACAATAAAATAGAAACTAACAAAGAAATCAGCTTCTGTGTTAGCTCTCAAAATTCCCAGTTTGGCGGTAGCCCTCAACCTTTACTCAAAAACAACAAGCGGAAATTTCTTATTCTTCAAAAAAAAAAAAATCATAACAAACAGATTAACATTCACAAGTACAACCCCATAACATTCCACACATATATGCATATCATAATTTGAATTCCAGAATCTGTCCATGCCCAAGTTTTCAATTCTTAACCCTCTAACATCTCCGCCTAATGAGAAATCCGAGCACCACTGTCTAAGTTCGACCAATTCTTTACCCATCCTAGATTAATTTCTAATCTTCACATTAAAATGGAAGAAAATACAATTAGATATACAGTGCACCAAGCAACAAATGCAAGATTCTCCAAAGAAGAGTCCATAACCATAGCCCTTTGTTTGTTGTTTCCACAATTTCAGTAAACTAGGGCTGATTTTCTCGCACTACACTAATAGCTAGGGTATTTGATCCAAAATTTTAAAAGTCTGAAGAACTTAGCGTAAAAACACCACCAAAATCATGTATCCCACCTATGCCTCTCTTCCATGAATGCTCGAATCAATTAACTATTGAAATCAGTACAGAATCCAAAATCGATGAATTACCTGTTTGAGAGCGTTGGGAAGAGAGTGGCTGCTGTTCTGGTTCAAACATTCCACACTAGACCAGTCGATGAACTCGAGCAAATCAACCTTGTAATCAATCGAAGTCACCAAAAACTCTTGATCTCAGAAAATAATCCACATCAAAAAAAAAAAAAAGAAAAAGAAAACGCATATTCATATGAAACAAGATTATACTCTAGAACAGTGAAGAACTATAAAGATCAATCATTTGACCACTTCCTCCCCTCACCGAGTGATGCAATCCCAATTTTTGCCTGTCAGAGAACCAACATAGCCGAAAACAACAAGTTCACGGATCACGATCCTAACCTTCCACGCCAGCAGAACCAGAATAACCTCTTTCATACACTTTGCCTTCAATCCGAAAGAAAAATCATAAATTAAAACATTCAGTATAGTCAAAATCGTGGTATAACTGAAACACAATCACTATTCATCGCCAAAAAAAAGGGAAAATATAATCAAACTTCAAATTCCACAACTCAGTCCTCCAATCAACTGTAAATCCCCAATCAAATCCAAATACAAAAGCGGAAACCCCACCACTGCAATCATCATCAGTCCATCACTCAGAAGCAACACGGCTAATTTCTCGTACCTTTTTGCCGGAATTATCGTGGAAGAAGACGCGACAATCGAGGGTTTCAGGCTGTCCCTCTTCCTTAGTCTGAACTTGGAGATTTTGAATGGCATTGCACGTGAAGAGGCGCCTCTTCTGCGTTAGCAGCCTCCCGTTTTTGAAGCAGAGATGGAGGCTCTGAGGCTTGGCCGCCAATTGGCCTCTGGAGAGAAAACCGCCGGAGACGGCGGAGCCTGCCGATGCTATGACTCTCGTCGCCGCCATCTCTTGCGCTGTGGTACGAGGAGAGAGAGAGATAGAGAGTGAGGAGAGAGAGCTTTGTGGTTAATGAGTTTCGAGTAATAAATATAACCACCACAAATGGCTGGCTGCTGCTTTTTCGACCTGCTTTCTCGGGGTCTCCGCCGGCGAAGGGAACGACGGGCGGCCCTGGTGTTGCTCTGAGAAATTGAGAGAGAGGGTTCTTGGTCGCGTAAAAACTAAAAGATAGGGAAATTAGGGGAAAAAAATTGGGGAAAATTCTTTTAAGTTTTTTTCTTAATTAATAACTCAAAAAAATTGAATTTTTTTTATAAACAACAACACAAGCATACAACAACGGTTAAAAAATATGTTGTTATAAGTTACGACAACGCAAAACGACAACACTAAACTACACTGTTGTGATTTTTATATACAACAACACCAAACAACAACGGTTCATAAAACACTGTTGTCTATGAGCGTACTCCGTCGCTCATAGACAACGGTTTTTACAACGACAACACTTTTCAGGGATATTACACGGAACCGTTGTCGTAGATGTGTTGTCTATGTGCGTATTGTAGTAGTGCTTTGTGAACGGATCCGCCAGATTATCCGCTGAAGGGATTTTCTTCACTTCTACTTCTCCTCTTTCGACGATTGCTCGTACGAGATGGTACTTTCTCTCTATGTGTTTGCTTGCCTTGTGAGCCCTAGGTTCCTTGAAGTTTGCAACTGCTCCAACATTATCACAATATAATGTGATACCTCTGGGCAAATTGGGAACTAGATCTAGCTCATTAAGGAAGTTCAGGAGCCACACAGCCTCTTTAGCAGCCTCACAAGCAGCCACATATTCGGCCTCCATGGTCGAGTCTGCGATGCACTTCTGCTTCACACTCTTCCAAGTGATAGCTCCACCTCCCAAGGTAAACACATAGCCTGAGGTAGATTTCCTCTCATCTCGATCAGCCTGGAGTCTGAGTTCGTATACCCTATCGGGATCATCTCATTGGACTGATAAACAAGCACATGATGTCTTGTCCTCTTGAGATACTTCAACATATGCTTAACAGCCGTCCAATGTCCCTGACCAGGGTTAGACTGATATCTAGCCACCATGCCAACCGCATAGCAGATATCCGGTCTAGTACACAGCATCGCATACATGAGACTCCCAACCGCGGAAGCATACGGTATAGTCTTCATGTCCTCTATCTCCTCTTGTGTTTTCGGACACATGTCCTTAGATAGAAAACCCTTCTTGGCATTTTGCATGCTGAAACGGGCGATCACAGTGTCTACATATGAAGCTTGGCTCAAGCCTAACATCCTCTTACGGCGATCTCTGATCACCTTGATCCCTAGAATGTAACCTGCTTCTCCCAAGTCTTTCATCTGAAACTGTTCAGACAACCAATCCTTTACGCCTGATAACACGTTCACATTGTTGCCAATGAGAAGTATGTCATCTACGTACAGTACTAAGAATACCACGCTTCCGTCCGAACTGAGCCTGTAAACACAACTTTCATTTATGCACTGGACAAAGCCAAAGGATTTTATCACTCCATCAAAACAAATGTTCCAGGACCTGGACACTTGCTTAAGTCCATATAAGGACTTCTTAAGCTTCCATACGAGATGCTCCTGGCCATCTCTCACATAACCTTCTGGTTGGCGCATGTAAATGTCCTCTTTCCCCCTTGTACACCCACTTGCAACTGATGGGTTTTACCCCATCCGGCAGCTCCGCAAGGTCGTACACGTCCATGTTAACTATGGATTCTATCTCCGAATCTATAGAAACTCTCCAGGAATCTGCATCCTCGTCCTCCATCGCTTCCTTGTAAGTCCAGGGGTCGATCTCATCATGTTGGATACCCGAGAGTAGTTCATTGGATTCTCCCATGAACATGAAATGGTCTGGTTGACGAACAACCCTCCCACTGCGACGAAGCAATGGTGGAGATACAGTATCGGAAATGGGTGCAGTTTGTGGTATAACCTCTTGTACTCTCGGCTGTTCTGGAATACTAGCTGCTGATGCTCGCAACTCATCGAGCATTATTTCTCTCCTTGACCGATGGTTACTAATAAAGTCCTCCTCTAGGAATTGGGCATTAGTGCTCACAATGACCTTCTGATCCTGGGGACTATAGAAATAACCTCCTTTCGTTCCCTTTGGATATCCTACAAACAGCCTAACCTAAGTCTTAGACCTCAATTTGTCGGCCTCATTTGTCAGCCGTGTGTTGGACATCCCCAAACCCGATTATGACCCAAGCTAGGCTTACGCCCTTGACAAAACGATATTTTATACGCATTTCAAGATGTTTTTGGTAGGTTTTGGCTTTGATATGTGTGCTTAAATGGAGAGGAAATGATAGGTTTTTACACTTATGCGTTTTCTATATGCTTTGCGTTTTCTCTTGATTTCCGTGCCTATTTCATGTGCTGTGGCATTTTTCTGGGAATGTTTGACTTATCCTATGTCGAAGAGGATCGAAAGAGGAAGCCGTAGCACTTTGCAGATTAATTTTCCGATGCCGGACGAGAAAGAACGAGCCAAAACCGTGAGAGCGCGCAAACTGTGAGATGTGGGCGGAAATGCCACAAGTCAACCTTTGGTCAACTTTCCAGAAATTACAAATTTTACCCCACCTTCTCACTCAAGTTTCTCTTTATTGCAATCTGACCCCAACTTGTGGGAAATCTATAAATACTCCTTTATTTGCCTCATTTGGCAACTTTTATCACTTGAATTCACTCTTGCATTATTGCTTAGAACCCTAGCTTTTCCCTCCTTTCCTTTTTAGTACTTTCAAATTTTGTTGGATGATGAAGATTGAAGATTGAAGATTATTGAAGCATTTTATTTCCTTTTACTTTCCTTGTTATTTCTATTATGAATTTCCTTCTTTTTGTTGGTTTGATTGTTAGATCTATGAGTGGCTAGATCTTTTAGAGGTTTCAAATGATGGATGGTGTGAATTAGGCTAGGATTTGGTGGTTTTTGATGTGGATCTACCTTTCCTTTGAGTTGCCCTTGGATTTGATTGAATTTAATTGCATGAATGATTGACATCCATGAGTGCATACAAGGTGTTTGATGGAATGCCTAGAAAGCTTCCATTCATAGCACTTGGCATGAATCCTTGCTCATATTATCTAGTATTGATTTGCATTGCTCCTAGAAAGGATTATGTGAATTGATGTTAGTTTAATAGGCATTGTGCTTTTAGGAGTTGGTAATATGTTTAGAATGGTAAGCATGTTATTCAATCCACTATGATAGAGATTAATATCAGCCGTAATGCCCAAATAACTCGAGTTGATAGGAATAGGTGCTTCCCTCAACTCTAGGATATCTTTTCTAAAGTCACGACATACTAGAAGCTACAATGAGCGTGGAAATCCTACTACGGAGAAATGGAATAATAAGCTCTGGGTGAAACAAGCCTTACCATCATTATTATTACAATCATCCGATAATAATCCTGATAGGACTCAATGGGAGTTGTTCTACATATAAAACATGTTATCAAAGGGACTTCATGAACATAATCAAAAAGCATATTCCAACTAGAAGCCGTGGGGTTTTTGCCATCCCCAGAAGCTCTGTAAGATCCGTAAGCATCTGCAAAGCTAAGAGGATCTGATCAGATCCCATAAGTGTGCAGCGAAGCTCAAGGTTCTGCTTAACATACGGTCCGCGTGACTCTATGTACTATAGAGTGAGGACCACTGCATTCATGATGAAGGGAATCTTACCTCTACGAGAGTTCCTCTTATGTCCTTCCTCCGCACGAATGTTTGCTCTTTTACCCTTCTTGCGCCTATAAATACTCGACTATCTCACACTTTATCATCATCATAATAATCACAACACACACGCACTCTGCATACTATTTCATTCACCCTCCACACTCCGCCTAAAGCTCCTTGGAGCTCGGGCAGTCGAAGCTCTCCAAGGCCATTTCCCCTGGAGCTCCACCGGTAGTCATCGCCACCTTCTCCCTCTCGTCATCGTCGGGAAAGATCTCTCCCTCTCGCATCCCGTCTCAAGCTTAAGGTATAACTCTCATTGCCATGGGAGAAGAAGCCTAAACGGAGTTCTATGCTCCCGTTTCTTCCTCTCCTCACCTCCTCTCTCCGATCTCTACTTGAATGAGCTCTAATCTCACATGAAAACAACTGGTTTATGGCTAAAAATGCCCCTCACTTAACCATATAGCTCGATTATTGCTCGCTGCTCGTGTGAACAATGTCGTCTACAAAATCACTATGAAATACCCTGCTATGGCTGATAAACCTACACAAATCTCTTATTCTCCATCATTAGATGACTTTATTTATGAATGCTCTCTGCGAATACTATAAATCATCATATAATTGTTGTGGATCTCTAACCCGGATCTATCAACTGGCGCCGTCTGTGGGAAACTCTGGAGTTAAGATGTTGATTTCCTCTGTTTTTTATGCAGAATTCCAGCTCGTTGTTATAATGTTGTTTGCGATTTCCCTTCATTACGTTCTTATGTGAAGAATATGAGGAAATCTGATGTGATATTGATTGGGAATACTGTATTTTGTCGTTTAATCGGTGAAAACCCAGATACGCATGCTGTTGCTTAAGTTTTGTTGAGATCTCCATGATTGTAAATTATAGAATGTAGCATGATTCTCAGATTGTGCTCTCTTTTTTAACAAATATTGTGATAGATACCCTATTAAGGGGAAGCTCGTATTTGAGAGGTTGATTTTTCTTCCTTGAATGTGAATTAAGAGTTGATATCTGTAAGTACTGTCAAAACCCATGGGTTCAAAGGGCCAATCCCCTGTTTATTTTCGAAGTTCTAGTTGATTCTGATGATATGCTCATAAACTTGCCCTGCCGCGATGATCACCTAGAATGATGGCTATCTAATCAAGGGAATACATATTGAACGCGAGATTTATGTTATTCCTGGAAAATTTTAGTATGTATGCCATGAATTTGTTTTAGCTACATTGCTTGTAATTCATGAGTCCAGTGATTAGAAACAATCTCAAAGCCTCATCTCTTTCATGACATGAATTGTGATGGCTAATCTGTTGTTGTTTTGTCAAAAGCTTAAGGTTGTGAGGGATCCGGAGGAAAAACGGGTCATCGATTGCAGCAATCTCGAAATACATTCGCTTCACCTTGCGTACTTGGTGAGCATACAATTCTGTCTATTATCTGCTCAATATGAAACCCATTTATGAGCTGCAAAGGATTGGTGATTACAGAATAAGCATCACTACTAAAGTTAATCGAATGCCTCTTGAATTGTCATAACGTAAAAATCTATAAAATAACAAAAACATTAAAAAGTGGAGAGCCGAGGATGACAAGGTTACCCCATTCACCCTGATGAAGGGGTCCTGCATCTGGAAGCAGAACCTCCCATAAGCCCCATATAATGGGCAAATCCTTCAGAAGCCCTGTCTAACATGCAATACTCTCAAAAGCCCTGTCTAACAGGCAATACTCTCAAAAGCCCTGTCTAACAGGCAAAATCCCTCGTAAGCCCCGAATAATGGGCAGAGCCTTCTCTCAGAAGCCCTGTCTGACAGGCAACTCCCTCGTAAGCCCCGAATAACGGGCAGAACCTCCTCTCAGAAGCCCTGTCTAACGGGCAACCCTCTCGTAAGCCCCGTATAACGAGCAGAACCCTTTCTCATAAGCCCTGTCTAACAGGCAATACTCCCAGAATCCCTACTACCTAGTAGGCAATGCCCTCGTAAGCCCCATATAATGGGCAGAAACCTCAGAAGCCCTATACAGTAGGCAACATCATCGTAAGTCCCATATAATGGGCAGAACACCTTACAAGCCCTACTTGCTAGGCAATCCCTCTCCCGAAGCCCTATCTAATAGGCACCTCTTTTGTAAGCCCCATTCAATGGGCAGAATCTTCTACAAAGCCCTATCCAATAGGCGACTCCTTCGCAAGCCCCCCGCAATGGGCAGAACTTTTCCCAAGCCCTACTCAGTAGGCAACATCCTCCTAAACTTCATACGATAGACAAAATTCCTTATAAGTCTCATTAAATGGGCAATGCACCCCTAAGCCTTGCTTTAAAGGCGACATTTTTGTATATCACTCATATAAGTTTTACCTATTGCATGCCAGTGGGTAAAATCCCACCTAAGTCCCGCTTCACAAGTGGTATGCTCAAAAAACTCTATTTGATAGACAATACCTTTATAAACCTCTAAGGAGGATGTTGCCTTCATAAGCTTAACCTGATAGTCAGCGCTTCTGCAAGCTTTATAAAATGAACCAAGTTCTTGTAGGCTCGGTTCGATAAGTAATGTTCTTAGGAATCCCGCATAAGGGATACCATTCTCATAATCCTTGGCTAACAGGGAATATCTTAAAAAGAAAGTCCTATAAAATAGGTGCTAATGATAAAAAGGGCCTATACGGCCGAGGCATATCATATTAAGCTTAATAAAATAAGATGCCACACAAGCTTTTAATAACCTCTCCTTCTGATAAGATCCCTCCCAGAGGTCTCACCAGGAAAGCCATAGGAGGACAAACAATTTAGCAAAATAGATTTCGTGAAAACAGATGTCGCTGACATCAACTCCCTGAAGGCGAAAGCCATCTTTTGAGAAACCTTATACTAAGTAAGCCACGCTTGTTAAAGCCGCTTCGAATGGCTAACAATTGCAACAGGATCTGCTAGATCAGCAGTAGCTCATAACTAAATCTCATATGATCAGATGCCTCGTGTCAAGAGGAGGAAACTATGACAAAATCCTTTATTAATTAGACTCATATCTTTAAGTCATTACTTACCTTCATCGCACATTGGCAGAAGCCACCCTCTTTTAAGAGCCTTATAGCAAATAAGCTATACACGTTGAAATCACTATAAATAATGCTCAAATGCAGAAAGCTTGTTAATAGCTAGTTACATATACTTCAAGTCTCTCTCAAAGAGCATCTGGAACTAATTCTCTACACGTACTTAAACCTTTGCAGATCCCTATAAGGATGAATGTTACATCAGATTCCGTTTCCAAGGAAGCCGGTCAAGCCACCGGGAATCCGGAAAATTCTGTGGTGGGACACAAAGGAACGGGCACTATGCTGACAGAGGCTAGTGTCAACATGGAAGCTCAGTTTTCTCCAGCTATGCTTCAGCAAATGAAAGCCCTCATTGAAGGAGCGGTAGAAGAGGCTGTTGAAAAAAGACTCCACGCTCTAGGAGCAAATCCTCAGAATACAGATCCCTTGGGCGAGACCCAGGAAGGGGGAGGAAGTAAGAGCACTCCCGCAATGCATAAGCAGAAGCCTATGCACCAAGGCTTAACCTAAGAGCTAGTCTCGAGGCTGCCTCCGACAGTTGCCGAAGAGGAAGAGGGATTTTCTACTGATTGGGAATCCCCAGATGAGGAAGGTCCTGAAGAACTTGAGAGAAATCTCAATGAGAACACTGAAAATGCATGGGCCAAGAAATATGCCTAACAGCAAGAGCAAATGAAGCTCTTAATAAAAGAAGTCAAAAAACTGAAGGAACAAAATCAGGTCGTGGAAAGGGCCTCAAAAGAAGTGGAAACAAGCGAGAAAGAGTTCCGCAATCCGAAGGAAGGAAAGAATCCAAAACTTTCTTCAAACAATAAGAATGGAGGAGACAAATCAGAACTCTTCCCCTTATATATTGACGAGAACAGGCCATTCTCGGCGAACATCCAAACGGATCCTGTCCCAAGTAGCTTCAAAACAATCTCTTGCGAGTATCAAGGGAAAGGAGACCCTGAAGAGCATTTGATGAAGTTCGAAAGTTTATGCCTCCTTCATCAGTACTCAGAAGGGGTTAAGTGTAGGGTATTCTTTACAACTCTGTCGGGAACTGCTCAACACTGGTTCAAGCAGTTGCCAAAAGCTTCTATCCACTCCTTTATGGATCTGAGGGAAGTCTTCCTCCAACAGTTTGTCAGTGCTAAAAGAACTACCAGAAATTCATTGCATCTGACAACCATTAAGCAAGGCGTTAATAAGAGTCTAAGAGACTATATGACGCGATTCAACGAAGCCGTCCTGGAAATTCCAGGAGTAGAGCCAAAATTAAAAGTGCATGCCTGTGTAGACGGCCTGAAGCCAGGGCAGTTCTTCGCATCCCTCATCAAAAAAGAGGCTACTTCTTTTGAAGAATTACTGACGAGAGTCCAAAAGTACATCCATATGGAGGAAGCTCTGAGCAGCAAAAGGGCTGAATTGGCCTCTCAAAAAGAAAAGAAGCCTGAAGAAAGAAAAAGACCAGCTCCAGACGCTAAGAAAACTGATAAGAATGAAAAGTTTCTAAGATCTTTCACCCCATTAATCAAGCAGCCGGTTGATCTGCTCGAAGTGGTCCTGGGGAAACCCGGGGTTCAGATCCCTGCCGGACATAGGCAGCCACCAAGGAATCCACCTTCTGAAAGATTCTGTAAGTTCCACAATGACTTTGGTCACACGACCAACGATTGTAGGAACTTGAGAATTGCCATTGAAAAGCTAATCCAGGAAGGAGAACTCTTGGAATACGTTAAAAGAGAGACGGAGCAAAACAAGAAGCGCAAGGAAGCTCCTGAAAAAACAACTGATGCCAACCAAGGGCCAGAACCCAAGGGCGTTATTAAAATGATATACGGAGGGCCAACCATGGGAGACTCCAACAGAAGCAGGAAGGCACCTGCCAGAGAATTGCATATGCATGAAAGGCATGGGGTCTGGAAGGTCGAAGCAGGCCTACCCCCACCAGAAATCTCGCTTGGCCCAGAAGATAATCAGAAAGTAATTCATCCGCATGATGATGCATTAGTCATCACAGTGGAAATAGAAAGGTACCAGGTCCAAAGGGTCTTTGTAGACACAGGGGCCGCAGTCAATGTTATATTTGAAAGTTGTTTCAACCAAATGAGCCTCCAGAAGCCATTGAATGGAGTAGCTACGGCACTGCACGGTTTCTCAGGAGACCCGGTGATGTCGCTAGGATCAATTGATTTAATGCTCACTCTGGGTGAAGGGCCTACACGAGTGTCAAAACCAGTCACCTTTTTGGTGGTACGACAGCCATCTTCCTATAACATCATTCTGGGAAGAACTGCATTAAACCCGTTCCAAGCAGTGGTTTCCACCTACTATCTGATGATGAAATTCCCTGTGGGAAATCAGGTAGGACAAGTACAGGGAGATCAAGAGGTCTCGCGAAAATGCTATGTCCAATCGGTTCAAGCAGGAGAGGCCAAGAAAAGGCCGACGGCAGAACCCGCCACCGAAGGGGATGAGATAAAACTCGAGGAGAAAAGACTTAAAACCTCAACTCCAGCTGGAGAAGGTCAGAACCTTTCCACTTCAATGGAACACTTGTTGATCACTAGCAACAACCCTCCTGAGGAACTGATGATATCCCAGGACCCGGTCAAACAACTGCTTCAACAGATAAATGAAACTAAAGGGCCTGAAGCTGAAGCCACAGGCAGGTGCCACGCTCCAATTGTGAAAGGGCAGTGGGAAGCGTTGATAACCCAGGCAAGGGCTAAAGTCAAAAGTGCAAAAGAAGAGCTAGACCAGGAAGATGTCGAGGAGACAACAGGCAAAGGAAAGGTTATCACCCTCGAAATATGCAGGGGAAATTGAGAATTACTCTCAAGAAGAAAGTATGATGGGCTTTCACCCCTTATCCGTTTTGAAAAACTCTTATTCCCTGATTAACTGATGTATGAAACATTGGATCATACCTCCTTATCTTTAAAGTAGCTATATTTCGTATGTGTTTAGCCCTCAAATGAGGTGTAATTCCTTCAGACCCTTGCGCCTCACTTGGGGGGGGGGGGGGGGGGGGGGAGTAGGGGATACCCATACTCCATTAGCTTAAAATGCTATACCCATATCCCATTAGCTTAAAATGCTATCTCAAAATGCTGCTATTATCCTGTTATTCTGTCTCATCACCCCAAAAATACTGGGAATACCTTTACCTTACCATTTTAGAATACCTCAGCAGGTGGAAACAGGGTAAAAAGTAAAGCCCCTATAAATACAAGAGTAAGAGAGATAACATTCTAAGCTGAATAGGGAATAACATAAACATTTTATAAATAGGGTCTCAAAGAAGCATCTGGCCCGAATCAAAAATAACAATTGTTTGTACCCCAATAGCACGATTTCAGGGTCATAAAAAGCACCCCACCACAAACACCAAAAAACAGATTGTCTAACAAATATCTTATCCGAAGCGATGAGATTAAGACGAAGGATTTGGAAGAGGAGCTAAATCCTCAGAGCTGGATGAGTGAGAGGAAGAAGCCCACTCCTCGATAGCGGCCAAAGCAGAGGAAGTAGAGGGACCACCCTTGGGAGAGACTGCGAGAGCCCATGGATTGCCCTCTTCATTAGAATCATCTCCTACCTCCCCAGAAATGGGAAGTAAGGAGGCAGATGCCCTGTTGGTAGATGGACCTGAAGCTTTCTTCCTTCTTAGTTCCTAAGGGAGAAGAAAATTCCATAGTAAGTGGATAAAATTCCAAAAATGAAGCAAGTAATGGAGAAATGAGAAAATACCCGGTCGAGAACTTTCCGAATACATCTCATAACCATGGTGTTATGAGGAAAAAGAGGGAATAGAGGAGCCTCCCAAGAAGGGAGATTCTCGACGATCCTGACAGGCTGGCGAAGAATTTGAGCTGCCTCTATCAACACAGGCATATACCAAGGCTCCGAGGAAGGAAGGGGACGACCCCTCCGGAGGGACTCAGGCTCTGTATCGAACATTCTTACTATGGCCCCGGCGTTGATAGCATTGGCACGCTCAGGAATCCCCAACTGTTCACAGCACTCAAGGATAGCTGAGGCTGTCCACGCGGTTAGAGGCTCGAACATACGCAGCCAAAAATCAGGGGATTGGAGATAGGCCTCTGGCAAGCGCTTGATTAGGGAATCCAGGAAGGCCTGACCGTAAGGAGTCATCAGCAGGTTGGACTTGCAATCTTTGACTCCAGAAGAAACACCCTGGCTCATCCCTTCTCTCCTCCCTTGAATAAATGAGGAGGTTCGGGCCTGTACTAGCTCTTTCTCATAGCTGAGTGTCAGCTGCGCTATTTCTGCTGCTTGAATGTCCATTAGTTGTTCTACTGTAACATCCCAAATAAAATAAATTATATTTAGAGAATATTAAATAAGAAAAATAAATTTTAATGATATAAAACTTATAAATTAAATAAGTAATATTATTAAAAAAGGGGGGCCCAATTTAAAAGATGAATAATAATAAATAATAGATTGTAGTAAAAGTGGTTGCAAGCCACCAATCGGTATTACCTATTCATTAAGGAAATATTATAAATTCATATCATAAATATAATATGAGGTGGAGTTAATATTCTGATTATTCACCCTTCTTCCTTCGTTGAGTAGCCACGTTTCAGAGGTAATTACCATCTGTCTCACCCAGAACTCCTCTTTTATTTACGGAGCTTTCTCTACCGATTTCACTCTTACTTTTACTCAAAATCTCTCTACCTTTCACACCCAAATCACCCCAAGTTCTCAAGAGGATAATCCTACTCAGGTATTAGCTTCTCTCCTCTGTGTATTGTTTTATACCCTCTGCTGCAGTAACTCGAATAGGGATGTGTCAATTTTCGATTCAATTTAACCCTAAGAATGACAATAGTTAGTTTGTCCTTTCTCGTTCAATGGGTATTTAAGCATGAATTGTTGATAAGGTAGAGTTTAATCCCCAAATACATTCCTTTTATCTGGAGTATAATTCTTGTAAGAAAGGAGGTGAGGGATGAGAATAATTTGAATTATGTGATATGAATGTATGAGAGAACAGTAGTGTTACTAATCGAGAGAAATTGTCGGCAGTAACGGTGATTCGTTATGGGCTTAGTTATTATAAATTCAATTGTCTATTGTTGTTAGCTGATTTGAAGAATTCAAGTAGGATATTAGCATTCACTAGTTGATAAAATGAAATAGAGGGTGAACATGAATGAAATACAATATCAAAAGAGGGAAGAAACTGTAAGATGAAGAGTAGGAGTTAAATTTTAGATAATTACTGTACTTCCTAAACTTACTTAATGTATAGCTTGCCTTCCTAGTTAAATTGTAGAAAACACATACCTGCTATCGACGGGAAGGGAAGCAGCAGGTTAAACTATTGATGGGTACTTGTAGCTTTATGAGTTCTTGTATAAATTTAAGAAGGTATCACTAAATAAGCATATTGAGCATGATATTTAACTAAGAATGGACAACATACTTATTAAAAATCTTATAGCTTATGTACTGAGGTATGAGTTCCATAGAAATTACACATACCTTGTTTAAATTTAGATTTACAGTTGGATTGAGTTGGAACTAGATATAATAAAGGGGTTTCTGGCCATAGTAACAATGATATTAAAATGGTATTTTATTTATTGTAGGCCAGGTTCCGTGACCTCTGACCTAGAGCTTACACGCTCGTTATCTTGCTCTTCGGTGTAAGGTGCGTTTTTACTTATTCAAATACGTTTTACAATATTCCGTCCATTAATAAAGTGCATATGGATTTTAAATGCTCATGTGGATATGACAATGACCTATACAGAGGAATTCCGAATATGGTTTACTGAATATAGTTATGTGATCACATAGGGTCTGTCTCCACTATAGTATGAGTATGAGCTTGCAGTTCTTCTATGAAAATCAAATGTGATTTACAGCTTTAAGTATTTTCATGGACGGAATTTGTACGGCAATACCCACTGAGCGTTCGCTCAGCCCAAATATTTTAATTCTTATTTCAGGTAAATGATGATGGCTGGTGAGCGAGGGAAACCATATAAATATAAATAAAACTGTAGTCTCGACTTTGACCTTCGTTTGTTGACGGTCAAGCTTCTGGGTTTATTGTAATATATATGTGGGACCAACTTTTGGTTATGTGTATATTTGTATATTATTAAACTTGAAATCTGTCAGACATAGTTTGCCTTTTCCAGACCAAGTCAACTTCTTTGACAAGGTTTCGTAATGTTGAGTGGCTTCGTGTGGATGCTAATATATAATCTTCTTTTCAAGCTGCTTCATGGGGTCACACTAGGTTCTTAATGGCTTATCTTGGTCAACACTTTTTCTTTAAAATTTGCATCTATTTGTTGACAAAGTTCGATATTTTTGGGTATTTTATTTCTGCTCGAACAATCCTCTGTTTGACCTCTTCTCTTTTGGAGAACACACTTTTGTTCTTATTAGTAACACTCCATTATTCATTTCTATCTTTCGAGAATGTTACATTGTGGTATCAGAGCAGGTATATGTTCCTCAGCCTGCATATGCCAATTCTTCTTTTCTCTGTGCTCTCTTCTTTTCTATTGTTACTTGAAGTTATGATAATATATATAAATATATGGTTCTCCAGCCCTCACATTAACCATCATCATAGGGAAAAAAAAAAAAAAAAAAAAGGTATGAATTTATTTGTTTTATCATCTTAGAAATGGTTCTACTCATGTTAAACGTATTCATTCTGATTCAATATTTTTTATACATTTAATCCCTTTGTGTGCGTATATATAAACATAGCAGTAGTATGTTTCCTTATTATTACATATATTATATTTGAATTCACTATAAGTGTTCCTCAGATGTCTAGAGTTGTGCATGCTCCAAGGAAGAACAATATAAGGTTGCCTGCACAGCTTCGTAGGTTGCAAGATTACCGAAATTATGTCCCCAACCCACAGCATAGTGTTGTACAGCACGTCACTCACATGATTGAAATGTGGAAGGATGTCCGAGGTGTTTTGGGAGGT
The DNA here is from genome assembly GCA_024222315.1 of Thymus quinquecostatus. Taxonomy (NCBI): domain Eukaryota; kingdom Viridiplantae; phylum Streptophyta; class Magnoliopsida; order Lamiales; family Lamiaceae; genus Thymus; species Thymus quinquecostatus. The sequence continues at coordinate 14,673,126 of CM044164.1, read as the reverse complement.
GTTTCTGAGTGGGAGGCATCCTTCCGTTTGCTGAATACTTTACCCACTAGTTGGTACCCGTATGCCACCTACGTGTTTATGCAGTATACAGAGATGCACTCAACTACGTTTCAATATGAAGTAGATTTCTTGGGTTTCGCAGTGCATCTCTACCATCGTTGGGCGACTAGTGACTCGCCACCAGCAGGCTTTTATCCAGCTGCATCTATCCTCGGTCCAACCTACGTTGCACACCCACCTCCAGCCATGGAACCAGTTCAGCAAGTGCCAGCTCAAAACAACGATGATGACTCCTCTGAGCCGGAGGAGGAGGGTATGGGGGAGCACGCGGGAAGTTCAGCTACTGTTTAAGTCTTAAATCCACCATTAGTGACTAGATGCATAATATGTATATAGTTTTTTATTAGAAGTCAGCCGCCAATGTGAGCTTATATGCTCTTTTTGTATGGCACCCTAGCGGTGGTAATATTAGCCGAGTCGAGACTTGTATGTTATGTACCTAGTTGCGATGTAGAAACTAATCCATGATATATATATATATATGATATGCTATGTAAATGGATGCTGGAAATTTTCTTTTGAAGATATAAATGGACGTATATTTTGTAGTTTTCTTTTAGCAAAACTTGAAAGTGATCTATGTATAGCTAATTATGTTATATAAATACAATCCTTTAATATGTTTACCATAATAACATACTAAAACAATATAGTACCTGCAGGATGCCACCGAGAAGACAACCACTGCCAAACCAGCAAAATGACAACTTGGGAGAAGTTGTCGAAAAATTTAGACATTATAAACCACCTACCTTTAACGGACAAGGCGAACCTGTAGAAGCTGAGCAATGGCTACGTGCGCTAGAAAGAATATTTAAGCATATAGCCTGTGAAAATAGACATAGAGTTTCTTGTGCTGTTTTTCAACTTGCTGGAGATGCTGATTTCTGGTGGGAATCCCACGGAAGGACGATGACCGCGGAACAGCTAGGAAATTTGACGTGGGAAGATTTCAAGCTTGCTGTTACTCAAAAATATGACCGTAGATGAATATGACCGAAAGTTTATGTATTTAAGGCAGGGAAATATGACCGTAGATGAATATGACCGAAAGTTTAGCCAACTTTCTCTTACGCACCTCACCTTGCAGATACAAATTTGAAGAAAGCACAACGTTTTCGAAGGGGGTTAAGAACTTAAATTAGTGTTTCGATTGCTGGTCAAGGGGCAACAACCTATGCCGAAACTCTTGGACGTGCTCAGGATATTGAATCTCTTTTGCAAGCTGAACAGAGAAGAACAAACGATATAAAGGGGAAACGAAAATGGGAAAATAGGAGACCAGACACTAGTGGACCCAGTAAGCAGATAAGAATGGGACCAAGTACAAGGCAAGAGAGGCCGAAGGAGAAACCATTATGTGAGACGTGTAAAAAGAGGCATCATGGGGCATGTCTATTAGGAATGAATGCTTGCTATTGGTGTAGACAACCTGGACATAGTGCACATAATTGCCCTCGACAAAAAGGTAACCCCAAAGGTAACCCAGGACAACAACCAGCTAGAAATGCCCGAGCTTTTGCACTAAACCAACAACAAGTAGCTCAAGAAACCGAGAATATAGCAGGTATGATTACCATTCTTGATATCCCAATGCTTGTTTTATTTGATACTGGAGCTACACATTCATTTATATCCAATCTAGCTTTTAGAAAACTAGGCTTACTGATCGCACTATTTTCTACCACACAAAATAGGTATAGTATAAAGAAGTACGAGTATCGTATCCACAGGGATTGATATACCGAAACCACACACAATACCTCTACTCTAGAATTAAACTGATGTCTAGGCAAATAAGAAATTGAGATTGTGGTATTTATAACTAGGCAAACAAATAAAAGACTCAATTAAACATATAAGGAAATAAATAAACAAGGAAATAGCTAGCCAAATAAAACAAATTAGGACACAAGCAATTAAATAAATAAGGAAAGTAAACAATTAAAGAAAAGTGTTGATTCTAGGGAAGCCTACCTAATCAAATATATGCAAGCGATTAATGAGTACAAGTAACCAATTTAATCCAATCTAAATGTGATACATGCAAAAATAACCTACACCCTAATTAAAGCAATGCAAGTTGTCACCTAACAAGATCCTAATATTCTTTCGGATTTATAGAAATCAAATCAAGTGCAAAATAGAACAAGTATCAAGGATATAATCAACTAGGTTCAACTGAGACACCAAATCAATTATATATGAACATATAATAATTCAATTATCAACTAAGACAAATCAAACTATCATATCATGTATTCATGAGATCTATTATGCAATATCCTAATCAAGGCATATGAACATAACTATGCATACACAATTAGTGATCAAGTAATCATGCATGAGAATAAGCACCATGAAAACATGCATCTAGATTGGAAGGTTAATTGTACACAAGAACACTTACATAAATTCAATTAGGCATTCAATCCCTAAAATCAACTAAGGAATTTAGCTAGACATAATTAAAAGAAAGGTAGAAGGAAGATTAAACATAAGTAAAAACATAAAGTAAAAGAGAAAGGGATAGAAAAACTCTTGAATCTTGAATAAATCTTCAATCTTCAATGGTCTTCATACATAAAATTAATCTAGATCTAAAGTATAAAAGTATGGAGAAAAGAATAAAAACTAATCTAAAGAATGTAGGACTAATGTTGGCTCTATGTTGTTGGCTTTACAATGATAGGTTTAGAGGTATTTATAGGGTAGAAGTTTACATCCAATACCTAATTGTACAAGGAAACCAAGAAAAAGTCAAAAATTGCCTTTTAAAAGAAATCCCGTCTGGAAAACAGGAGGCACCTCTCGACACCTCTCTCGATCGAGAGGTGGGTCGAGAGGGTCGAGAGGGTTCTGCGCAACTTTCTTATTTCGGTCATATCTTCCTCATCCGAACTCCGAATTGACCTCCGTTTTCGCCTACGTGCTCCTATCGAACTCCTCTTCAATACTATGCTTCCACTTTTCCAGAATAACTCTTTTACAAAATCGTGAAAAGTCAGAACTTGGGATCAATACTTCATCTCTTCCTTGGTTTCATCGCCTCTTGTCTTATCTTGGGTTTTCTCGACTCAAAAGCCCGAAAAACACTCAAAACAATCCAAAAGCGTAATCTAGCTCGAAATAACATAAACAATATAAATCATGAGCTAAACTATCAAAATACGACAACAAAACGATAATATAACACTTAGATGATAGGGTAAAAATGCACCCTATCAAAATCCCCCAAACTTAAACATTGTTCGTCCCGAACAATAACAAAAACGAAATAAACAATAGACTCAAGCATTGTGAACTATGTAGGCCTCAAAACTTTTTTTCAAAAACAAGCTCATGATCATGATCAAAACTATGCATACAACCTTAGCATCAATAACACAACCTATTCAATAAATCCAAATCATGCTATTCAATCAAAGAACACTCTCAAACATGTGAAATTGTGTATAAGTGAACACTCAACTCTCTCAAAGAAAAGATGTATAATAATGCACATCATGGGGTTCACTCAATCATCAATGCAATGCAACATGTTTACCATAGGCTTGCCCCTAATCTCAACATCTCCACCTAATGTAATATTCACAAACTAAGATAAAAAAGGTCTTTATAAAGCTTGTAATGTAGGGACATTGGTTAAGGTAGGGAATGTATAGGCTAGTGACTCAAAATGCTCTAAATCATCAACCTCTTTTCAATTCCAACCAAAGTACGGATTTTTACTCCATCTTCTACCATCCAATACACCAACTACAATACAACAACATATCAAAGATGCAAACAATACCAACTATACAAATCAAAGCTAACTATCCCCTTATGCTTATATATTTTTTTCTTTTTTTCTTTTCATAGAGCTCATCTAAAGATATTCTTTCTAATGATAATCAAAAGCTCTATTTTTTTTTTTTTTCTTTTCCTAATTTTAACATTTTTTTTTAAGCTCATAGGGATAGCTAACTACGAAAATCAAGCATCTAAAATTCTTTTCTTCTCCCTCTACACCACAACAAGATATTCTTTTCAACTCCTTCCATACTACCAACCACAACAAAGGATACCCATAATCATCCAAACCTCCTATCATCCGGTTTTACAAAGAACGGCTAATAAAGGCTCAAAAGGGGTAAACAAAGGATTATGAACAAGGTTAGTGTATAGGAATCATGTGGCTAAAGAAAATGGCCTAAGATCATCTCCTAGTTCATAAATATACTAAGGTCTTGATGGAGAAATAAGGCAAGTTCTAGAAACAATGAAGAATGCATGATCACTCAATCAAAGAATAGGCATAAACATGCACAAAAAGCTCAAATCTCACGGGTTCAAACTAACTAGTTCCCGACATCATCACACAATTCAAATTCATCAAAATAATTGCGTTGCTTCGCCAAGGTTCCATGCATAATAAAGATCATGAATTTTCTCCAAAAATCAACAAAAATTTTCTATCATCGGCCAAATTTACAATACTATCACCACATGCTTATTTGACTCAACTTAAATACCTAAGACTAAACAAAAATAATAACTACTAATAATAACTACTAATAAAATATCCAAAAATTAAGCTACAATCCAAGAACCCATGTAAACGAGTTAACAAAGCCACACTTCTCCCTCCCCCAAACTTATTTCGAATCATGATGAAGGAATAAGTTTAAGAAGGAGTGGATAAGTTAACGAGCGTACCTTTCACCGAAGCTAGCTTACTATCGATCTTCTCTTCTAGCCGAAACCTCATCGAGAAAACCTACAACTCACAAGCTTCGCAAATTCTTGGATAAAAAGCTTAATAAAAGATAAGACTCAAACAAAAACGAAAACAAATAAAACGAAAACTGAAAATTAAAGATAGAGTTGGGTTACCTCCCAACAAGTGCTACATTTTACGTCTTTAGCCCGACTATACCTCTTATCAAGGTGGATCAAAATGAAAGTTCTTCTCTCCCCCATCATCGAGTTTCTTCATGGCTCCATCAATTGATCTCTTGAATTCGGCTAACTTCAATGGTGGAATGGTTTCCAACTGATTTAAGAACTCGAGAATCTCCTCGCAAGCTCCATCCGGTGCCGGCGGTATAGGTGGTTTCAAGACTTGAACGGCAAAAACATCCTCTCGATGATCATCGGGTCTCTTCATTGCTTCATAGATGGAAATCTTCAATTCCTCTCCATTGACTCTAAATGTCAAATCTCCATCTTGAATATCGATCAAAGCTCTTCCCGTAGCTATAAATGGCCGTCCTAAGATCAATGGTTGATTCTCATCCTCGGGCATATCCAACACTACAAAATCAGCCGGGAAAACAAGATTCTGAACTTGTACGAGCACATCTTCAACTATCCCCCTTGGATAAGAAACTGATCGATCCGCCATAAGTAGGGAGATAGTTGTCGGCTTCATCTTTCCAATCTTGAGTCAGTTGAAAATAGAGAGGGGCATCAAATTGATGCTAGCACCAAGATCGCATAGCACGTTCTTAAACACTTGATCTCCGATCTTGCATGCTAGTGTGAACCTCCCGGGATCCTTTTGCTTCAATGGGAGCTTCTTTTGTAAGACCGCGCTACACTCCTCCGTGAGGTTGATCGTCTCGAACTTAGCCCACTTCTTCTTCCCCGCCACCGCGTCCTTGATGAACTTCATGTGGTTTGGCATGTCTCGAAGAGCATCGAGAAGTGGGATGTTGATGTTGACCTTTTGAAGCATCTCCAAAAACCGTTGATACTTCTCGTCTTGCTTCGGCTTGTTCAAGCGTTGTGGGAAAGGGGCCTTCGGAGTGTACGTCGGGAATTGGGGCGGCTGCTGGGCCTCTCGACCGACCTCTCGATTGAGAGACGTGTTGAGAGGTCCCTTCTGACCTCGATTCTTGACCTCTCGATCCACCTCTCGATCGAGAGAGGTGTCGAGAGGTGGATTCTGCATCAGCTCGTCGTGGGCCTCTCGATCCCCCTCTCGATCGATAGGGGTATCGAGAGGTGGATTCTGACCTCCAGTATTGACCTCTCGATCGACCTCTCAATCGACAGAGGTGTCGAGAGGTCCTCGCCTCGCCACTTGGATCCTCGTTTCTTCGTGCTCCGCATTCTTGAAGCTCCCAACTCCTTTATCCTCTGTTTCCAAGGATGGATTTGTGTATGTTGTGCCACTCCGAAGCTCAATAGCATGGACATGATGGTTGTTCTTCGGGTTTTGCTCGGTGTTGCTTGGGAATTGACCGGGCTTATGGACTCCTCCTTGAGCGTTGGCTATTTGACTTATTTGTGTCTCCAACATTTGCATTTGCTTGGTCAACGCATTGATGCTACTTGCCAAGTTGTTGGTTGAGGTGCTTTGAGTATCCTCCAATGTCCTCAACTTCGCATCTTGTTGTGTCATCCTCATCTCCGACTGTGTCATCCTCATCTCCGACTGAGCCATATATTGACGAATCAAGTCGTCGGTAGACATTTCCTTCTTTGGCTCTTGGATGACTCCGTTCTCAACATGGAAGCCGGTAGGTGGTTGCAAGGCATTGTTCGGATTGGCATAGGAGAAGTTCGGATGATTTCGGTTGTTGGGAACGTAGGGCTTCTTGTACCCTCCTTGGTAAGTCGAACCTCCTTGTCCTCCTTGCCAATTATTTCCTTGATTTTGTTGCCACTTGCCACCTTGTTACATGAAATTGGCATCTTCTCCTTCGGGTTGGGGTGCTTGTTCATCAACTATAGCATCGCACCGAAGCACTCCTTTCTTGATGTTATCCAACTCCTTTGCTGTTTTTGTGTACTTCTCCATCAAGTCTTCATAAGCATCGATTCCAATGTTGGCAACTCTCCTTCTTCCAATGCGACGGTCAACAGCCTCCTCATAGCTTGAATTCACGGTCAGCTCAATAATCTCCATGGCCACGTCATACTCGTTGTTCAAAAATCCGCCTTTCGAAGCGTAGTCGAGCTCCTTCCTACACATCTTGTTCAAACCACGATAGAAATTCGTGATTTGATCCTCCTTGCTAATTCCATGATTTGGGCATGCTCGTAGTAGCTTCTTGAATCTCCCCCATGCCTCGTAGAAGTGCTCATCCTCGAATTGTTGAAACTGTATGATCTCATTGATAAGCTTTTGAGCCCTCGAAGGTGGGAAGAACTTGTTGAGAAACTTGGTGCACATGTCAGCCCAAGTAGTGACCTCCGTCTTGTCCAATCCATCTACCCACTCCCGAGCATCGTCCTTGAGAGACCACACGAAGAGGCTGAGCTTGAGGTAATCCGAAGACACTCCATTGGCCTTGTATGTAGCACATATGTCCAGAAATTGCTTCAAGTGTGCGTTCGGATCCTCCGCCGGTGATCCTCCATATTGATTGTTTTGCACCATGTTGATGAGGGACGTCTTGAACTCGTAGTTGTTTGCTTCGGTAGTCCCCCATCCTCCTTGCTGAAATTGATCAACGACCGGCTTGTAGCGGTCGTTCAAAGTCTTCCCCACTTGATCCCCCATTGAATCGAAACTCCTTGGTGAATCGGGTGGTGAAGAGAGTGGTGTATCGATCTTACTTGCCTCCTTTCCTCGCCTCAACGCCCTTAAAGAGCGCTCTAACTCCAAGTCCAACGGAATAGGATTTATCCCTTTAGACCTTGTGGTCATGCACTACCTAAAATCAAAGAGAGGAGAAAAGGAAACCGTTAGATCAATAAACCGAAAACAGAAAATTAACGCGCCTAAATCACCTATTAATTTTATTTCAAAATATGTATGTGAAATCTAATCAATCCCCGGCAACGGCGCCAAAATTTGATCGCACTATTTTCTACCACACAAAATAGGTATAGTATAAAGAAGTATGAGTATCGTATCCACAGGGATTGATATACCGAAACCACACACAATACCTCTACTCTAGAATTAAACTGATGTCTAGGCAAATAAGAAATTGAGATTGTGGTATTTATAACTAGGCAAATAAATAAAAGACTCAATTAAACATATAAGGAAATAAATAAACAAGGAAATAGCTAGCAAATAAAACAAATTAGGACACAAGCAATTAAATAAATAAGGAAAGTAAACAATTAAAGAAAAGTGTTGATTCTAGGGAAGCCTACCTAATCAAATATATGCAAGCGATTAATGAGTACAAGTAACCAATTTAATCCAATCTAAATGTGATACATGCAAAAATAACCTACACCCTAATTAAAGCAATGCAAGTTGTCACCTAACAAGATCCTAATATTCTTTCGGATTTATAAAAATCAAATCAAGTGCAAAATAGAACAAGTATCAAGGATATAATCAACTAGGTTCAACTAAGACACCAAATCAATTATATATGAACATATAATAATTCAATTATCAACTAAGACACATCAAACTATCATATCATGTATTCATGAGATCTATTATGCAATATCCTAATCAAGGCATATGAACATAACTATGCATACACAATTAGTGATCAAGTAATCATGCATGAGAATAAGCACCATGAAAACATGCATCTAGATTGGAAGGTTAATTGTACACAAGAACACTTACATAAATTCAATTAGGCATTCAATCCCTAAAATCAACTAAGGAATTTAGCTAGACATAATTAAAAGAAAGGTAGAAGGAAGATTAAACATAAGTAAAAACATAAATTAAAAGAGAAAGGGATAGAAAAACTCTTGAATCTTGAATAAATCTTCAATCTTCAATGGTCTTCATACATAAAATAAATCTAGATCTAAAGTATAAAAGTATGGAGAAAAGAATAAAAATTAATCTAAAAAATGTAGGACTAATGTTGGCTCTATGTTGTTGGCTTTACAATGATAGGTTTAGAGGTATTTATAGGGTAGGAGTTTACATCCAATACCTAATTGTACAAGGAAACCAAGAAAAAGTCAAAAATTGCCTTTTAAAAGAAATCCCGTCTGGAAAACAGGAGGCACCTCTCGACACCTCTCTCGATCGAGAGGTGGGTCGAGAGGGTCGAGAGGGTTCTGCGCAACTTTCTTATTTCGGTCATATCTTCCTCATCCGAACTCCGAATTGACCTCCGTTTTCGCCTACGTGCTCCTATCGAACTCCTCTTCAATACTATGCTTCCACTTTTCCAGAATAACTCTTTTACAAAATCGTGAAAAGTCAGAACTTGGGATCAATACTTCATCTCTTCCTTGGTTTCATCGCCTCTTGTCTTATCTTGGGTTTTCTCGACTCAAAAGCCCTAAAAATGCTCAAAACAACCCAAAAGCGTAATCTAGGTCGAAATAACATAAACAATATAAATCATGAGCTAAACTATCAAAATACGACAAGAAAACGATAATATAACACTTAGATGATAGGGTAAAAATGCACACTATCACTTACTGGGGGATACAATGGAAAGGGCTATGACAGTAAGTATTCCAGCAGGAAGGACTTTGATAGTTGATAAAATATGTTTAGGACTTGAACTAAATTTTGTGAATCACAAATGCAAAGCAAACTTGCATGTTCTAAAAATGAGGGACTTTGATATTATTTTAGGTATGGACTGGCTTAGAGATAATCATGCAATAATTCGATGTTATGAGAGTGAAGTTCGATTCCATAGTCCAGGAAAACCTGAAAACGTGTTTTATGGGAGAAAACCTGGAACAATATATTCTCTAATATCAGTTATGAAAGCATTGAAATTGATTCAAAAAGGTAGGTGTCAGGCATTCTTAGTGAACATCGTAGGAGGAAAAAATGGTGAAAAGCCGATTAAGGACATCCCTGTGGTTCATGAGTTTATAGATGTATTCCCAGATGAATTACCAGGACCACCACCCAGTAGACAGGTGGAATTTTCAATCGATCTTGTGCCAGGAGCTGCACCCATTTCAAAAGCGCCTTATCGAATGGCACCTAAAGAACTCCAAGAATTGAAAGTCCAATTGCAAGAACTCCTAGATAGGGGATTTATACGACCTAGTGTCTCTCCGTGGGGAGCACCCGTATTATTTGTTAAGAAAAAAGATGGTTCTCTTCGTATGTGCATTGACTATAGATAATTAAACAAGTTAACCATGAAAAATAAATATCCTTTACCTAGGATAGAAGATCTCTTCGATCAACTCAAAGGGGCCACGACTTTCTCTAAAATTGATTTGAGATCTGGATATCATCAAATGAAAGTCAAGGAGAATGACATTTCAAAGACAGCTTTCCGGACTCGTTATGGTCACTATGAATTTATCGTAATGCCATTTGGATTAACAAATGCCCCAGCAGCATTTATGGACTTAATGAATAGAGTTTTTCACACATACTTGGATCAATTCGTGTTGGTGTTTATCGATGACATTTTAATATATTCCGAAACTAAGGAGCACCATGAGGAACATTTGAGGATGGTCTTAGAAAAATTAAGATCTGAAAAACTTTATGCTAAGTTTAGTAAATGTGAATTTTGGTTCGATGAAGTCGTTTTCTTAGGTCACGTAGTATCATCACAAGGAATTAAGGTGGATCCGTCTAAGGTGGAAGCTGTAAGCGAATGGAAATCTCCTACCAATGTGAATGAGATTCGTAGTTTTCGAGGCTTAGCTGGATACTACAGACGATTTATAGAGGGATTTTCCAAGATAGCAAGGCCGCTAACGCAACTCTTGAAGAAAGGAGCAAAATTTCAATGGACAAAACATTGTGAGGAAAGTTTTCAAGAACTCAAACGAAGACTAGTTACTACCCCGGTTTTAGCAGTGCCAGATGGGTCTGAAAACTTTGTCGTCTACAGTGATGCCTCGAAACAGGGTTTAGGATGCGTACTAATGCAAAAGGGTAAAGTAATAGTGTCACGACCCGGCCCAATCTTATACTTGGCAAAACTCTCCCTTTCTCTCCTCAATCGCGATTTCTCCCCTCTTCTTCTCTCTTCCAGCTGAACTCTCTCTCCCTCGGAGTTCTCTGTTGGCAGTCCTCGCTGCCGCCGTCCGCCTCTTCCCCGCCGGCGTCGGCCGGCGGTGCTCTGTCGTCGGACCCCTTCCCTCTCAATTCCCCATTTCGGTTGAAAAGGGGAACCCTAATTTCGAAATTTTGGGGAAACTGGGGACTCTCCGGATTCAACTCCTCCGGTGCTGGCCGTATCTCTCCCTTCATCGCTGCTTCTTACGACCAGAACGCCTCCGTCGCCGCTACGCTTGAGCCGCCGTTCACCATCTCTCTCTCCTTCTGTGTTCTGTTCTTCGGCGCCGACGGCAATGTCACCGCCGGTGCCTCCTTCTCCCTTTTCCTCTCTGATCTCCCTTCTCCCTTTTGTTTTGCAGGTAATTGCTAGCAAGTTTTGGCGCTGCAGTAGCACCACGGAAGTGGCCAGCGACCGTGACAGTCTCCGGTGGGTACGGGAGACATTGGGGTGCCCCGGCGTCGTCTTCAATCCGTTCTCGGCCTTCCTCCTCCCTCGGGCAGCCTCGTCATCACCGTCGGCAATGCCGATGAGGTTCGTTTCTTAATTTTCTCTTCTTACGTTTTATGTGTGATTCGATAGTGAATTATGCTTGTTGATTAGGAAGTATTTAGAGGTTGGTTTATTGGTGTTTTATTGAGGGATTTTTCCAGATTCTTAGCATGCTCTAAGTTGGTACTTCGTTGGTGAGAGAGGGTTCAAAGTGTGACATGTTTTAACTCATTATCAGGGTTTGTTAGTGTTAGGATCTTAGAAGAAAGACATTGATTCTAAATCTGGTTTTGGGCCTCTATGTCATGCATTGTGAGTCGAATCTTCTTCTACATTTTCATGCATTGGGTTTAATCAAAAGGATCTATGTTATTCATGCTTTGGTCCTTGAGGATTTAAACTAGTTTCTTCAACATGTTTAAGTCTTCATTTATATGGGCAGCCCCTAAATGAGTTCTTGAGTCATTCTTGAATGGGAAAATCATACTTTGTTGTTGGTTCTCTTGTTGGAGTAAAACGCTCAATGTGTGATCTTGTTAGATCGAGTTTTGTGGGGGTTTAAACAAGGTCTAAGATTGATTTTTGAGCGTCTAATATACATGTATTGCTTGAGGGATATTGCTATGTTGCTTGAATTTGGTTTTTAGGCCTTTAAACTAGTTGTTAACATGTTTTGGGTTTTCATAATTAGGGCAGCCTCTAAGTTGAGTTCTAGAGCCATTCTAAGTGGGGAAAACATACTTGTTGCTCTCTAAATCCTAGGAAGGGTGTAGGAACACTTACTTGGTTCGTATTGGGGTCGAAACTTGGGGTTCTTCGGTGCATGAGGCTGTCCCCTTCAAACCTTGCTTCGAATACCTCCCCTTTTCTTCGTTCTTCACTCCTAGAGGTAGGGATTCGACTCTTGAGTTAGTGCATGCACATGCTAGGTCCTAGAGAGGGGATAGAGGGGATTACCGTAGGTGTGTTGGTGTTCGAATGGGCTGTAAACTGCTGCCCTCGACAGTAAATCGGCCTCCCTCCCTTCTTGCTTCCTATCTCTCTCTATCTTGCTCTCTATATGAATGTTGTGTGAGTGTTGATGGAATGCTCTTGTGATGGATTGGGCATGCTTCTCTCTCTCTCTCGTACAAGGAAGAAGGGAATGGTGAGTAGGAGCTCTTCTCTACACACTTTCTCTCTCTGTATGTTGTTGAATGAATATGGGTATTTGGTGAATGATTGTGTGCTAACTTGTGGTGGTTTTGTGTAGGGACTATGGATTCAAATGGAGAGAGGGGCTTCATCATTGTGTTGGAGGATAAAGGAGGACATGCATTGGTGGGTTGGTTTTTCAAGGATGTGGTGGAGTGAAGGAGGAGGCAAAGGAGTCGACTACTTCATGCAAGAGTGGGTGGGTTCTAATTACCCAAGTAATCCCCCTCCTAAAGTGTAGTTATAGGGGTGTTATTGTGTTAGTGGTTATCTAATTGTACTTAAGTAGGATTGACCAAAATTAAATCCCAGATTTTGTTTGGGGTTCTCGCCCACTGTATTGCTGCTTCCTCCTGTTTTCCCTTCTTTTCTTTTCTTTTCTTTTTCCTTTATATATATATATATATATATATATATATATATATATATATATATATATATATATATATATATATATATATATTACATGGAGTATTATTATGGGCTTGAGGTATTTGTCTTGGGCCTCTTTAATTATTGTTGGGTATTTCCTTTGGGCCGAAAACAAATCGTTCAATTAAATCGTGAAATGGGCTTCGATCACTAAGTGGGCCTCGGTCCTTAATTAAACTAATCGATTCATTTCATCGGCCTTCCTTAAATAATTCGACTTACGTTTTGGGCAATACTATTACTACTAGATGTAACACTACTAATAGTAGTACTTAAAATTTTATTTTACTTATAATATTAATAATATTAACACTCTAAATTTTAAAATAATGCCTCAATTTTATTTACTCACTAAATAAAACTGCGGCTATTACATCCTACACCCCTTACGAAAAATTTCGTCCCGAAATTTGCTTACCTTCTACAAACAAATCGGGGTATTCCCTTTTCATTTTGTCTTCCAACTCCCACGCTGCTTCCTCCTGTCCGTGGTGCCTCCACTGCACCTTTACTAGAGGGATTTGTTTATTCCTAGGCTGTTGAATCTTCCGATCCACTACGGCTTTAGGTTTTGCTCTATGACCGCTTCTCCTTAATGTAGCACATGTTTAGGGTTAAGTATTTACTTCCTTAGTTGGGACATGTGGAACACGTTGTGGACGTTTCCTAGGTTCGGAGGAAATGCTAACATGTACACCGCAGGTCCTATCCCTTCTAAAACTTCGTAAGGTCCAACGAAACGAGGTTTCAGTTTGCCTTGATTCCGAATCAGGTTATTCCCTTGGTGGGGAAATCTTCAGGGAGACCTCATCCTCTACCTCGAGGGCAACTCGGACCTACGTCATCATCGTAAGACTTCTGTCTACTATACGCTTCTTTTATCATATCTCTAATTGGCGCATTATCTCAACCGTCCTTTGATCACACACCGATCCTAATTCTTTCTCATCTCCCTCCTCGTCTCCATGGGGTGGTGGTCTACACTTTATTTTATGCGGTGCATTGCACGATACCAGGTCTATGGTGTATGGTGGGTCTAAGTTATTGAAGTAGGGGTTATCATGTACCATCTCTTAAACAGGTCTTCGAAGTTTGACGGAACCGTTATGCTAACCTTCACGATGTCGGTCTTATTTTCTCTAGGTACTCGTAGGGTCCAAATAGACAACGTCTTTTCTTTCGCGCTAGATCTAGCTATGGCATAAAATGTGGAACTTTTTGGAAGGTTTACTCTCCTAATCTGAATCGTAATTCAACTTGTCGGTGTTAGCATCAGTCCACGAACGTCTAGACCTTCTACGCCGGCCTTGGGTATTTTCCCGGATTTGAATCTACCTTAATCATATACTCAAGTCCATATATCCTTCTATCTACTTCATTCACGAGTGTAATCAGGTGTCGCTGATAATACTAGGGTCGGAATATTAATCGTTTCAAAATTTGTACTTCGTTCGAGTCTATTTCCTCCTTGGTCTTCACGCTAGTGTAGCCATGACCTACCCTATGTACTATAGTTGACTCATAAGTAACGGTATCAACAACCGTCAAGTAGATATTCCTGTTTTAACTCGTTGGAGGAGGTCAATCATCTATGGATCACTCGTAGTACCTTGCTTTTTTATTCGCAGTCATTAGTGTAAGGTAGAGATATGTACCGGCTTGTACTTGCCATACATGTTATGTCGACAATCTTGGTACTCGTCGTAGAGATATCACTATGACTATATTCCCTATTGTAGGAATGTGATTTATATTTATATATCAGCCGTTTTCTCTCCTTAGAATTCGTGGTATGTATTCTACAGCCTATGCAGTTCTTTCCTACTGATTGTTGGTTCTGGGTGTCGCTCTATTATTGTAAGACCAAGTGTTTTCATTTCCTTTCGCAGTCGTTTGTGAATCTAGGGTATCTAGATGTAATGTCTCATAAGTCCAGCTGGTGTCATACTTAACTGGTCAATTAGTCTTGGCAACGAAGGTGATAGCGGCTCATTCATTATTCATCCTCGTATAACCATAGCACTTTTAAGGCATCGTGTGTGGGTGTCTGTTTCTAGGGGAGATCTCATGAGTTCTATTGTCTACCCTCCTCAATGTATTGTCTTATCTTTCCTAAGTTGTAGAGAGGTATTCTCGAATAATAGCAGGTTTCTTCCTTCCTAAGTGTTACTCAAGACATTCAAGGTTTCATTGTAGGGCTTTAGCTCATCTATTCCCTTTTACTACCTGGGTGACTACTCGAGTTGATTTTTTAAACCATATAGGGTCTCTACTCGTTAACGTAATTACACCATATGTCTTTGATTTTCCTATAGCAGGACATTCTAGTTTGAACATAATCTCGTACTCAAGCTTCATGATATACGTGACTCGTAGTTTTATCTTTTGTCGTCTATCGTATGCACTAGTGCATTTCAAAGTTACCTTGGTCCGTAAATTCTAAATTTTATTACCATTCTTCTCGAGGCTAACTTGCATTTTTATTAGGGATTTCGGAAATCCTAGATAGGTAATCTCACTGTCTCAATTAGTAAGCTTTAATGACGGGGCATTAATTGCTTCCTTGAAATGAATCTAAAGGTCTCAGTCGTTTAGTTTTCTACCTAATCAAACATTTCCTCGTTTACTTGATTAACATTCCTTCTATATGTTTTTAATGACTTCGTATGTTTGTACCTCACATAATAATGATTCTGTTACGGGAACACTTAAGGTATTGAGTCTCATTAACTTAAGGGATTTTACGAAGATAATACTATGGTTTTTAATTATCTACTCAACTTTCAATATGTATATACTAGGTATCTTGGCACGTTGAATGCCCATACTCTTCTTGGTTATGAATTTGATCTAGACGGCTTCCGCTTGACTCTTACGACCATGAGGATTCTAGGGTAAATCTCTCTTCTATTAGTATCTCCCCTTATGATGCGATCTAATCAAAAAACTTGTAGGTTCGGCCCAAATTTTATTGTTCCTTGCAACTCGTCGGCCTATTATCAAAGTCATATCCCAACTATTTTACATATGCGTTGACCGACTTGTTAGACGACTATGGCTTTTCTTAAAAGAAATTTGTTCCTCATATATTTCATCGGGTCATTTCTATTAATGTACTCTTACACTAGTTCTCGTCCAACTTGGTTCCAACGTGCATCATTTCCATCGGCGTACATTTCACTCCTTCCTACCATCGAGTTGTGGTCTTTCAGGTGACCCATAGACCATAGCCATGTTTAGACCCTTTAGACTTACGTTTCATTCAATGCTTATTCTTACTTGTGTTTCCCTCGCTCTATTGTCTATCTTGTACACTTCTCGTGGAGGGGACTACATTAACTTTGCAATAATGGCAAATTTTATATCATTCATTCGAAGGTAGTACTTATGGTTGTGTATATTTATTTCATGAATATCCCCCATACTACTTCGTTGTTTCTAGGTATCATGTCTATGTGGCTGCATAGTTAAAAATTCAATTATTCTTAGTTTACTTGTGGTTTAGTCTCAGTGGTTACGATCTTAGTGTACTTATCCTTGGGTTCTCACCGTTGTCCCACTCTATACTTTTCTTGACAACTTTGTCTCACTCGTGATCTACACCAATCCTTCTTATTTATGACTTGTTCAAGGCTTCTCATTTCATATTGTTTATTATGGAAAAAGTTTTCCTAACGTTATCTTCCCTAGCATCAGCTAGCATCCCGTATTTCGTAGTCCGCTACAATTCATCATTATGTCTGGCCGACTGATGTCATACTATGATTAATCCTTTCTTGGTGACTTATTTAGGTCTCACTATTTTCATATAACTTATGGCTAGTGGAAAATTAATTCTAGTCTGGTCCACGTTAACCTTCTGAGAGGTTTCTGATCCTCGAGCTAGGGGAAATCCAAAATAACGTCAGGTCACCAACCTCAATCATGGGATACTGTATTTCCTTTAGTTGCCTATTTAATCTGGATTTTAGGGATGACAACTCATCATGTGCCTGACGCGTGTAGTGCTCGACTTCGGGTCATTTATTTTCTAATATCCTTACCATTTTCAATCTATCGGAAGATTTTAAATTTTCATATCCACGAGGATTTCATCTATTTAATAGGTTTTCTACCCTTGGTCTAATCAGACTCTAATATTGTTAGCTCTTAGTGTTGGACTTATCGACCTTCAGTGTACTTTTCTTGGGGAACCCCTTAGAGTATTTATCTTATGAGTTTTGCATTTAATCATTATATTTCCTTTTTCTAGGTCTTTTTGGAGGGCCTGGTTAGTTTTACGCTACTTACCGTTGTGCTCGTCGCAATACTTGTTTCTATCTTTTAGATTCTTGTTTCACCCATCATACTTCTTAAGTCCATTATAAGCTTTCATTTCTGGGTTACAACATGTAAAATTTTCCTTAGAAGGTGGGGAAGTCTCTGCTTACCGGCATATGTAAACTAATTAGCACCGCATTGTCAACCCCTAGTCTTGTGTAATACCCTTAACGGCCTATCCATCATCCATCCTCTTATGCGTAAACATCCGACACTCAAAGAGTGTGAGACCTTAAGTCATATTCTATAACTTATAATAATCTAATCTTCGTAGTCTTATCGCTTTAGGATGACCAATTGGATCAAAACGAAACAACGATATCGTGGTCTGACTATGAGAAATAATAGTACGAGGGTCCAAGTGGGAATATCAATTATCCAAAATAGCTCATCAAGGATTCTCCAGACAAGTTTAGAAGAAATAACCAGAGGGTAGAAATGAAGTGACAGGGGTCGGGGGGGTGGGGGACCCCTTGTTGTCGATACCCATCTGATTTCCTGTCTGTTGGTGACGCTACCGAGAAAGAGATTATGTGAGGTGGCCAGTCCCACATAGGCATCTTTCCGGTCACATGAAGGAAAAATTGTTTCTCTTACACTGGTGACTTTTGATTCACAAAGGCACAGAAGATCGAACAAAGCTTGGTAAACAATTCCTTGGATTTGGAATTCCTCGACTCCACGTATATTACAAAGGTCTTTCTGGCTTCAAGAGGTTCAAAGGGAGGGTTTCAAAAATGCAATGCATTAGAACGTAGGGTCTCTTCTAGTCTACGTGTCTCCGTGAGGACTCTAGTACCTTGCACTCGCGTAAATGACCTTGACATATGGAATGGTGACTTGCTTATTAGCGTTAGCAACGTAGAGTCATTTCTAAGGGCATTAATATATGTCTTTATTGGTTGTCTTCTGGTATCCTAACAGAATAAGACGTTAGATCGCAATCCGACTAGGTGCAAATTTCTTTCTTCGACAATCTCTTAGTTCTGGGTGGGAGGTTTCCTTACACTTCCTTAAGTCGTACTTGGGATGTTAACTTACTGATGATTCGTTGTTTTTGCCATTCAATGGCACGCCTTAGTCTCTTTTATCGTATAGTCTAGTCCCATCACCCATGGGGATTAAGCAAATTATATTGCTTTAGCTTCTAATCTTATATTGGATATCAATATCCATTTTACGGGCTCATCGATAAGCATGGTTAATGGTCTTATTTTACCACATTCTTCAAGCATGATCCTCTACTCGGGAAAGTAGAGGCTAACACGTTTCATCGTAGTTATTCTTGTGAGTACAACATTTAGAAGTCTGGGATTTTAACGTTTCTTTGCCCGAGATTTCTATGTTGGTCAAGACCTTAACCTTTCTTTGACTTCTGTCTTTAATTCATAGTAACGTTTTCTTCTTTTAACCATGGATGCGGAAACATCCAGGAAACTCTGGTGGACTTATCATTATTATGCCACCACATGAAACTTTTATTATGGACTAAGTTCTGGTATCATTTCTTTATTATCCTTAGGAAGCGTTAATAAATACGTTTTGTTCCTTGCCGCACGGAGGCGGGAAAAGTTAGAGACTCATGTCAGTGATTCGGACAATGCTTTTCCAGACCTTCTTGCACCCCTCGACTTAGTTTTCTTGATCTGGCGTATTCTTTATTCATGTGTTAGCCCTTTTTGGGAAGTTATCACTGCTTCTTTGAGTTGGCATTTCGTGTAGAGCTTCACTTGCTTCCTCGTCTCATCGTCCTTCTTGTGCCACAATCGATGTTAGAATAAGTTCTTTTGCTTAAGCACTATCTTAGTATGTGATAGAGGGAAAGCACTTAATTCAAGCGAGCTATGTTCTATAGAAAGGCCTTGGCTTTTCTACTACATGTGAGCTCTATGTTATCTTGAGTATGTTCTCATACTAGCATGTAATAGTTACCTCTTTTCTTTCATGGTCCAGCATGATGTCGTGAAGTGCCGAGCTTTTGTCGAGAGCTGTACGAAGTCTAGCGAAGCAAGTCTAGACTTTACGATGAAGAAGAGGACTCTTGGATTTCAGAGCGAACCAAGTGCTCTGATACCACCCTGTCACGACCCGGCCCAATCTTATACTTGGCAAAACTCTCCCTTTCTCTCCTCAATCGCGATTTCTCCCCTCTTCTTCTCTCTTCCCGCTGAACTCTCTCTCCCTCGGAGTTCTCTGTTGGCAGTCCTCGCTGCCGCCGTCCGCCTCTTCCCCGCCGGCGTCGGCCGGCGGTGCTCTGTCGTCGGACCCCTTCCCTCTCAATTCCCCATTTCGGTTGAAAAGGGGAACCCTAATTTCGAAATTTTGGGGAAACTGGGGACTCTCCGGATTCAACTCCTCCGGTGCTGGCCGTATCTCTCCCTTCATCGCTGCTTCTTACGACCAGAACGCCTCCGTCGCCGCTACGCTTGAGCCGCCGTTCACCATCTCTCTCTCCTTCTGTGTTCTGTTCTTCGGCGCCGACGGCAATGTCACCGCCGGTGCCTCCTTCTCCCTTTTCCTCTCTGATCTCCCTTCTCCCTTTTGTTTTGCAGGTAATTGCTAGCAAGTTTTGGCGCTGCAGTAGCACCACGGAAGTGGCCAGCGACCGTGACAGTCTCCGGTGGGTACGGGAGACATTGGGGTGCCCCGGCGTCGTCTTCAATCCGTTCTCGGCCTTCCTCCTCCCTCGGGCAGCCTCGTCATCACCGTCGGCAATGCCGACGAGGTTCGTTTCTTAATTTTCTCTTCTTACGTTTTATGTGTGATTCGATAGTGAATTATGCTTGTTGATTAGGAAGTATTTAGAGGTTGGTTTATTGGTGTTTTATTGAGGGATTTTTCCAGATTCTTAGCATGCTCTAAGTTGGTACTTCGTTGGTGAGAGAGGGTTCAAAGTGTGACATGTTTTAACTCATTATCAGGGTTTGTTAGTGTTAGGATCTTAGAAGAAAGACATTGATTCTAAATCTGGTTTTGGGCCTCTATGTCATGCATTGTGAGTCGAATCTTCTTCTACATTTTCATGCCTTGGGTTTAATCAAAAGGATCTATGTTATTCATGCTTTGGTCCTTGAGGATTTAAACTAGTTTCTTCAACATGTTTAAGTCTTCATTTATATGGACAGCCCCTAAATGAGTTCTTGAGTCATTCTTGAATGGGAAAATCATACTTTGTTGTTGGTTCTCTTGTTGGAGTAAAACGCTCAATGTGTGATCTTGTTAGATCGAGTTTTGTGGGGGTTTAAACAAGGTCTAAGATTGATTTTTGAGCGTCTAATATACATGTATTGCTTGAGGGATATTGCTATGTTGCTTGAATTTGGTTTTTAGGCCTTTAAACTAGTTGTTAACATGTTTTGGGTTTTCATAATTAGGGCAGCCTCTAAGTTGAGTTCTAGAGCCATTCTAAGTGGGGAAAACATACTTGTTGCTCTCTAAATCCTAGGAAGGGTGTAGGAACACTTACTTGGTTCGTATTGGGGTCGAAACTTGGGGTTCTTCGGTGCATGAGGCTGTCCCCTTCAAACCTTGCTTCGAATACCTCCCCTTTTCTTCGTTCTTCACTCCTAGAGGTAGGGATTCGACTCTTGAGTTAGTGCATGCACATGCTAGGTCCTAGAGAGGGGATAGAGGGGATTACCGTAGGTGTGTTGGTGTTCGAATGGGCTGTAAACTGCTGCCCTCGACAGTAAATCGGCCTCCCTCCCTTCTTGCTTCCTATCTCTCTCTATCTTGCTCTCTATATGAATGTTGTGTGAGTGTTGATGGAATGCTCTTGTGATGGATTGGGCATGCTTCTCTCTCTCTCTCGTACAAGGAAGAAGGGAATGGTGAGTAGGAGCTCTTCTCTACACACTTTCTCTCTCTGTATGTTGTTGAATGAATATGGGTATTTGGTGAATGATTGTGTGCTAACTTGTGGTGGTTTTGTGTAGGGACTATGGATTCAAATGGAGAGAGGGGCTTCATCATTGTGTTGGAGGATAAAGGAGGACATGCATTGGTGGGTTGGTTTTTCAAGGATGTGGTGGAGTGAAGGAGGAGGCAAAGGAGTCGACTACTTCATGCAAGAGTGGGTGGGTTCTAATTACCCAAGTAATCCCCCTCCTAAAGTGTAGTTATAGGGGTGTTATTGTGTTAGTGGTTATCTAATTGTACTTAAGTAGGATTGACCAAAATTAAATCCCAGATTTTGTTTGGGGTTCTCGCCCACTGTATTGCTGCTTCCTCCTGTTTTCCCTTCTTTTCTTTTCTTTTCTTTTTCCTTTATTTATTTATATATATATATATTACATGGAGTATTATTATGGGCTTGAGGTATTTGTCTTGGGCCTCTTTAATTATTGTTGGGTATTTCCTTTGGGCCGAAAACAAATCGTTCAATTAAATCGTGAAATGGGCTTCGATCACTAAGTGGGCCTCGGTCCTTAATTAAACTAATCGATTCATTTCATCGGCCTTCCTTAAATAATTCGACTTACGTTTTGGGCAATACTATTACTACTAGATGTAACACTACTAATAGTAGTACTTAAAATTTTATTTTACTTATAATATTAATAATATTAACACTCTAAATTTTAAAATAATGCCTCAATTTTATTTACTCACTAAATAAAACTGCGGCTATTACAAATAGCATATGCATCTAGACAACTAAAAACCCATGAAGTTAACTACCCTACTCATGACCTAGAACTTGCTGCGGTAGTTCATGCTCTCAAAATATGGCGACATTATCTTTACGGCGGAAAATGCAAAATATATACAGATCATAAAAGTCTGAAATATTTCTTTGAGCAAAAGGAGCTTAACATGCGACAAAGGAGGTGGTTAGAGTTAGTAAAGGACTACGATTGCACAATTCTATACCACCCCGGAAAGGCAAATGTCGTAGCAAATGCCTTAAGTAGGAAAAATAAATCGTCATTGAGTTGTGTTCTAACACAACTAGAACTTTTGATTTGAGAATTCTCCAAACTAAATTTGGAAATAGTGGTGCCACCCGAAAATACAAGAGCTCGTTTAGCTGTATTGATGATTAAACCAAATTTACGAGCTCGTATTGTGGAACTACAACCCAAGGATCAATTTCTTGAGAAAATGCGACAGAAAGCAAAAACTGGAGAAAGTAAGAAATTCTTTATAGCGGCCGATGGAGCACTAGTCTATGAGAATAGACTTTGCGTACCCAAAGACGATAATCTCAAAGAGGAAATCATGAGAGAAGCTCATTCTGCCTTATACTCAGCTCATCCCGGCAATACAAAAATGTACCAAGATCTTAAACAAAACTTCTGGTGGAAAGGAATTAAAAAGGACATAGCATGGTTTGTGGAGCGGTGTTTAACGTGCCAACAAGTAAAAGCCGAGCATCAACGACCAACGGGACTCTTACATCCCCTAGAAATCCTTGAGTGGAAATGGGAGCACATAACTATGGATTTTGTCGTTGGATTGCCAAAGACACTACGGAATAATCACGCAATATGGGTTATTGTAGATAGGCTAACTAAGTCAGCTCACTTCTTACCAGTTAAGATGACATTAAGCCTTGACAAGTTAGCTCATATCTATATCAAGGAAGTAGTTCGACTACACGGAGTCCCCGTCTCAATTACATCTGATCGTGATACTAGATTTACCTCGCGATTTTGGGATAGTTTACAAACATCTCTAGGCACGAGGTTAAATTTTAGTACAGCATTCCACCCCCAAATAGATGGACAATCTGAAAGAACTATCCAAACTCTCAAAGATATGCTTAGAACGATAGTTATGGATCATGGTGGAAGTTGGGAAGATTATCTCTCTCTAGTTGAATTTGCATATAATAACAGTTACCAAGCATCCATAGGAATGGCACCCTATGAAGCATTGTATGGTCGCAATGCAGATCGCCTCTATATTGGGATGAGGTAGGAGAACGGAAGATATTAGGCCCTGAAATAATTCAAACCACTGTGGGAATTATAGATAAAATTCGGACAAGAATTAAAGAAGCCCAGGATAGGCAAAAATCCTATACCGATAAGCGGCGGAGAAGCTTACAATTTGAGGTTGGAGAAAAGGTTTTTCTTAAAGTATCTCCAACAAGAGGGGTTGTTCGCTTTGGCACAAAGGGGAAGTTGAAGCCGCGTTTTATAGGACCATATGAAATTCTTCAACTAGTTGGAGAAGTCGCCTATAAATTAGCTTTACCACCTAAACTAGGCGGAATACATGACGTATTTCACATATCCATGCTTCGAAAGTATGTGTTTGATCCCAGCCATATTATACGTGGGGATGAAATAGAAGTTAATCCAGACGCAACCTATAAAGAGACACCGATAGCAATTCTTGACAGGAAAGTACACAAGTTGAGAAATAAACAATTTACCTTAGTAAAGGTTCAATGGAGTCGACATGGAAGTGAAGAAGCTACCTGGGAGTTAGAAGAAGAAATTTTAAAGCAATATCCCAACCTATTGGTTACAGGTACGTAAATTTCGAGGACGAAATTTATTTTTACGGGGGTAGATTTGTAACATCCCAAATAAAATAAATTATATTTAGAGAATATTAAATAAGAAAAATAAATTTTAATGATTTAAAACTTATAAATTAAATAAGTAATATTATTAAAAAGGGGGGCCCAATTTAAAAGATGAATAATAATAAATAATAGATTGTAGTAAAAGTGGTTGCAAGCCACCAATCGGTATTAACTATTCATTAAGGAAATATTATAAATTCATATCATAAATATAATATGAGGTGGAGTTAATATTCTGATTATTCACCCTTCTTCCTCCGTTGAGCAGCCACGTTTCAGAGGTAATTACCATCTGTCTCACCCAGAACTCCTCTTTTATTTACGGAGCTTTCTCTACCGATTTCACTCTTACTTTTACTCAAAATCTCTCTACCTTTCACACCCAAATCACCCCAAGTTCTCAAGAGGATAATCCTACTCAGGTATTAGCTTCTCTCCTCTGTGTATTGTTTTATACCCTCTGCTGCAGTAACTCGAATAGGGATGTGTCAATTTTTGATTCAATTTAACCCTAAGAATGACAATAGTTAGTTTGTCCTTTCTCGTTCAATGGGTATTTAAGCATGAATTGTTGATAAGGTAGAGTTTAATCCCCAAATACATTCCTTTTATCTGGAGTATAATTCTTGTAAGAAAGGAGGTGAGGGATGAGAATAATTTGAATTATGTGATTTGAATGTATGAGAGAACAGTAGTGTTACTAATCGAGAGAAATTGTCGGCAGTAACGGTGATTCGTTATGGGCTTAGTTATTATAAATTCAATTGTCTATTGTTGTTAGCTGATTTGAAGAATTCAAGTAGGATATTAGCATTCACTAGTTGATAAAATGAAATAGAGGGTGAACATGAATGAAATACAATATCAAAAGAGGGAAGAAACTGTAAGATGAAGAGTAGGAGTTAAATTTTAGATAATTACTGTACTTCCTAAACTTACTTAATGTATAGCTTGCCTTCCTAGTTAAATTGTAGAAAACACATACCTGCTATCTACGGGAAGGGAAGCAGCAGGTTAAACTATTGATGGGTACTTGTAGCTTTATGAGTTCTTGTATAAATTTAAGAAGGTATCACTAAATAAGCATATTGAGCATGATATTTAACTAAGAATGGACAACATACTTATTAAAAATCTTATAGCCTATGTACTGAGGTATGAGTTCCATAGAAATTACACATACCTTGTTTAAATTTAGATTTACAGTTGGATTGAGTTGGAACTAGATATAATAAAGGGGTTTCTGGCCATAGTAACAATGATATTAAAATGGTATTTTATTTATTGTAGGCCAGGTTCCGTGACCTCTGACCTAGAGCTTACACGCTCGTTATCTTGCTCTTCGGTGTAAGGTGGGTTTTTATTTATTCAAATACGTTTTACAATATTCCGTCCATTAATAAAGTGCATATGGATTTTAAATGCTCATGTGGATATGACAATGACCTGTACAGAGGAATTCCGAATATGGTTTACTGAATATAGTTATGTGATCACATAGGGTCTGTCTCCACTATAGTATGAGTATGAGCTTGCAGTTCTTCTATGAAAAATCAAATGTGATTTACAGCTTTAAGTATTTTCATGGACGGAATTTGTACGGCAATACCCACTGAGCGTTCGCTCAGCCCAAATATTTTAATTCTTATTTCAGGTAAATGATGATGGCTGGTGAGCGAGGGGAACCATATAAATATAAATAAAACTGTAGTCTCGACTTTGACCTTCGTTTGTTGACGGTCAAGCTTCTGGGTTTATTGTAATATATATGTGGGACCAACTTTTGGTTATGTGTATATTTGTATATTATTAAACTTGAAATCTGTCAGACATAGTTTGCCTTTTCCAGACCAAGTCAACTTCTTTGACAAGGTTTCGTAATGTTGAGTGGCTTCGTGTGGATGCTAATATATAATCTTCTTTTCAAGCTGCTTCATTGGGTCACACTAGGTTCTTAATGGCTTATCTTGGTCAACACTTTTTCTTTAAAATTTGCATCTATTTGTTGACAAAGTTCGATATTTTTGGGTATTTTATTTCTGCTCGAACAATCCTCTGTTTGACCTCTTCTCTTTTGGAGAACACACTTTTGTTCTTATTAGTAACACTCCATTTTTCATTTCTATCTTTCGAGAATGTTACATCTAACCTCTCGGATGAAGCCTTTAGGGCTCTCTCAAGTTCTCTTATCCGCTCAGAGAGAGAAAGTGTATGCTCCTCTCTGGTTAGCAAGAATCCCCGAAGTTGGTGGACTTCAGCCTGGAGCTGCTCTCTGCTCTTCTCAGATTGAGAAAGACACTCTCGCACTTGCTCTAGACTTAACTCTTGAACGGAAGGGGAACCTTCCAACACCTTACCCTTCTTCCTCGCCAAGAGGGAAGATAACTCGCTTTTCCTTTTGGGGGAAGAAGAATAAGGCGCTGGAGAAACAGGGGGGGAGGCACCAGCATCCCCATCAGTGAAAATAGGAGGAGATGAAGTTGATCGATCAGAACCGATCAAGTGAAGGAAATAAGGCTTCAATCGAGGCTTACCGATCTCTACCTCCCGAGGATTCTCTTGGGAAGGGTTACCACCCCCAGGGCTCGCGGGTTCCTGAGTAGAAGCGTTGCCCATCGATAAAATAGGAGAGGAGCCGCCAGATCTCGTTTGCTCCATTATTTGCAATAGCATTTCGCGAGCTTTTTGCCCCATACCCAGTTTGATAGAATCCATAGCTGTAAGGCGAAGATAATCGCCCAAAAACAATAATAGATGGAAGGATGTGAATAATGGATATAAAGCCCAACTCTATAAATCTTAATAACTGAGTAATAATTCCGAAGACGAAGCATCAACTGCGTTTGCGTCACGATCAGTATCACAACACCGAAAAGCTAGAGCTAGCAATGTCCCCCCCAAGACATGAGTAGGGGAAGGGGTAAACGTTGCCCTTAAGGAAGTTCAAAATAAACCTGTGCAAGAGCACATAGAAGTAAAATAAGGGAATACCTGAACGGAAGGGTAATCGTCAATGTAATTGCTGAGAGCGGCCGATGATCCACACTATTGCCCTCTTCTTTCTAGGGTACAACGCAGAGAGAAAGATGAAGAGGTTGAAAAGAAGGAGTGGGGTGGTTTCTTATTCATCACCCCACGACGGTTCCAAAAAAAAAAAAAGAAAAGAAAGAAAAGAGGGGGAAATATCCTCTTGCCCAAGGATAAAACAAAGTGATAATGAGACATATTTTTAAAATATATCTTAAATAGCCCCGTGTTCTTCCACCCCTAAGGAAAGAATAATGATGAGGAATAGACCTAGCTCTATTCTCGAGAAGATAACCGGCGTTTCCGCTTCTCACGCCATCAGGCATCTGAAAAAAGAGAGAAAGAAAAGGGAAGGGAGAGGCAATAGCTGAAGCAAGATTTATTTTCCCGCCAAAACACTCGTCAGAAGCCCACATACCGGTGCATCTGGACCTGAGGGGGGAGTAGCTGATAGAGATTAATATCAGCCGTAATGCCCAAATAACTCGAGTTGATAGGAATAGGTGCCTCAACTCTAGGATATCATTTCTAAAGTCACGACATACTAGAAGCTACAATGAGCCTGGAAATCCTACTACGGAGAAATGGAATAATAAGCTCTGGGTGAAACAAGCCTTACCATCATTATTATTACAATCATCCGATAATAATCCTGATAGGACTCAATGGGAGTTGTTCTACATATAAAACATGTTATCAAAGGGACTTCATGAACATAATCAAAAAGCATATTCCATGTAGAAGCCGTGGGGTTTTTGCCATCCCCAGAAGCTCTGTAAGATCCGTAAGCATCTGCAAAGCTAAGAGGATCTGATCAGATCCCATAAGTGTGCAGCGAAGCTCAAGGTTCTGCTTAACATACGGTCCGCGTGACTCTATGTACTATAGAGTGAGGACCACTGCATTCATGATGAAGGGAATCTTACCTCTACGAGAGTTCCTCTTATGTCCTTCCTCCGCACGAATGTTTGCTCTTTTACCCTTCTTGCGCCTATAAATACTCGACTATCTCACACTTTATCATCATCATAATAATCACAACACACACGCACTCTGCATACTATTTCATTCACCCTCCACACTCCGCCTAAAGCTCCCTGGAGCTCGGGCAGTCGAAGCTCTCCAAGGCCATTTCCCCTGGAGCTCCACCGGTAGTCATCGCCACCTTCTCCCTCTCGACATCGTTGGGAAAGATCTCTCCCTCTCGCATCACGTCTCAAGCTTAAGGTATAACTCTCATTGCCATGGGAGAAGAAGCCTAAACGGAGTTCTATGCTCCCGTTTCTTCCTCTCCTCACCTCCTCTCTCCGATCTCTACTTGAATGAGCTCTAATCTCACATGAAAACAACTGGTTTATGGCTAAAAATGCCCCTCACTTAACCATATAGCTCGATTATTGCTCGCTGCTCTTGTGTGAATAATGTCGTCTACAAAATCACTATGAAATACCCTGCTATGGCTGATAAACCCACACAAATCTCTTATTCTCCATCATTAGATGACTTTGTTTATGAATGCTCTCTGCGAATACTATAAATCATCATATAATTGTTGTGGATCTCTAACCCGGATCTATCACACTAGTTATCAAGTCTTAGGAGGATAAGATAGCTTGATTTATGTAATAATGCCACTCAAAGGAATTAAAATGGTTTGATACATCATTTGCCTAGTCCTTAGCCTAATCACACCGGAAATCATTTGAATCCTTGCTTGCTTTTATCGATTTCTCTACTTGTTCCTTTATTTGTCCCTTACATTGCTTGCCTTTATATTTTGCTTGTTATTTCATTTACTCATTACTTGCCTAGTTGTAAAACACCAAAATCATGTATATGTGCTTAGATAGTATGATAGGGACTACGTGAGCTACTTGATCTTCTATTGCCACATTCACTCCTTGAGGTTCGACCCGGACTACTAGCTAGTTCGGTTATTGTATTATTGATAGGCTAGAAATAGCTCTAGTCAATTTTTGGCGCCGTTGCCGGGGAGTGATTAGATAGATATTTCAATAGTTTGTTTAGTCACTTGTTACTAGTCTAAGCTTGTTTTTAATTTCTTTTTCTTTTTGTTTTGAAGGTACATGCTCACAAGGTCCAAGGGGAGACTCGTAGAGCCACTTGTCTTGGAATTTGAGAAAAGACATAGAAGAAGAAATTCTAGAGAAGAAGAAAGAATGGGTGATCAAAACCCAAATATGGAAGCCATCATGAGGAGGATGGAAGAAATGCAAGCGGAAATTGATGAGCAAAAGAGGAAGGCAAATGAGGTGCCACCACCTCCCATCAACTCTATGTATCAAGCTCCAACGGAACAATATCAAAGAGGGGAGTGGGGCGCGATTAATGCCAATAATTTCGAGTTGAAGACCGGCTTGATTCAAATGGTTATGAATGCTCAATTCGGAGGAAGCCCCCTAGAGGATCCAAATGCACATCTCACTTCCTTCATGGAGATATGTGAAACCGTTAAGCTAAATGGTGTCCCTTGTGATGCCATTCGACTAAGGATGTTTGGTTTCTCCTTGAGGGATAGAGCCAAGGATTGGTACAAAGGATTGGATAAGTCGGAGATACACACTTGGCAAGATCTTTGCAAAGCTTTCTTATCAAAGTACTTCCCTCCCTCAAAGGCTCACAAGATGATTTCGGAGATTTCTCATTTCTCTCAACATGGGGATGAGACCTTATTTGAAGCTTGGGAAAGGTATAGAGAGCTCATCCGGAAATGTCCTCAACATGGTTTGAGTGAAGATCAACAAGTAACTCACTTCTATAGTGGACTCACTTCTCATACAAGGAGTGTAGTTGATGCCACCGCGGGGGGTTGCTTGTTGAACAAGCATGCTAAGGAAGCATTGAGGATAATTGAGGAGATGGCCGCTCATGCCTACCAATGGCCTATTGAACGGACTTCCACAAAGAGGGTTGCCTCTCTATCGGATGAGAGATATGATGAATTGACTTCATTATTCACTACTTTTAAGAAGGACTATGATAAGGGCCAAAGAGACATGAAGGAGATGCTAGCTATCAAAAAATTCGAGAATGAAGGTGTTTTGAGTGAGGAGGAGGTTCTCTTCATCAACCAACGAGGAGGCTTTCAAAGGGGGTTCAATCACCAAAATCAAGGTTCCTACTCTACTTTCAACAATCATCCAAACCTTGCTTATGGAAACCCCAACAATGCATTCCATGCTCCTCAATCTCAAGTTGTGGAAGAGACAAAGCCTCCAAGTCTTACGGAGCAAATGTTGAAGCAATTAGTGGATAGTCAATCTCAAATGGCTACTCAACAAGGAAGGTTTATTTCCCATACGGGTCAAAAGGTCACAAATTTGGAGAACACCGTTTCTTCTATGCACAAGCATATCAAGATGCTCGAGGTTCAAATGAGTCAAATGGCTAACCAAGCTTCCTCTCAACATCAACAAGGGAAGTTCCCAAGTAACACGGTGATCAACCCAAAGCAACATTGCAAGGTGGTTCGTGTGGTTAAAGAGGTTGAGTCGATGCGACGTTTTGGAGAGCAAGAATGGGGGGGTCAAAGAGTTCCTCCATGGGACCTCTCCCATGATCATGATAGCTATGAAAAGAAGAAGACTCCAATGACCCTTGGAGATGAGATTTATTTTCTCACAAAGTCGGACCATTGGCCACCGTATGAGAACCTTCCACGTGAAGCCCAAGAGAAAGAGAGGATGAGCTCTTACTACCAAAGAATGAGAGCCAACAATGGGGTGATGTATGCAAGGGGGATGGATTTGAAGAGGATGGAGAAGGCCTACTACATCCATGAGCTTGGAAAGGTTATAAAAGAGCGAAGAAGCTATGAAGAGTTTCAAGGTATTTACCCTACAACCCCCTTGGAAATAGTGAGTTTGAGTGAGTCTCTTGATAGTGTGGATGCTATTAAGTTGAGAAGTGGAAGATCGATTGAGAAGCCAATGAGGCTTGGTGAAGAAAAGGATGAAAAGGAGAAGGAAGAAGTCCTAGTGGAGGACGTTGATGATGAAGAGGAAGAAATGGAGTCTCCAAGAGCACCTAGGCCAAAGGAAAATGTTCCTAAGAAGAAAGCTTTTGATTATGAAAAGGATGAACCACCTCATGAGTGGATAGAGTTTCCTACTCCGAAGAAGGATGTGATTTCCAAAGCTCCGTTTCCCTCTCGTTTGGCCAAGCCCAAGGTGGACCCCAAAATGAATAGGTTTGTTGAGATGTTTGAGAAAGTAAATGTCAACATTCCTCTCATTGATGCTTTGAAGGACATGACGGGGTATGCAAAGCTCTTAAAGGAAATAGTGGCTAAGAAGAAGAAACTAGAAGCTTGTGAAACCATGGAGCTTTACGAGGAATGTCATGCCATTGTGCAAAGGAATTTGCCCCTAAAACGGAAAGATCCCGGAAGCTTTTCAATTCCTTGTGAGATTGAAGGCCAAAGATTTGAGAGAGCTTTGTGTGATCTTGGAGCTAGCATCTACTTGATGCCCCTCTCGATTTTTAGAAGGTTGAAGATTGGAAAGTTCAAGCCTACCTTGATAGAGCTTCAAATGGCCGACAAGTCCATCACTAGGACTCAAGGAATGGTGGAGGACGTACGTGCTTGTAAAAGTTGGAGAGTTTGTGTTTCCGGCCGATTTCGTTGTTCTCGACATGCCGGAGGATCAAGACACTCCTCTCATTCTTGGCCGCCCATTCCTCGCCACCGGAAGAGCTTCTATGGACATCGAGAGTGGAAACCTCACATTCCGAGTAGATGATGAGAAGATGGTCATTTCCATCTACGATTCAATGAAGGAGCCGAAGAAAGCGTCTTGCTACAAGCTTGAGATTGCCTCGCCATCGAAGCTCGATCAAGTGCCTCAAGGGCGTGGCTCGAAGAAGCAAGGAATGAAGCTCAAGGAGAAGGTGGACTATCCATCTCGAAGTGGAGGTTTCACCAAGTTTGGGGGAATCAAGTTTCAAGACAAGATCGGAGATCCATCTCATGAGAAGGTTGCAAGTTTTAAAAGTTTTTCAAGCTTTGAGAGCCGGGGCAAGAGGTCGTTTGATGTTCCATGACTCACCTTTTGAGGTATCGTCGAGCTAACGACGTTAAACAAGCGCTCGTTGTGAGGCACCCCAACACGTATCCTTTGTTTACTCGTTTTTTTCTTTAAGTTTAGTTTGAGTCGTTTTATTTGAATAAGAGTTGAGAGTGGGTTAATATGTTATGGAAAGGAATTTCTAAGTGTTGGATGTTTTTCCATGCCTTAGAAAAATTTTGAGAATTTTCAAGTTTTTGAAGTCCAACACTTAGAAACATTTTCGGAGGTGAAATTCCAGTTTTGTGCAGTTCGGCGGTAAAATAAAAAAGAAATAGTAAAACTCGTCGGAATTCGATTCCACCAATTGGAATGAGTTCGTAAGACCCGAGAGTAGGGGGGAGTGTCATCTCTGGCCAAAAATTCCGCCGGATTCCGGCGGCCATCCGGCTGGGCAGACTCGTCTGCGACCTAAGCTGCGACCAAGGCCTTGGTCGCTGGTTTGGTCGCAATCCACTATGTAGTCTGCGACCTAGCCCCAGCTCGCAGTCCACGATGCTTCCGAAGGCATCTCGTCTGCGGTCAACGGGCGTTGACCGCTGCTCCCCCTTCCCTCCCTATTTTTCAATTTGTTTTTCCATTTTCTTTTTGATGTTATCTCTTATATCCTACACCTCTCTTACCTCATTTCTCTTACTTATTCATTTCTTTTTCTTGAGATGATGAACATGTTCTTGAAATCGAAAACTCGAGAGGAGCAAAGCATGACGAAGAAAAGGATTCAACTTAATCGAGCATGTACCGGAGTGAGCAACTTTGAACGTGATATGCATCGCAAGCTTGGACCTTTGTGAGTGTAGTTTAAATTCCTTATTATTCTTCCCTCCAAACTCATTTTAGACTTTGTTTCTAAAATAAGTTTGTGGGAGGGGGGGTAGGATAAGGTCTTTAAACTAATATTCTCTTTCGGTTTTTCATTCGGTTTTTCATTAAAGTTGCGATTTTTGAGCTTGTATTTGCTTGATGAAGTTGATTGTGCTTAATTGGATGCTTGAAAAGGATGAATTTGTTTGAGTGTGTTTGGTATATGATGAGAGTGTATAAGTTGGAATGTGATTCAAATGGTTCATATGTGTGTAAATGTATGCTTACTTGCAAATTTTGCAAAATTTTTAAAACTTCTTCCGAATGAATCACTTGAAGTATTGGTTTTCATATCGTGTTTTTCACTCCTTTGCTTTCAAGAGAGATGTCGATGATGAAGTTGAGCGAAAAATGGTATCATATTTTTGGAATCTTTCATGGGTGTAATGAGCATGAAATGGTTGCATGACACGATTAACTAGGAATGATTGATCTTAGGCACATGAGCTCTAAACAAAAGCTTGTGAGGTTTGAGCCAAAACGTTTAATTGATAACGTTCTTTTTCTTTCTTGAGAGTTTGCCATGTATTGCATTGTTGTCTTCTAGAACTTGCCTTTAATCTCGATCGAGGTTGCTATATGTGCTATGAGAACTTAGAAATGATTTTAGGCCCTCACTTGTTAGCCTCATTATTCCCTAAACACTAACCAAATAAAATATTAACGTTGTGGTCCCCCTTGAGCCTTTGAAGCCCTTGGTGCTAAACCGGATGAAAGGGGGTGAAGGTTGGTTATGGGAATCCATTGAGAGGTTGTAAAGTAGTGAGATAACAAGGTTTGAGAAGTTTGATTGAAGAGGTCGTTTCGAGATATATATATATATATATATATATATATATATATATATATATATATATATATATATATATATATATATATATATAGGAGTTGGATCAAATGAAAACTATTTATTTTGTGAAACTTAGAAACTATTTTGGGCCCTTGATCTTGATCATCCAATGATATACATTAATTCCCGATTTTAATATTTTTATTAGTTTTGCTTCTTTAGTTAAACACGTTGCTTCAAATTTAAAGGGTAGTGGTGTCATTTTCTATAATTTGTAACTGCTATACTTATTTTTAGGAATGCAGTATCATGCCTACTACAATTAAAGGATTTTTGTTTCTATGAAATAATTCTTCATTTCGTCTTCTCCGGTACCATCGTCAACTGGATTTGAGATGGTGGCTGCAATTTTTTTTCCCCCTCTTTTTTAGTTTAATCCAATGAAATCAATTTTCTATTTCGTTTCATTTAATTGCGAGTCTTTTTTCCCCATATTCTTTTAAATGACAATTTCTATTCTACGACGAGTTTTGGTATGTTTTGATTTCTCTAACTATGATTTACGCATACTTTTACAATTCATTATCCATTAATTTAAATAAATATACATTAACTTAAAGGAAACTACGCATAACAAATTGCAAAAATATATCATAACATATAGACGAGGTCTAGTTTTTTATCGTTATTTTTATGCAACTAAAATTGATAGAAAATGCATTATATTTACAACCAAAATAAACTTCCAAACACTTGTAAATTTGTGCATTACATAATGCATAAATCAACTATAATATATGCAACTAAAATTAGCAAAAAATGCATTATAATTACGATAAAAATAAAATTTCAAATACTTGTGATGCATAAATCAATAATGACATATGCAACCGAAGTTAACAGGAAATGCATTAAATTTACAATAAGAATAAACTTCTCACTTGTACATTACACAATGCATAAACTAAGAACAAAATATGCAACTAATACTTACAGGACATGCATCTTATTTATAATAAAAATAACTTTCCAAACACTTGTATACTACAAAATGCATAAATCAATAATTAAATATGCATCTATAATTGATAGAAGATGCATTACATTAATTTACAATATAAGTAACTTCGACACACTTTCAAATAATCAATACATATTGACTTTTTTCAATTTTCTTCAATCGATAAATGGTGAAAAAAAAAGTGTTATATGTGATCGACATCTTCCCAAGAAGAAATCTGCTCCGTCTCAATTTATTTCTCTAGCTCTAAGTTTTTAACGCATTAAAAATCTAGTTTTGTAAAGATATATATGCAATTCCAAAAATGGGATATAGGAGTTATTATAATCTTCTAATTTGACAGATTCACCCTTATTAATGTGCATATTATAATTAAAACGGATAAAATAATACTTCCAATTTTATAATCCTATCTATCCATATCAACTAAATCAATGGTGTGTAAAAGTTTTTAGTTTTCACTATAAGGGAGGTTTTCACCAGAACCACACCCTATATATATATATATATATATTGAAAAGAAAAAAAAATGTTTGAATAAAGTTAGTTGTGAATGAGAGCATAAAGGAGTTATTCATGAATATTTGAGAAGCTTCAATCAAGCTTATGTACTTAAGAGTGTAAAGAGGTGAGATGGTGAAGGTAGAAGGTGAAGAAATTTACACTTAGAGTGGAAAAGAAGAGGTGAAAGTACTTAAGAAGTCTCTTAGTCACTTAGCCTAAAACATCCCTACCTAAACCAATGTCCCCACATTACAAGCCTAAATAAAAGACCTAATTGATCTTAGTTCGAGTGCACAATCAAGCAATGGAGATCTTGAGATTTAGGGCAAGCTTATGGTAAGAGCAATACATGCATGAGTTCGATGAGTGTAAACTTCTTTCCATACACTTGAGAGAAAGAGCGATACACTTACACCTAGTGAGGTTTAGAGTTTCATTATGCTTGAGTAATTGATTTCTTAGTTGAAAGTGTTGTGTGATTATGGAGTGTTCGATGCACCTTGGGAGTTCCATGCTTGAAAATTCTTTGTTGAGTGAGTATTTTGAGACATCGATGATCTTGAATTGCATACCCATTCGGTTTGAGTGTTTTGATTGTTTTGTTCCATTTTCGGGACGAACAATGGCTTAAGTTTGGGGGAGTTGACAAACCGATATTTTATACGCATTTCAAGATGTGTTTGGTAGGTTTTGGCTTTGATATGTATGCTTAAATGAAGAGGAAATGATAGGTTTTTACACTTATGCGTTTTCTATATGCTTTGCGTTTTCTCTTGATTTCCGTGCCTATTTCAGGTGCTGTGGCAATTTTCTGGGAATGTTTTACTTATCATATGTCGAAGAGGATCGAAAGAGGAAGCCGTAGCACTTTGCGGATTAATTTTCCGATGCCGGACGAGAAAGAACGAGCCAAAACCGTGAGAGCGCGCAAACTGTGAGATGTGGGCGGAAATGCCACAAGTCAACCTTTGGTCAACTTTCCAGAAATTACAAATTTTACCCCACCTTCTCACTCAAGTTTCTCTTTATTGCAATCTGACCCCAACTTGTGGGAAATCTATAAATACTCCTTTATTTGCCTCATTTGGCAACTTTTATCACTTGAATTCACTCTTGCATTATTGCTTAGAACCCTAGCTTTTCCCTCCTTTCCTTTTTAGTACTTTCAAATTTTGTTGGATGATGAAGATTGAAGATTGAAGATTATTGAAGCATTTTATTTCCTTTTACTTTCCTTGTTATTTCTGTTATGAATTTCCTTCTTTTTGTTGGTTTGATTGTTAGATCTATGAGTGGCTAGATCTTTTAGATGTTTCAAATGATGGATGGTGTGAATTAGGCTAGGATTTGGTGGTTTTTGATGTGGATCTACCTTTCCTTTGAGTTGCCCTTGGATTTGATTGAATTTAATTGCATGAATGATTGACATTCATGAGTGCATACAAGGTGGTTGATGGAATGCCTAGGAAGCTTCCATTCATAGCACTTGGCATGAATCCTTGCTCATATTATCTAGTATTGATTTGCATTGCTCCTAGAAAGAATTATGTGAATTGATGTTAGTTTAATAGGCATTGTGCTTTTAGGAGTTGGTAATATGTTTAGAATGGTAAGCATGTTATTCAATCCACTAGTTATCAAGTCTTAGGAGGATGAGATAGCTTGATTTATGTAATAATGCCACTCAAAGGAATTAAAATGGTTTGATACATCATTTGCCTAGTCCTTAGCCTAATCACACCGGAAATCATTTGAATCCTTGCTTGCTTTTATCGATTTCTCTACTTGTTCCTTTATTTGTCCCTTACATTGCTTGCCTTTATATTTTGCTTGTTATTTCATTTACTCATTACTTGTCTAGTTGTAAAACACCAAAATCATGTATATGTGCTTAGATAGTATGATAGGGACTGCGTGAGCTACTTGATCTTCTATTGCCACATTCACTCCTTGAGGTTCGACCCGGACTACTAGCTAGTTCGGTTATTGTATTATTGATAGGCTAGAAATAGCTCTAGTCAGCCCTGTCCATAATTCGGAAGGAGTTT
The DNA here is from genome assembly GCA_024222315.1 of Thymus quinquecostatus. Lineage (NCBI taxonomy): Eukaryota > Viridiplantae > Streptophyta > Magnoliopsida > Lamiales > Lamiaceae > Thymus > Thymus quinquecostatus. The sequence goes on along the minus strand of CM044164.1, from coordinate 14,635,833 downwards.
TAACCGTCGACTTTGTAGGTACTAGATTGAGGAGATACCCTGTTGTTTCCAAGGCATATCCCCAGAACAAAATTGGCAAGGATGCATAGCTCATCATCGATCTCACTGTATCTAAAAGAGTACGATTCCGTCTCTCAGCTACACCGTTCTGTTGGGGAGTACCCGGCGTAGTTAACTGAGATGAAATCCTATTGTCTGACAAGAAGGTTCGAAACTCAGTTCCGAGGTACTCGCCACCTCTATCAGAGCGAAGTGACTTGATACTTCTACCCGTCCTCTTTTCCACTTCCGCTTTAAATTCCTTGAATTTATCAAAGCACTCGGATTTCTTGTGGGGTAGGTAGATAAAACCGTATCTCGAGTAGTCATCGATAAACGTAACAAAATACTCGTAACCTCCTCGAGCTTGAACGGACATCGGTCCACACAAGTCAGAGTGAACCAACTCTAAGAGCTCTTGAGCTTGATATCCTATGGACTTGAAAGGTCTGTTCACCATCTTTCCTTCCAAACACGATTCACACGTCGATAAAGGATCTATTTGGAAATCCAAAACACCTTCTTTTACCAACCTTTGAATCCGCTTTTGGTTGATGTGACCCAATTGTAAGTGCCATAATAGAGTTTGGTTCGTTTGAGACGGATTCTTCCCCTTTTTAGTATTCAATGATGAGGAAGCATTATAAGAAGAAGAACCATTCATAGGACAAGTTATGGTATAGAGAGACCGGGACAATGTGCCAGAAACTATAACTTCATTGTCTTTCATGATAGAAACACCTCTATCAAAAACAACTGAATATCCGTAAATAAATAGTTTCGAAACAGAAATCAAGTTTTGCCTAAAAGCAGGCACATACAATACGTCTGTCAAAACCAAAACAGTACTATCAAAAGATAAATGAATGTCTCCAACTGCGACAGCTGCAACTCTCGATGCATCGCCCATGGAGATGGTAATCTCGTCATCACTCAGCTCCCTTGTCTGCAGAAACCCCTGCAAGGAGTAACATACATGGTCAGTTGCTCCCGTATCTACTACCCAAGTCTAGGTATAACTTGCAGCTAAGTATCTTTCGGTTACATGTGAATGACGTACCAGAGTTCTTCTTCTTTAGAGGGCAGTCAGCCTTCCAGTGTCCTTTCTCGCCGCATATGAAGCACTTGCCCTTGAACTTCGGTTTCCCTACTACACCGAGAGGCACCTTCCTTGCTCCCCTGGCATTTCGAACCATTCTTCTAACGTCTTTCGACGTCAGAGTAACTCATGTTGCTTTATTCACAGCTTGAATAAACTCTGCAACTGGTTCGGCTTTCGGCACCACTTCATCAACCAAGAAAGACTCGAGAGTCTCTATCATGCTGGATGCAGTCACCATATGACTAATCATATACTGCATTCCATCTGACACAGACGACAAGACTATTTTCATAGCCTCATCATTTTTCTTGTGCCAAGCCCCATGAACCTCTCTTTCTTCTCACGATGCCGACTCAATAAGGGAAGGAGGAGCAGAAGTCGCGAGCATATCAGTATACTCGCCCGCAGCTAGGACATCATCGAGATTCTTCCTCCACTCCATGTAGTTGGAATCCGTGAGAGGACTCGAAGTGAGAATGTTTATCAACGGGCCCAAAGTCATATCTGAAAAAGCAATAAACACGTAGACACAAGTAATAATAGATCAGGCATCAATTCGTAACGAAAATTATTGTAACCTTTTAATAAACCAATAATTTTGAAACCTTCAACAGCCAAACAATGCGGATCGCAAGCCACGTTCGTGTGGACGTTTACGCTCCCACTGTTCGACCAGATACTCGGATCTTTAACTCTACTTATCTTGCCAACCTATCCTTATGGCAAATAGAGCTAATAGTTGAACCTTACTAGACCATATTAGATTAGAAAAGGGACTCCGTTGGGGAGTTGTATTCTAACTAATATCTAAGCTTTTAACCACAATCTTAGCCTAACTCGGAAAAAACACTATTTTCCTTAAGCTATCTTTGTTCAAAAACCAACTCCAGAGAAAACCGTAGTTGCTATTCCGAGCAAGCCACGTTAGTGTGGACGTTTACTCAGAAAAGCTCCCACTTCTCATTTTGGTTAGAACATTTTTGTTAAGAAACCCTAAGTCTGGCGAACTCATCCGATACGATGTGCAAGCCACGTTCGTGTGGACGTTTACACACTCGCACCAAACTTCACCTTAAGGTCAGTTGTGGAGGTCTTAACATTTTCTATACCAAAAATGTTTTTATCTGCTTAGTATTTTTCTTTCAAAAGGTTGTCGACATGCTAGATCACGTTGTCACATAATCCTAAGCATAATTTTCTAAACGCAGCAAATAAACCATGCTCGCAGAAAATTAAAACATGCTTATAATGACAATCCTAAAACATGCTCGACTAAGCGCAATTTAATTCACCTCGACAGGCAAAACATTCTATAATAATTTAAATTGCATCCATAACATGCTTTAAGAAAACGAGATAAAAACAAAAATAAAACTCGCTTTTCGTGGGGTGACGACCCTGTCTAATCTATTACAAAATAGAAATAAAATCCGAAACAGGCTTCGGTCTTGAATAAGTCCTCCGTCTTGATCTCCCGTTTCTCCCCGAAAATAAATAAATTATTAAATAATTTATTATCTAATTTCCGTTGCCACTGGGCTTTTCTAACCGAGATTGGGCCCACACCACGTGGCCCAATTCTCTCGAATAAGCCCAAACTGCGCTCGTTTCACTCTCATGGGCCCACGAACTTGAAACCGGACCTAAAAACGGCCCGAGTTCGCAACTGGGCCCGAACCCGAACGCAGGAGGCAACGCGTAATGCGAACGGGCCGGGTTGGAAACCCTAGGCCCGATCGCGGGCTAGGGCACGAGCGCGCAAGGTTGCCCGCGCCGCAGCCGACGGCGTGAGGCACTGCCGCCGGCCGCCTTCGCCTCCCCGGCGCCACTGCTGCTGCTGGCCGTCGTTCCCTGCCGGTGGCACGGCCGGCAGCCCTCCCGGTGAGGCTCGCGGCGTAGAAACCCTACCTAGGGTTCCGCCGCGGCACCCCTCACATTGCTGCCGCCGCTCCAGCCGCCGGCGACGTCCGCCGCGGCCGCCGCGGCCGCCGCTGCTGGCGTTGATGTCGCCGGTGTACTCCGCTGCTGGTGGTCACCTCCCGCCGCCGTTGCCGTCGCCTGCTGCCGCGAAGACCCGCGGCAGAAACCCTCGCGGGTTCTGCCGCCGCCGCTGCTGCTCCGGCCGCCACCTGCTGCCGCCATCAACGACGGTGACCACGTGGAGTCCGTCACCAGACTCTATGGTCGTCGTCTCCGGTAACCATGCAGGCCACAGAGCCTACCGCAGCGTCGAGCCCTAGCTAGGGTTCCGCTGCGGCTCTCTCTCGCGCTGTCGTGCTTCCCCGCAGCCTGTCGCACCTCCTCTGCTCTCCCCCGATGACGTCCAGGCTCCAAAAACCTGCTAGAGCCCCGTCGATCACCGGAGAAGAAGAAGACACGCCGTTGGACGGCTGCACGCCCGCGTGCGCTAGCGCGTGTCACCCACGTGCCGCCGCGTGCGGCGGTCGTCCACCGGTGTTCGTCTCCTTCGTTCTTTGTTCTCGTCTCGTCCACCGGTGGTGATTGATCAATCTCAACTTCTTCTCGATCCTTCTTCACTACCTTCGAAGTAAAAGATAAGACCAAGAAAACGTTAGATCAATCAAATAAAAACAGAAAAATAAAAGTGCCTAAATCACCTATTAATTCTATTTCAAAATATGTATGTGAAATCTAATCAATCCCCGGCAACGGTGCCAAAATTTGATCGCACTATTTTCTACCACACAAAATAGGTATAGTATAGAATAAGTACGAGTATCGTATCCACAGGGATTGACAAGTCGAAATCACACAAAGTACCTCTACTCTAGAATTAAACTGATGTCTAGGCAATTAAGAAAATAAGAATGTGGTATTATAATCCTAGGCAAATAAATAAAATAAATAAAAGAGAACACAAATAAGAAAACAAATAAATAAACAATTAAACAAATAAGGCAAATAAGCAAATAAGGAAATAAATAAATCAAATAAGGAAACAAGGTTGATTCTAGGGAAGCCTACCTAATCAAATCTATGCAAACAATTAATGAATACAATTAACCAATTTAATCCAATCTAAATGTGATACATGCAAAAATAACCAACACCCTAATTAAAGCAATGCAAGTTGTCACCTAACAAGATCCTAATATTCTTTCGAATTGTAAGAATCAAAATTAAGTGCAAAATAGAACAAGTATCAAGGATATAATCAACTAGGCTCAACTAAGACACCAAATCAATTATATGCAAACATATGACAATTCAAATTCAAAAGACAAATCAAATCACCATACCATGTATTCATGAGATCTATTATGCAATATCCTATGAAGGCATATAGACATAACTATGCATACACAATTAGTGATCAATTAATCATGCATGAGAATAAGCACCATGAAAACATGCATCTAGATAAGAAGGCTAATTGTAATCAAAATAACTCACATAAATTCAATTAGGCATTCAAACCCTAAAATCAACTAAAAGAAATTAGCTAGACATAATTAAAAGAAAGGTAGAAGGAAGAATAAACATAATTAAAAGCATAAATAAAAGAGAAAGAGATAGAAAAACTCTTGAATCTTGAATAATCTTCAATCTTCAATGGTCTTCATACATAAAATAAATCTAGATCTAAGAAAAACTAATCTAAAAGTATGGTGGAGAGTAGAGAGATTGTTGTTGGCTCTATGTTGTTGGCTTTACAATGATAGGTTTAGAGGTATTTATAGGGTAGAAGTTTACATCCAATACCTAATTGTACAAGGAAACCAAGAAAAAGTCAAAAATAGCCTTTTAGAGAAAATCCCGTCTGACACGGAGCGAGCGCTCCAACACTTTGGAGCGAGCGCTCCAATGCTGGTTCGCTGGGACTGCGCGCGTCTTTCTTGTTTTGGCCGTAACTTCCTCGTCCGAACTCCAAATTGACCCCCGTTTTCGCCTACATGCTCCTATCGAACTCCTCTTCAATGCTATGCTTCCACTTTTCCAGAATAACTATTTTACAAAATCGTGAGAAGTCAGAACTTGGGATCAATACTTCATCTCTTCCTTGGTTTCATCGCCTCTTGTCTTATCTTGGGTTTTCTCGACATAAAAGCCCTAAAAACACTCAAAACAATCCAAAAGCGTAATCTAGCTCGAAATAACGTAAACAATACAAATCATGAGCTAAACTATCAAAATAAGACAAGAAAACGATAATATTACACTTAGAAAATAAGGTAAAAATACACCCTAACAAAATCCCCCAAACTTAAACATTGTTCGTCCCGAACAATAAACTAAATCTAAACTAAAGAATAGACAAATCAAGACAAACACAACATACAAGTATAATGAACTCTAAGGGCCTCATAGATCTTCAAAGAAATATCAATCAATATCATATAAGCAACCTCAAAGTTTCGACTCTACGAAAGTACAATAAAATCAAATCATGCTTCGAAAGGGAAACTCACTCAAGACATGTGAAGATATAAGTGTAAAAGTGAACTCTCAACTCACAATGAAAGAATTAAAGTGTATAGGCTCACTCATAATCAATACAATGCAAAAGACTTACCATAGGCTTGCCCTTTATCTCAACATCTCCACCACTTAATTGTATGTAAGAACTAAGATCAATTAGGTCTTTTCCAAGGTTGTAATGTAGGCACATTGGTTTAGGGTAGGGAAAATATAGGCTAAGTGACTTAGACGTCTCCAAGTACCAACCTTTTAAGAAACTCCAAACTAGTATGGATTTAACTCCATCTTCTACTCATCAACTCAAACTCAAATATCAACCTTATCTCCTCTTAACCTTCTTCTATTCAACTCCCAAAATACTAAAAATTCTATCCATCCCTTTCTTTTTTTTTTTTTTTTTTTTTTTTTTTTTTTTTTTTTTTCTTTTTCCTTTCCTTTTCTTTTCTTTCGAACTAGGACTCAATATATATATTTTTCTTTTTCAAAACTGATTTTCTAAGTCCTTTATTCCCTCCTTTTTTTTTCTTCTTCTTTTTTTTCTAGAGCTTATAGGGATCTAAAATTCCTTTCTTTCAAAGGAGCTTACTAAAAAGACAATTCTCCAAACATAATCCGAAACAAAACAACTCCCAAGATACCCAAAATTCCTCCTTTACCTCCTTTCATCCGGTTAAAAGAATAAATGGCTATAAAGGCTCAAAAGTGGCTAACAAAGGAATATATGTAAAGGATAGTGTTTAGGAAAGATGTGGCTAACAAAAGATGGCCTAAAATCACTTCTAAATTCCTACACACATACGTAGTCTCGATGGATAACAAAGGCAAGTTCTAGAAGTACAAATACATGTATGATACTCTCACGAAAGAAAATAGGCATAAATATGCACCAAAGCTCAATTCCTCACGGGTTATAACAAAATGTTTCCAAAATTAAAGCATAATCAAATTTAATCACACACATGCATAATCTCCACCAAGGTTCCAAACATAATATCAACCAATTATTCAAAGAAAATCATGCTATCATTGGCAAAATTCATATACTCATAAATTATGCTTGACTCAATCATCAAACTCCTAAGACTCTACTTACTACAACTAATATCAAAAATTAAACTACTATCCAAGAATACATGCAAACGAGTTAACGAAGCCACACTTCCCCCTCCCCCAAACTTATTTCGAATCATGATGAAGGAATAAGTTTCAAAAGGAAGAAGTGGATAAGTTAACGAGCGTACCTTTCACCGAAGCTAGCTTACTATCGATCTTCTCCTCTTAGTCGAAACCTCGTCAAGAAAACCTACAACTCACAAGCTTCGAAATTTCTTGGATAAAAAGCCTAATAAAAGATAAGACTCAAGGAAAAACAAAAACAAAAACAAATAAACAAAAACTGAAAATTAAAGATAGAGTTGGGTTACCTCCCAACAAGTGCTACGTTTTACGTCTTTAGCCCGACGATACCTCTTTTCAAGGCGGATAAAAATGAAAGCTCTTTTCTCCCCCATCTTCGAGTTTCCTTCTTTTTGCTCCTAAAACCGAAATCTTGAGCTCTTGTTCATGCACTCGAAATGTAAGATCACCACTTTCCATGTCGAAGTAAGCTCCACTCGTAGCTAAGAACGGATGTCCCAAAATCAATGGTTGCTTGACGTCTTCCTTCATCTCCACAATCACGAAGTCGGTCGGAAAGTCGAACCCTCGAACTCGAACACGAACATCTTCAATTGCTCCTCTAGTGTGTATGGACTCTTCATCGGGCGTAGGATCGAACAAATATCGAAGGGAAAGGCCATCGGAGAATAAATTGCACATTTCGATCGAAAGAGGGACCTCTCGACCAGCCTCTCGATCGAGAGAGGTGTCGAGAGGAACATTCTGACTTTTCTGGGCAGCCTCTCGACCAACCTCTCGATCGAGAGAGGTGTCGAGAGGGTCATCTTGAAGCTCCTTGTCGAACAGGTCTCGATCCCCCTCTCGATCGATAGGGGTATCGAGAGGGGTATTCTGTACTCCAGTATTGACCTCTCGATAGGCCTCTCGATCGAGAGAGGTATCGAGAGGTCCTCGATTCGTCTCTTGTCCATCTCCCAAATCTTCGACTCTTCCTTGAGCGTTGGCTAGTTGACTAATTTGCATCTCCAACATTTGCATTTGCTTGGTCAAGGCATTGATGCTACTCGCCAAGTTGTTGTTCGAGGTGTTTTGAGTAAGCTCCAACGTCCTCAACTTTGCATCTTGTTGCGCTATCCTTGCCTCCGATTGAGCCATGTAGTGTCGAATCAAATCGTCAGTTGACATCTCTTTCTTTTCTTCCAAGGGTCGTTCTTCAGGGTAGAGTTGATAGTACCGAACTTTGAGGGGCCTCTTTGGTTGTGGATCTCCCATGGTGGATGGTGGTGATTGATCAATCTCAACTTCTTCTCGATCCTTCTTCACTACCTTCGAAGTAAAAGATAAGACCAAGAAAACGTTAGATCAATCAAATAAAAACAGAAAAATAAAAGTGCCTAAATCACCTATTAATTCTATTTCAAAATATGTATGTGAAATCTAATCAATCCCCGGCAACGGTGCCAAAATTTGATCGCACTATTTTCTACCACACAAAATAGGTATAGTATAGAATAAGTACGAGTATCGTATCCACAGGGATTGACAAGTCGAAATCACACAAAGTACCTCTACTCTAGAATTAAACTGATGTCTAGGCAATTAAGAAAATAAGAATGTGGTATTATAATCCTAGGCAAATAAATAAAATAAATAAAAGAGAACACAAATAAGAAAACAAATAAATAAACAATTAAACAAATAAGGCAAATAAGCAAATAAGGAAATAAATAAATCAAATAAGGAAACAAGGTTGATTCTAGGGAAGCCTACCTAATCAAATCTATGCAAACAATTAATGAATACAATTAACCAATTTAATCCAATCTAAATGTGATACATGCAAAAATAACCAACACCCTAATTAAAGCAATGCAAGTTGTCACCTAACAAGATCCTAATATTCTTTCGAATTGTAAGAATCAAAATCAAGTGCAAAATAGAACAAGTATCAAGGATATAATCAACTAGGCTCAACTAAGACACCAAATCAATTATATGCAAACATATGACAATTCAAATTCAATTAAGACAAATCAAATCATCATACCATGTATTCATGAGATCTATTATGCAATATCCTATGAAGGCATATAGACATAACTATGCATACACAATTAGTGATCAATTAATCATGCATGAGAATAAGCACCATGAAAACATGCATCTAGATAAGAAGGCTAATTGTAATCAAAATAACTCACATAAATTCAATTAGGCATTCAAACCCTAAAATCAACTAAAAGAAATTAGCTAGACATAATTAAAAGAAAGGTAGAAGGAAGAATAAACATAATTAAAAGCATAAATAAAAGAGAAAGAGATAGAAAAACTCTTGAATCTTGAATAAATCTTCAATCTTCAATGGTCTTCATACATAAAATAAATCTAGATCTAAGAAAAACTAATCTAAAAGTATGGTGGAGAGTAGAGAGATTGTTGTTGGCTCTATGTTGTTGGCTTTACAATGATAGGTTTAGAGGTATTTATAGGGTAGAAGTTTACATCCAATACCTAATTGTACAAGGAAACCAAGAAAAAGTCAAAAATAGCCTTTTAGAGAAAATCCCGTCTGACACGGAGCGAGCGCTCCAACACCTTGGAGCGAGCGCTCCAATGCTGGTTCGCTGGGACTGCGCGCGTCTTTCTTGTTTTGGCCGTAACTTCCTCGTCCGAACTCCAAATTGACCCCCGTTTTCGCCTACATGCTCCTATCGAACTCCTCTTCAATGATATGCTTCCACTTTTCCAAATAACTCTTTTACAAAATCGTGAGAAGTCAGAACTTGGGATCAATACTTCATCTCTTCCTTGGTTTCATCGCCTCTTGTCTTATCTTGGGTTTTCTCGACATAAAAGCCCTAAAAACACTCAAAACAATCCAAAAGCGTAATCTAGCTCGAAATAACGTAAACAATACAAATCATGAGCTAAACTATCAAAATAAGACAAGAAAACGATAATATTACACTTAGAAAATAAGGTAAAAATACACCCTATCAGCCTCCCGCGATTCGCTTGTTCAAATGGCATAGATCCAACGGCTGAGATTTATAAACTGTTGAGATTCAACGGTTGGATCGTGCGCGGTTTTGGAGGTTCAAATTTGTAGTGAGTTTCACGTGCCCGAACTTTCTGCATTGTACCTTATCTGCATTTAATGCAAAGTAAAAAGTAAAATTGCACTCGAGTGTGTACAACTCATGCGCTCGCTTCGTACTTGCTCTCTTTGAGTGTGGCCGCTTGACTTTTACTCGCTTGCAAGGTACTCGCTTGGCGTGACTGTTCCACACCCGCTTGCGATGGCTCGCTTGAGTGACGAAGCACTCGTTTGACCATCTGAAGCGACTGGTATAAGAAATTGAAATTTCTTTGACTTAATTTAAAATGTTTCTGACTAACATACATCGAGGATAAACAAGAATGTTTTCCTCTTTGTATTTGTGTCAGATTCATTTCATATTTTCAACATAGCAAGTGAAAGTTTCTAGCACGCTTCACATTGCTTAGTGTACTTAGAATTGAAACACTTACCAGTCAATCTTTCTTCGTAGGAGATTGATACCACATATTTAGACCTTTTTAAGCTTGATCTTCTTGGCATTCATCTCTTCCATCTTCCTCTACGAACTAGAGAGTCCTCCATCGAAGTGAATGGGGGAGAAAATGAATAATACACTTAAGCTTTCTTCAACCCGAAGGGTGTACTCGCTTGAGTGCTATTCACGATGAATGGGAGATGAGTACAAATCCTTATCTCAGATCGGAATAGGACAGGATGACAATGAGAAGCTATGACAAGCCATTCTCGTTTTTACGCAAAGACATGTCACCAGTCATGCAACCTTTAGAAGTAAAGGGAACCCTTCAAGCTCTCCACTTAAGATCTTACAGAATGAATATGCATTCGACTCACTTGACCCAAAATAGGGAAAATTGAAGTGATGCAATATTCAAGATGGGAGAAGAATGAATAAACACCCGGCAGCTCAACTCAGTTAAGAGTGAGTAATAAGTGAGTGATTATCCACGACGAAGGAGGTGAGAAGACATGCTCCTCTTCGGCGGAAAGATGGGAAGAGGACACAAGGTCTAGGTGCCAGCTCTGCCTAAGCTTTCACCATTTTTACGTGGGAAGGCCCGATACAAGACCCCACAACCTTTACTAGAAAAGGTACTTGCAAGTGTTTATACCCACTTGTTAGGAATCCTAGGCTAGGTAGTAGCTTTCCTTGCTCGCTTTGGAAGTAGACTGCTCTGAGAGCAATCAATAGTTCCCCCTTAACCATAGCCTTAACAATCCTGTTAGTTGGTAGGGAACGTCTTCCAATACTCCACCTTTCTCCACCTTATTTCTCCTTCTTCAAGCGAGTGAGGTTTGAAGCGACTCGCTTGAATTGGTGAAGATCCAAAGCGAGGGACGCTTGACGACTAGCATCCACTCCCTTTGTGCATCCTGGAGCTAGCATTCTTCACCAGGGTCTAGTAACCTTAATTCCATACACAGCTGGTTGAAGCGAGACTCAGCTAGAGGCTTGGTGAGGATATCTGCTCGCTGGAGATCGGTATGAATTTTCTCGAGCTTGATATCCTTCTTCTCGACATGATCACGAATGAAGTGATGTCGGATTTCCACGTGCTTGAATCTGGTGTGAAGCACTGGGTCCTACGAGATGCAATAGCACTATTATTGTCGCAGAAGATTGGAATCTCATTTGCTTCAACTCGATAGTCCTTCAATTGCTAACGAAGCCATAGAATTTGAGAACAGTAGCTTCCGGTGGCCATGTACTCGGCTTCAGTCGTTGAAGTAGCTACGCTTGTCTGCTTCTTCGAGAACCACGAGACGAGCTTGCTTCCCAAGAACTGACATGTGCCCAAAGTTGATTTCCTATCAATTCGGCATCCTCCATAGTCAGCATCGGAGTATCCTGTGAGCTCCAGATTGTCTTCAGCAGGATACCATAGCCCCATATTGACGGTGCCTTTGAGATAGCGAAGGATTCGCTTGGCAGCTTCAAAGTGGCTATGCTTGGGATTGCTTTGGAAGCGAGCGCACACTCCTACTGCAAATGCTATATCTGGCCTGCTTGCAGTGAGGTAGAGAAGGGATCCGATCAAAGCACGGTAGTCTGTAGCATCCACAGACTTCCCTTCTAGGTCTGGCTCCATTTTCCAGTTGGTGTTCATTGGAATCATCACAGCTTTAGCATATTGAACACCAAACTTGGCAAGCATATCTCGAGTATACTTCGCTTGATTGATGAAAATACCATCATCTTGTTGCTTCACTTGGAGACCTAGGAAGCAAATCATCAAGCCTATCATCGACATTTCATATTTGGTCTTCATTAACTCTCCAAACTTCTCGCTAAGCGACTGGTTTGGTGAACCAAATATGATATCTTCAACGTAGATCTGGACCCATAGCATGTCTTCTCCATCATTAATGGTGAAGAGAGTCCGATCTATTTTCCATTTGTTGAATCCATTATCAACAAGGAATTGAGATTGCGTATCATACCACGCTCTAGGCGCCTGCTTCAATCCATATAGGGCCTTCTTCAATCGATACACCTTATCTCCTTGCTCGAAACCCGGCGGCTGCTCCACATACACCTCTTCTTTGAGATCTCCATTTAGAAATGCGCTCTTGACGTCCATTTGATAGACCTTGAATTTCTTAGCCGCTGCATAGGCAAGAAATAGTCTAATAGCTTCAAGCCTGGCCACTGGAGCGAAGGTCTCATCGAAATCGATCCCTCTTGGCAGTAGCCCTTGGTGACGAGTTGAGCTTTGTTTCTCATGACGTTGTGGTCCTCATCCGTCTTGTTTTTGAACACCCACTTGGTGCCAATCACATGCTGGAATTTAGGACGATCCACTAGATACCATGCGTCATTTCTGGTGAATTGATTGAGCTCCTCCTGCATGGTAATCACCCAATTTGAATCTGCTAGAGCTTCCTCCACGCTTGCCGGCTCGATGTTGGATAGAAAGCAACTGAACATAGCACTTTCTCCAATCACTTGACTTCTGGTCACCACGCCTTTGGATAGATCTCCAATTATTTGGCTTGGTGAATGATCTTTGAGCCACGCACGCTTGGATCCTCCAGCTTTTGCTTCTTCTTCAATTTGGTCGCTTCCTTCTCCATCTGAAGCAACTGAAGCGGGTGCTTGGCCTACAGTCACTTCCTTTGAGTTGGGGGCAGCTTCAACCTTCTCTTGAGCAATCTGATCATTTGAATATTTAACTTCTTCTCCATCTTCAAGCATATCCCATGTCAATGGATTAATGGGTTCCTCGCTTGAAGTCTTGTCATTCGCTTGAACATGTTCCTGTGGAAGACTTAAGGAAGATTCATCAAATACAACATGGGGTGATTCCTCCACAATTAGGGTTTTACAATTGAATACCCTGTAAGCTTTGCTAGATGTAGAATATCCTAAGAATATTCCTTATCCGCTTTGCTTTCAAAAGCTTTCAATTGTGACTTCCCATTGTTGTGAATGAAGACCAAAAAAAAAAAAAAAAAAAAGACATGGAAATAGGATATGTTAGGAATTCTCCCTGTCCATATTTCATATGGTGTCTTGTCGAAGCGTTTGTTGAGAAGCGTTCGATTTTGAGTGTAGCATGCGGTGTTGGCCGCTTCAGCCCAATACTTCATCAGAAGCTTCGAATCTGCAATCATTGTGCGAACAGCTTCTTTGATGATTCGATTTCTTCTTTCAGCAACTCCATTCTGTTGGGGTGTGCGAGCTGCAGACGTTTGGTGTGCTATCCCATGCTCCGTGCAGTATGCTTCAATTGTGGAATTGAGAAATTATGTGCCTTTGTCGGAGCGAATGGTAGCGATCGCTTGATTTTTCTCCACAACAAGACGCATGAGCAATTGTGGCAGTTTGGACAGCGTCTCCTTCTTGCAAAAGAGGAATACAATCTAAATGTAGCGAGAGAAGTCGTCGACTACCACTAGAGTGTATTTTCTTCCATTGACGCTTACTGGAGTGACTAGTCCAAATAAATCCATATGTAATAGCTCCAGCACTCGCTTGGAAGATGCTTCTTCTAAGCTGGTGACAAACCGATATTTTATATGCATTTCAAGATGTTTTTGGTAGTTTTTGGCTTTGATATGTGTGCTTAAATGAATAGGAAATGATAGGTTTTCATACTTATGCATTTTCTACATGCTTTGCATTTTCTCTCGAGTTCCATGCCTATTTCAGGTGCTGTAGCAATTTTCTTGGAATGTTTGACTTATCCTATGTCGAAGAGGATCGAAAGAGGAAGCCGTAGCACTTTGCGGATTAATTTTCCGATGCCGGACGAGAGAGAACGAGCCAATACCGTGAGAGCGCGCAAACTGTGAAATGTGAGCGGAAATGCACAAGTCAACCTTTGGTCAACTTTCCAGAAATTACAAATTTTACCCCACCTTCTCACTCAAGTTTCTCTTTATTGCAATTTGACCCCAACTTATGGGAAGTCTATAAATACCTTGTTTTTTGCCTCAATTGGTAACTTTGAACACTTGTAGTTCATTTGTGCACAACAACTTTAGAACCCTAGCTTTCCCTCTTTCCTTTTTAGTATTTCCAAATATTGTTGAAGATTATGCTTGGAGTTTGAAGAGATTGTTGAAGATTTCTTCTCTACTTTTCTTTCCTTGTTATTTTCATTATGTTTTTGCTTGTTGTTGATGGTTTGATGCTTAGATCCATGCTAGGCTAGATCCATTGAGGTTTCAAATGATGGATGATGTGAATTAGGCTAGGATTTAATGGTTTTTGATGTGGATCTACCTTTCCTTTGAGTTGCCCTTGGATTTGATTGGATTTAATTGCATGAATGATTGACAACCATGAGTGCATACAAGGTGTTTGATGGAATGCCTGGGAAGCTTCCATTCATAGCACTTGGCATGAATCCTTGCTCATATTATCTAGTATTGATTTGCATTGCTCCTAGAAAGAATTATGTGAATTGATGTTAGATTAATAGGCATTGTGCTTTTAGGAGTTGGTAATATGTTTAGAATGGTAAGCATGTTATTCAATCCACTAGTTATCAAGTCTTAGGAGGATGAGATAGCTTGATTTATGTAATAATGCCACTCAAAGGAATTAAAATGGTTTGATATATCAAATGCCTAATCCTTAGCCTAATTACATCGAAAATCGTTTGAGACATTATCTTCTTAACTTGTTCCTTTATTACTTGTTCTTTACATTTGTTTACTTGCAAGTTTCATTTACTTATTGCATGTTAAGCTTGTCATTTACTTACTTCATTGCCTAGTTTATAGAAAACACCAAACCAGGTCTATGTGCTCAAATAGGATAATAGAGACAAGACGAACTACTTGATTATCTCTCGACACATTCACTCCTCGTGTTCGATACTCGGACTTATCTAGTTCGATATTATTGCTAGGTTAGAAATAGCCTAGTCAATTTTTGGCGCCGTTGCCGGGGAGTGAATATATTGATGATCAATAGATTGTTTAGTCTCTTGTTGCTAATTTGAGCTTGTTTTTATTTTTATAGTTAGGATGGTATCTTGCTTGTTAATTCAAGCATTTTATTGGATTATTTTTGATCTCGTTGTTGGTGTGTTTGATAGGTACACATGTAAAAGATCCAAGGTTAAACATGTGGAACCTTTCATTTTGGATCATGAGAAGAGAGAAAGAACTTCCAAAGAGCAAGATGTTGAAATCAATCGGGAAGTGGAAGTTCTTAAAAAGCGATTGGAGGTTATGGAAGCAAGATTGGATGAGCAAAGGAGAAGAACACAAGAGGTTCAATTAACTCCTATAATAGAGATATTCCAACCTCCAAAGGCTAGTTATCAAGGAAGAGAATGGGGCACGGTTGATGCACCTAGCTTTGAGCTCAAACCGGGTTTGATTCGTTTGGTTCAAGCAAATCAATTTGGAGGAGAAGTCACCGAGGACCCAAATGATCATCTATACTCATTCCTTGAAATTTGTGATACCCTCAAGCTCGAAGGAGTGCCAAATGACACAATCCAGATGAGACTCTTTGGATTGTCACTTCGTGACCGGGCTAAAGAGTGGTTCAAAGGTCTCAATGGGAAGTCAATCAAATCTTGGGAGGATTTATGCAAAGCTTTTCTTTCGAGATACTTTCCACCTTCCAAGGTACAACGCCTAATCTCGGAGATTTATCAATTTGCCCAATATGAGGATGAGACGATAGTTGATGCTTGGGAGAGATTCCGTGAGCTCTTAAGGAAATGCCCTCCACATGGCCTAGATGAGGGTCGACAAATCTTCATCTTCTATGGTGGTTTGAGTTTGCAAACAAGAACTATCGTAGATGCCACCTCCGGAGGTTGCTTGCTAAATCGAGATGTGAAGGAAGCTAGGAGGATTCTTGAAGAGATGGTTTCCAATTCTTTTCAATGGCCTATGGAAAGGGAGAATTTAAAGAAAGATACATCCATGTTGGATGATAAATATGAAGATCTTGCATTCCAAATTATCAACCTCAAGAGAGAGCATGAAGAGATTAGAAAGGCGTTGATGGAAGCACGAGCTTGGCAAAGACCTAAGAATGGAGGAATTCTTGGCCAAGAAGAGGCGATTCACATCAACCAACAATATCTCTCGGTTTCTCAACAACTTGTAGAAGAGGATCCACTCCAATCTTGGAGTTATGAGGCTCCATTGGTTTCTCCACCTCCCATACCTAATCATGAGCTTCAAGAGAAGATAGAGCCCTATTTTCCGTATGCAATGAAGGATGAAGGTACCTCTCTTACTCTTTTTCCCAAAACTTCTATAGAGAATGATGAGTTTGGGGGTGAGAAGATGGATGAGCTTGTGGAGAGTATTCCTCATGAGGAAGTTGTAGAGACGAGATTTGATAGTTTGGAAATGTTGAAGACGTTGGATATCAATGCCTCTTTGGTTGAGTTGTTGAGAACTATGCCAAATCATGAGAAGTTCTTGGAGGATGTAGACAAGAGAAAGGTGAAAATGGATGATGATATGACCATTGTGTTATCGGAGGGATATAGTGCTAGAATACAAAGAGAAGTCCCCAACAAGGAAAGCAATCTTGGAGATTTCACAATTTTTTGTGAAATTGGTGGACAAGTGTTAGAGAAGGTCTTGTGCGACATGGGCTCAAGAGTGAGCGTGATGCCTCTTCCTATCTTTGAACGTTTGAAGATTGGAACCCTTATGCCCACGATGACTATCTTTCAAATGGCGGATTGCTCAATCAATATTCCTTGGGGAAAGATCGACAATGTGTTTATCAAGGTTGGAAAGTTCATCTTTCCGGTGGATTTCTTCGTTCTTAACATCGAAGAAGAGAACAACATTCCTTTGATCCTTGGTATGCCCTTCTTGTCTACAAGTCGAGCTTTAATGGATGTATGTGATGGAAGCCTCACTTTCCGAGTTGATGAAGAGGAAGTGACATTTTATAAGCCGAAACTTGAGAATGAATCGCCAACTCCAAGAGAAAAGGTTCAAGTTCCAAGTCCCAAGAGAGGTGGCATGATGATGAATGAAGAGAAGTTCCAAGAACAGTGTGTCGATCCTTTACATGTGAGGTTTACAAATTTTGGAGGTCAAGAGAGGGCCTCGTTTGATGTCCCATGAGCTACATTGAGGTATCGTCGAGCTAGCGACGTTAAAAAAACGCTCGTTGGGAGGCACCCCAACACGTATCCTTTTATCGTTTTTGTCGTTTTCGAATAAATATTTTTTTTTTAGTCGTTTTGAGTTGAATAAGAGTTGAGAGTGAGTCTACATGCCTTAGTAAGTGATTTTTAAGTGTTGGGTGCATTTCCATGCCTTAGAAAATTTTTGAGATTTTTCAAGTTTTTGAGTTCCAACACTTAGAAAAAATTTGAGGGTTTAAATTCCAGCTTTGTGCAGTCCAGCGGTAAAATAAAAAAGAAATAGTAAAACTCATCGGAATTCGATTCCGTAAATTGGAGTGTGTTCTTAAGACTCAATAGTAGGTGAAGGGATCATCTCCCGGGCCGAAAGGGCCCGAAACGAATCGGAGAACAGTGATTTTGGCGGGTGAGCTGGCGGCTGAAGCTTCACCCGCCAGGTAGGCCGCCGGCGGCTCAAATCCAACCGCTAAAATCCGGCTACTTTCAGGCCATTTTCTGGTGGTCAACAGCCTTCCCTTGGCGTTGACCGCCAAGTCCCCTTTCCCCCCTATTTTCCAATTTCTTTTTCTATTTTCTTTTTGATGTTATCTCTTGTCTTGTACCTCTCTTATACCTCATTCCTCTTACCTATTCATTTCTTTCTCTTGAGATAGATGAACATATTCTTGAAATTGAAACGTCGAGAGGAGCTAAGCATGACGAAGGAAAGGATTCAACTTAATCGAGCACGTACCGGAATGGGTAGCATTGAACGTGATATCCATCCAAAGCTTGGACCTTTGTGAGTGTAGTTTAAATTCCTTATTATTCTTCCCTCCAAACTCATTTTAGACTTTGTTTCTAAAATAAGTTTGGGGGAGGGGGGTAAGAGATAAGGTCTTTAAACTACTTTTCTCTATTCGGTTTTTCATTAAGTCGTGTGCTTAGTGAGTTATAAGCTTGTATTTGCTTGATAAAGTTGATAGTGTTTGATTTGGATGCTTGAAAGTGATGAATTTGTTTGAGTGTGTTTGGTATGTGATGAGAGTGTATAAGTTGGAATATGATTCAAGTGATTCATATGTGTGTAAATGTGTGCCTACTTGCAAATTTTGAAAAAATTTTAAAACTTCTTTCGAATGAATCACTTGAAGTCTTGGTTCTCATAGTGTGGTTGTCAATTCCTTTGCTTTCAAGAGAGATGTCGATGATGAGTTGAGCGAAAAATGATATCATATTTTTGGAATCTCTCATGTGTGTATTGAGCATGAAATGATTGCATAACATGATTAACTAGGAATGATTGATCTTAGGCACATGAACTCTAAACAAAAGCTTGTGAGGTTTGAGCCAAAACGTTGAATTGATAACGTTCTTTTTCTTTCTTGAGAGTTTACCATGTATTGCATTGTTATCTTCTAGAACTTGCCTTCAATCTCGATCGAGGTTGCTATATGTGCTACTAGAACTTAGAAATGATTTTAGGCCCTCACTTGTTAGCCTCATTATTCCCTAAACACTAACCAAATGAAACGTTAACTTTGTGGTCTCCCTTGAGCCTTTGAAGCCTTTGTTGCTAAACCGGATGAAAGGGGGTGAAGGTTGGTTAAGGGAATCTATTGAGAGGTTGTGAAGTAAGTGAGATAACGAGGTTTGAGTAGTTTGATTGAAGAGGTCGTTTTGAGATGAGAATACTCCTATGAGCTCTAAAAATAAAAAAGAGAAAAAAGGGAAAAAAATGAAAGAGATGAGAATGGGATTCTCATAAAAAAAATAATGATAATAAAAGAAGTGAAAAAAAAAATGATGAAAAAAAAAAGAGAAAGAAGTTGAAAATAAAAAGAAGAGTTTGAATAAAGATAGTTGTGAATGAGAGCAAAAAGGAGTTATTTATGAATATTTGAGAAGCTTCAATCAAAGCTTATGTATTAAAGAGTGTAAAGAGGTGAAATGGTGAAGGTAGAAGGTGGAGAAATTCACACTTAGAGTGGAAAAGAGAAGGTGAAAGTACTTAAGAGATTTCTTAGTCACTTAGCCTAAAAATCCCTACCTAAACCAATGTCCCCACATTACAAGCCTAAATAAAAGACCTAATTGATCTTAGTTCGAGTGAACAATCAAGCGATGGAGATCTTGAGATTTAGGGCAATCTTATGGTAAGAGCAATGCATGCATGAGTTTGATGAGTGTAAACTTCCTTCCATATACTTGAGAGAAAGAGCGATACACTTATACCTAGTGAGGTTTAGAGTTTCATGATGTTTGAGTGATTGATTTCTTAGTTGAAAGTGTTGTGTGATTATGTATTGTTCGATTCACTTTGTGAGTTCCATGCTTAAAAATGCTTTGTTGAGTGAGTACTTTGAGACATCGATGATCTTGAATTGCATACCCATTCGGTTTGAGTGTTTTGATTGTTTTGTTCCATTTTCGGGACGAATAATGGCTTAAGTTTGGGGGAGTTGACAAACCGATATTTTATATGCATTTCAAGATGTTTTTGGTAGTTTTTGGCTTTGATATGTGTGCTTAAATGAATAGGAAATGATAGATTTTCATACTTATGCGTTTTCTATATGCTTTGCATTTTCTCTTGAGTTCCGTGCCTATTTCAGGTACTTTGGCAATTTTCTTGGAATGTTTGACTTATCCTATGTCGAAGAGGATCGAAAGAGGAAGCCGTAGAACTTTGCGTATTAATTTTCCGATGCCACACGAGAGAGAACGAGCCAAAACCGTGAGAGCGCGCAAACTGTGAAATGTGGGCGGAAATGCACAAGTCAACATTTGGTCAACTTTCCAGAAATTACAAATTTTACCCCACCTTCTCACTCAAGTTTCTCTTTATTGCAATTTGACCCCAACTTATGGGAAGTCTATAAATACCTTGTTTTTTGCCTCAATTGGTAACTTTGAACACTTGTAGTTCATTTGTGCACAACAACTTTAGAACCCTAGCTTTCCCTCTTTCCTTTTTAGTATTTCCAAATATTGTTGAAGATTATGCTTGGAGTTTGAAGAGATTGTTGAAGATTTCTTCTCTACTTTTCTTTCCTTGTTATTTTCATTATGTTTTTGCTTGTTGTTGATGGTTTGATGCTTAGATCCATGCTAGGCTAGATCCATTGAGGTTTCAAATGATGGATGATGTGAATTAGGCTAGGATTTAATGGTTTTTGATGTGGATCTACCTTTCCTTTGAGTTGCCCTTGGATTTGATTGGATTTAATTGCATGAATGATTGACAACCATGAGTGCATACAAGGTGTTTGATGGAATGCCTAGGAAGCTTCCATTCATAGCACTTGGCATGAATCCTTGCTCATATTATCTAGTATTGATTTGCATTGCTCCTAGAAAGAATTATGTGAATTGATGTTAGATTAATAGGCATTGTGCTTTTAGGAGTTGGTAATATGTTTAGAATGGTAAGCATGTTATTCAATCCACTAGTTATCAAGTCTTAGGAGGATGAGATAGCTTGATTTATGTAATAATGCCACTCAAAGGAATTAAAATGGTTTGATACATCAAATGCCTAATCCTTAGCCTAATTACATCGGAAATCGTTTGAGACATTATCTTCTTAACTTGTTCCTTTATTACTTGTTCTTTACATTTGCTTACTTGCAAGTTTCATTTACTTATTGCATGTTAAGCTTGTCATTTACTTACTTCATTGCCTAGTTTATAGAAAACACCAAACTAAGTCTATGTGCTCAAATAGGATAATAGAGACAAGACGAACTACTTGATTATCTCTCGACACATTCACTCCTCGTGTTCGATACTCGGACTTCTCTAATTCGATATTATTGCTAGGTTAGAAATAGCCTAGTCAGCTGGTGAAGTGCTTCTTCGTCTGCTTCCCTCGTTGGCATGGTGAGCATGTATGATCTTTGATAAAGACCTCATTTGGTATGCCTCACCAAACCCTTACGAGCTAAGCGATTGATCGTCTTGAAATTGAGGTGGCTTAGACGTCGGTGCCATAGCCATCCAGTTTCCATTGCACTTCTAACGACCAAACATGTTTCCACTTTGCAGCTCTCCCATTGTGCTATGTAGACATTTCTTTGTCGAACTCCAGTGAGCACAATCTGGGATGTGAGTTTGTTCTTCACAATGCACTTGTTGGAGATGAACTCCGCCTTGTACCCTTTATCACAGAATTGTGAAATGGATAGCAAGTTGTGCTTTAGTCCTTCCACATAGGATACTTCTTCAATTCTGAGCTTTTCTATCTTTAGTAAGCCGTATCCCTTGGTGGTTCCTCGAGAGTTGTCACCAAAGGTTACATGTGGACCCTTCTTCTCTGTGTAATCTTGAATTAGAGCTTTCATGCCCGTCATATGTCTTGAACATCCACTGTCCAAGTACCATATTGGTTGACCTTCACTGGGCATAGGATCCATGTCGCTCACCTGCAATTAGACAATTTTTGGTACCCAAATCAGTTTGGGTCCGTGCAGGTTAGTCACCTTAGGTACCCACACTTGCTTTACTCTCTTTTGAGGGTTAGCATGTGCTTTGGGCTTCTCGACCTTTCTAAACTGTGAACTCTGCTTGAATGCAGCTTCACAAATGCAGCAGTGTGTGCATGAGGGGTAGCGACTCACTTGAGACATACCTACGCTCTTGCCTTTTTGCTTATATCCTGAAGCGACTCGCTTCGTATTAGCCGTAGGCTTTGAGACTGACCTAGGGTTTACAGTCTTAGCAAGCGTCTCGCTTGGTTTCTTTTGAGCGGTCAACTTACGGTTTTGACCCTAACTCGCTTGAGAAACCTTTGGGGTTTGAAGCTTCCTTTTGGTCGCTTCAAACACTTCCCCCTCAACGTAAGTGCGGTTGGACCATCTCCAATCCGACTCACGTGACACATAGACATTACTTCTCTTCTTGAGAGGAAGATCCTTTGTCTCTAGTGTCTTGGTTTGAGACTTAGAAGCTTCAACAGTCCTCCCTTTACCTTTTGATTGGTAAGCTTTAGCATTGTGAGTGCTAGGGACTATTGAACTAGGCTTACCCTTAGATTCTTCCCTTAAAGATATGAACATCTTCATGGGTTTCTTCTTCGGGTTCTCAAACGCTTTGCCCTTGTCTTTGTTAGTGGTTGCTTTGGAGGCAGTGGGCACATCCAAAGGAACTGATGGTGTTATGGTTGAAGCACCAACAAAGACAGTAGGCTTGGAAGGTCCTCCATTATATCCAAGACCTCCCTTTCTACCAAAAGGTAGAAGCGAGCTTTCTAGTGCTTGCCTAGCGAATGAGGCTTTGTTTAGATTAGCAACTAGATTGGATTGGGTTTCATACCTTCCTTCCAAGCATTTATGCCTAGCGAAGAGGTCCTCGAACTTACTAGTCATAGCCCTTAAATTAGTCTTGACTTCATCAAGTTCAGTGGCTAGCTTTCGGTTCTCTCTCTCGCTATCAGACATAGCTTGTTTCAATACTTCGTGGTCGCTTAACAATTTGTGATGCTTGTTAAGCAGCTCACTCCCTGTCTAGGAATGAACTTCCTCTTCGTGCTTGTGTGCCAGTGTAATTGAATCGATAGGTGGATAGAAAAATACCTCTCCCGTGTCTTCGTCGGTGAGCGCCATGAAGCCCAGATCCTCTCCATCGCTCGAGTTGGGATCTGTAAAGGCATCTGAGTCGCTTGGCACTTCCTCGCTTGGAGTGTCCTGCGGCTCGCTTGCGACTAGCGCTCGCCGAGGAGCTTCCCTTTTGGCCTTCAATTCTTCACGTTCCTTGGCACTCAGCTTTGGGCAGTCAGACTTGTAGTGGCCCATCACTCCACATCTATCATATCCCTTTGAGATCGGCTTTGATGTTTCTTCTCGCTTTCCTTTTCCATCTTGAGTATCAGTGCTCTTTCCCTTGTATTGCTTGTAGAATCATTTGTATTTCACCAAGCGTGAATTCATCTTATTGAAATTCTTTTTATAAGAACGCGTAGTGCTCTTCCAGTTCTTCTCTTGACATTTTGGCAATTGTATGGTCGCTTGGCGTTTATGCAGCTTTGAAAGCGACTCCCTTGGATGACGTAGGACCTTCGTCTTCATCGTCCAGACTCATTCGATTGAGATCGAATTCGTGAGCCTTTAGTTCGGAGAACAGGATCTCCGATGTGAGCTTCGATAAGTCCTTTGTTTCCAAGTATAACTCCTTCATGGTCTGCCATTTCCGAGTAAGAGCTCAGACAATCTTGAGATTGACTTCTTTGTCAGTGAATTCCTTGCCAAGAGAGATGAGAGTGGCAATGATGTTGGTGACGCGAAGTTCGAAGGCGTCAATTGATTCTCCAGACTTCATTATGAGGCTCTCGAACTCTCTCATTAGCACGGCAAGTTTGTTCTCTTTTATCTTGTCAGTGCCTTGGGAGATTAGGGCTAGGGTTTCCCACATCTCCTTCGCAGTAGTGCACCCTAATCCTGGGAAGATAAGCATCTGACACAGTGCTCTGCATAGTATGGCATGCTATACGATCTAGATTAGCGATCCTGAAGTCATTGGAAGAGTAGTCTTCCTTCGCCTTATCCACGTATTCTTGTCTAACATGAGCTTCACGGCCTTCTGCAGCTGGTACATTCACTGAGATGTCCTTCTTGATCTCAATCGGTCCTTCCTCTATGACCTCCCATATTCTGTCGTGGATGGAACATAGAAAACTCTCGACACGGAAGCTCCATGCCTCATAGCCGTCTATAGAGAACTGCGGAAGATTCGATGCACTATACGTAGACATGATGAAACGTCAGTAGAAATGCAATATCCGTGAGACAACGTGAAGTGAGAGGGGACTCGCTTCAGGTATGCAAAGCAGTGGCTCGAAAGAACCTGGCTCTGATACCACTTGTCGGTCCCGGTTTGATTAAGGGAAACACACATAGAGGGGGGGTGAATACGTCTGTAGAAGTTTTTCAACTTCTTTTTGCCCTAATCTCAGAATAACAAGTAAAGCACTCGCTTCAAACACTCAAGACCTAGCTGCAAGCTAGATCTAAAGTAAAAGCTTGAATCTTAACCTAAGCGAACGCTTGATCAAGAGTGAGGCTTATTGTAATGCAGAATTTAGTGAGCTAATCTTTTCCTAAGTAATTGAAACTTTGTTTTAAGTTGTTTACGATGCTTGTGCAATATGAATAATCAAAGCAATAAACAAATGAATGTTAGGGTTAGAGAGATACGACACAGAGGTTTATAGTGGTTCGGTGATAAAACACATACATCCACTTTGTTGCACGTAGCAACAGATTCTCTTCACTCAAGAACCTTGAGGACTGCAGGCTCCTCAAAAACAAAGTTTGGATCGAGCTTCACTCGCTTGGATCCGACGAAGAACAGTAGGGAGATTATGGGTTCTCCACTAGACCTAAACTGGACTAAGTTTCACTCGCTTGAGTCCGACGACTGGGAGATTTCGGGCTCTCCACACAAACCTAGTTTCGATCGAGCTTCACACAATCAAGGAATGTGCTAGCTTGGATCTAGACTCTATGATCGAGACTTCTACTTTCGAATCTTGGATCGTGACAACCTTTCGACAAACTCAAAACCTAACAGACAGACTAGGGTTAGGGTTTTTGCTTTTCGACGAACACACTAATGAAGAACTCTTTACAATGAATGCAAAGATGGCTAGAGCTCTTCTCTAAGCTTGGATATGAGAGGGGCTTAGAACTTTGGTGTGTGAAGGTTGCGGAGACGAACTTCGATGAAACTAAAGCTCGGAGAACACTTAAACAAAAACTCGGAAATTTGCTCGAAGGCTAGGAGTGTTTGTTTGTTGTATGCGCTGAATGCTCTAGTAGTGTTCTACACTTCTCCGTCTTTGTTGGTCCCGGTTTATTATAGGAAAAATACGTAGAGAGGAGGGGTGAATACGTATTTTGAAGTTTTTCAACTTCTTTTCCTTAACTCAGAGTATGATGTAAAGTGCTCGCTTGACTTACTAAGACCTAGCCGAGAGCTAGATCTAAAGTAATCAAAATTCTCTTGACCTAAGCTTAGAGCTTGATCAAGAGTGAGACTTTACTCTTAGTGCGGAATTTCGGTGAGCTAAATCTTTCCTAAGTATTTAAAATTCCAAGTTATGTTTGTTTAGATGCAAGTGCAATGAATAATCAAACAAGGAAAATAAAGAGTTTAGGGTTAGAGAGATACGACACGAGATTTATAGTGGTTCGGAGATGAAGCTCCTACATCCACTTTGTTGCACGAAGGAACTGTTCTCTTCACTCAAGAACTTGAAGATTACGGGCTCTTCAAAAGCCTGGTCGAGATCGAGCTTCACTCGCTTGGATCTAACGACAGACGCAGTGATTGCGGGTTCACTACTAAAACCTAAACTGGACTGGAAGCTTCACTCACTTCTATCCGACGACAGGGAGAT
Organism: Thymus quinquecostatus; assembly: GCA_024222315.1. Taxonomy (NCBI): domain Eukaryota; kingdom Viridiplantae; phylum Streptophyta; class Magnoliopsida; order Lamiales; family Lamiaceae; genus Thymus; species Thymus quinquecostatus. Next base: position 14,610,094 of record CM044164.1, on the reverse strand, counting down.
TGCGGGCTCTCCTTACAGCCTAGCTTCGATCGAGCTTTACACAAACGAGGTAAGTGCAAGCTTGGATCTAGACTCTATGATCGAGGCTTCTACAATCGATGAAAGTAGGGCCTTGGATCGAAACAACCTAACGACGAACACAAAAACCTAACGAACGGAACTTAGGGTTAGGGTTTTTGGTTTACGACGAACACACTATGAAGAGCTCTTTACAGTAAGTGTAAAGTAGGCTAGAGCTCTTCTTCTAAGCTGAGATATGGAATGGGCTTAGATTCTAGGTGTGAAGGTTGCGAAGACGAGTTCCGAAGACTGGAACTCGGAGAACACTTGGAAACAAAGACTCGAAGATTGCTTTAGAAAGCTGGAAGTGTTTGTTTGCAGTAGGCGCTCGAATGCTCAAGTAGTGTTCTCACTTCTCTTCGTCTTCATCCTTCACTATTTATAGGCGGAGGTTTGGCCGAGATCCGTTGCTTGGTAGGTGGCCTTGTCCCTCCTCCTCTCGACAGTCCTTGCACAGGCTGGCTGCTTTTCAGACGCGCAGTTTTGGCTCTTTGCTGAAAGTGGCTAAGTTCCAATCTTAACAGTAACTGGAGTGAGCCAGTACTGTTGCGGCGCCCTTGTCGGCCTGGCAGTCAACTCCGCTGCTCCTCTCCGCAATCGACACGTGGAGATCTCGTAATTAATGCGAAGATCTTTAGTTGACTGAAGTTCAAAATCGGAGCGGGAATTGTGTTGTCGCTTTCTGGTAGGTAGTGGCTCGCTTCGCTTTGAAGTTGTAGCGTCCGCTTGAGTTGAGTCACTTCAGGGTCATTCTGTAGTGAGTCGCTTGGGTGATAAAGTTCTCAAGTGACTGCTTTAGAACTGCCTAACAGTGGAAGGAACTTCAAGCGACTGCTTCCTTTGCTTGTTCGTTTGAAATTTTTCTTTTAAGTTCCTTTCCCCTTTTTTTCGGTTAAGTTATTTGAGTTTTGTAGCTTAAGGATAAATCATTCACAAAGCTTGTAAATGACAAAAGTTGACAGAAATTAAATATGAGATATATGAACACAGTTCACAAAATATCGAGACTTGAAATTCAGAGATTTCCTGCAGCCTCGTCCTTCTCTTCCTTCTCTTCTTCCTTCTTCTCCTCTTTCTCTTCTTCCTTCTTTTCCTCTTTCTCTTCTTCAACGACGTATGCAGAGAGAACCTTCACTTCCAACGTACCGACATTGTGAATGCTCGGTCTCCTCCAGGTATGCTCCAGCTTGAAGGCTTCGTCCACTTCTTCATCAATGATGCATCGATTAGGAACTCTTGTGCCGGGCAGGAAAAGCATGGGGAAGTCCTTCGAGGCAGGCACTTTGACGATTAGAGGCTTAGGCTCAGCAAGCTCTGCAATTGTGAAGATCTTCCGCCTAAATTTCTCATCGTAGGCACAGAGGAAATTGTTGAGCGCGTTTATCCTCGAGCATTCTTCTTGAAGTGGCACTACTTCCCAGTAGTAGTAAGCTTTGATAAACTTTTCTTTGTAATACAGCCACTGCTCAAGTAGATCACTGGGAATGAATTGCTCGATTTCTCGGGCATCTGGATGTTCATTCCTACGCACAATCAACTCCTCTTCTGATCTGCTTGACATCTCCTTCATTATTGCGTTGAATTTTGCACTCAGCTCAGTGTTCCACTTCGGAAGCATCTCAATCAGTTGCCTGCGAATGTATTGTTGTTCTTCCTTGCGCGGGTAGCGACCAGAGTCAATCATCTCCTTCGTGGTCACGTAGCAAGCGTCCATCCAAGCTTGAGTCACACAAGCTTCCGACTCTTCTGGCAGGAAGGGAATGAAGGCGCTTCGAGTGAGGGCGGACTGGATGAGTCTCACTTCATTGAAGTGTTCCTCGATCCGGCCTTCAATGATCTCAAGACGCTTGGCCTTGATCCTTCTCTCCTTCTCTTCTTCCTCCTTTCTCTCTTCTCCTCTCTTCTTCCTCCTCTCCATCTGACCAGCTCGTGAAGCGACTGACTGTTTGATCTTTCGGCGCTTGGCCTCGGGATCATCTTCTCTCGCTTCGGGGGCAGTCCGCTTCAAGACTTGTTTTGGTGCTGGCGGTGGTTCTTCTTCTTTTCTGCTTCACTTGGAGGGATGACTGCTGAGGCACTTGGTGGGATGATAGCTTGGTTGGATGAAGTGGCTCCAGCTGTCGATGAAGTGGCTCCTGCAGTAGCTGAAGTGAGTGCCAGAGATGAAGCAGCCAAAGCTGAAGCGGGCACTTGGAATTCGGCAAGAGCCTTCAGATCGAATTGCTTTTCCAAGTCGCGGGCGAGGGCCTCGTCTGCACGGATTGCTCCTCCCTTTGTTCCTTGGTTAACACAACAACCGGAGGATGAGCAGCAATGGAAGAGCCAAGCAGCTTCCCTTCAATCGGCCTACGGGGCTCTTCAGTAAGTTTTCTTTGCCCAATTTCATCACTCGCTCGGCCCGAGCTTCATCCTCCAACTCCATCTCCTTCTCAACTTCACTTTCTCCAATTCCACTACTGCCTTCGATCATCGTCCTCTCCACTCCACTTCCTCCTACTCCTCCTTGTAACTCCAGAATTTCAGCACTTTTCTTCTCAACACCTTTCCCCTTTTTGGCATCATCATTATCGAGGGTTGAGGTGATTATCTTTCCAGAGATAGATTTTCGTAGCTCCTCAAACTTGTCAAAGACGGCGTGGAGCATCTTCTCGGTCCTTGTCGCGAAGACATGTTCTTCGGACAGCACTATCTCCGCTGTTTTGATCGAGATTTCTTCCTGCAGGTATTCACACTGTTTTTCCCTCTCCTTGACAGAGGCCATCAGCCTCTCAAGCGATTTGACAGATTTGAAGCGAGCCTCCAGCTCCGCTTCGATCTCTGCACGGATTTGCTTGCGCTCCTCCTGCAGTTGGAGATTGAAGAAGTCCTGGGACGCTTTGAGTTCTGCAGAAGCAGTGGCGATAGCACTCTCTTGGCTATTGAGTGTCATATGAAGTTGAGCAGCTTCGGCAATTTTGACCGCAAACTCACTGGCCTTTTCCTGAGCTTGATCAATTTGTTTAGCCAGTTCTGACTTCTTTAGATTGACCGAATCAATCTCTTTTGCTTGAGCAGCTATCTGAATTGCAGCTCGAGCCATATGACATTTCATTTTAATTACTTCTCCAACCTTATCCTCCGCCACTCTCTTCAACTTTTCAATATGTCCAGAGATCTTCTCTATCTCTTCTTTGTGATTTCCCACAAGTGTGGTCTTCTCCTTCTCCACAGCTACCAGCTTGGCAGTCATGCCCTTTAGCCTGTTCCTCTCAGCCTCAAGCGACTGCTTGAGTTCAGCGATGGTTTTCTCCTGGTCTCCGACCAGCTTCACCTTTTCCTTCAACGCCTTCTCCTTCTCCTCCAACAGCTTCCCTTGTTCCTCCATTCTTCCCTCTAACTCTCCCTTCTTCCTGTCAAAATCTTCACGAAGATTCTTGACCTCCACTACCTTCTTGTTTAGCTCCTCATCCTTCTTGGAGATCTCACTTTGCAGATTTGAGATCTCCACTTCCTTCACCTGCACCTCCTCAGCATGCTCTCTCATCAGCCGCTGCTCGTGGAGGGTCGGCACACGCTCAGGGAGTGAAGAGTCTGGATATACGCCTCACTTTGGCATCCAGCTTGTCCCAGAAGCTGGTTCCATCGAGAAATGCGTGGAAGCCATTCTCTCCAATGAAATCGAGCAGTTTTCCCTCCATCAGAATGAGTTCTTCCTCTTTAAAGGCTTTTAAGAGTTTGAAGACCTTGTAGTATTCGCTTCCGCGGTAGGTGATGTAGGTGAGAAAGTCGACGGTCTTGGTGTAGAACTCGTCGGACATCGGCACAGAGGAGTAGCGGGTCTTGATTGTCTCTGCAGCCTGCTCTCTATCCTTCACATATCTTTCGAGAGCCTCCACCTCTGCAGGAACCTTGGAGATTTGGAATTGGGGAATGATAGTGCCGGAAGTTTGGGCGGTATCGGCTGTAGCTGCCGATGAGGAAGGGGATTGGGTTGATGATGAGGTTTGGGAGGTTTCTGTTATTTAGATGGTTTCATTGGCTGGCTGGGGGGTTTGGGTTGGTTGGAATAGGGTGAATGCAGCAGCAGGATCTGCACTGAGGAGTGGGACTGGGGGTAGTTGGAAAGAAGAAGCTGATTCTTCTTCATGTGTAGAGAGGGGAGATTTCTGGGTTTGTGGTTGGGCTGACGATGAGGCTTGGGGTTCTGGTGGTGGCTGGATTTGGGTTTGGATTTTGATGGGTGAAGGCTGGGGTTGGGAAACTTCGGTCTCCTCAAGCTGCTGCTCCTCAGCCTCGCTTGACTTGACCAGCGAAGTGACTCGCTTCATTTTCTTCTTCACTCGCTTCGGTGCAGCTCGCTTCCCGGATGTAGCGGCTCGCTTGGTTTGGGTAGCTTCAGGTTGCCTTTCGGCAACTGGTACTGCTGCGGGCACTTCAATAGCAAGAAGTCCCGAATCGATCAGCAATTTGTCCGACCTCCACAAGTCATAGAACACCATGTTCTTCTTGTAGTCGGTGATGTCTGATTCTTGCCATATCTTGTTCGGATAACGTTCCTCTAGTGCAACAGAGAGTCTGGAGAAAAACTTAAGCTTCCCCTTGCGGAGAATCTTATCGGTGCTTCCTTTCACGAACTTGAAGTCCTCGGCAACTTCGTGAATCTGATTGAGAAACCAACCATGCCAGTTAAATTTCGTTCCAGTTAGACTGTCGACGATGATGGTGGTGGCAAAAAGCTTTGTTTCTGAAAGCTGGCCCAAAGTCCCAACGTAGCACGCGACGCACTTGGAAAAGAGCTCGCAGACGTGATTGAAGGGAGCCTTCAGATCTGATCGAATGCTGGCCTCCTTGTGGTTGGGCTCTGCTTTTTCTATGGCAAATCGAGCATACTCGACTCTGGCCGATAACTCCATCCCCAACAAGGAGTTTCCACCTTACCTGGGCAAGTTGAATATTCCGATGAGATGGCTCAAGTCCACCTCCACTGGTTCTCCGGTCTGTGGATCAGTGAATGATGATGTATTTTGCCCTTTCCTCAGATTCAGAAGAAGTTCGGCCACCGCCTTGGCCAAAATCTTCGTCGGCACCGCCGTCATGAACTTCCATAAGCCGGCCGTGGTCACGGCCTTACGGAAGAATCCATCCTCTTCAATGACGATTGGGTCGAGATGAGGCTCGACGTTGATGTGCTTGTCGACCTCGGTGAGATACTGCTCCATCGTCTCGGCTTTCTGCTTCTTTCCCATGATGAAAATTTTGGGAGTTTTTGATCGGAGATTTAAGGATGAAAATAGGTTGAGACTCGTGAGTTGCAGTAGTTTGCAGATCTTGCACGAGAATGGCAAATATGGAGAGTTGTGAAAGGTTTCGCAGTCTGCAACGATGTCCTTATATAGAGGTAGGGTTCGGCTGACATGGCGGGGGCAAGACAGTAAAATTGCTGAAGATCCTGTTTCTATACGGCGGCCAACGGCGAAGTGATTGACGTGTCCGGCGTCATCACAGTAAAAAGTGAACCGCCAAGTTGACTCGGCTCTCCACGTGGCCTGCTGTGATTCGTCTCTTTATACAACTGAAGATCCAACGGCTATAAATCAGGGACTGTTAGATTCGATGGTCGGATCTTGTTCGTCCTTTCCCGCTTCGAATTCAAAGTGCAGTGCACGCGCCCGTTATTTTCGGTTGTACGTGAATCTGCATTTAATGTAAAGTAAAAGGTAAAATTCGCACTCGAGTGCAGACAGCTCATACTCGCTTCGTACCCGCTCGCTTGAGTTTGGCCGCTTGGCTTTTACTCACTTGAGAGGTACTCGCTTTGAGTGACTGTTCTGCACTCGTTTGTGATGGCTCGCTTGGAGTGACTGAAGGAACCATATCTGATCGGTGAAGATCGGTTCGCCCGAGGATCTATTTCGGATATCTAATTATCGAATTAAACCTATCATGCTCCTATGAATTTAGTGCGGAATCATAGGGGGTTTATAGATAGATTACCTGAAGAAGTAGAGAACTCGCGAATAGATCTTCTGATCTGTATCCTTGCTCGATTCTGACATTGGATGGACAACGATCTTCGGAATCAGCCACGGAAACGGGATCCCCACCGAAAACTGCTGCTCGGCCGCGCGTCTCTCTCTCTCTAACCCTAGCCTCCCTTTCTTGTTCAGAATATTTAAGTGCACTCGATTATTCTGATCGTTAGGTCTGAACAAGACCTTGAGGGGTATTTATAGAGGATTCCAAGAGAGACTTGGGCTTAAGTTGCAGGCCAGGCCTGCAACTTATGGACTGGCCGCCCATGAGCATAGTTGGCGCCACATACTGGGCCCAACTGAGTGGTGGCCCACTTATTCCTTATACTGTGGCCTATTGAGCTTTTTGGGCCAGATCAGGGATCTACTAGCTGGTAAAACCGAGGCCTCCCAATGGCTAAATTCTCCATACTCAGCCCAGAGTATAATTTAGTCCATAAGTACTAAAACATTCCACTAGAGTAATAGTACTGAATTACCTGTTTTACCCCTGTTGAGTTCAGGGCTAGTATTAGACTTAACGACCCCCATATTTATGATATCCCACATCCGTTGATTAACTTAGAGCTTCTGACTGCTCGTGTTATTCAACTTCTTTTATATTCCTGAGTAGTACCATTCATACCTTACTCATCATACCGGAATTTAATCCACCTGCAGGGTTTGGTATGATAGTCCTTAATGAATTCCTCAGGGGATGTGATCAACCTGTTCTACCAGGATATGGTGCTCTGTTGCAGTTGCACTAAGAATCGTACTAGTTATAGTTACTTCCCAAGATACGGAGAATATTGAGTTGCAGATACTCTGAACTCTCACCCATGGTAAATCAAAGAAGCAGACTATAACTGTACACCCTTAGGACTCAACTAGAGTTAAGGTTCATCTTAAGTCACCGAGGTCTTGATTCTTTCTACATCTGGTCAGAATAGAAGAATACACCTCACCGTGATCCTATCAGTACACGCACGTACTAGTATAGACAAGTAGCCAAGACAAGCTACTTATGCAGCCTATACTACAGCCTAAACCGACAGTTATATCCAGAACTGTCTCAACTGTGATACCCTTTTATATCTCGTGAGGAACCGGCAACTATGGTCTTTTGTGATCTACAACACACCATAAAGCCTACAACTTTGAGATAATGGATAGATGTTTGATGCATGGATGACAATTCATACTTAATCAGATAGAAGATTGTTAGTGGTTATGGACAACACATGCATACAAGCTAAAAGGCCTGCTTTCTAGTATACAAATCCATCAATCTCCCACTTATACTAAAGCAAACTGATTGGTGTTTAGATGTTAGGATTTTCATAGTGTTTTCGAGTCCGTTTTCGTTGTGTTTTCGTGTCTTTGTGTGTCTTTAGGGCTATGATTTGGTTGTTTTGGAGTCTTTGGTATTGTAGGATGAAAAGGGCGGAAACGAGAAGAAAACAAGAAGAAAGAAGCATTATATCGAAGAGGGGTTCGATAGGAGCACGTAGGCAAAAACGGAGGTCAATTTGGAGTTCGGACGAGGAAGATACGGCCGAAACAAGAAAGATGCGCAAAGTGATCAGATTCAGGATCTGGACGCCGTCCAGCTCATCTCTGGACGCCGTCCAACATCTGGACGCCGTCCAAACTCATCTGGACGCCGTCCAACGCGTGTTCGAAGCCAAGTTATGCAGAGTCAGCTTCTGGACGCCGTCCAACTTAGGCGGCCAGCAAATCTTTCCCTTTTCATCTAGGTTTTTACCTAGTATATATATATCATCCCTGTGCACGAATTGGTATCAGTTTTTAGCATTAGTTAGCTTATTTTTCAGCACTAAAATTCTCTAGATTAGCTTTACTTTGTTCGGATCCGGATCCTTAGTTCGTTTAATTCAAGACTTCTTTATTTAATTCGCGTTCTCCGTCTTCGTTTATTTCTCGTAAGTTCTTTTATTGCTTTCGTTTATTTGCTTTAATTGCTTTGCTTTAGTTTTAGATTCGTTCTTTTAATTGCTTCGTTTAATGTGCTTAGTTTTAATTTCGTTCTTTCGATTTCTAGTTTAAAGTTTAGATTCGTTTTTCTAGTTTCGATTCTCTCGTTTTTCAAAGCTTTCATAGTTAGATTAATTAGCCTTTTAATTTCCAGATTTTATTCATCATGTCTAGAGTAGTTTATGCTTTCTTTATTGCTTTCTTTATTGCTTTCCTTTCGATTCTTGCCTAGGTAGATTAATCGCTTTCTTAGTTTAATTCTTAGATTTATTTCTCAAGTTCTAGATTAGATTATTACTTGCTTTAATTTATTGCTTTTATTTATTTTCTTGCCTAGGATTTAAAACAAAAACCCCAAATTCTTCTTTACTTGCTTTCCTAGATTTAGGCTAGATTAGTTTTTACTACGTAATTAATTGCCCTGTTAAGTTTTCCTTGAGATTCGATACTTAGGTTTTACTTGCTAGTGCTACGATAGGATTTTGTTCTATTGCGAACACTTTTTAGTGAAACAAATTTTGGCGCCGTTGCCGGGGAAAACTTTAGGCTTTTGATTGTGTAGTATTTTTATTTGTTTTATTTTTATTTGTGTTATTTTGATTTCTTGTTTCTCCCACTCGGTGCGCTTAACCCGTTTGTTGAGTGTTGTGTATGCATGGTCGCCGAAGTCTTCAAAGGAATTTAGCGCCCTACTTCGACAACATCCATCAAAGGAAAGCGATTTTAGCTGCGAAGGAGAAGGAGGAGATCGATTCTCGAGACTTTGGTTTAGTCTTGTTGTTTGCAGAGCCCGAAGCCATGGCAGCTAGAGTCGTTATGGGCGATTTTGCTCGCCCCACATTCACAGCCACCACTTTGGCGATTGTCCTGACGGAAGCGGTCAGGAATCATGAGCTTAAACCTCACCACATGGCGTTGCTCCCATCCTACCACGCGCTGCCCAACGAGGATGCCTTGACGTTCATCCGAGAGTTTTGCACGGTGGTTCAGACTTTCCCACTTTCGGGTCTCACGGAGGACAACTTGAAGATGAAGTGCTTCCCGTACACCCTCAAGGATCGAGCAAAGTCATGGTATTTGGCGCTCCCGGCCAACTCTCTCGCCACATGGAATGCGGTGTGCGAGAAGTTCATGCTCAAATACTATCCCAACCGCAAGACTCAAGAGGTGCGGTCAAAGATTATGAATTTCTCCCAAGACAACGATGAGCCGTTTCACGAAGCATGGGAGAGGTTCCAAGAGCTACTTCAACAATGCCCTCATCATCAAATGGCATCGGAGTTGCTTTGGCAATATTTCTACGACGCCCTCAACCAAACTTGTCAATTCATGGTGGATAGTTCGGCCGGAGGCAACATAGCGGTCAAGACAGCTGACGAGTTGAAGGAAATTTTCGAGATGCTCGCTGCGAGTTCTCAACAAAAATCAGCTAGACCGAGGAAAGTGGAGGCGAGTGCAATTTCTATGAGCCCCGATTTGAAGAAGCAAATGGCCAACATGTTGAGGGATCTCGAAAACTTGAAGATGAAGCAAAGTGCACCGGCCCCAAAGGAGGAAGAGAGGAAGCCCGATCAATGCGAAATTTGTGGAGAGCTTGGGCACATCAAGGAGGTGTGCCACAACATGGGAGAGTTTCCATACGAAGGAGGAGCCGAGGTCTACGCCGCTCAAGGATACCCACCTCAAGTGCCTCCACCTCAAGGATATCAAGGGGGATACTATCAAAATTCGAGGACGATACAAGGGCAAGGTAATCCTCCTACCTATCCTAATAGGCGTACTCCACCATATAATAACTCCTATCCTCCTCCACCAAACCCTTACTACTCTCAACCTCCACCATATTATCCACCTCCTCAATACCCTCCAAATCCATATTATCCACCACCTCCATACTACCCTCCTCAACCTACTCCTACACCACCTACATATCCAAATGCTCGTCCCCAAGGACCTCCACAAAAGCCTCCCGTCGATGAGGATCGTCTCCATGCACTTGATGCAAACATCAAGAGGCTCGAGACAGCCATTGGCCAAATTTCCAGTTCCATGCACCTAATGCAACAACCGGGGCGAATTCCGAGCCAAGGGATTCAACCGCAACAAGCCAACGAGGTGCAATATCCCCCATATGTTCCTCCCGTTCCGCCTCACCAAGCTCATGCAATCACGGTGTTACAACGCAATGGTGTCACGAGGTCGCCCCAAGGGAGTTCAAGTGATAGATGGAGCCCGAGCAAGCAACGGAGCGAAGGAAAAAATCGGGCAGAACAAGGTTTTGGACGGCGTCCAGAGTCTGTTGGACGGCGTCCAACTCTGGACGGCCGTCCACCCCTTCTGGACGGGAACCCCAGGCGCAGCCCCAAATTCATACAGAATCAGGATCTGGACGGCGTCCAGATCCAAGTTGGACGGCGTCCAAACCCGACGAGCAGCGCACGGAGCCCAAGGAACCCGAGACGGAGCCCAAGGAACCCGAGAAGGAGTCCCCACCTCTACACAAGACTTTCAACCCTTATGTTCCTCCCATTCCTTTTCCAAGTCGTGTGAAAAACAAGACGCTCAACCCGTATGCTCCACCTATTCAGAGTGTTGTGAAGAAGGAGAAGAAGGATTTCGAGCCTATCAATTCGTTTCCAAAAAGAGGAGATCCGGGAGGTTTCGACTTGAGCATCGTTTTGGATAGTGGAGAGACCGTCTCGGGATTGATGGACTTAGGAGCTGCGGTGAACTTAATGCCGTATTCTATTTTTGAGAAGATGAACTCAAGAGTCCTTCAAGCTACCGATATGCGCATTGAGCTAGCAGACGGCACCGTGAGCAGTCCTTTGGGAGTTGTGGAAGATGTCACTGTCCTTGTTGGTGGAATTCGAGTCGTTACCGACTTTGTTGTGCTTCATGAAGGCAAAGGAGCTAAGAGCGCAACCGGACATCTTCTATTGTTGGGACGACCATTTATGGCCACTACTCGAGCTCGGATTGATGTAGGCACCGGCACATTGAGCTTGGCCGGTGAAGGAGGTTCGGTAACATTTTCGATCTTTGGAAAATCACCTTCTATTCCTAGTTCTTCTTTTCATTTATGCTCTTATGTTAAGCTCGCTAACCCTTGTGTTGAGGAAAATATTTGTGAGATTTTTGACAAGGGAGCGGCTCGAGAAGAATTCTTTGAAGATGAGGAGTCCATTGAAGATGACGAGTTCTTTAGTTGTGTGGATGAGGAAGAGGATATAATCGAGCAATATCTTGGGAATTTGGAGGAGGTTGATGAAGTGGAAGAGGAACACTTGAACCATGCATCGAAAGAGGAAGTTGTCGTTAACTCTTTTCTTTCTAACCTCACCAATTGTGTAACTTCTTTTCTTGCAGAGTTTAAATTGACGATATTTGAGGAGGAGTTCGAACTAAGTGTGGGGGAGTCAAGAGTTGATGATAACCGAGTTCTTCGAGATTTGTCGGAAACGAAGAGTGGATATGTCGCGAGGAGTACCAACACGTCGCTTGGTGCTACGGGTTTCGGTTGATCGTAACCTTCGTCAAGCTAATGACGTTAAATAAGCGCTTGGTGGGAGGCAACCCACGTATAGAAATTTTTTAAAATATGTAGCTTAGGTTTTATTTTTGTTATTTTCGTATTTTCTTTTGTTTCCCTTTTGGTTTTTCGTGCAGGGAATAGTATGCAAGGATTGACGTGAGGAGAGGGCGAGACAAGAAGGAAACTCAACGTCGGACAGAATGGCGAGTTGGACGCCGTCCAACTTGAGTTGGACGGCCGTCCAACCTTGCACACTTCCCGTTTTTGGACTCCTCTTGACCCCGTTGGAATGACCCATGGTTCCGAGTTCCTTGCAGCTGGATATAGCCTTGTTTGTGTCTTTACGTTCTGTTTTAAGTCCGTTATTTTTGTTCCCTTTATTTAGTTCAGTTTTACGCTTTGGTATTTGTTTTGTTTTGTGTTTGTTTTGCAGTGTTACTTGGAGTCTCTCGAGATTTTGAGTATTTGGTCGTCATGCGATAAGTTTTTCTTTCCTTCTCCTTTTTATTTTCTTGCAATGGGGACATTGCTTGATTTTAAGTGTGGGGGAGGGTCTTTGAACTTTTGGCATGTAGTTTTTGTTTTTATGTCTTGTTGATCGAGTCTTATTTGATTTTGGATCGAGTCTAGTTTGTGATTGAGTCATCATGTTCCCTCACTTAGGATTTTGTTTGATTTTGAGCCTTATAAGCATGTAACTTAGGATCAATGTGAATGATTTAAAGTTGGAATCTTTAGTTGTTGGAATTGATTTGAGCATAAATTAGGTTGGTTTAATCTTGAGTTGTGATATATTATGATTCGATGAATTGTGGGGCATGGATTGGTGTGAGTTTGAGGAAATGATTTATGATTTTTGGTTGAGTGTTAAATCTAGATTGTTGCGACTAGGATTGCTAGTTTACTTTCCCCTTAAAAAAATAGAGAATGAAAAAGAGTTGTGCTTATATGTGAATAAAAGAGTTGATAGGATTCTGCTCCTCTTGCTTGTAACGTATGAAAATACTAGAGTAATGAGCATGGGAAACCACATGAAAAGGCTTCGAGAGACCCTCGAATGATCACATTTCATGAACCTTGTCCTAGATGATACTCGTGTATATTAGAATAAGTGTTCGTAGGCATTCTACCCCTCTTGACAATGGGTACGGGAAACCGCACTAGGAGGCTCGATGTGACCCATCGATGATTAAACCTAGTGAATTTTGTGCCATAAACGTTCACAAGTTTAAAAAATAGAAAAGCAAAAGAAAAAGGAGTTGTTTATTTGTTGAATAAAAAGGGGAAGTAGGCTAGTCGTCTAAGTTGTGATGATCAAGATATTGTGAGATGTGTGTTATCATTGCTTTCCTCTTACTTAGATTGATTTATAAGCCGCATAGTTTGTTGATGATGATTGTTCGTAACTTGGGATTAAAGTGACCTTGTTTGAGTTTGTCGATTCCGGTGATTAAATGTTCTATACTTTGGATTGTTTGGATTGAATCTAAGTTATGTGTTTATGTTGCTTGAGGACAAGCAAAGGTCTAAGTGTGGGGGATTTTGATTGGTGTTTAGATGTTAGGACTTTCATAGTGTTTTCGAGTCCGTTTTCGTTGTGTTTTCGTGTCTTTGTGTGTCTTTAGGGCTATGATTTGGTTGTTTTGGAGTCTTTGGTATTGTAGGATGAAAAGGGCAGAAACGAGAAGAAAACAAGAAGAAAGAAGCATTATATCGAAGATGGGTTCGATAGGAGCACGTAGGCGAAAACGGAGGTCAATTTGGAGTTCGGACGAGGAAGATACGGCCGAAACAAGAAAGATGCGCAAAGTGATCAGATTCAGGATCTGGACGCCGTCCAGCTCATCTCTGGACGCCGTCCAACATCTGGACGCCGTCCAAACTCATCTGGACGCCGTCCAACGCGTGTTCGAAGCCAAGTTATGCAGAGTCAGCTTCTGGACGCCGTCCAGAATAAGTTGGACGCCGTCCAACTTAGGCGGCCAGCAAATCTTTCCCTTTTCATCTAGGTTTTTACCTAGTATATATATATCATCCCTGTGCACGAATTGGTATCAGTTTTTAGCATTAGTTAGCTTATTTTTCAGCACTAAAATTCTCTAGATTAGCTTTACTTTGTTCGGATCCGGATCCTTAGTTCGTTTAATTCAAGACTTCTTTATTTAATTCGCGTTCTTCGTCTTCGTTTATTTCTCGTAAGTTCTTTTATTGCTTTCGTTTATTTGCTTTAATTGCTTTGCTTTAGTTTTAGATTCGTTCTTTTAATTGCTTCGTTTAATGTGCTTAGTTTTAATTTCGTTCTTTCGATTTCTAGTTTAAAGTTTAGATTCGTTTTTCTAGTTTCGATTCTCTCGTTTTTCAAAGCTTTCATAGTTAGATTAATTAGCCTTTTAATTTCCAGATTTTATTCATCATGTCTAGAGTAGTTTATGCTTTCTTTATTGCTTTCTTTATTGCTTTCCTTTCGATTCTTGCCTAGGTAGATTAATCGCTTTCTTAGTTTAATTCTTAGATTTATTTCTCAAGTTCTAGATTAGATTATTACTTGCTTTAATTTATTGCTTTTATTTATTTTCTTGCCTAGGATTTAAAACAAAAACCCCAAATTCTTCTTTACTTGCTTTCCTAGATTTAGGCTAGATTAGTTTTTACTACGTAATTAATTGCCCTGTTAAGTTTTCCTTGAGATTCGATACTTAGGTTTTACTTGCTAGTGCTACGATAGGATTTCGTTCTATTGCGAACACTTTTTAGTGAAACAAATTTTGGCGCCGTTGCCGGGGAAAACTTTAGGCTTTTGATTGTGTAGTATTTTTATTTGTTTTATTTTTATTTGTGTTATTTTGATTTCTTGTTTCTCCCACTCGGTGCACTTAACCCGTTTGTTGAGTGTTGTGTATGCATGGTCGCCGAAGTCTTCAAAGGAATTTAGCGCCCTACTTCGACAACATCCATCAAAGGAAAGCGATTTTAGCCGCGAAGGAGAAGGAGGAGATCGATTCTCGAGACTTTGGTTTAGTCTTGTTGTTTGCAGAGCCCGAAGCCATGGCAGCTAGAGTCGTTATGGGCGATTTTGCTCGCCCCACATTCACAGCCACCACTTTGGCGATTGTCCTGACGGAAGCGGTCAGGAATCATGAGCTTAAACCTCACCACATGGCGTTGCTCCCATCCTACCACGCGCTGCCCAACGAGGATGCCTTGACGTTCATCCGAGAGTTTTGCACGGTGGTTCAGACTTTCCCACTTTCGGGTCTCACGGAGGACAACTTGAAGATGAAGTGCTTCCCGTACACCCTCAAGGATCGAGCAAAGTCATGGTATTTGGTGCTCCCGGCCAACTCTCTCGCCACATGGAATGCGGTGTGCGAGAAGTTCATGCTCAAATACTATCCCAACCGCAAGACTCAAGAGGTGCGGTCAAAGATTATGAATTTCTCCCAAGACAACGATGAGCCGTTTCACGAAGCATGGGAGAGGTTCCAAGAGCTACTTCAACAATGCCCTCATCATCAAATGGCATCGGAGTTGCTTTGGCAATATTTCTACGACGCCCTCAACCAAACTTGTCAATTCATGGTGGATAGTTCGGCCGGAGGCAACATAGCGGTCAAGACAGCTGACGAGTTGAAGGAAATTTTCGAGATGCTCGCTGCGAGTTCTCAACAAAAATCAGCTAGACCGAGGAAAGTGGAGGCGAGTGCAATTTCGATGAGCCCCGATTTGAAGAAGCAAATGGCCGACATGTTGAGGGATCTCGAAAACTTGAAGATGAAGCAAAGTGCACCGGCCCCAAAGGAGGAAGAGAGGAAGCCCGATCAATGCGAAATTTGTGGAGAGCTTGGGCACATCAAGGAGGTGTGGCACAACATGGGAGAGTTTCCATACGAAGGAGGAGCCGAGGTCTACGCCGCTCAAGGATACCCACCTCAAGTGCCTCCACCTCAAGGATATCAAGGGGGATACTATCAAAATTCGAGGACGATACAAGGGCAAGGTAATCCTCCTACCTATCCTAATAGGCGTACTCCACCATATAATAACTCCTATCCTCCTCCACCAAACCCTTACTACTCTCAACCTCCACCATATTATCCACCTCCTCAATACCCTCCAAATCCATATTATCCACCACCTCCATACTACCCTCCTCAACCTACTCCTACACCACCTACATATCCAAATGCTCGTCCCCAAGGACCTCCACAAAAGCCTCCCGTCGATGAGGATCGTCTCCATGCACTTGATGCAAACATCAAGAGGCTCGAGACAGCCATTGGCCAAATTTCCAGTTCCATGCACCTAATGCAACAACCGGGGCGAATTCCGAGCCAAGGGATTCAACCGCAACAAGCCAACGAGGTGCAATATCCCCCATATGTTCCTCCCGTTCCGCCTCACCAAGCTCATGCAATCACGGTGTTACAACGCAATGGTGTCACGAGGTCGCCCCAAGGGAGTTCAAGTGATAGATGGAGCCCGAGCAAGCAACGGAGCGAAGGAAAAAATCGGGCAGAACAAGGTTTTGGACGGCGTCCAGAGTCTGTTGGACGGCGTCCAACTCTGGACGGCCGTCCACCCCTTCTGGACGGGAACCCCAGGCGCAGCCCCAAATTCATACAGAATCAGGATCTGGACGGCGTCCAGATCCAAGTTGGACGGCGTCCAAACCCGACGAGCAGCGCACGGAGCCCAAGGAACCCGAGACGGAGCCCAAGGAACCCGAGAAGGAGTCCCCACCTCTACACAAGACTTTCAACCCTTATGTTCCTCCCATTCCTTTTCCAAGTCGTGTGAAAAACAAGACGCTCAACCCGTATGCTCCACCTATTCAGAGTGTTGTGAAGAAGGAGAAGAAGGATTTCGAGCCTATCAATTCGTTTCCAAAAAGAGGAGATCCGGGAGGTTTCGACTTGAGCATCGTTTTGGATAGTGGAGAGACCGTCTCGGGATTGATGGACTTAGGAGCTGCGGTGAACTTAATGCCGTATTCTATTTTCGAGAAGATGAACTCAAGAGTCCTTCAAGCTACCGATATGCGCATTGAGCTAGCAGACGGCACCGTGAGCAGTCCTTTGGGAGTTGTGGAAGATGTCACTGTCCTTGTTGGTGGAATTCGAGTCGTTACCGACTTTGTTGTGCTTCATGAAGGCAAAGGAGCTAAGAGCGCAACCGGACATCTTCTATTGTTGGGACGACCATTTATGGCCACTACTCGAGCTCGGATTGATGTAGGCACCGGCACATTGAGCTTGGCCGATGAAGGAGGTTCGGTAACATTTTCGATCTTTGGAAAATCACCTTCTATTCCTAGTTCTTCTTTTCATTTATGCTCTTATGTTAAGCTCGCTAACCCTTGTGTTGAGGAAAATATTTGTGAGATTTTTGACAAGGGAGCGGCTCGAGAAGAATTCTTTGAAGATGAGGAGTCCATTGAAGATGACGAGTTCTTTAGTTGTGTGGATGAGGAAGAGGATATAATCGAGCAATATCTTGGGAATTTGGAGGAGGTTGATGAAGTGGAAGAGGAACACTTGAACCATGCATCGAAAGAGGAAGTTGTCGTTAACTCTTTTCTTTCTAACCTCACCAATTGTGTAACTTCTTTTCTTGCAGAGTTTAAATTGACGATATTTGAGGAGGAGTTCGAACTAAATGTGGGGGAGTCAAGAGTTGATGATAACCGAGTTCTTCGAGATTTGTCGGAAACGAAGAGTGGATATGTCGCGAGGAGTACCAACACGTCGCTTGGTGCTACGGGTTTCGGTTGATCGTAACCTTCGTCAAGCTAATGACGTTAAATAAGCGCTTGGTGGGAGGCAACCCACGTATAGAAATTTTTTAAAATATGTAGCTTAGGTTTTATTTTTGTTATTTTCGTATTTTCTTTTGTTTCCCTTTTGGTTTTTCGTGCAGGGAATAGTATGCAAGGATTGACGTGAGGAGAGGGCGAGACAAGAAGGAAACTCAACGTCGGACAGAATGGCGAGTTGGACGCCGTCCAACTTGAGTTGGACGGCCGTCCAACCTTGCACACTTCCCGTTTTTGGACTCCTCTTGACCCCGTTGGAATGACCCATGGTTCCGAGTTCCTTGCAGCTGGATATAGCCTTGTTTGTGTCTTTACGTTCTGTTTTAAGTCCGTTATTTTTGTTCCCTTTATTTAGTTCAGTTTTACGCTTTGGTATTTGTTTTGTTTTGTGTTTGTTTTGCAGGTGTTACTTGGAGTCTCTCGAGATTTTGAGTATTTGGTCGTCATGCGATAAGTTTTTCTTTCCTTCTCCTTTTTATTTTCTTGCAATGGGGACATTGCTTGATTTTAAGTGTGGGGGAGGGTCTTTGAACTTTTGGCATGTAGTTTTTGTTTTTATGTCTTGTTGATCGAGTCTTATTTGATTTTGGATCGAGTCTAGTTTGTGATTGAGTCATCATGTTCCCTCACTTAGGATTTTGTTTGATTTTGAGCCTTATAAGCATGTAACTTAGGATCAATGTGAATGATTTAAAGTTGGAATCTTTAGTTGTTGGAATTGATTTGAGCATAAATTAGGTTGGTTTAATCTTGAGTTGTGATATATTATGATTCGATGAATTGTGGGGCATGGATTGGTGTGAGTTTGAGGAAATGATTTATGATTTTTGGTTGAGTGTTAAATCTAGATTGTTGCGACTAGGATTGCTAGTTTACTTTCCCCTTAAAAAAATAGAGAATGAAAAAGAGTTGTGCTTATATGTGAATAAAAGAGTTGATAGGATTCTGCTCCTCTTGCTTGTAACGTATGAAAATACTAGAGTAATGAGCATGGGAAACCACATGAAAAGGCTTCGAGAGACCCTCGAATGATCACATTTCATGAACCTTGTCCTAGATGATACTCGTGTATATTAGAATAAGTGTTCGTAGGCATTCTACCCCTCTTGACAATGGGTACGGGAAACCGCACTAGGAGGCTCGATGTGACCCATCGATGATTAAACCTAGTGAATTTTGTGCCATAAACGTTCACAAGTTTAAAAAATAGAAAAGCAAAAGAAAAAGGAGTTGTTTATTTGTTGAATAAAAAGGGGAAGTAGGCTAGTCGTCTAAGTTGTGATGATCAAGATATTGTGAGATGTGTGTTATCATTGCTTTCCTCTTACTTAGATTGATTTATAAGCCGCATAGTTTGTTGATGATGATTGTTCGTAACTTGGGATTAAAGTGACCTTGTTTGAGTTTGTCGATTCCGGTGATTAAATGTTCTATACTTTGGATTGTTTGGATTGAATCTAAGTTATGTGTTTATGTTGCTTGAGGACAAGCAAAGGTCTAAGTGTGGGGGATTTTGATTGGTGTTTAGATGTTAGGACTTTCATAGTGTTTTCGAGTCCGTTTTCGTTGTGTTTTCGTGTCTTTGTGTGTCTTTAGGGCTATGATTTGGTTGTTTTGGAGTCTTTGGTATTGTAGGATGAAAAGGGCAGAAACGAGAAGAAAACAAGAAGAAAGAAGCATTATATCGAAGATGGGTTCGATAGGAGCACGTAGGCGAAAACGGAGGTCAATTTGGAGTTCGGACGAGGAAGATACGGCCGAAACAAGAAAGATGCGCAAAGTGATCAGATTCAGGATCTGGACGCCGTCCAGCTCATCTCTGGACGCCGTCCAACATCTGGACGCCGTCCAAACTCATCTGGACGCCGTCCAACGCGTGTTCGAAGCCAAGTTATGCAGAGTCAGCTTCTGGACGCCGTCCAGAATAAGTTGGACGCCGTCCAACTTAGGCGGCCAGCAAATCTTTCCCTTTTCATCTAGGTTTTTACCTAGTATATATATATCATCCCTGTGCACGAATTGGTATCAGTTTTTAGCATTAGTTAGCTTATTTTTCAGCACTAAAATTCTCTAGATTAGCTTTACTTTGTTCGGATCCGGATCCTTAGTTCGTTTAATTCAAGACTTCTTTATTTAATTCGCGTTCTTCGTCTTCGTTTATTTCTCGTAAGTTCTTTTATTGCTTTCGTTTATTTGCTTTAATTGCTTTGCTTTAGTTTTAGATTCGTTCTTTTAATTGCTTCGTTTAATGTGCTTAGTTTTAATTTCGTTCTTTCGATTTCTAGTTTAAAGTTTAGATTCGTTTTTCTAGTTTCGATTCTCTCGTTTTTCAAAGCTTTCATAGTTAGATTAATTAGCCTTTTAATTTCCAGATTTTATTCATCATGTCTAGAGTAGTTTATGCTTTCTTTATTGCTTTCTTTATTGCTTTCCTTTCGATTCTTGCCTAGGTAGATTAATCGCTTTCTTAGTTTAATTCTTAGATTTATTTCTCAAGTTCTAGATTAGATTATTACTTGCTTTAATTTATTGCTTTTATTTATTTTCTTGCCTAGGATTTAAAACAAAAACCCCAAATTCTTCTTTACTTGCTTTCCTAGATTTAGGCTAGATTAGTTTTTACTACGTAATTAATTGCCCTGTTAAGTTTTCCTTGAGATTCGATACTTAGGTTTTACTTGCTAGTGCTACGATAGGATTTCGTTCTATTGCGAACACTTTTTAGTGAAACAAATTTTGGTGCCGTTGCCGGGGAAAACTTTAGGCTTTTGATTGTGTAGTATTTTTATTTGTTTTATTTTTATTTGTGTTATTTTGATTTCTTGTTTCTCCCACTCGGTGCACTTAACCCGTTTGTTGAGTGTTGTGTATGCATGGTCGCCGAAGTCTTCAAAGGAATTTAGCGCCCTACTTCGACAACATCCATCAAAGGAAAGCGATTTTAGCCGCGAAGGAGAAGGAGGAGATCGATTCTCGAGACTTTGGTTTAGTCTTGTTGTTTGCAGAGCCCGAAGCCATGGCAGCTAGAGTCGTTATGGGCGATTTTGCTCGCCCCACATTCACAGCCACCACTTTGGCGATTGTCCTGACGGAAGCGGTCAGGAATCATGAGCTTAAACCTCACCACATGGCGTTGCTCCCATCCTACCACGCGCTGCCCAACGAGGATGCCTTGACGTTCATCCGAGAGTTTTGCACGGTGGTTCAGACTTTCCCACTTTCGGGTCTCACGGAGGACAACTTGAAGATGAAGTGCTTCCCGTACACCCTCAAGGATTGAGCAAAGTCATGGTATTTGGTGCTCCCGGCCAACTCTCTCGCCACATGGAATGCGGTGTGCGAGAAGTTCATGCTCAAATACTATCCCAACCGCAAGACTCAAGAGGTGCGGTCAAAGATTATGAATTTCTCCCAAGACAACGATGAGCCGTTTCACGAAGCATGGGAGAGGTTCCAAGAGCTACTTCAACAATGCCCTCATCATCAAATGGCATCGGAGTTGCTTTGGCAATATTTCTACGACGCCCTCAACCAAACTTGTCAATTCATGGTGGATAGTTCGGCCGGAGGCAACATAGCGGTCAAGACAGCTGACGAGTTGAAGGAAATTTTCGAGATGCTCGCTGCGAGTTCTCAACAAAAATCAGCTAGACCGAGGAAAGTGGAGGCGAGTGCAATTTCGATGAGCCCTGATTTGAAGAAGCAAATGGCCGACATGTTGAGGGATCTCGAAAACTTGAAGATGAAGCAAAGTGCACCGGCCCCAAAGGAGGAAGAGAGGAAGCCCGATCAATGCGAAATTTGTGGAGAGCTTGGGCACATCAAGGAGGTGTGGCACAACATGGGAGAGTTTCCATACGAAGGAGGAGCCGAGGTCTACGCCGCTCAAGGATACCCACCTCAAGTGCCTCCACCTCAAGGATATCAAGGGGGATACTATCAAAATTCGAGGACGATACAAGGGCAAGGTAATCCTCCTACCTATCCTAATAGGCGTACTCCACCATATAATAACTCCTATCCTCCTCCACCAAACCCTTACTACTCTCAACCTCCACCATATTATCCACCTCCTCAATACCCTCCAAATCCATATTATCCACCACCTCCATACTACCCTCCTCAACCTACTCCTACACCACCTACATATCCAAATGCTCGTCCCCAAGGACCTCCACAAAAGCCTCCCGTCGATGAGGATCGTCTCCATGCACTTGATGCAAACATCAAGAGGCTCGAGACAGCCATTGGCCAAATTCCCAGTTCCATGCACCTAATGCAACAACCGGGGCGAATTCCGAGCCAAGGGATTCAACCGCAACAAGCCAACGAGGTGCAATATCCCCCATATGTTCCTCCCGTTCCGCCTCACCAAGCTCATGCAATCACGGTGTTACAACGCAATGGTGTCACGAGGTCGCCCCAAGGGAGTTCAAGTGATAGATGGAGCCCGAGCAAGCAACGGAGCGAAGGAAAAAATCGGGCAGAACAAGGTTTTGGACGGCGTCCAGAGTCTGTTGGACGGCGTCCAACTCTGGACGGCCGTCCACCCCTTCTGGACGGGAACCCCAGGCGCAGCCCCAAATTCATACAGAATCAGGATCTGGACGGCGTCCAGATCCAAGTTGGACGGCGTCCAAACCCGACGAGCAGCGCACGGAGCCCAAGGAACCCGAGACGGAGCCCAAGGAACCCGAGAAGGAGTCCCCACCTCTACACAAGACTTTCAACCCTTATGTTCCTCCCATTCCTTTTCCAAGTCGTGTGAAAAACAAGACGCTCAACCCGTATGCTCCACCTATTCAGAGTGTTGTGAAGAAGGAGAAGAAGGATTTCGAGCCTATCAATTCGTTTCCAAAAAGAGGAGATCCGGGAGGTTTCGACTTGAGCATCGTTTTGGATAGTGGAGAGACCGTCTCGGGATTGATGGACTTAGGAGCTGCGGTGAACTTAATGCCGTATTCTATTTTCGAGAAGATGAACTCAAGAGTCCTTCAAGCTACCGATATGCGCATTGAGCTAGCAGACGGCACCGTGAGCAGTCCTTTGGGAGTTGTGGAAGATGTCACTGTCCTTGTTGGTGGAATTCGAGTCGTTACCGACTTTGTTGTGCTTCATGAAGGCAAAGGAGCTAAGAGCGCAACCGGACATCTTCTATTGTTGGGACGACCATTTATGGCCACTACTCGAGCTCGGATTGATGTAGGCACCGGCACATTGAGCTTGGCCGATGAAGGAGGTTCGGTAACATTTTCGATCTTTGGAAAATCACCTTCTATTCCTAGTTCTTCTTTTCATTTATGCTCTTATGTTAAGCTCGCTAACCCTTGTGTTGAGGAAAATATTTGTGAGATTTTTGACAAGGGAGCGGCTCGAGAAGAATTCTTTGAAGATGAGGAGTCCATTGAAGATGACGAGTTCTTTAGTTGTGTGGATGAGGAAGAGGATATAATCGAGCAATATCTTGGGAATTTGGAGGAGGTTGATGAAGTGGAAGAGGAACACTTGAACCATGCATCGAAAGAGGAAGTTGTCGTTAACTCTTTTCTTTCTAACCTCACCAATTGTGTAACTTCTTTTCTTGCAGAGTTTAAATTGACGATATTTGAGGAGGAGTTCGAACTAAGTGTGGGGGAGTCAAGAGTTGATGATAACCGAGTTCTTCGAGATTTGTCGGAAACGAAGAGTGGATATGTCGCGAGGAGTACCAACACGTCGCTTGGTGCTACGGGTTTCGGTTGATCGTAACCTTCGTCAAGCTAATGACGTTAAATAAGCGCTTGGTGGGAGGCAACCCACGTATAGAAATTTTTTAAAATATGTAGCTTAGGTTTTATTTTTGTTATTTTCATATTTTCTTTTGTTTCCCTTTTGGTTTTTCGTGCAGGGAATAGTATGCAAGGATTGACGTGAGGAGAGGGCGAGACAAGAAGGAAACTCAACGTCGGACAGAATGGCGAGTTGGACGCCGTCCAACTTGAGTTGGACGGCCGTCCAACCTTGCACACTTCCCGTTTTTGGACTCCTCTTGACCCCGTTGGAATGACCCATGGTTCCGAGTTCCTTGCAGCTGGATATAGCCTTGTTTGTGTCTTTACGTTCTGTTTTAAGTCCGTTATTTTTGTTCCCTTTATTTAGTTCAGTTTTACGCTTTGGTATTTGTTTTGTTTTGTGTTTGTTTTGCAGGTGTTACTTGGAGTCTCTTGAGATTTTGAGTATTTGGTCGTCATGCGATAAGTTTTTCTTTCCTTCTCCTTTTTATTTTCTTGCAATGGGGACATTGCTTGATTTTAAGTGTGGGGGAGGGTCTTTGAACTTTTGGCATGTAGTTTTTGTTTTTATGTCTTGTTGATCGAGTCTTATTTGATTTTGGATCGAGTCTAGTTTGTGATTGAGTCATCATGTTCCCTCACTTAGGATTTTGTTTGATTTTGAGCCTTATAAGCATGTAACTTAGGATCAATGTGAATGATTTAAAGTTGGAATCTTTAGTTGTTGGAATTGATTTGAGCATAAATTAGGTTGGTTTAATCTTGAGTTGTGATATATTATGATTCGATGAATTGTGGGGCATGGATTGGTGTGAGTTTGAGGAAATGATTTATGATTTTTGGTTGAGTGTTAAATCTAGATTGTTGCGACTAGGATTGCTAGTTTACTTTCCCCTTAAAAAAATAGAGAATGAAAAAGAGTTGTGCTTATATGTGAATAAAAGAGTTGATAGGATTCTGCTCCTCTTGCTTGTAACGTATGAAAATACTAGAGTAATGAGCATGGGAAACCACATGAAAAGGCTTCGAGAGACCCTCGAATGATCACATTTCATGAACCTTGTCCTAGATGATACTCGTGTATATTAGAATAAGTGTTCGTAGGCATTCTACCCCTCTTGACAATGGGTACGGGAAACCGCACTAGGAGGCTCGATGTGACCCATCGATGATTAAACCTAGTGAATTTTGTGCCATAAACGTTCACAAGTTTAAAAAATAGAAAAGCAAAAGAAAAAGGAGTTGTTTATTTGTTGAATAAAAAGGGGAAGTAGGCTAGTCGTCTAAGTTGTGATGATCAAGATATTGTGAGATGTGTGTTATCATTGCTTTCCTCTTACTTAGATTGATTTATAAGCCGCATAGTTTGTTGATGATGATTGTTCGTAACTTGGGATTAAAGTGACCTTGTTTGAGTTTGTCGATTCCGGTGATTAAATGTTCTATACTTTGGATTGTTTGGATTGAATCTAAGTTATGTGTTTATGTTGCTTGAGGACAAGCAAAGGTCTAAGTGTGGGGGATTTTGATTGGTGTTTAGATGTTAGGACTTTCATAGTGTTTTCGAGTCCGTTTTCGTTGTGTTTTCGTGTCTTTGTGTGTCTTTAGGGCTATGATTTGGTTGTTTTGGAGTCTTTGGTATTGTAGGATGAAAAGGGCAGAAACGAGAAGAAAACAAGAAGAAAGAAGCATTATATCGAAGATGGGTTCGATAGGAGCACGTAGGCGAAAACGGAGGTCAATTTGGAGTTCGGACGAGGAAGATACGGCCGAAACAAGAAAGATGCGCAAAGTGATCAGATTCAGGATCTGGACGCCGTCCAGCTCATCTCTGGACGCCGTTCAACATCTGGACGCCGTCCAAACTCATCTGGACGCCGTCCAACGCGTGTTCGAAGCCAAGTTATGCAGAGTCAGCTTCTGGACGCCGTCCAGAATAAGTTGGACGCCGTCCAACTTAGGCGGCCAGCAAATCTTTCCCTTTTCATCTAGGTTTTTACCTAGTATATATATATCATCCCTGTGCACGAATTGGTATCAGTTTTTAGCATTAGTTAGCTTATTTTTCAGCACTAAAATTCTCTAGATTAGCTTTACTTTGTTCGGATCCGGATCCTTAGTTCGTTTAATTCAAGACTTCTTTATTTAATTCGCGTTCTTCGTCTTCGTTTATTTCTCGTAAGTTCTTTTATTGCTTTCGTTTATTTGCTTTAATTGCTTTGCTTTAGTTTTAGATTCGTTCTTTTAATTGCTTCGTTTAATGTGCTTAGTTTTAATTTCGTTCTTTCGATTTCTAGTTTAAAGTTTAGATTCGTTTTTCTAGTTTCGATTCTCTCGTTTTTCAAAGCTTTCATAGTTAGATTAATTAGCCTTTTAATTTCCAGATTTTATTCATCATGTCTAGAGTAGTTTATGCTTTCTTTATTGCTTTCTTTATTGCTTTCCTTTCGATTCTTGCCTAGGTAGATTAATCGCTTTCTTAGTTTAATTCTTAGATTTATTTCTCAAGTTCTAGATTAGATTATTTACTTGCTTTAATTTATTGCTTTTATTTATTTTCTTGCCTAGGATTTAAAACAAAAACCCCAAATTCTTCTTTACTTGCTTTCCTAGATTTAGGCTAGATTAGTTTTTACTACGTAATTAATTGCCCTGTTAAGTTTTCCTTGAGATTCGATACTTAGGTTTTACTTGCTAGTGCTACGATAGGATTTCGTTCTATTGCGAACACTTTTTAGTGAAACACAAACTTTTAGTATATCATGTGACAAAAGGCTAAGTGTCTACAATCTAGTATCTATTACACATCTTCTCCCACTTATACTCAAAGTTTACTAGTGTGGGAGGTGCTCCAGTCCCATCCCTTCGACATGCTTGTCGAACACCTTGACTGGTAAGCTCTTTGTGAATGGATCTGCCAGATTATCCGCTGAAGGGATTTTCTTCACTTCTACTTCTCCTCTTTCGACGATTGCTCGTACGAGATGGTACTTTCTCTCTATGTGTTTGCTCGCCTTGTGAGCCCTTGGTTCCTTGCAGTTTGCAACTGCTCCAGCATTATCACAATATAGTGTGATACCTCTGGGCAAACTGGGAACTAGTTCTAGCTCATTAAGGAAGTTCAGGAGCCACACAGCCTCTTTAGCAGCCTCACATGCAGCCACATATTCGGCCTCCATGGTCGAGTCTGCGATGCACTTCTGCTTCACACTCTTCCAAGTGACGGCTCCACCTCCCAAGGTAAACACATAGCCTGAGGTAGATTTCCTCTCATCTCGATCAGCCTGGAAGTCTGAGTCCGTATACCCTATCGGGATCATCTCATTGGACTTGTAAACAAGCACATGATCTCTTGTCCTCTTGAGATACTTCAATATGTGCTTAACAGCCGTCCAATGTCCCTGACCAGGGTTAGACTGATATCTAGCCACCATGCCAACCGCATAGCAGATATCCGGTCTAGTACACAGCATTGCATACATGAGACTTCCTACCGCGGAAGCATACGGTATAGTCTTCATGCCCTCTATCTCCTCTTGTGTCTTCGGACACATGTCCTTAGATAGGGGTATGCCATGTCTGAAGGGAAGAAAACCCTTCTTGGCATTCTGCATGCTGAAACGGGCGATCACAGTATCTATATATGAAGCTTGGCTTAAGCCTAACATCCTCTTACGGCGATCTCTGATCACCTTGATCCCTAGGATGTAACCTGCTTCTCCCAAGTCTTTCATCTGAAACTGTTCAGACAACCAATCCTTTACGCCTGATAACACGTTCACATTGTTGCCAATGAGAAGTATGTCATCTACGTACAGTACTAAGAATACCACGCTTCCGTCCGAACTGAGCCTGTAAACACAACTTTCGTTTAAGCACTGGACAAATCCATAGGATTTAATCACTCCATCAAAACGAATGTTCCAGGACCTGGACGCTTGCTTAAGTCCATATAAGGACTTCTTAAGCTTCCACACGAGATGCTCCTGGCCATCTCTCACATAACCTTCTGGTTGGCGCATATAAATGTCCCTACCTTTTTCAAGGTACCCGTTCAAGAACGCAGTCTTGACGTCCATTTGCCAAACCTCTAGGTCTAAATGTGCCGCCATGGACAAGAGTATTCTGACGGACTTAAGCATGGCAACCGGCGAAAATGTCTCATCGTACTCGATTCCCTCTTTCTGAGTGAATCCTTTCGCCACCAATCTAGCTTTGAAGGCTAAAACCTTCCCGTCAGGTCCTCTCTTTCTCTTGTACACCCACTTGCAACCGATGGGCTTAACCCCATCCGGCAGCTCCGCAAGGTCGTACACGTCCATGTTAACTATGGATTCTATCTCCGAATCCATAGAAACTCTCCAGGAATCTGCATCCTCGTCCTCCATCGCTTCCTTGTAAGTCCAGGGGTCGATCTCATCATGTTCGATACCCGAGAGTAGTTCAGTGGATTCTCCCATGAACATGAAACGGTCCGGTTGACGAACAACCCTCCCACTGCGACGAAGCGATGGTGGAGATACAGTATCGGATAAGGGTGCAGTTAGTGGTATAACCTCTTGTACTCTCGGCTGTTCTGGAATTTCGGCTGCTGCTGATGCTCGCAACTCATCGAGCATTATTTCACTCCTTGTCCGATGGTAACTAATAAAGTCCTCCTCTAGGAATCGGGCATTGGTGCTCACAATGACCTTCTGATCCTGGGGACTATAGAAATAACCTCCTTTCGTTCCCTTTGGATATCCTACAAACAGCCTAACCTCAGTCTTAGACCTCAATTTGTCGGCCTCCTTAGTCAGCACGTGTGCTGGGCATCCCCAAACCCGAATATGACCCAAGCTAGGCTTGCGCCCTGTCCATAATTCGGAAGGAGTTTTAACTGTCGACTTTGTAGGTACTAGATTGAGGAGATAACCTGCTGTTTCCAAGGCATATCCCCAGAACGAAATTGGCAAGGATGCATAGCTCATCATCGATCTAACTGTGTCTAAAAGAGTACGATTCCGTCTCTCAGCTACACCGTTCTGTTGGGGAGTACCGGGCGTAGTTAACTGAGATGAAATCCCATTTTTTGACAAGAAAGTTCGAAACTCAGTTCCGAGGTACTCGCCACCTCTATCAGAGCGAAGTGACTTGATACTTCTACCCGTTCCCTTCTCCACTTCCGCTTTGAATTCCTTGAATTTATCAAAGCATTCGGACTTCCTGTGGAGCAGGTAGATATAACCGTATCTCGAGTAGTCATCAATAAACGTGACGAAATACTCGTAACCTCCTCGAGCTTGAACGGACATCGGTCCACACAAGTCAGAATGAACCAACTCCAAGAGCTCTTGGGCTCGATATCCTATGGACTTGAAAGGTCTGGTCACCATCTTTCCTTCCAAACACGATTCACACGTTGATAAAGGTTCTATTTGGAAATCCAAAACACCTTCTTTTATCAACCTTTGAATCCTCTTTTGGTTGATGTGACCCAATCGTAAGTGCCATAATAGAGTTTGGTTCGTTTGAGACGGATTCTTCCTCTTTTTAGTATTCAATGATGAGGAAGCATTATAAGAAGAAGAATCATTCATAGGACAAGTAATGGTATAGAGAGACCGGGACAATGTGCCAGAAACTATAACTTCATCGTTTTTCATGATAGAAACGCCTCTATCAAAAACAACTGAATATCCGTAAACAAAAAGTTTCGAAACAGAAATCAAGTTTCGCCTAAAAGCAGGCACATACAAAACGTCTCTCAAAACCAAAACAGTACTATCAAACGATAAATGAATATCTCCAACTGCGACAGCTGCAACTCTCGATGCATCGCCCATGGAGATGGTAATCTCGTCATCACTCAGCTCCCTTGTCCGCAGAAACCCCTGCAAGGAGTAACATACATGGTCAGTTGCTCCCGTATCTACTACCCAAGTCTGGGTAGAACTTGCAGCTAAGCATGTTTCAGTTACAAATGTGAATGACGTACCAGAATTCTTCTTCTTTAGAGGGCAGTCAGCCTTCCAGTGTCCTGTCTTGTTGCACTTGAAGCACTTGCCTTTCCCCTTAGGCTTTTCACCGCCCTTGGTAGGCTTACTTCCTTTGCTCCTACTGGTGCTAGCCGCTTTCTTTCGCAACCACGGTTTCTTCTTGATCCCACCTTTCGGTGCATAAGAAGATGCCTTCACTGATGACAGCGCCGTGGCGCCCTCGCTCATCATGGCTTCGGCAGTCACCAAGTCATTAAGAAGTTCATTCTGAGTGTACTCCTTCTTGTTCATGACTACATTCAGACGGAAATTCTCGAAGGACTTTGGAAGCGTATGGAGTATCATATCGACTTTGGCTTCACCATCGATACCTCCACCGAGCTCTTCCAGTTCATTCTGTGCATGCATCAGACTCAGAACATGATCACGCACTGAAGTGCCTTCCGTCATCTTTGTGGTCATGAGTTTCCTCATGGCCTCAAAACGGGCAGCTCTGTCCTTCTCTCCAAAGAGTTCCTTGAGATTGAACATAATGTCAGATGCTTTCACAAAATTCTTGTGTTCTAACTGCATCTGACTTGACATAGAAGTCATGATGAAACACTTTGCCATATCATTGGCCTTGTGCCATCTCTTATGTTCTTCCCTCTCAACATCAGTGGATTCCTCCGTCAAGGGAGCAGGTTCAGGAGTTGTGAGTACAAAATTGTACTCTTCCGCAACCAAGACATATTCAAGATTTCGTTTCCATTCCAAATAATTGGAACCAACGAGAGGCTTTGAAGTGAGAACATTTATCAACGGGCCTAAAGTCATATCTGAAAAAGCAATAAACACGTAGACACAAGTAAGAAAAGATCATGCATCAATTCGTAACGAAAATTATTGTAACCTTTTGATAAACCAATAATTTCGAAACCTTCAACAGCCCAAACAATGCAGATCGCAAGCCACGTTCGTGTGGACGTTTACGCTCCCACTGTTCAACCAGATACTCGGATCTTTAACTCTACTTATCTTGCCAACCTATCCTTATGGCAAATAGAGCTAATAGTTGAACCTTACTAGACCATATTAGATTAGAAAAGGGACTCCGTTGGGGAGTTGTATTCTAACTAATATCTAAGCTTTTAACCACAATCTTAGCCTAACTCGGAAAAAACACTATTTTCCTTAAGCTATCTTTGTTCAAAAACCAACTCCAGAGAAAACCGTAGTTACTATTCCGAGTAAGCCACGTTAGTGTGGACGTTTACTCAGAAAAGCTCCCACTTCTCATTTTGGTTAGAACATTTTTGTTAAGAAACCCTAAGTCTGGCGAACTCGTTCGATACGATGTGCAAGCCACGTTCGTGTGGACGTTTACACACTCGCACCAAACTTCACCTTAAGGTCAGTTGTGGAGGTCTTAACATTTTCTATACCAAAAACGTTTTTATCTGCTTAGTATTTTTCTTTCAAAAGGTTGTCGACATGCTAGATCACGTTGTCACATAATCCTAAGCATAATTTTCTAAACGCAACAAATAAACCATGCTCGCAGAAAATTTAAAACATGCTTATATTGACAATCCTAAAACATGCTCGACTAAGCGCAATTTAATCACCTCGACAGGCAAGACATGCTATAATAATAAATAAATTGCATCCATAGCATGCTTAAGAAAAACGAGATAAAAACAAAAATAAAACTCGCTTTCCGTGGTGTGACGACCCGTCTAATCTATTACATGAAATAATAAAATCCGAAACAGGCTTCGGTCTTGAATAAGTCCTCCGAGTTGATCTCCCGTTTCTCCCCGAAAATAAATAAATTATTTAGATAATTTATTTTCTAATTTTCGTTGCCATTGGGCTTCTCTAACCGAGATTGGGCCCACACCACGTGACCCAATTCTCTCGAAAATGCCCAAACCGCGCTCGTTTCACTCTTATGGGCCCACGAACCCGAAACCGACCTAACACGGCCCGAATTCGAGACTGGGCCCGAGCCCGAACGCTGGAGGCAGCCTGTAAATGCGAACGGTCCGGGTTGGAAACCCTAGGCCCGTCCACGGGCTAGGGCACGGGCGTGCAAGGCTGCCCGCGCCGCAGCCGACGGCGTGAGGCCTGCCGCCGGCCGCCTCCGCCTCCCTGGCGCCGCTGCTGCTGCTGGCCGTCGATCCCTTCTGGTGGCACGGCCGGCAACAGTCCCGGCGAGGCTCGCGGCGTTGAACCCTAACTAGGGTTCCGCCGCGGCACCCCTCACCTCACTGCCGCCGTTCCAGCCGCCGGCGACGTCCGCCGCGGCTCCTGCTGCTGGTGTTGATGTCGCCGGCGTGCTCCGCTGCTGCTGGACGTCCCTCCACCGCCGTCATCCTCGCCTACCGCCGCTGCAACTCGCGGCAGAAACCCTAAGAGGGTTCCGCCGCCGCTGCTGCTTCCCCGGCGCTGCCCCGACGTGCTGCTGCTGCCGGCGACGCTCGCGGTCACGTCGAGTCCGTCGCCGGACTCCGTGATCGCCGTCGTCGGCCCCCATGCAGCAAACGGCTTCTGCCGCGGCGTCGAGCCCTAATTAGGGTTCCGCCGCGGCGCCGCTCTCACGCCTCCGGTGCTGCTGCCGCCGCTCCGGCCTCCCCAGCCTCCTCTGACGACGTGCAGGCTCCAGCAGCCTGCTGGAGCCACGTCGCTCATCGGAGAAGAAGGAGAGCTCGCCGTTGGACGACTCGCACACGCGCGTGCGGCGGCGCGTGTGATTCACGCGCTGCCCCGTGCGGCGGCGTCCAGCTGGTGCTCGTCTTCTTCGTTCTTCGTGTTCTTCGTCTCTTTGCAGCAGTTACAAACGAAAAACAACAATAAAACCTATCTAATCCTATTCTAGATCGCACTTTATTATCTCGCGATCAAAAATTACATAGATTTGCCAAATCGGCCCGAAAAACGAAAAACACCACGAAAAGCGACATCCAATCGATCTAACATGCATAATAATCGATAATTACTCAGATAGAGCCGAAAATCTGATCCTTGGCTCTGATACCAACTGAAGGAACCATATCTGATAGGTGAAGATCGGTTCGCCCGAGGATCTATTTCGGATATCTAACTATCGAATTAAACCTATCATGCTCCTATGAATTTAGTGCGGAATCATAGGGGGTTTATAGATCGATTACCTGAAGAAGTAGAGAACTCGCGAATAGATCTTCTGATCTGTATCCCTGCTCGATTCTGACGTTGGATGGACAACGATCTTCGGAATCAGCCACGGAAACGGGATCCCCACCGAAAACTGCTGCTCGGCCGCGCGTCTCTCTCTCTCTAACCCTAGCCTCCCTTTCTTGTTCAGAATATTTAAGTGCACTCGATTATTCTGATCGTTAGGTCTGAACAAGACCTTGAGGGGTATTTATATAGGAGACCAAGAGAGACTTGGGCTTAAGTTGCAGGCCAGGCCTGCAACTTATGGACTGGCCGCCCATGAGCATAGTTGGCGCCACATACTGGGCCCAACTGAGTGGTGGCCCATATTCCTTATACTGTGGCCTATTGAGCTTTTTTGTCACACCCCGATTTTCCTAACTCTAAAAATAATTAATTTAAATATAAACAATTAAATCGGGATGCAACGAAGGGTAAAATAAAAAGGGAGAAATCATAATTCATTTGATTTTAATTAGTTTTAATTAAAATTCGTTTTAGTTTAGCCCGGAAATTTGGGCAGCATCTCCCCTATACCAGGATCAAGTCGTAGTAAATACCAAAGATTATTCATCAACTAACCAAGTACATAAACCATAACGATGAGGTCGGACCAGACCGCGCCATCATCGGATCCAAGATATTAAATAAAATGTAACTACCGAGGCGGACCAGACCGCACTACAGTAGGATCCAAAATACATATACGAAAGCATAACAACCGTGGCGGACCAGACCGCACTACAGTTGGATCCATAATATTCAATCTTCGATTTTAAAGTAAATTTGAATTATCTAACATGCATCAGGTTACGTTTAAATAGCGGAAGCGAAAGAAGTAAATGAATTTTCATTTTATAAAATGTTATAGTTTTTATTATAAAATCGTTAAGGTTTTCGTTATATAAATTCGTACTTTCAAAACGTCAAGTTTTATAAAATAAATTTTAAGTTTATTTATAAAAGTTAAGTTTTTAAAGAATAAGAATATAAACTTTCAAATTTCCTATCGAATAACAATACGAAATATAACGAAATAAACTTAACGAACTTTAGACTCTTTTAAGTTAACTAAAACTATAACCTCCATTTCATTTATTTAAACCAATAACAACTTAAGAGTTTTAGTGATGACAGGGTAAGCTACGTTTTAAAGATAAGACGTAGGAGATTTGTTCATAACGTAAAATAAAATATAAGAACGAGAAGGGCTAACGGTTTTAAGTTTTATTTTCCATCGTCTCTTGATTCCTCCTTCTTCTCTCTCTCTCTTCTCCGTCACTACGCCTCCGGCTCCCAATCTGCAAAACAAAGAAAGTTCTGCAGGGCTGAGTACAACAAGCACTCAGTGTGATTATGCCGCAAATAAGAATAACAGGTTATCAGAAATAAGTAGGGAGAATAGAAAGAAATGGAATTCGATTTCCGTAAAACCGATTCCTTGACACGGGCCCATTTTCGGAAGTTCATGTTACTCTCATTTCATTTGCAGGGCGGCATATAAATGCGGGCCCATCTGCTATTTGCAGGGCAACACACGAACACCGTGTGCGACCCATCTGCTAGGTGCAGGGCTACATACGAAGAACGTACGCAACCCATCTGCTATTTGCAGGGCGGCCTACATAAGTTGTAAGCAAACCCATCTGCTGGAGATCAAGATTTGTGGTGATCAACCCACTCCTCTTGTCTCATGTGTACACAACTTCTCGAATTGATGTGTTAGACCAATCAAGAAGCCCGATCGTAAATATAAGAGCCTTAAACATGAAAATCCGAGACACACAAAGTTTCCTGAACAAGCCTGCACTTTAAGAACATGAGCTAAACAAGCTCAGAGATAATATTAAAGAAATAAAGAATCCCCACCTTTACCAATTACTCGTTTTCTCGATTCTCGGGTCCGAATCTTAAGTTAGCTTCTTCAGAGAATATTCCTACAAATATTTTCCTGATGTTAAGGTGCGTTCAGATTTCTGTTTAGAGTTTCCTAATATCAATATCTCTTAACTTTAGAATTTCCAAGAATAATAAAAATATTCATTTAACCTTCAAAAATTACTTTCTTTATGTATTCGTCATTTGGATGGCTTAGACATCAACACAAAAGTTGTTCGACTAAATATTTAGAATATTTTGGTGTAAAAACATTTAACATGCAAAAGGGTTAGGGGTCCTTCGAATCAAAATGAACCTAGTTTCATTTTTAGAAAATTAACGGTGACTCCGATTGTTACCAAATTTTATAGGATGCTAGAAAATATTATTTAGAACCTATATTAATATTTTCAAAACATTTGGGCAGAGTCTCGACATGCAGGGAAACATTATCCATGAACAAGAAAGGTTCAACATCAACAACTCATTTTCAACAATTTGATCCGATTAAAAGGTTAATTATTAGGTTACGAACAACTTTAATTCGGTTATATGGATGCAAAAAGGAACACCGGCAGCCACCAAAGAAAGGGCTGCTGCGACGGCGACGGAGAAAAAGAGAAGATGCAAATGATGAAGGTGATGCATGTCCTATCTCGGGAGCTCGTAGCGACGATCAGCCACTACCCCTAGGATCGAAATCTCCCTACGAGTTCATAGGATCGAACGGCATACCTTTTGGATGATCGGAGGTGAAGATATGCACGAAAGACGATCGATGATGATCGGGGGCTGTTCTCGGCTTGAAGAAGGAGAGATGGCGGAGGAGGATGATGGCGGTGGAGTTGGAGAAGACGAAGCAGCAGCTGCTGCAGCTGATCGGAGAGAGTGACGGCGTCGGGTGAGTGCGAGAGAGATGGAGAGAGGCTGCCGTGGCTTCTTCTTTGAGAAGGAAGGGAGATGGTGTTGGTAGGATGGAGAGTTGCTGCACTTGCAGCTTTAGAGAGAGGGGGCGAGTGGTGGGGAGGTGGATGATGAAGGGGCTGCTATGGGCAGATGGGGAAGGGGGCTGTCGTTGTGAGGGAGGGGAGAGAGAGAGGGGGGGGCTGATCAGTGGAGGAGATGGGGAGAGGTTGTTGCTGCCGAGGAGAGGGAGAGAGGGGAGAGATCGGTGGGGATTTGTGGGGAGTAAAGAGAGTCGGTGGGGGGGAAAGGATAAAAATGGGGTTGTGCAAGAAGAAAAGGAGGCGGTGGGGGGAGATAAGGGAGAAAGGAAATGAAAAATGGGCTGCACAAGTGAAATGGGAGGCGGTGATGGCCTCTATTTATAGGGGTCATCCCGTCTCCGGTTTGACGTCTCGTTCCCCGACGAAAAGATTTCTTTCCGGCAACGGGTTCCGATTTTAGGTTTCGAAGGGTCTACAGAATCCAAATAAAATATCGAACTCAACGATATGGGTTAAAGATTTTTCGGAGTGGGTTTGATAGGTCAAAGAATTTTTAAAGGAACGAAAAGGATCAAAATAGACAAAAGGCGACGCGGGTTTTCTTAACCGTTTATCCGAAAAATATCTAACTTCTTTTATCAATCTTTTAATGTCAAAACTAGATTAAAAGTGTTAGCATTACATTTTTAGGATTTTCATTGAGCTAGATATAATTATTTAGTTAAAGAATTTTAATTAAAGTAATATTTCTAAAATTCTTTTATCAAGTATTTTAAATTACTAAATTTTGAAAAGCTTTAAATTATGAAATCTTTTATCACTTCTAATTATTTAAACTTAGGATAACTTATTTTATGAAGGAAAACTATTTATTTTCTATTTTAATGGCCAATTAACTATGCATGAGAATAAGCACCATGAAACATGCATAGTTAATTGGCCATTAATTGTGTATGCATAATTATGTGTTTATGCCTTGATTGGATAATTGCATAATCGATCTCATGAAAGCATGATATAATAGTTTGATTTTCTTGATTGATAATTGAATTGTTATATGTTTATATATAATTGATTTGGTGTCTTAGTTGAACCTAGTTGATTATATTATTGGTACTTGTTCTATTTTGCATTTGATTTGATTCTTACAATTCGAAAGAATATTAGGATCTCATTGGGTGACTACTTGCATTGCTTTAATTAGGGTGTAAGTTATTTTTGCATGTATCACATTTAGATTGGATTAAAGTGGTTAATTGTATTCATTAATTATTTGCATATTTTTGATTAGGTAGGCTTCCCTAGAATCAACACTTTTCCTTAATTGTTCACTTTCCTTATTTACTTAATTGCTTGTGTCCTAAGTTGTTTTATTTGACTACTTATTTCTTTACTTGCTTATTTCCTTATATGATTAATTGAGTTTTCTTTTATTATTTGCCTAGTTTATAAATACCACATCCTAAACTCTTAAAAGCCTAAACATCACATTAGTTCTTTAGTAGAGGTATTGTGTGCGTTTTCGATACATCAATCCCTGTGGATACGATACTCGTGCTTCATTATATTACACCTATTTTGTGTGGTAGAAATAGTGCGATCAAATTTTGGCGCCGTTGCCGGGGATTGATTAGATTTCACATACATATTTTGAAATAGAATTAATAGGTGATTTAGGCACTTTTATTTTTCTGTTTTTATTTGATTGATCTAACGTTTTCTTGGTCTTATCTTTTACTTCGAAGGTAGTGAAGAAGGAT
Source organism: Thymus quinquecostatus (assembly GCA_024222315.1). Taxonomy (NCBI): domain Eukaryota; kingdom Viridiplantae; phylum Streptophyta; class Magnoliopsida; order Lamiales; family Lamiaceae; genus Thymus; species Thymus quinquecostatus. Next base: position 14,573,185 of record CM044164.1, on the reverse strand, counting down.
CGAGAAGAAGTTGAGATTGATCAATCACCACCATCCACCATGGGAGATCCACAACCAAAGAGGCCCCTCAAAGTTCGGTACTATCAACTCTACCCTGAAGAACGACCCTTGGAAGAAAAGAAAGAGATGTCAACTGACGATTTGATTCGACACTACATGGCTCAATCGGAGGCAAGGATAGCGCAACAAGATGCAAAGTTGAGGACGTTGGAGCTTACTCAAAACACCTCGAACAACAACTTGGCGAGTAGCATTAATGCCTTGACCAAGCAAATGCAAATGTTGGAGATGCAAATTAGTCAACTAGCCAACGCTCAAGGAAGAGTCGAAGATTTGGGAGATGGACAAGAGACGAATCGAGGACCTCTCGATACCTCTCTCGATCGAGAGGCCTATCGAGAGGTCAATACTGGAGTACAGAATACCACTCTCGATACCCCTATCGATCGAGATGGGGATCGAGACCTTTTCGACGAGGAGCTTCAAGATGACCCTCTCGACACCTCTCTCGATCGAGAGGTTGGTCGAGAGGCTGCCCAGAAAAGTCAGAATGTTCCTCTCGACACCTCTCTCGATCGAGAGGGGGGTCGAGAGGTCCCTCTTTCGATCGAAACATGCGATTTCTTCTCCGATGGCCTTTCCCTTCGATATTTGTTCGATTCGACGCCCGATGAAGAGACCATACACACTAGAGGAGCAATTGAAGATGTTTGTGTTCGAGTTCGAGGGTTCGACTTTCCGACCGACTTCGTGATTGTGGAGATGAAGGAAGACGTCAATCAACCACCGATTTTGGGACGTTCGTTCTTAGGTACGAGTGGAGCTTGTTTTGACGTGGAAAGTGGTGATCTCATATTTCGAGTGCTCGAAGAAGAGCTCAAGATTTCAGTTTTAGGAGCAAAAAGAAGGAAACTCGAAGATGGGGGAGAAAAGAACTTTCATTTTTATCCACCTTGATAAGAGGTATCGTCGGGCTAAAGACGTAAAACGTAGCACTTGTTGGGAGGTAACCCAACTCTATCTTTATTTTTGTTTTCATTTTTCAGTTTTTCATTTTTTTTTGTTTTTCTTTGAGTCTTATCTTTTATTAAGCTTTTTATCCAAGAATTTTCAAAGCTTGTGAGTTGTAGGTTTTCTCGACAAGGTTTCGACTAAGAGGAGAAGATCGATAGTAAGCTAGCTTCGGTGAAAGGTACGCTCGTTAACTTATCCACTTCTTCCTTTTAAAACTTATTCCTTCATCATGATTCGAAATAAGTTTGGGGGAGGGGGAAGCGTGGTTTCGTTAACTCGTTCGTATGTGCTTCTTTGTGTTTATATCTTGGGTAGTAGTTTAATTTTGGATATTAGTTGTAGTTAGTAGAGTCTTTAGGAGTATAGATGATTGAGTCAAGCATGATTTATGAGTATATGAATCGGCCAATGATAGCATGATTTTCTTTGAATAATTGGTTGATATTATGTTTGGAACCTTGGTGGAGATTATGCATGTGTGTGATAAAATTGGATTATGCTTTGATTTTGGGAAACGTTTTGTTATAACCCGTGAGGATTTGAGCCTTTGGTGCATATTTATGCCTATTTTCTTTCGTGAGAGTATCATACATGTATTTGTACTTCTAGAACTTGCCTTTGTTCTCCTTCGAGACTACGTATGTGTGTAGGAATTTAGAAGTGATTTTAGGCCATCTTTTGTTAGCCACATCTTTCCTAAACACTATCCTTTACATATATTTCCTTTGCTAGCCACTTTTGAGCCTTTATAGCCGTTTGTTCTTTTAACCGGATGAAAGGAGGTAAAGGAGATATTATGGGTATCTTGGGAGTTGTTTTGTTCGGGATTATGTTTGGAGAAGTTGTCCTTTTAGTAAGCTCCTTTGAAAGAAAGGAATTTTAGATCCCTATAAGCTCTAGGAAAAAAAAAATGAGGGAATAAAGGACTTAGGAAATCAGTTTTTAAAAGAAAAATATATATAGAGAGTCCTAGTTCAAAAGAAAAAAAAAAAAAGAAAAGAAAAGAAAAAAAGAGCATAAAGGGATGGATAGAATTTTAAGTATTTTGGGAGTTGAATAGAAGAAGGTTAAGAGGAGATAAGGTTGATATTTGAGAATGAGTTGATGAGTAGAAGATGGAGTTAAATCCATACTAGTTTGGAGTTGCTAAAAGGTTGGTACTTGGAGACGTCTAAGTCACTTAGCCTATATTTTCCCTACCCTAAACCAATGTGCCTACATTACAACCTTGAAAAAGACCTAATTGATCTTAGTTCCTACATACAATTAAGTGGTGGAGATGTTGAGATAAAGGGCAAGCCTATGGTAAGTCTTTTGCATTGTATTGATTATGAGTGAGCCTATACACTTTAATTCTTTCATTGTGAGTTGAGAGTTCACTTATACACTTATATCTTCACATGTCTTGAGTGAGTTTCCCTTATTGAAGCATGATTTGATTTTATTGTACTTTCGTAGAGTCGAAACTTTGAGGTTGCTTATATGATATTGATTGATATTTCTTTGAAGATCTATGAGGCCCTTAGAGTTCATTATACTTGTATGTTGTGTTTGCTTGATTGTCTATTCTTTAGTTTAGGTTTAGTTTATTGTTCGGGACGAACAATGTTTAAGTTTGGGGGATTTTGATAGGGTGTATTTTTACCCTATTTTCTAAGTGTTATATTATCGTTTTCTTGTCGTATTTTGATAGTTTAGCTCATGTTTTGTATTGTTTATGTTATTTCGAGCTAGATTATGCTTTTGGGTTGTTTTGAGTGTTTTTAGGGCTTTTTAGTCGAGAAAACCCAAGATGAGATGAGAGACGATGAAACCAAGGAAGAGATGAAGTATTGATCCCAAGTTCTGGCTTCTCACGATTTTTTGGAAGAGTTATTCTGGAAAAGTGAATGCATAGCATTGAAGAGGGGTTTGATAGGAGCACGTAGGCGAAAACGGAGGTCAATTCGGAGTTAGGACGAGGAAGATATGACCGAAACAAGAAAGTTGCGCAGAACCCTCTCGACCCTCTCGACCACCCTCTCGATCGAGAGAGGTGTCGAGAGGTGGCTACTGTTTTCCAGCCGGGAGTTTTCCTAAATGGCAATTTTTGACTTTTCTTGGTTTCCTTGTACAATTAGGTATTGGATGTAAACTTCTACCCTATAAATACCTCTAAACCTATCATTGTAAACAAGTTCCTCCACTCTCCTACATTCTTTAGATTAGTTTTTATTCTTTTCTCTATACTTTTAGATTTAGATTTATTTTATGTATGAAGACAATTGAAGATTGAAGATTTATTCAAGATTCAATAGTTTTTCTATCCCTTTCTCTTTTACTTTATGTTTTTACTTATGTTTAATCTTCCTTCTACCTTTCTTTTAATTATGTCTAGCTAAATTCCTTAGTTGATTTTAGGGATTGAATGCCTAATTGAATTTATGTAAGTGTTCTTGTGTACAATTAGCCTTCCAATCTAGATGCATGTTTTCATGGTGCTTATTCTCATGCATGATTACTTGATCACTAGTTGTGTATGCATAGTTATGTTTATATGCCTTGATTAGGATATTGCATAATAGATCTCATGAATACATGATATGATAGTTTGATTTGTCTTAATTGATAATTGAATTATTATATGTTCATATATAATTGATTTGGTGTCTTAGTTGAACCTAGTTGATTATATCCTTGATACTTGTTCTATTTTGCACTTGATTTTGATTCTTACAATTCGAAAGAATATTAGGATCTTGTTAGGTGACAACTTGCATTGCTTTAATTAGGGTGTAGGTTATTTTTGCATGTATCACATTTAGATTGGATTAAATTGGTTACTTGTACTCATTAATTGCTTGCATATATTTGATTAGGTAGGCTTCCCTAGAATCAACACTTTTCCTTAATTGTTTACTTTCCTTATTTATTTAATTGCTTGTGTCCTAATTTGTTTTATTTGGCTAGCTATTTCCTTGCTTATTTATTTCCTTATATGTTTAATTGAGTCTTTTATTTATTTGCCTAGTTATAAATACCACAATCTCAATTTCTTATTTGCCTAGACATCAGTTTAATTCTAGAGTAGAGGTATTGTGTGTGGTTTCGGTATATCAATCCCTGTGGATACGATACTCGTACTTCTTTATACTATACCTATTTTGTGTGGTAGAAAATAGTGCGATCAGCTGCTCCACATAGACTTCATCCTTCAATTCACCATTGAGAAACGCACTCTTGACATCCATCTGATAGACTTTGAATTTCTTGGCCGCTGCATAGGCTATAAATAGTCTGATCGCTTCAAGCCGTGCCACTGGAGCGAAGGTGTCATCGAAATCGATTCCTTCCTCTTGGCAATAGCCCTTAGCGACGAGTCGCGCCTTGTTCCTCACAACGTTGTGGTCCTCGTCCGTCTTGTTCTTGAACACCCACTTGGTGCCTATGACATGCTGGAATTTGGGAAGATCCACAAGGTACCATACGTCGTTCCTGGTGAACTGATTCAGCACCTCTTGCATGGCGATCACCCAATTGGAATCAGCTAGGGCTTCCTCCACGCATGTTGGCTCAATGATTGAGAGAAAGCAACTAAACATGGCACTTTCTCCAAACACTTGACTTCTGGTCACTACACCCTTGGATGGATCTCCAATAATTTGACTTGGTGAGTGATCCTTGAGCCATGCACGCTTGGATCCACCAGCTTCGTCTTCATCTTCTCCCTGGTCACTTGCTTCTCCATCTGAAGCGACTGGATTGGGTGCTTGGCCAGCACTCGCTTCAGGAGTCTTGGGGGCAGCTTCAACTTTCCCTTGGACAATCTGCTCGATTGAGTCCTTGATTTCTTCATCATCCTCAAGCATGTCCCAAGTTAATGAGTTGATGGGTTCCTCGCTTGTCTTTCCTTCTTTAGATTGAATCTGTTCCTGTGGAAGACTCAAAGAAGATTCATCAAATACGACATGGGGTGATTCCTCCACAATTAGGGTTTTACAGTTGAATACCCTGTAAGCTTTGCTTGATGTAGAATATCCTAAGAATATTCCTTCATCAGCTTTGCTTTCAAAGGCTTTCAACTGTGACTTCACTATGTCATGGATGAAGACCCTACAACCAAAGATATGGAAATAAGATATGTTAGGAATTCTCCCTGTCCATATTTCATATGGCATCTTGTCGTGCCGTTTGCTGAGAAGCGTCCGATTCTGCGTGTAGCATGCTGTATTGGCAGCTTCAGCCCAATATTTCATCGGAAGCTTCGAGTCAGCAATCATGGTGCGAACGGCCTCTTTGATGATCCGACTCCTTCTTTCAGCAACTCCATTCTGCTGAGGTGTGCGTGCTGAGGAAGTCTGATGTGCTATACCATGCTCCGTGCAGTAAGCTTCGATGGTAGAGTTCAAGAACTCTGTGCCTTTGTCAGAGCGGATGGTGGCAATCGCTTGGTTCTTTTCCACAGCTAGTCGCTTGAGCAGTTGTGGTAGCTTGGACAGTGTCTCCTTCTTGCTGAAGAGAAATACAGCCCAAGTGTAGCGAGAGAAGTCGTCGACTACAACTAGAGTGTATTTTCTTCCATTTACACTAACTGGAGTGACTGAACCAAACAGATCCATATGAAGCAGCTCGAGCACTCACTTAGATGAAGCTTCTTCAAGACTGGCGAAGTGCTTCTTCGTCTGCTTCCCTCGTTGGCATGGTGAGCATGGATGATCTTTGATAAAGACCTCGTTCGGTATGCCTTGCACCAAGCCTTTGCGAGCTAAGCGGTTGATGGTCTTGAAGTTGAGATGTGTCAAGCGTCTGTGCCATAGCCATCCTAATTCTGTAGCACTTCTTGCAACTAAGCACGTCTCCTCTTTGCAGCTTTCCCATTGTGCTATGTAGACGTTCCTTTGTCTAATTCCAGTGAGCACAATCTGGGAAGTGAGCTTGCTCTTTACAATGCACTTATTGGAAATAAATTCCACCTTGTATCCCTTGTCACAGAATTGTGAAATGGATAGCAAGTTGTGCTTGAGTCCTTCCACGTAGGAGACTTCTTCAATTGTGTGTTTTCCGACTCTAAATGCGCCGCACCCTTTGGTGCTTCCTCGAGAGTTATCACAAAAAACGTGTGGACTCTTCTTCTCTATGTAGTCATGAAGTAGAGCTCTCATGCCGGTCATGTGTCTTGAACAGCCACTGTCCACGTACCAGACTTGTTGACCCTTACTTGGCATGGGATCCACGGCGCTCACCTGCAATTAGACAGATTTTGGTACCCAAATCAGTTTGGGTTCTTGCAGGTTAGTTCCCTTAGGTACCCACACTTGCTCACTTTCTTTTGAAATATAGCTTGTGTTTTGGGTTTCTCGACCTTTGAAAACTGTGATTTCTGCCTTGAAGCAGCTTCATACGTGCAGCAGTGTGTGCAAGAGGGGTAGCGGCTCGCTTGAGACATACCTATGCTCTTACCCTTTTGCTTGTATCCTGAAGCGACTCGCTTCGGATTAGCTACAGGCTTAGAGAATGACTTAGGGTTTGTAGTCTGTCGAAGCGGCTCGCTTGGTTTCTTCGAAGCGGTCAAACTAGGGTTTTGACCCCGACTCGCTTGAGAAACCTTGGAAGTTTGAAGCGACCTCCTTGGTGCTCCGAATTCTTCCCCCTCAACATGAGTACGGTTGGACCATCTCCAATCCGGCTCACGTGACACATAGACATTTCCTTTTCTTGAAAGGGAGATCCTTTGTCTCTGGTGTCTTGGTCTGAGACTTAGAAGCTTCAACTGATTTCCCTTTACCTTTGGATTGGTAAGATTTAGCATTGTGAGTGCTAGGGACAGTTGGTCTTTGCTTGCCCTTAGATTCTGCCCTTGAAGATATAGACATCTTCATTGGCTTCTTCTTAGGGTTCTCAGCCATCTTGCCTTTATCCTTGTTGGTGGTCGCTTTGGAGGCAGTGGGCACATCCAAACTGACTGATGGTGTCGTGTTTAAAGCACCAACAAAGACAGTCGGCTTGGAAGGTCCACCCTCATATCCGAGTCCTCCCTTTCTACCAAAAGGTAGAAGCGAGCTCTCTAGTGCCTGCCTAGCATATGAAGCTTTGTTCAAGTTGGCAACTAGAGCGGATTGGGTTTTATACCTTCCTTCCAAGCTTTGATGTCTAGTGAAGAGATCCTCGAACTTACTAGTCATAGCCCTTAAGTTAAGTTTGACTTCGTCAAGCTCATTGGTTAGCTTTCGGTTCTCCTTCTCGCTTCGAGACATAGCTTGTTTTAACATTTTGTGGAGTTTGATGTGTTTGTCAAGCAACTCACTCCATGTCGAGGAATTAGCTTCCTCTTGGTGAGTGTGTGCGAGTGTAATTGAACTAGATGAGGGATAGATAAATACCTCTCCAGTCTCCTCGTCGGTGAGCGCCATCAATCCCAGATCTTCTCCTTCACTGGAGTTCGGATCAGTAAATGCATCCAAGTCGCTTGAGACATCTTCAGTTGTAGCGACCGGCTGCTCGCTTGCTACAAGCGCTCGCCTGGGAGCATCTCTCTTAGCTTTCAGTTCCTCTCGCTCTTTTGCACTCAGCTTCGAGCAGTCATATTTATAGTGGGCCATCTTGTGGCAGTGGTAACATTCAACTTCCATCATGTCCCTTGAGATCGGTTTGGTCGTTTCTTCTCTTTCCTTTGCTTTCACGAGCATCAGTGCTCCTTCCCTTGTACTGCTTGTAGAATCTTTTGTATTTGCCAACACGCGAGTTCATCTTGTTGAAGTTCTTGGATAAGAACGCAACATGCTCTTCCAGCTCTTCTCTTGACATCTTAGCGAGTGACTGGTCGTTTGACCCTTTGGCAGCTTTGAACGCCACTCCTTTTGATGTCGTGGGAGCTTCATCCTCATCATCGAGGCTCATTCGATTCAGATCGAATTCATGGGCTTTGAGTTCGGAGAACAGTATCTCCGGCGTGAGCTTTGACAGATCCTTGGTAGCTAGGTACAGCTCCTTCATTGTCTGCCACTTTCTCGTGAGAGCTCGAACAATCTTCAGATTCACTTCCTTGTCTGTGAGTTCCTTCCCAAGTGAGTTGAGAGTAGCAATGATGTTGGTGACTCTCAGCTCGAAGGCATCGATGGACTCTCCTGGCTTCATTATCAAGCTTTCAAACTCCCGCATCTGTACGGCGAGTTTGTTCTCCTTGATTTTGTCCGTTCCTTGAGAAATAAGAGCTAGGGTTTCCCACATCTCTCTCGCCGTCGCACACTTCCTAATCCTTGGTAGGTAGGCATCCGACACAGTGCTCTGCATCGTGTGGCGTGCGATCTTGTCAAGATTGGCGATTTTGAAGTCGTTGGCATTGTAGTCTTCCTTTTCTTTCTCGACATACTCCTGCCTGACATGAGCTTCGCGGCCTTCGGTGGTTGCAACGTTCACAGAGATGGCTTTCATAATCTCAATTGGTCCATCCTCTATAACTTCCCACATCCGGTCGTGGATGGAGCAGAGGAAGCTCTCGACTCGAAAGCTCCATGTCTCGTATCCTTCGATGGAGAACTGTGGAAGACTAGATGCATTGTATGTAAACAGAGCAAATCGTCAGTAGTAGATGCAGTATGCGTGGGTGAGGGTTTTATGCACTTAGGAAAAAGGATCCGGTTTAGTGAGACAACGTGAAGCGAGTGAGGACTCGCTTCGGATATGCAAGCAGAGGCTCGAAAGAACCGCTGCTCTGATACCACTTGTTGGTCCTGGTTTGTTATAGGGAAAATACGTAGAGGGGGGGTGAATACGTATTTTGAAGTTTTTCAACTTCTTTTCCTTAACTCAGAGTATGAAGTAAAGTGCTCGCTTGACTTACTAAGACCTAGCCGAGAGCTAGATCTAGAGTATGAAGTAAAGTGCTCTTTTAATTGTTTATTTCCTTAATTGTTTTAATTGAGTCTTTTTATTATTTGCCTAGTTATAAATACCACATTCTCTAAATTCTTAAAAGCTTAAACATCAGTTTGATTCTATAGTAGAGGTATTGTGTGTGGTTTCGACACATCAATCCCTGTGGATACGATACTCGCTTATTCTATACTATACCTATTTTTGTGTGGTAGAAAATAGTGCGATCAAATTTTGGCGCCGTTCCCGGGGATTGATTAGATTTCATACGCATATTTTGAAATAGAATTAATATGTGATTTAGGCGCTTTAATTTTTAGTTTTTAGGTTTATTGATCTAACGTTTTCTTTTCTTCTCTTTGGTTTTAGGTAGTGCATGACCACAAGGTCTAAAGGGATAAATCTTATTCCGATAGACTTGGAGTTGGAGCGCTCACTAAGGGCATTGAGACGAGAGAAGGAGGCAAGTAAGATTGATACACCGCCCTCTTCACCACCCGATTCACCAAGGAGTTTCGATTCAATGGGGGATCAAGCGGCGAGGAGGACTTTGAACGATCGGTTCAAGCCGGTCGTTGACCAATTTCAGCAAGGAGGATGGGGGACCACGGACGCTAACAACTATGAGATCAAGACGTCCCTCATCAACATGGTGCAATCTAATCAATATGGAGGCACACCAATGGAGGATCCAAATGCTCACTTGAAGCAATTTTTGGACATTTGTGCAACATACAAGGCCAATTGGATTATCTTCGGACTACCTCAAGCTCAGTTTGTTCGTGTGGTCTCTCAAGGACGATGCAAGGGAGTGGTTTGATGGATTGGACAAGACGGAGATAAGGACTTGGGCCGAGATGTGCACCAGATTTTTGAACAAGTTCTTCCCACCTTCGAGGGCTCAGAAACTCATCAACGAGATCAACCAATTCCAACAATACGAGGATGAGTATTTCTACGAGGCATGGGGGAGATTCAAGAAGCTACTGCGAGCATGCCCTAACCATGGAATTAGCAAGGAGGATCAAATCACGTGCTTCTATTGTGGTTTGAACAAGATGTGTAGGAAGGAGCTCGACTATGCTTCGAAAGGAGGATTTTTGAACAACGAGTACGACGTGGCCATGGAGATTATTGAGTTGACCGTGAATTCAAGTTATGAAGAGGCTACTGACCGACACGTTGGAAGAGGGAGAGTTGCCAACATTGGAATCAAGGCTTACGAGGACTTGATGGAGAAGTACATAAAAACAGCAAGTGAGTTGGATACCATCAAGAAAGGATTACTTCGGTGCGATGCTATCACTGACGAACAAGCAAACCCATCCGAAGAGGAAGATGCCAATTTCGTGCAACAAGGGGGCAAGTGGCAACCAAATCAAGGAAACAAGTGGCAAGGAGGGCAAGGAGGACAAGGAGGTTCGAACTACCAAGGAGGATACAAGAAACCTTACATTCCCAACAACCGAAATCATCCGAACTTCTCTTATGCCAACCCGAACAACGCTTTGCAACCACCTCCCAGCTTCCATGTTGAGAACGGAGTCATTCAAGTGCCGAAAAAGGAGATATCAACCGACGACTTGATTCGTCAATATATGGCTCAATCGGAGATGAGGATGACACAACAAGATGCAAAGTTGGGGACGTTGGAGCTTACTCAAAACACTTTGAGCAACAACTTGGGGAGTAGCATCAATGCCTTGACCAAGCAAATGCAAATGTTGGAGATGCAAATGAGTCAAATAGCCAATGCTCAAGGAGGAGTCCATAAGCCCGGACAATTCCCAAGCAACACCGAGCAAAACCCGAAGAACAACCATCATGTTCATGCTATTGAGCTTCGGAGTGGCACTAAGTACACAAATCCATCCTTGGGAGCTGAGAAGATTGGAGATGGGAACCTCAAGAATGCGGAGTTTAAGGAGACGAGGAACCAAGTGCCGAGGCAAGGACCTCTCGACACCTCTCTCGATCGAGAGGGAGATCGAGAGGTCAAAACTGGAGAACAGTATCCACCTCTCGATACCCCTATCGATCAAGAGGAGGATCGAGAGGTTTTCGACGAAGAGATTCAGTGTGACCCTCTCGACACCTCTATCGATCGAGAAGGGGGTCGAGAGGTCAAAGATCGAGGTCAGAAGGGACCTCTCGACACCTCTCTCGATCGAGAGGGTGATCGAGAGGCCAAGCAGCCACCCCAATTCCTGACGTACACTCCGAAGGCCCCTTTTCCACAATGTTTGACCAAGACGAAGCAAGATGAGAAGTATCAACGTTTCTTGGAGATACTACAAAAGGTCAACATCAATATACCACTTCTCGATGCTCTTCGAGACATGCCCAACCACATGAAGTTCATCAGGGATGCAGTTTCGGGAAAGAAGAAGTGGGGGAAGTTCGAGACGATCAATCTCACGGAGGAGTGTAGCGCGGTAATCCAAAAGAAGCTACCGTTGAAACAAAAGGATCTCGGGAGGTTCACTTTAGCATGCAAGATCGGTGATCAAGTCTTTCAAAACGTGCTATGCGATCTTGGTGCTAGCATCAATTTGATGCCTCTCTCTATATTCAACCGGCTCAAGATCGGGAGGATGAAGCCAACCACCATCTCTCTACTCATGGCAGACCGATCGGCTTCTTATCCAAGGGGGATAGAGGAGGACGTTCTCGTTCAAGTGCACAACCTTGTCTTCCCGGCGGATTTCGTAGTCTTGGATATGCCCGAGGATGTAAATCAACCATTGATCTTAGGACGGCCATTCTTAGCCACGGGGAGAGCATTGATCGATGTTCAAGATGGAGACCTCACCTTTCGGGTCAACGGAGAAGAGCTGAAAATTTCTATCTACGAAGCCATGAAGAGACCTGACGATCACCGTGAGGATATATTCTCCATCGAGACATTGATACCACCTACTTCGGAGGAGGCACTCAATCATTCCATCTCAAGCTCTTTATATACCTACATGGAGTTGGATGAAGCTTGCGATGAGATTCTCGAGTATCTACATCAATTGGAGCCGAACCAACCACAACTTCATAAAGAGGAAGTTCCTTACCTCGACATCAACAAGAAGGTGGATGATGGTGATAGATCCGGGTTGGAGATCCACAACGATTTACGAGATTATTCATCGTATTTTGCAAGGAGCATTCATGGATAAAACGTTAAAGCGATAAATAGTAAGAGATTTGTATATTCGAAGAGCTATAATCGTATATTTTGTATAGAGTATCATGTGCATAGGAGTAATGAGTAGTAATCACGCTATACGCTTAAGTAAAGGGTGCATTTAGCCATAAACTAGTAGGATCCATGGAGTTTAACACTCATTAAAGTAGATAATGAAGAAACGAAGCAAAGGGAAGAAAAAGGAGTGAGGAGCACGGAGCTCTGTTTGGCCTCATTCCCTTTAGGAAATGAAGGTTTTACCTTCAGCTCACAACGGTAAGTGAAGAAGACTCTTCTCGATGCCGAGGAAGAAGAATGAGGGTGATTGTGGGTGATGATTCCCGGAAAGAAGCTTCGGAAAGCCTGGACTGCTCGAGCTCAAAGGGGCTCGTGGAGTAGTGTGCCAGTGAATGAAACAGTACGCAAGAGTGCGTGTTTGAATGGAGAGTTGAGTTGTGATTATGCTTATGAACGTTGTGCGCTCACCTAGTATTTATAGGTGCAAGGAGGGTGAAAAAGTGAACATTCGTGTGAGGAAAGGACAGAAAAGGAATTCTCATAGAGGTAAGATTCCCTCCGTCATGAATGCAGTGGTCCTTACTCTAGAGTACGTAGAGTCACGCGGATGGCGTGCTGCACAGAACCTAGGGTTCTGCCAGATGCCTATAAGAATCGGTCAGATCCTTTGCTCTAGACAGATGCCCACAGATCCCGTACAGCTTCTGGGAGGAGATAGAACCTCAGGCTTCTGCCTAAAACATGTCTTATGATTGTGCTGGACCTCTGAGGCCTATCAAACCTTTTTGCTAATATGTTGCTATTTAGAGCAGCTTCTATAGATCATCATCAGGATTAACATTTAGCTGCCTTAATAACGCTATCAAGGCTAATTCTAGATATGACTTACCATTCCTCTCATTCTAGTAAGATTTATGCATTTAGCGTGGCATCCGATGTACCACTTCCTTAGAAATGATACCCTAAAGTTAAGGAAAGTGTCTTTTCCTATCAACTTAAGTTATTTATGCATTATGGCTGATATTAGTCCCTATCAGATGGAGTTCTCGAAGATGAAGACAAGAAGGATGCAGCCCCGAAGCTGGAGTTGAAGCCGTTACCCGATCACCTCAAGTACAAATTCTTAGGAGAAGAAGAGACGTATCCTTGAGGGTCCTAAGGAAGCACAAATCTACGATTGGATGGACGATTGCACACATCAAAGGTATTAGTCCTTCGATTTGCATGCATAGGATATTGCTCGAAGATAGTCATCGCCCAAGAGTCCAACCTCAAAGGCGATTGAATCCAGCTATGCAAGAAGTGGTGATGAAGGAGGTGTTGAAGTTGCTCGATGCCGGTATGATCTATGCTCTTTTGGATAGTGAGTGGGTGAGCCCTACTCAAGTGGTGTCGAAGAAAGGAGGCATGACGGTCATCAACGATGAGAAAGGGGAGCTTATAGCAACGAGGCTTGTCACGGGATGGCGAGTTTGCATCGATTATCGTCTTCTCAACACAGCAACTAGGAAGGATCACTTCCTCCTCCCGTTCGTAGATCAAATGCTCGATCGATTGGCCGGACACGAGTACTATTGCTTCCTCGATGGATACTCCGGATACAACCAAATCGGCATCGCTCCGGAGGACCAACACAAGACGGCGTTCACTTGTCAATATGGAGTCTTCGCTTATCGGAGGATGTCGTTCGGGTTATGCAATGCACCGGCCACTTTCCAACGGTGCATGATGGCCAACTTCCATGGATTGATCGAGAACATTATGGAGGTATTCATGGATGACTTTTCAGTTTTTGGTTCCTCTTTTGATCAATGCTTGGAGATAAAAAAAATCTTGCCACGGTGCTTCAAAGGTACGAAGAGACGAACCTCGTTCTCAATTGGGAGAAGTGCCACTTCATGGTGCAAGAAGGGGTTGTGCTATGTCATAAGGTGTCGTCGCAAGGATTGGAGGTGGATCGAGCCAAAGTTGTAGCCATCGAGAAGTTGCCACCACCAACCAATGTCAAATCGGTGAGGAGTTTCATAGGACATGCCGGCTTCTATAGAAGGTTTATCAAGGACTTTTCGAAGATCACGAAGCCGTTGTGTGGATTGCTCGAGAAAGATGTCAAGTTTGTATTTGATGAGAATTGTTTGGAAGCCTTCGAGACATTGAAGAAGGCGCTTATCTCTACTCCCGTCTTGGTGTCACCGGATTGGAGTGCCCCGTTCGAGCTCATGTGCGATGCAAGTGATTGGGCGATAGGAGCAGTTTTGGGGCAGAAAAGGGAGAAGCTTTTCCGAGTGATCTACTATGCTAGCAAGACGTTAGACTCGGCTCAAAGGAACTACACCACCACGGAGAAGGAGTTACTCATTGTGGTCTATGCTTTCGACAAGTTTAGGCCTTATTTGGTGGGATCTCACACGATTGTGCACACCGACCATGCCGTCATTCGCTGTCTTTTCAACAAGAAGGACTCGAAGCCAAGGTCAGTTCGATGGATTCTACTTCTTCAAGAGTTCGATATGGAGATCAAGGATAGGAAAGGTTGCGAGAATGTGGTGGCCGATCATCTTTCGAGACTTGAGCAGCCCGTGGAAGGAGAAGATGCACGAGTCGTCATCAAAGAAAGTTTCCCCGATGAGCAGATTTTCGAGTTAGACGATTTGACTCCTTGGTTCGCCGACATCTTCAACTACTTGGTGATTCATCATGTGCCCAAGGATCTATCGTCTCATCAAAAGAAGAAGTTCCTCCACGATTGCAAGTTCTACTATTGGGATGATCCTTATTTATACCGGAGGTGTGCCGATGGAATCATTAGGCGATGTGTTCGACAATCGGAGTGGAAGAAGATCATCGAGGATTGCCATAGCGCTCCGAATGGGGGACACTTTGCAGCGAATCGCACCGCCCTCAAGACTTTTCATAGTGGCTTCTATTGGCCTTAGATCTACAAGGATTGTCACGAGTACATCAAGACGTGTGATCGATGCCAAAGGATGGGGAACATCACGAAGAGGGACGAAATGCCGCAACGAACTATCATGGAGGTGGAACTCTTCGGAGATCGACTTCATGGGGTTCTCTTACATTCTACTTGTGGTGGAGTGTGTTTCTAGGTGGGTCGAGGCCATTCCCACGACGACCAACGATTCGAAAGTGGTGATCAAATTCCTCCAGCGGAATATTTTGACTCGGTATGGAACTCCGAGAGCTTTGCTTAGTGATGGGGGGAGCCACTTCAACAATCGTTGGTTAGGATCACTTCTTGCGAAATATGGAGTCAAGCACAAGGTCACGACGCCCTACCACCCTCAAGCAAACGGTCAAGCCGAGCTAGCTAATCGAGAGATCAAGCAAATTTTGGAGAAGACCGTCACCAACAAAAAGGAGTGGGCGAAGTACTTGGACGACGCACTTTGGGCTTATAGGACGGCTTTCAAGACGCCAATTGGAAGTTCTCCATATCAATTGCTATTTGGCAAATCATGCCATTTACCAATGGAGTTGGAGCACAAAGCTTATTGGGCGACGAGAAGGATCAATTTCGAGTTCAAGGAAGCCATGGGTCAAAGGTGTGACGACTTGTTGGAGCTTGATGAATGGAGGAACGAGGCATTCGAGAATTCGATGATTTACAAAGAACGAGCCGCAAGATTTCACGACTTGAGCATCAAAAAGCGTAAGTTTGAAATTGGTGATGATGTTCTTGTTTTAAATTCTCGACTTCGTTTGTTTCCAGGAAAATTGCAAAGCAAGTGGTCGGGGCCGTTCGTTATTTACAAGGACTTGAAGAATGGTGCATTCGAAGTGTTGAAGAACGACGGTGAAAAATTCGTGGTGAATGGACATCGACTTAAGCATTACTTCAAGTCGTTGCCGCTCTACCCCAATAAAGCGGCCACTTATCTTGATGACCCGAGCTAGAAAAGAGGTATCGTCCGGCTAAAGACGTTAAGTGTAGCACTTGTTGGGAGGTAACCCAATATTCGTATCCCGTTTTTATTATTTTCGTTATTTTTATTTTTAGAGTCGTAGGTAAATTTTCGTATTTTAGAGTCGAACCCCTTAATATGCTAACAAATTCTAAGTGTTGTGTAGAAAACAAAAATTCTTGCAGGACCTCTCGACACCTCTCTCGATCGAGAGGCCTGTCGAGAAGTGAAAGTTTGTCTTCCAGTAGGGGTCTCTCGACACCTCTCTCGATCGAGAGGTGTATCGAGAGGTTCCGAAAATAGTGCCCAGACCAGTTCACGAGATGCCTCTCGATCGAGACCCCCGTGTTTTCGATCGAGAGGTGAGGACAGTTCATGCAGAAAGTGACCTCTCGACACCTCTCTCGATCGAGAGGCCTATCGAGAGGTCAAAACACGTGATCCAGTAGCCACCTCTCGACACCTCTCTCGATCGAGAGGGGTATTGAGAGGGTCGTTGACGAGCACTAAACCGACTTTGACCAGGTTTTTCTAACCCTATTTATATACCATATACACACAATTCACATACCATTCACACACAAACACAAATTCTCTCAAGAACACAAGAGCACTCTTCAATTTTCTCTCTTCGATTCATCTCAAGGTACTCGATTTCTCGCCCCTCTCTTATTAATTCTTGATTCTCTACATGAATAAGCATGTTTTGACCGATTGGAATTCATTTTTGTTGGTTAAATTCTTGGATTAATAGATTGGGTATTAGATTGAGGATTTTGGATTGAATCTATGAATTGCTTTGTATTATTTGAATGAATTGGATTCATTGAGGATTGAAAAGATGAATGCATGTTGATTTTTGAATGGGTCTTTGAATATGTCTATGAATTTGAGGAAATTCATTGATTTATATGCATTGAATTGATATTGTGCTATGAAGTGAATTATGTTGGGAGGTTTGGTGTGTTGAATGTGTGGATTTGTGAGGCAAACATTGAGTTGATAATGGGGGAGTATTGAGTTTGGTTGAAGTTTGGGGGAAGATGAATTTATGTTGTTACATTCTTATATCTCTAGTATTGATTTGTTGAATTTTAAGGTACTAGAATGGCAAGAGACAAAGGAAAGAGTGTTGCTTCAACTTCTTCAAGTAAGGGCAAGGGGAAGGAGAAGGCCAAGGAGACATGGAAGAACGACAAGACCATTCCGGAGAACCGAATGCTGCCGGCTAGGTCGTTGCCTACAAATTTTGAGCCAAAGGCGTTCAAGCTAAAGCTCACCACGGCGGAGTCAAAGAGGAGATGGTCCCATCTTGTACAACTCAAGCACATGCATTGTCGTTTCCTCCACCAAGAGACGATAGTGGCCATGGGGATAGTCGATGAGATCACCCAAATGAGTTTGGTTGAAGTTTGGGGGAAGATGAATTTATGTTGCTACATTCTTATATCTCTAGTATTGATTTGTTGAATTTAAGGTACTAGAATGGCAAGAGACAAAGGAAAGAGTGTTGCTTCAACTTCTTCGAGTAAGGGCAAGGGGAAGGAGAAGGCCAAGGAGACATGGAAGAACGACAAGACCATTCCGGAGAACCGAATGCCGCCGGCTAGGTCGTTGCCTACAAATTTTGAGCCGAAGGCGTTCAAGCTAAAGCTCACCACGGCGGAGTCGAAGAGGAGATGGTCCCATCTTGTACAACTCAAGCACAAGCATTGTCGTTTTCTCCACCAAGAGACGATAGTGGCCATGGGGATAGCCGATGAGATCACCCAAATGATGCAACGAGGAGGCTTCACTAACATATTTCAAGGCAATCACTTGACTTATCACATCATGACGGTGGAGTTTCACTCGACATTGGTGGTGGAGCGAGTCAACCAAGTGCCTCACATCATTCGCTTCCAATTGGGTGGTCAACCAAGGGAGCTCACCATGGATCAACTTGAAGATATTATCGGAGGAGATAAGAATGGGGAGTACTTTGGCAACAACCACCTTAATCTTCAACATTTGTGGAGCCACTTTGTCGATTACGAGAAGGAGAAGAAGAAGTCCTACAACCCAGCGATTGCAAAGGCCACTTCGATTCGGAATCCCACGATTCGCTATTTCCATCGGTTGATCTCTTGCTCCATTCATTCCCGCCATGACTCCGGCACCTTCCTTGCCACCGATGCACATCTCATTTGGACATCTTATCGAGGACAATCCCAAGATGCAGCCCTCTATCTTGTAGACCACATGGAGAATCAAGCTTACTTGTTCGGAGGACAAAAGATCGGGATTGGAGCATTTGTTACTCCAATTGCTCAACACTTCAATGTACCGATTCGGGAGCAGCCGGTGTCTACATCCATCTTTGTGGATAGACGCACCTTAGAGTTTGCGAGGATGATCTCTTTCGACACTTCCGGGTGGTTCTTCAAGCTCCATGGGTTGAGTGGTGTTTATCTCTTCCCATTGCCGAACAATTACTTAACCGCGGTGATTGGGAACTAGAATCTACAATGAGGGAATGGAAGGATGAATTCCCCGGAACATAAGCAACTCATGTGGGCCGAGGGAGGTCCAAGGCCACAAGAAGGAGGAGATGATGATGAGGAAGGGGATGAAGAAAAGGAATCCGAGCAATACGAGCAAGGATTTGATCAAGAGGAGCAACATCAAGGGGGCAATAATGAAGAAGGCAATGGAGTTGGAGGCCCACAGCCCGCGTTCCAAATGTCCTCCCCGGATTTTCACAAGGCGATGCGAGGCTACCACGAGGAGAACTCGCAACTTTTCGACAACTACCACTTGCTCTACCGGGAGTATGTTAGTGAGCAAGTGGCTGGAATTCATCAAGAAGTGGGGACGTTGAGGGACGAGGTTGGAGGCCTTCGAAATTCCTTCAACACATTCTTTGAAGAAGAGAGAGCAACCCGGGAAGCGGAGAGGAAGCGTAGAGAAGATGAGAGGGCGTACCAAGAGCAATACCGGAGAATGATGTATGACATGCATCAATTCTATCCCTTCTACCCGGATGGGTATCAAAGGTACGATCCCAATGACCAACCCCCTCCTCCCTTTCAATGAGTGTTTATTGAGTTAACTTAGCCTACTTCTTTTCTTTAAACTTATTTCTTTGCTATGCTTTGAAATTATTTTGGGGACTGAAAGAGTGTCTAAGTTAACCCAATTTTAATTGTTTTCTTGTTTTTAAGAGTCTTTTATTTGTTTAGTGTTATTTTGGGGTATGTTTTAGTATTTTTAGTAGTTTTTTTATTTTTCGAGTCTTAGGTTAAATTGAGTCGAATAAGCATGCGATGATAGTGTTGTGAATTTGGCCGATGATAGAAAATTTTTGATTCATTTTTGGAGAAAATTTCATGATCTTTATTATGCATGTAACCTTGGCGAAGCGACGCAATTTTATTTGATGAATTCGAAGCATGTTGTGATGTCGGGAACTAGTTAGTTTGAACCCGTGAGATTTGAGCTTTTTGTGCATATTTATGCCTATTCTTTGATGGAGTGATCATGTATGTTTCATGGTTTCTAGAACTTGCCCTAACCATTTGTAACGACCCGGACCCGGGGTTATGCAAGATTTACAAATTTATAAAAGGGGTTTAGGGACGCTACTCAACAAAAACATAATTTATCATTTAATAAGGACCTTGGACACAATGAGTACCACGCGTTTCCAATGTATGAAGACATTGAGACGCTTAGCATAGGTTTAAAATTTAAACATGATAGGGGTTTAGTACATATGAATTATTCATTCAAGATATAAGGGAAATAGTCAATATTCAAATAAACATAATAAGTTTTTGAGCAGAAGTTTGAGTAAGTGGGTAAGGGGATTATTATCAAAAATTTGCAAACATAATTTATTCAAGGAGAAACAATCCTTGCGCTGGCCACCCCACTTGCAAGCTCGCTCCGCCTCCGAGTCCTTAACCTGAAAACATTTGAAAAACAATTTTGGGCTGAGTACTAGTGTACTCAGTGGGTCTCGCTTGCCCCTTTATCAGTGAAAAACATAAAACATTACTAGAGAATTATGCATGTCCATCATATAACGCAGGAGTTTTAAAACGGAAAGCCTCACCCTACGTATATGCAAAATATTTTATTACCATAACATGTTACATCGTTGCGCGCGTCTCGCTCATACGCCATTCAGCCATAATTGGGGACCCGGCCGAGTACACCCAATATGGACTTAAGTGCACTAACCTTGGTCTAATCTAGCCAAAGGCCCAATTGTTAACTCGACATTACGTCGCCTCGTATGAGCAGTAAGACATAAGAAAAACTTTGACATGCGTAATCATACTTTCATACATATAATATACCTTTGGAGCTCATTAGCTCGAAAATACCGTACTGAAAATAGAAACCCACCTTTTCTTACTATTTCGATTCAAAGAGAACGCGTCTCGGTGGTTGGTTCACAACCTTCCTTTGGTGGCCCTACAAGAATAATCTAGGGCTAAGCTCCCATATAGACATTCAACGATATCTACGTTCCTATATTCTATAATTCCCTACTCCCCCCAAAAAAAAGAACACATACATTTCACCAAGAATTCAAACATATACACAACTAGCAAGTATGTAAGTAGCACACATTGAGCATTTTCGAAGCTTACACTTAACATCATGCTTCTCAATATATACTCATGTTACAAATATCCAAACCAAGTTTAAAGAGATTCACATAGAAACCAAAGCTAGCACATTTGATTGCCACATATATGTTTACTCAAGTGAAGCTAACATGTTCATACTTTGCATAGGCCGTTAACAAATTGAATATACACACAAGTAACATAAATATATATTTTTCAAGTAACTCACATTTCAACAAGCACATGCAATTTCTTTAGAGAATAACAAAACACATTTTAAAGGAAAGAGTTCCATTTGTATAACACACTTCCACTTTCAACAAAAGAAAAGTTACGAAAACAATTAAACAAGTACCAAAGAATAAGCAGCATTATGGGAGGTGTCATTCTACCCAAATTGACTTATTTCATTCCATTTTCACGTTTTCCAAGAGGTTGAGTATTTTTAAAAGAAGAAAGAGATTTTCATCAAAAACTGAAAATCTGTGGCAGATTCACTTAAGGGGAACTGGAAACATATTTATACTACTTATAAATTTCTAAAATTTTACATAGAGATTAAGACATGTAAAATGACCATTCTGGAAATTTTTAGAATTTTTGAAAAAATATTTCTACTCAAAACGTATTTTTTAAAACAGTGCAAGTGTGCTGTTCCGAGAAAATATTTACTGCATAAGTAAGTTTAAAATATTATTGTGAACAAACGGTTCATGTAAATTGTCCCAAATTTTTACACAACATAGATGACTCAATTTAGTTGATTTACAAAAAAAGAATTTTTGAAAAACGTTGAGTATAAAAATAACTAAAAATCATAGAAGTTCGCATACAGATTCTGTGACAGCTTGACACATCGTAAAGAGAGGTCATGTTCACCAACATAAACTCATCCAAAAATCACGAATTTAATCACATATAATCCCAACACCATGTAGATACTGTCATATAAAGGGTTTTCAAAAATAGCAAACGAAGGTCCTCAAATAAATCTCGAAGTTCTCATGACTTGCAGGTTTACACATTTTTACATATATACCAAAAATTAAGTAATTCTTCAAGGATCCATCTACACACTTCATGCACGAATCTTACACACATATAATAGCATTTAGAGCATAATATATGTCAAAAACAAGGATATTCAAAAATGGAGAACCATACAAGAAACCCTTGCCCCAAAACTACCTTTGAGAAGATCGAAGCTAAAATGGTACACACTTCTTGGATTCGACCTAGAAGAGATGGAGGCTGAAAAAGGTTTCAAAAATCAGTCTACTAAACAGGGGTTAAAGTGCAAGAAAGGAGGGAGGAAGAGAGAAGAGAGAAAAGAAAGAAAATAAAGGAGTATCCATGGATTTTCCATCACCTTTCAACCTTGCATGGAGAAGATTGTGACTTGCTCTCTCTCTCTGGTGAAAGTTGGCAATAAATTGTGATGAAGTGAAAAGGGGGGGATGAACTTTATCTAGGGAAGTGAAGGGGTGCCTTGATGGAGTGGTTAATAGGGTTTAATAGGTTTCATGGGAAATTGGAGGAATATTATGGAGAAAGGTGTCTCTTCAATTCATGTTTGCCATTTGGCAAGTGTGTCTACAAGAAAATCTCTACAACAATATTATTCTCAATCTCTTCTCCATCTCTAGACTTACCCAAATGATTTGATAGTATAAACCTAGGCAAGTTAGTTAAGATTTTATTCCTAATGTCCCACAAGAACACAATGCCACTTGGCACACATGCACACATTCACCACATAATTCATAGGAATAAATATATCTATTAAAATAAATATTGTTTGCATCATATTGACATGCATGCATGCACAAATAATATATATGTATATACCCATTTGTGGAAGATAATTAAATAATTTATGCAATCAACAAGTAATAGTCACACCAAATAAATTATGCATTAGCGACTCATGTTCCCAATAATTATTTAGAATGGATTAGGGGAAGTGGGTCTATATTGTTCTAGATTATTATCTCGTAAACACTAAAAGCGGAAATTTTGGGTTTCTACAATTTCTCCATCAAGACCTTAGTATATTTATGAATTAGGAGATGATATTAGGTCATCCTTTCATAACCCACATGATTCCCATACACTAACCTTGATCATAATCTTTGTTTACCCCCTTTGAGCCTTTTATGAGTCTTTCTTTCTTAAGCTTGGATGATAGGAGGTTTGGATGGATAAGGGTATCTTTAGTGGATTTAGTTGGTGATGTGGGAGGAGTTGAATAGAAAATATTTGTTGTGGTGTAGGAAGGAGAAAAAGAAAAGAAATTTAGATGCTTGTTTAAGTATAGTTGGCTATCCCTATAAGCTTAGAGAAAAAAAAAAAAAAAAAAAAAAAAAAAAAAAAAAAAAAGAGAAGATATATAGAGCCTTTGTTCGAACATTAGAAAGAACATTCATTAGTTGAGCTCCAGTAAAAAAAAAAAAAAAAAAAAAAAAAAAAAAAAAAAGGAGAAAAGAATAAGAATAAGCGTAAGGGGATAGTAAGCTTGAATTGTATTGAATGCATCTATGCTATTTTGAGTTTGTATTTGGTGTTGGATGGTAGAGGGTGGAGTAAAAATCCATCTTTGGTTGGAGTTGAAAAGAGAGGTTGATGATTTAGAGCATTTTGAGTCACTTAGCCTATACATTCCCTACCTTAACCAATGTCCCTACATTACAAGCTTTAATAAAGACCTTTTTTATCCTAGTTTGTGAATATTACATTAGGTGGAGATGTTGAGATTAGGGGCAAGCCTATGGTAAACATGTTGCATTACATTGATGTTGAGTGAACCCTATGATGTGCATTATCTTACATCTTTTCTTTGAGAGAGTTGAGTGTTCACTTATATACATAATCTCACATGTTGGAGAGTGTTCTTTGATGGATTGACATGTTTTGGATTTGTTGAATAGGTTGTGTTATTGATGCTAAGGTTGTGTGCATAGTTTTGATCATGATCATGAGTTTGTTTTTGAAAAAAAGCTTTGAGGCCTATATACTTCACAATGCTAGAGTCTATTGTTTATGTTTTGGTATTGTTCGGGACAAACAATGTGTAAGTTTGGGGGATTTGATATAGGTGAAATTTACCTTATTTTTATAACCAAAAATAGTCGTTTTTGAGTCTCGATTGTGTGATATTGTCTACATTTTATATGGTTTTTATTATATTGGACAATATTATGCTTGTGGGTGTTTTTCTGTATTTTTTGTCACACCCCGATTTTCCTAACTCTAAAAATATTCAATTTTAAATATAACCAATTAAATCGGGATGCGACGAAGGGTAAAATAAAAAGGGAGAAATTATAATTCAATTCATTTTAATTAGTTTTAATTAAAGTTCATTTAGTTTAGCCCGGAAATTTGGGCAGCATCTCCCTTATAAAACCAGGATCAAGTCGTAGTAAATACCAAAGACTTAAACAACAGCTAAACAAGTACATAAACCATAACGATGAGGTCGGACCAGACCGCGCCATCATCGGATCCAGAATACATATCGAAAACATAACAACCGTGGCGGACCAGACCGCACTACAGTTGGATCCAGAATATATAATTACATCAGAGTTACGTTTAAAATAGCGGAAGCGAATAAATAAACATTCATTTATTAACCGTTATAGTTTTTATGAATTCGTTTAAGTTTTCGTTATATAAATTCATACTTTTAAAAACGTCAAGTTCTAAACTAACAAATGAATAACGAAATAAACTTTAAACGAATATTAACTTTCTAAGTTAACTAAACCATAATTCCCATTTCAATTATTAAGTATAATAATTCGGTTATCTAAGTAACGAAAAGGGAAATTGTTTAACCATTCAAAGCGTACGTAAAATGTTTATAACCGAAATTTAAAGTTTAAGAAACGGGAAAGAGTCTAACGGTTTAAGATTTATTATCCTCGTCTCTTATTTATTCCTCCTTTCCTTTCCTCTCTCTTCTCGTCCCGTCACTATGCCTCCGGCTCCCAATCTGCAAAACAAAGAAAGTTTCACAGGGCTGAGTACAACTAGCACTCAGTGGGAATCATTGCCAATCAAAGGAAAACAAAAGCAGGGCTTTCAGGATTTCAAAAGAGAGAAGAGAAAGAATAGGTCTTGATCCCATATGACCAAACCATTTAGACGTCCATTTAGGTATTCCCAAGGTTACTCGTAATCGAATCCCGGTTAAACCACCTGTCGGATTATAAGAACATTTGCAGGGTGACATACATAAAGTGTATATAAACCCATCAGCTATGCTAGACGGCATAAATAAAGTATATGCAAGTCTATCGGCTAGGGATCGAGATTTCCGTGGTAAACCCCACTCCCGATCCCGGTGTACACCAGTTGCTCGTTGGTGTGTTAGACCTAACGATGTCAACCCGATATCGTAAAAGATTAGAGCATTAAACCTGGGAAACCTGTGATTCACAATTTAATCCTGAAACAAAGCCTGCACTTGAAGAATATAGAGCTTACTAGCTCAAGAGTTATTAAGAAACAAGAATCCCCAAGGATTTTAACAAGTTCGAATAAATAGATCCCCACCTTTACCGGTTACTCGATTCTTTGGTTCGAATCTTAGTCAGCTTCTTCGGAGATTCTTCCTACAAATATTTCTTGAGGTTAAGTTACGTTCGTAGTTTCATTCTTTAAAATTTTCTAACATAACTTTCCTTTTTAATAATTAATATTCCCTAAAAATTTTATATATAACTTATTAACCTTCAATAATTCTTTTCTTATGTTTTCGTCGTTTGCATGGCTTAGACATCAACACAAAAGTTGTTCAACTAATCATTAGGAATATTTTGGTGCAAAAATATTATACATGCAAAACGGGTAAGGGTCCTTCGAATCGAAATGAACACAGTTTCATTTTTAGAAAATTAACGGTAATTCCGATTGTTACCAAAATTTAGAGGATGTTAGATAATCTCATTACGAAGCTATATTAATATTTTCAAAACATTTGGACAGAGTCTCGACATGCAGGGAACCATAATCCATGAATAAGAAAGCATACCAACAACAATTCATTTTCAACAAAATTCATTCCGATCAATCGGTTCATTATTAGGATACGATCAACTTTAGTTCGATTATATGGATGCAAATGCAAAAAGGAATACCGGCAACCACCAAAGAAAGGGCGATTGCACGGCACGGAGAAGAAGAGAGTATGCAAATGGAAATGGCGATGCATGTCACACTTCGGAAGTTCGCAACAACGATCAACCTATATCCCTAGGATCGAAATCCTCCTACGAGTTCATAGAAGCGAACGACATACCTTTTCGATGAACGAAGAAGAAGATAGGCTCGAAAAACGATCGAAGATGATCGGGGTGTTTCTTGTCTTCCTCGGCTGGAAGAAGAAGGAAGATGGCTGAAGAAGATGATGAAGACGGTGGCAGCAGGTGCTGCTGATCGGAGAGGAAGATCGGCGGCGGTGGCAGCGATCGGAGATGACGGAGGTGGAGCTGCTCTCCTTCGTTTCTTGGTGAAGAAAACGAAGATGATGGCTGGATGGTGGTGCTCGATGGAGTTGGAGATGGAAGGGAGGATGATCGGTGTGATGGAGGTGAAGGATGGCGGAGGTGATCGGTGGCTGGTGGAGGTGGAGGATCGCCGGCGATGGAGGAAGGCGGAGATGGAGGTGGTTTCGGGAAAGAGAGAGAGCTGGTGGAGTTGGTAGCTTTCTTTATGATGAAGGATTAAGATGAAATGGGATAATGATCAAGAGAGGCGGTGGTGGCCTCTTTTTATAGAGGTCATCCCGTCTCCGATCGAACGACTCGCTTTCCGAACGAAAAGATATTTTTCCGGCAATGAATTCCGATTTAAAATATCAAAGGGTTTATGGAATCTACGAAAAATATGGAACACAACGATATAGGTTAAAGAATTTTCGGAAGGAATTTGGTAGCTCGAAGATTTTTAAAGAAACGAAAAGATCGTAAATAGACAAACGGCGACTCGGGTTTTCTTAACCGTTTATCCGAAAAATACCTAACTTCTTTCATAATTCTATTAATGTCAAAACTAGGTTAAATATATTAACATTACATTTTTAGGATTTTATTAAGTTAGAAATTATATTTTTAGTTAACAAATTTTAATTAAATTAATTATTCTAAAATTCTTTTATTAAGAAATTCATATAACTAATAATATTAAAGCTTTTAAATTTTAATATCCTTTCATCATTTTACTATATAAATTATGAAAAGCTTATAATATTAAAGGAAACTATTTATTTTCTATTTTTCTAGTATTTAAAAATACGGGTTATTACACTACCACCCCCTTAAAAGAAATTTCGTCCCGAAATTTAAGTACCTTCATATACTAGGTCGGGGTATTGGGCTCTCATCTTTTCCTCCGGTTCCCATGTGGCCTCTTCCAAGTCGTGGTGGTTCCACAACACCTTAACTGTGGCAATCTCCTTGTTCCTAAGGACCTTGATCTTTCGATCCAAAATCCTAACAGGTTTTTCTATATAATGTAAATCAGGGTTAAGTTCTACCTCTTCATACCTAATCACGTGCTTGGGGTCAAACACGTACTTCCTAAGCATGGATACGTGGAAGACATCGTGAACATTTGCTAGGCTGGGAGGTAGTGCTAGGCGATATGCTACATTCTTGATCTTCTCTAGAATTTCGAACGGTCCAACGTATCTCGGCCTCAACTTCCCTCGTTTTCCGAATCTAATGACTCCTCGGGTTGGACTGATTTTCAAGAACACTTTATCTCCAACTTCAAACTCCAATTCGGTCCTTCTTTTGTCGGCATAAGATTTCTGTCTATCCTGAGCTTCTTTGATTCGCTGCCGAATTGTGTCGACAATAGTTACCATCTCTTGAACTACGTCTGGTCCCAAAAGCTTTTGTTCTCCGACTTCGTCCCAATAGAGAGGTGAACGGCACTTCCTTCCATACAAAGCTTCGTATGGCGCCATTCCGATAGTAGATTGAAAACTGTTGTTGTAAGCAAATTCCACCAATGGCAAAATTTCTTCCCAATTATCTCCTCGATCGGCAACAACTGCTCTTAGCATGTCTTCTAAGATTTGAATCGTACGTTCTGACTGTCCGTCGGTCTGAGGGTGAAAAGCAGAGCTGAACTTTAACTGAGTACCCATGGCTTCTTGCAAACTCGTCCAAAACTTTGACGTGAAACGAGAGTCGCGATCTGAAGTAATAGAGATCGGGATTCCGTGAAGTCTCACTATCTCCTTGACATAGAGCTTGGCCAACTTCTCTAATCCAAATGTCATCTTAATCGGCAAGAAGTGAGCTGACTTTGTAAGTCGATCGATGATAACCCAAATTGCGGTGTTTCCCTTGGATGACTTCGGAAAACTTACCACAAAATCCATGTTGATGTGGTCCCACTTCCACTCTGGAATAGGTAACGGCTGCAAGGTTCCGTATGGCCTCTGGTGTATAGCCTTCACTTGTTGGCATGCCAAGCATCGTTCCACAAACGAGGCGACGTCTTTCTTCATGGACTCCCACCAAAATTTTTGTCGTAGGTCTCGATACATTTTGGTGCTACCGGGATGAGCGGTGTAAGGTGTATTATGAGCCTCGTACATAATTTCCTCTTTCAATGCTTTGTCGTCTGGCACACATAACCTGTCTCCATAGAGTAACGCACCATCGGTGCTGATTTTGCAATCCTTCACGAAATCGTTGCATCCTTCTGAGCCAACCTGTGATCGTAGCTTTTCCATGCGTGCATCAGTTTGCTGGCCGGCAATGATTCGTGCTCGAAGGTCGGGCTTTGCAACAATTGTAGCAATGTATCCATTTGTTGTTGCTGGCGGGCAAAGAATGGTCAGATTCAACTTGGCAAATTCTCGAGCAAGTCCCTCTTCATTTGTAACCACATAAGCAAGATTCCCTCGGTTCTTTCGGCTTAAGGCGTCGGCAACAACATTGGCTTTTCCTGGGTGATAGTCGATTTTACAATCATAATCCTTGACTAACTCAAGCCATCGCCTTTGTCTCATGTTGAGCTCCTTCTGTTCAAAGAAATATTTCAAACTCTTGTGATCGGTGAAGATTTCACACTTTGCTCCATAAAGGTAATGCCTCCATATCTTCAAGGCATGAACTACCGCTGCTAGCTCTAGATCATGAGTAGGATAATTCTTTTCATGTGGTTTCAGTTGTCGAGATGCGTAGGCGATCACCTTTCCATTTTGCATCAAGACACATCCCAATCCTTGCTTTGATGCATCGGTGTAGATCACATATCCTTCATTGCCTTCTGGAACTGTTAGTATCGGTGCGGTTGTAAGTCGTTTCTTGAGTTCCTGAAAACTTTTCTCGCATTCCTCTGTCCACACATACTTGGTACCCTTCTTCAAAAGTGAAGTCATTGGTTTGGATAACTTTGAGAATCCTTCGATGAATCTTCGATAGTAACCTGCGAGTCCTAGGAAACTTCGGATCTCGGTTACACTTGTTGGAGTCTTCCATTGACTAACTGCTTCCACTTTTGCTGGGTCGACTTTGATCCCATCGGCAGAGACGATGTGGCCAAGAAACATTACTTCTCGTAGCCAAAACTCGCACTTGCTAAACTTAGCGTATAACTTCTCTGTTCGCAACGTCTCGAGCACGGTTCTGAGATGCTCCTCGTGATCTTTCTGAGTCTTTGAGTAGATGAGAATGTCGTCAATGAATACGAGAACAAATCCATCTAGATATTGATGAAAGATTCTGTTCATCAAATCCATGAATACTGCGGGTGCGTTGGTCAGTCCGAACGGCATCACTGTGAACTCGTAATGGCCGTAACGGGTCCTGAAAGCTGTCTTTGGCACATCTTCCTTTCTGACTTTCAGCTGATGGTATCCTGATCTGAGATCGATCTTGGAGAACACACACGCTCCCTTGAGTTGATAGAAGAGATCGTCAATTCTTGGCAACGGGTACCTGTTCTTGATTGTGAGTTTGTTGAGTTCTCGGTAATCAATACACATCCTCATGCTTCCATCTTTCTTTTTCACGAACAACACTGGGGCTCCCCATGGCGACACGCTAGGTTGGATGAAACCTAGGTCGAGTAATTCTTGTAACTGAACTTTAAGCTCTTGTAGTTCCTTTGGCGCCATTCTGTAAGGTGCTTTGGACATCGGGGCAGCTCCTGGCTCTAGATCGATGGAAAATTCAACTTGTCTATCTGGCGGTAACCCTGGCAACACTTCTGGAAACACATCTTCGAATTCCCGAACGACTGGCACTTCTTGAATCGATCTTGCTGTCTTTGGTGGTTCTTCAAGTGTTACCCAAAAACATTGGCTATCGCCCTTGCGTAACATTGAAATGGCTTTCATGGCGGAAATGATTGGTACCTTTCCTCCAATACGAACACCGTGAACTCTGGTGGCATCCTTGGCATCACTTCTGAAAGATATCTCTCGGTTCTGAAGTTGATAGTGGCTCCATTCTTTTCCAACCAATCCATACCCAAAATAACATCGAACTCCATCATGATGATAACATATAGATCCGTTCGAAACTCCTGATCCCCTATCTTAAGTGTTTGGTCCCTACAGGCTTTCTCACTTAACATGGTCATTCCTGAAGGTACACTTATTTGGAGAGCTGGGCTTATCTTCTCCGGTTTTAGGGATAAGGTTTGGCAAGCTCGTTGAGATATAAATGAATGTGATGCTCCTGTATCAAATAATGCCAAAACTGGTATGTCGTTGAATAGGATCATACCTGCTAGATTCTCCTGGGCTTGAGCGGCCTCGTCGCAGTTCAAAGCATAAGCCCTAGCTGGCTGGAATGGACGCTGGTTCTGTTGATTTCCAGCATTTCCCGGGAAATTCCGAGGCGGCGGCGGAGGCGGACGCTGAGGCTGGCCTCCTAGGTTCTGGTTGTTGGACCCGTGAAGATCGCTCGGATGTTAATCGATTAAACAAAAATTATAACATGCAATTTCCTAGATCTTAAAGCGGAAACAGATCTAGATTGCATACCTTGTCGGGGCAGATCCAGCCGGTATAATGATATTTGGTGAAGTATTCCTCGCACTAGATCTCTGCACACGAGATCTAGCTCTTCTCGTAAACCTCGAGATCTTCTAGAGTATTCCCGAGCACAGAGAAGAATTCCGGATGGACGGAAATCTTTCTTCTCCCCTTCCCCGTAAAACCCTAGCCGCCACTTATCGTTATGTGAACCGATAAATTCCGTGTGTGAAATCCCTAATCACCATCTATATATATAGAGGCAGATTAGGGTTAGGGTTTCTCTTACTGGGCCAGGCCTGCTTCTGTTGGGCTACACTAGGGATCTTAAGGAGGATATGGACTGGGCCTCCCAATATAATTAATAATCCAAGTATTCTCTGGGCCCGAATACTTTACTTAATTATATAAATATTATTTCACTCCACTATAGAAATAATATTGCACTGCCGTCCATCTCCCAAATTATTACGCACCGGGCTCCTTTTTGGATTATATTATTTCCCGTGTTAAAGATATCGCATGTCCATTAATTAATTAAGCTTACTGATAGCTCTATTAATTAATATCTCATTCCGAGAGTAGTACCCGCTCGACCTTATTATTATATCGGAACTTAATCCACCTGCAGGGTTTAATATAATAATCTTTGGAGCGCCTCAAGGGGACATCATCAACTCGGACTCAGCCGAGACACGATTTCTAGCATTAATATTAATTATCATATTTATAATATCATTACCCAAGATATCGAGATGCTTTGAGTTGCGATAACTCTCACTCATTGATAAATCAAAGTAATAATTATCATAAATATATAATTCAATATTATATGTCTAGAATTAAGAAATAATAATCGTCTGAGATCTTTGATCCTTTTATTAAATCAGTACAAAAGGATTTATCTCACCGCGATCCTGTTCAATGCAACTGGATGCATTAGTATAAGCTACTTAGCCAAGATCAGCTAATATCCACCCTTATACTACAACCTTAACAAGTAATTTGTCCACAATTACTCAGATTGCGAACACTATTTAAGTATATAAGAAAGTGATAATATGATCTTCCGTGTGAGCCCACACCATATTATCTATAATATATACTACAGGACGATATTTTGCATAACCATAACACGAATAAATATGCAAAAACATATGACATTATTTATTTCATAAAACAGGAAGAAGTACTATATAACACAGCATAAAAAGTATGCTTTTCAGTATATAATCCCAACACTGGTTGCACCTGTTGGCGTAGTGTCCCTTCTTTCCGCAACGGTAACACTCCACTGTTTTTAGGCGACATTCACCTACATGGTTTCCTTGGCAATGTCGACACAAAGGAAGGTTCCGGTTTGGTGCACTTGGCCGCGGTGGTTGGGGTCGTGGTGCAGCTCGGAATTGTTGAGGCGGTTGAGGATTGCCTCTCCATCCTTGGGGCCTCATCTGGTTGCTAGAGTTTCCTCCTTCAAACTTCCTCTTTCCAAAAGCTGGATTGAACCCAACGCTCTGCTCGTTGCTTCTGTCTCTTTCTTTTGGTAGCATGGATTCAATATCCATGGCTCGGCTCAGTGTCTGTGCATAAGTGAGAGGACCATGACTGGCAAGGGATATGCCAATCTCATGTCGAAGGCCGCGTCTGAATTTGTCGGCACGAGCAAGATCCGTCTCCACAAGTTGCGGTGCATATCGAGAGAGTTGGTTGAACAAACGATCATATTCAGCGACCGTCCTCTTTCCTTGTTGCAAGTTCCAGAACTCATTCTGGCGACGTTGGCGGTAACAACCCGGGATGTACTTCTCAAGAAGCTCGTCTTTGAAGTCTTCCCATGTATATTGTTCCCATTGAGCAGCTGTGAGAGTTCTTCTGACTGACTCCCACCAGAAATCAGCTTCATCGACCAGTTGATGAAGACCATAATCAAGTTTGTCGGTATCGGTGCATTTGAGGTAGTTGAAGATCTTGTCCATAGCTCTAACCCATCTCTCGGCATCAGCTGGTTCACCTAACCCATTAAAAGTCGGAGGATTCTGCCTACGGAAACTCTCATCATTCCTAGGCACCTGAACTCGATCTAGGGGCTCACCTACATTACCGTTCCTTCCACGTACCATTTTGTTTTGCTAAGTTTGATTGATGTTGTTCTCTTTTGAGAAGCTGAATTGATATAATAGTCAAAGAAACGTTAGTAAGCTTTATCAAGGGTTTATGCCATATCCATAACAGCATAAGTTTTGTTAAAAGAAAAATTTTATGCTATATCCATAAATAGCATTTTGATTAAGGGGATTCAATATTTCAAAATATACTCATTCTTTCAAGTAGAAAAACATATCCACATAATTCACACATATATCGTAAGCCCGATATAATCACATAAGTCACATATATATCGTAAACCCGATATAATCACATAATTTCAAAACCATATCAATCGTCAAGTTTCCAATATCAATCCCTCCCCGGATGATAGTAATCAGTTTCAAATATCAATCCCTCCCCGGATGATAGTAATTCAATTTCAAATATCAATCCCTTCCCGGATGATAATAATTCAATCGTATCATATCTCGATACTAAACCTGTCACAATTCATGTTTCAAAAATAAATCCCTGCCCGGATTATAACTATTTACAATTCTTAACATATAACTTCACATTCTGCAACAAATAATGCACACTTTCACATTTCGTAAGTTCTCACGTTTCGTTTTTCATATAGTTCACTTTTCGCATTTAATCACATATTCCTTGCAACTAATCATAAGATCACCAAGTCACAAAATCATATAAACATAATCATCATCATAGCCATAATCATATATAAGTTGCCCCAAAATTGATTCGTTTAGAAACGAATCTCAACCTGCCCATATCATGTCATACATATCATATATAACGTATGTCATCCCTACCAAGCACGATAATAACATCATACGAAGTTTGCCTCCACGAGGACTTTCCCACATAACATATATCGTAAACATGCAAATGCAGATGCAAAAATGAAGTCGGGGCGGCTTTGTAGGCCCACACCAAAATTCCCGGCTTGCGAAGCGTCGTCATCTATGGCTTCGTCGGCATCTCCGTCTGCATATACTTGCCCTACTCCTACTAGTTCCCAACCGAAGGCTCGCTGCCTCCTCCTTCCTCGTCACTAATATCCATGTCACTCCCCTCTCGGCTCGCTCCCTCGGCCTCCTCATCATCATCATCATCATCATCGCTATCATCATCCGAATCTGAATCTGACTCTGACTGTCCTGTCCAAGCTCTGACTCGACGTCTGTACTTCAACGGTCCGCTGCGAAGGATCTTGGGTCGTCGGCGCTGGTTGCGTCGGGCTGGTGGTGGTCTACCGAAGATAGGCCCGGGGGGTCGTGGTGGGGTGCGCTCCCGGACTCGCCTCTCGACCTCCTCGGGTGTCAACCTGTTTCCGTGCACGATCGTGCGTAGCTCGTCCACAACGGTCACCTGTCTGCGCTCCTCTCTGACCTCCGAAGGTCCGGCTGCGTCTCTTGTCCCGGATGGACCTGCCTCGTGATCATGGCGTCGGGTAAGTGGCGGGAGTGATGGCGCGAACCCCTCGCGAACCATCGTGAGCCGCATCAGATAGCCACCTATTGTTTCATCGTCCCGAATCTCCTCCCTCCGAGACGTGCCCCTGTGATATGCCCAAGGATCCATGTCGCCTGAAATCAATTACGGGTCACCAACATTCCAACAGAAATCAGTTTGTGCAAGACTCCTTTCCATTCTACTCGGGTCGTGAGTTCCCGAGAAGAAATCACCCTGTTATGCTCATGATTGAATGCATGCAATGCACACAAATAATGCAACACTCAATTCCTTAATCTAATGCAAACATTTTCAATGCATTCACAAAACACGAAAAGTTAGTTCATAACAATAATCGAATAAAGGTTTAAGTTTCGACTTTCAATTTCCATATTCCCAAGTTTTCCATAAACTTTTCACGTAAGTTATATTCATTTCACATCTTATAAACATCCTTCGAATAGTTCACATAGGTCACATTTCCACGTAAAGTTCACACAAGTTTCACATAACGTTTCACATAACGTTTCACATAAGCACACCACCAATTCGTTAGTCTCATATAATCAAAGAGTTCGAAATGTACCTCGACGATGAGCTCGGAGCAATAGTGATCGAGAGAGAGAGAATGCATAGGTCCAATGTTTTCTTAAGTCCATAATATTCAAGTCCTTTAAGTCCATACATGAGTTATACTTAGGATAATATTTCCTAACAAATTCCAAATTTTAAGTTCATTATGTCTTTGGTATTCAGAACGACTACGCTCTGATACCATGCTGTCACACCCCGATTTTCCTAACTCTAAAAATATTCAATTTTAAATATAACCAATTAAATCGGGATGCGACGAAGGGTAAAATAAAAAGGGAGAAATTATAATTCAATTCATTTTAATTAGTTTTAATTAAAGTTCATTTAGTTTAGCCCGGAAATTTGGGCAGCATCTCCCTTATAAAACCAGGATCAAGTCGTAGTAAATACCAAAGACTTAAACAACAGCTAAACAAGTACATAAACCATAACGATGAGGTCGGACCAGACCGCGCCATCATCGGATCCAGAATACATATCGAAAACATAACAACCGTGGCGGACCAGACCGCACTACAGTTGGATCCAGAATATATAATTACATCAGAGTTACGTTTAAAATAGCGGAAGCGAATAAATAAACATTCATTTATTAACCGTTATAGTTTTTATGAATTCGTTTAAGTTTTCGTTATATAAATTCATACTTTTAAAAACGTCAAGTTCTAAACTAACAAATGAATAACGAAATAAACTTTAAACGAATATTAACTTTCTAAGTTAACTAAACCATAATTCCCATTTCAATTATTAAGTATAATAATTCGGTTATCTAAGTAACGAAAAGGGAAATTGTTTAACCATTCAAAGCGTACGTAAAATGTTTATAACCGAAATTTAAAGTTTAAGAAACGGGAAAGAGTCTAACGGTTTAAGATTTATTATCCTCGTCTCTTATTTATTCCTCCTTTCCTTTCCTCTCTCTTCTCGTCCCGTCACTATGCCTCCGGCTCCCAATCTGCAAAACAAAGAAAGTTTCACAGGGCTGAGTACAACTAGCACTCAGTGGGAATCATTGCCAATCAAAGGAAAACAAAAGCAGGGCTTTCAGGATTTCAAAAGAGAGAAGAGAAAGAATAGGTCTTGATCCCATATGACCAAACCATTTAGACGTCCATTTAGGTATTCCCAAGGTTACTCGTAATCGAATCCCGGTTAAACCACCTGTCGGATTATAAGAACATTTGCAGGGTGACATACATAAAGTGTATATAAACCCATCAGCTATGCTAGACGGCATAAATAAAGTATATGCAAGTCTATCGGCTAGGGATCGAGATTTCCGTGGTAAACCCCACTCCCGATCCCGGTGTACACCAGTTGCTCGTTGGTGTGTTAGACCTAACGATGTCAACCCGATATCGTAAAAGATTAGAGCATTAAACCTGGGAAACCTGTGATTCACAATTTAATCCTGAAACAAAGCCTGCACTTGAAGAATATAGAGCTTACTAGCTCAAGAGTTACTAAGAAACAAGAATCCCCAAGGATTTTAACAAGTTCGAATAAATAGATCCCCACCTTTACCGGTTACTCGATTCTTTGGTTCGAATCTTAGTCAGCTTCTTCGGAGATTCTTCCTACAAATATTTCTTGAGGTTAAGTTACGTTCGTAGTTTCATTCTTTAAAATTTTCTAACATAACTTTCCTTTTTAATAATTAATATTCCCTAAAAATTTTATATATAACTTATTAACCTTCAATAATTCTTTTCTTATGTTTTCGTCGTTTGCATGGCTTAGACATCAACACAAAAGTTGTTCAACTAATCATTAGGAATATTTTGGTGCAAAAATATTATACATGCAAAACGGGTAAGGGTCCTTCGAATCGAAATGAACACAGTTTCATTTTTAGAAAATTAACGGTAATTCCGATTGTTACCAAAATTTAGAGGATGTTAGATAATCTCATTAAGAAGCTATATTAATATTTTCAAAACATTTGGACAGAGTCTCGACATGCAGGGAACCATAATCCATGAATAAGAAAGCATACCAACAACAATTCATTTTCAACAAAATTCATTCCGATCAATCGGTTCATTATTAGGATACGATCAACTTTAGTTCGATTATATGGATGCAAATGCAAAAAGGAATACCGGCAACCACCAAAGAAAGGGCGATTGCACGGCACGGAGAAGAAGAGAGTATGCAAATGGAAATGGCGATGCATGTCACACTTCGGAAGTTCGCAACAACGATCAACCTATATCCCTAGGATCGAAATCCTCCTACGAGTTCATAGAAACGAACGACATACCTTTTCGATGAACGAAGAAGAAGATAGGCTCGAAAAACGATCGAAGATGATCGGGGTGTTTCTTGTCTTCCTCGGCTGGAAGAAGAAGGAAGATGGCTGAAGAAGATGATGAAGACGGTGGCAGCAGGTGCTGCTGATCGGAGAGGAAGATCGGCGGCGGTGGCAGCGATCGGAGATGACGGAGGTGGAGCTGCTCTCCTTCGTTTCTTGGTGAAGAAAACGAAGATGATGGCTGGATGGTGGTGCTCGATGGAGTTGGAGATGGAAGGGAGGATGATCGGTGTGATGGAGGTGAAGGATGGCGGAGGTGATCGGTGGCTGGTGGAGGTGGAGGATCGCCGGCGATGGAGGAAGGCGGAGATGGAGGTGGTTTCGGGAAAGAGAGAGAGCTGGTGGAGTTGGTAGCTTTATTTATGATGAAGGATTAAGATGAAATGGGATAATGATCAAGAGAGGCGGTGGTGGCCTCTTTTTATAGAGGTCATCCCGTCTCCGATCGAACGACTCGCTTTCCGAACGAAAAGATATTTTTCCGGCAATGAATTCCGATTTAAAATATCAAAGGGTTTATGGAATCTACGAAAAATATGGAACACAACGATATAGGTTAAAGAATTTTCGGAAGGAATTTGGTAGCTCGAAGATTTTTAAAGAAACGAAAAGATCGTAAATAGACAAACGGCGACTCGGGTTTTCTTAACCGTTTATCCGAAAAATACCTAACTTCTTTCATAATTCTATTAATGTCAAAACTAGGTTAAATATATTAACATTACATTTTTAGGATTTTATTAAGTTAGAAATTATATTTTTAGTTAACAAATTTTAATTAAATTAATTATTCTAAAATACTTTTATTAAGAAATTCATATAACTAATAATATTAAAGCTTTTAAATTTTAATATCCTTTCATCATTTTACTATATATATTATGAAAAGCTTATAATATTAAAGGAAACTATTTATTTTCTATTTTTCTAGTATTTAAAAATACGGGTTATTACATTTTTAGGCATATTTTGATGATAAAACCCCGAGACGAGATAAGGTGTGAAGATCGAAGGTGGAAATCCAAGTTTTGAAGTCGAGTGAAGACCTCTCGATACCTCTCTCGATCGAGAGGCCTATCGAGAGGTGGGCTTCTGGAGCAGCTGTCGATCGAGAGCATTTTTAGTACCTCTCGACACTTCTCTCGATCGAGAGGTGTATCGAGAGGTGGTGTGTCGAGAGGGGGATTCCATCCGAGATTTTTCCCTTATTTAATTAGATTCCTTTTTTGTTTATAATTCCTTATATAAATTTCCCCTATATATATTCCTTAGTCTAGCATTGTAAACCCTAACACACCTCCTTTACTTTTTATTTACTTTTACTTTAGAGCTTTTATTTTTCTTGTATTCGACATTGGAGATTTTTCAAGTTTATGCAAGATTCAAGATTCGAAGTTCTTCGTTTGTGTTCAAATTTTTTCTTACTCTTACTCTTTAATTATGTTCTTTCAATTCTTTGTGTTTATGTTTGCTTTAATTATGTCTAGCTAAATTCCTTAGTTGATTTTAGGGATTGAATGCCTAATTGAATTTATGTAAGTGTTTTTGTTTACAATTAGCCTTCCAATCTAGATTCATGTTTCATGGTGCTTATTCTCATGCATGATTACTTGATCACTAATTGTGTATGCATAGTTATGTGTTTATGCCTTAATAGGATAATTGCATAATAGATCTCATGAATACATGATATGAAGATTTGATTGTCTTAGTTGAGGTTGAATTATCATATGTTTATATGTAGTTGATTTGGGTGTCATAGTTGAACCTAGTTGATTATATTATTGATACTTGTTCTATTTTGCACTTGATTTGATATCTATGCGTCCGAGAGGATATTAGGATCTTATAAGGTGACGACTTGCATTGCTTTAATCGGGGTGTAGTTTATTTTCATGTATCACATTTAGATTGGATTAAATTGGTTAATTGTGTGCATTAATTACTTGCATGTATTTGATTAGGTAGGCTTCCCTAGAATCAACACTTTTCCTTATTTGATTTATTTGTTTTACCTTGTTTAGTTATTTCCTTAATTGTTCTTTGCTCTTTTAATTGTTTATTTCCTTAATTGTTTTAATTGAGTCTTTTTATTATTTGCCTAGTTATAAATACCACATTCTCTAAATTCTTAAAAGCTTAAACATCAGTTTAATTCTATAGTAGAGGTACTGTGTGTGGTTTCGACACATCAATCCCTGTGGATACGATACTCGCTTATTCTATACTATACCTATTTTTGTGTGGTAGAAAATAGTGCGATCAAAGTGTTCCAAGCTTCAGTTTCATCGAAGCTTGTTCCTGCAACCGTTCTTACACTTTAGATTCTAGGTTCTCATACATATCCAAAGCCTAGAAGAAGAATCCTAACCTTTACCCTACGTTGTAAAGGATTCTTCAAATAGAGTGTGTGTTCTACAAACCCTACCCCAAAACCCTTCTCTTTGTCTAGTCAAGTGTGTTGTTGATTGAGTTAGTGGTTGTAAGGTTGTTGTAAGATCCAAGATCTCGCTTTCATCGATTGCGAAGATTTCGATCGAAAGGTTGTAGTGTGTGTGTAAAGATCCAAGCTTGCACTTTCCTCAATAGTGTGAAGCTAGATTTTTACTTAGGTCTTTCGGAGAACCCGTAATCTCTGAAGATACTTGAGTGAAGAGAATTTGTTCCAGAGTTGGAACAAAGTGGACGTAGGAGTTTCATTATCTGAACCACTCCAAATCCGTGTGTCGTAACATTCTCACCCTTACTCTTTTCATTTAACGTTTACTCGCTTTGATTATCATATTTGCATAAACACGTAAACAACTTAAACTGAGATTTTTAATTACTTAAGGAAAACATAGCCCACTAAATTCCGCATACAAGCAAGTTAGCAACTCTAGAGATCAAGCTCTCGCTTTGATCTCTGGAAAGCTTGACTGTAGATCTAGCTTCAGCTTTGGTCTTAAGCTTCAAGTAGCTCACTTTGCATACTCAATCACAAGCTTGAAAAATAAGTTAAAGACTTCTAACACATGTATTCAAACCACCCCCCCCCCCCCCCCCCCCTGGTGTTCCCATATGTGAAACCGGGACCGTTTATATTTGACCTAATACTTGAGCCTAGTGGTTGAGCCATATACTATCATTTATGAAGAATAATATTATACTAAAAAATATACTCCCTCCGTCCTCCATTTAGTGGCGGAGGGAGTATGGGCACGGAATTTTTCGCATTTTATGGTATAATAATAAATTAATGTGTTAAAGTGTTAAAGTGGAATAATTGTGGGTCCATTTGAATTGTTTAATAGTATTAAAATGATAAAATAATAAAAAGCAGATGTATAAAGTGATAAAGTGTTAAAGTGATTGTGGGGTCTACGTCCTAAAACGGAAATTGTCAGTAAATGGAGGACGTCCCAATATAATATTAACGTCACTAAATGGAGGACGGAGGGAGTATTTAATATCCGTCAATTTCCAATATGGGTGATAAAGTACTACTCCCTCCGGTCTTTCTTAGTTGAGTCGAAACTTTTCGACACGGGAATTAAGAAGAGTTGTTTAGTACT
The DNA here is from genome assembly GCA_024222315.1 of Thymus quinquecostatus. Taxonomy (NCBI): domain Eukaryota; kingdom Viridiplantae; phylum Streptophyta; class Magnoliopsida; order Lamiales; family Lamiaceae; genus Thymus; species Thymus quinquecostatus. Next base: position 14,532,550 of record CM044164.1, on the reverse strand, counting down.
TTAAGTATGTTTGGTAATTGAGAAGAGAATGAGATTATGTTTATAATTACTAAGTACTGTATTTTATTTTAATTAATATAAAAAATGTTTTTTATTAATTAATATTTTTTTTTTGTTTTTCAGTTTATTTTAAATTAATTTAAAATTTTCTGGATTTTTTTTGAAAATTACATATATGAACAATTATGTTTTCTGGATTTAAAAAACTTTTCTGGATTTTTTTTATAAAATTAAAACTTTTCTGGATTTATTTTAAATTAATTTAAAATTTTCTGGATTTTTTTTTTATAAAATTATTGTTGATGTTTAAAATTAAAATAAAAAACTTTTCTGGATTTTTTTTTTATAAAATTAAAACTTTTCTGGATTTATTTTAAATTAATTTAAAATTTTCTGGATTTTTTTTTATAAAATTATTGTTGATGTTTAAAATTAAAATAAAAAACTTTTCTGGAATTTTTTTTATAAAATTAAAACTTTTCTTGATTTATTTTAAATTAATTTAAAATTTTCTGGATTTTTTTTTATAAAATTATTGTTGATGTTTAAAATTAAAATAAAAAACTTTTATGGATTTTTTTTTATAAAATTAAAACTTTTCTGAATTTATTTTAAATTAATTTAAAATTATTTCGAGAGAGACGACAATGGCGATAATGGAGAAATTGAGAAATTTGGGCGTAATTAGTATGTTAATTAAGTAAAATAAGGGGTACAATTAGTTGTGTGTTTAGTACTTAATTATTACCCAAAAAGGAAACGACTCAACTTCGAGAGACCGGCCAAATCGGGAAAGTGACTCAACTGTAAAAGACCGGAGGGAGTAAAATATAAAGGTTTTACTGAATATGTTTCGACCTCTATAAAGGAGAAGAAATGAAACTATACTGCCTAGAACAGTCCCGCATATTCCAAACCCCCAAATACTTGATGTACACTAATATTCCTTTCATCAACCTTCCCAACTTAGATTGAAAAAGAAACGTTTGAGACACTAGAACGAGCCAGTCAACACAATTCCAGCAAAGAGTCAAAAGCAATCGACCCAAAACCCTACCGCCACCGCAATGCAGCCAGACTCCGACCTGCCACTGCTCGCCGCCATCAAGGTCCGCTCCTCGTCACCACGCTTCCCTCCCCCGACCACCCCCCTCTCCACGGACACTCCCACAGCCAACGCTCAGCGAAAGATCGGGATCGCCGTCGATCTCAGCGACGAGTCCGCCTTCGCTGTGAAGTGGGCTGTCCACCACTACATACGCCCCGGGGACGCCGTTATTCTAGTTCACGTCCGTCCCACCTCCGTCCTCTACGGCGCCGATTGGGGCTCGGTCGACCTATCCATCGTTGACACCGAGAGCGAGGAGTCGCAGCGCAAGCTCGAGGACGATTTCGATACATTCACCACCACTAAGGCGTCGGACCTTTCTCAGCCGCTCGTGGATGCTCAAATTCCTTTCAAAATCCACATCGTGAAGGATCATGATATGAAGGAGCGGCTGTGCTTGGAGGTGGAGAGGCTTGGGCTGAGTGCCGTGATCATGGGTAGCAGGGGATTTGGCGCCACCAAGAGAGGAAGTGACGGTAGGCTAGGGAGCGTTAGCGATTACTGCGTGAGGCACTGTGTCTGTCCTGTTGTTGTCGTTAGATATCCTGATGAGAAGGAGAACGCTGGAGGTGGTAAAGAGCCCGTCGTGTCTGTTGCTTCTGCCGCTGAGGATGATGATGAGCCTGAGTATCATGATGCATCCGATGGTAGAAAAGGTTTGTACGCATTTAGTTAATATTTTTGCAATCTTATCTTTATTTTGACGCTTTTATGGTTTCATTTTGTGCATAATTGTAAATCCTACGAATGAATAGATGAATCATCAACACTTAGAACTGTATAAGTTGCAGCCGCATAGGTATTAGAGAAACATACTAGAATAGCCCTTGTTGAGTAAAGGTATAGTGCAATAGCAATTATGGTAAACAAAAGAAAGGTAAAAAATAGTCATTTCCCTTATAAAATGTGCAGTAATAATTTAGCCACTTCTGTGTAAATCTGCTCATTTACTTTGATTGAAATTGTGGGTCAAGACAATTACTGAAGACATGGCTGTGTAGTCTGGTTTGTATACATTTTTGCACACCACCCCTAGTACACGAGCTTGTGCCAGTGTGTAACACTAACACAAACCCAAGAGCTTATGGTCATGTAATCTGTATCGAACGTGCTCGTTTGGCCGTATAATGCACAAGCTCCACACTAGCTTATGTGATGATGCAATTCTTGCGATATTTGGATCGAGGTTCTAATTAATATTTACACAAGAAGTGGCTGTGTTCTAAACCTATTTTATGGAAGTTTATTATTTTGCTTTTATTTTTGTAAGATTGACAATATTAGGATCTTTCTGTAGATATTTAACGTATCAAATTTAATCCTCAAGTGGATGACTAATTAATTAATGGATGTATGAGATGGTTTATGCGGTTCTTGAATTTATTAGAATTTTAGAATTGGCAACTTTAATTTGTTCGAGTACTAGTCGGTTGAGCGCTGCAATTTTGTTTGAAATTTACTTGTCTTGTTGCTCGAATGGTAAAGTTGGTGTGTAGTATATTGTTCCTAAGTTTTTGTTTTCTGTAACTCTGTATTCAGCACACTTAATTCAGCATATGATAACATCTAGATACTTGGGGGTTACTTCTTAACTCAAGGTTGCGTATCTAGAAAATCTTCTTGCGTCTATTGCTTCTCACCTAAATATTCCAAGTTATCTTATGCTGATATTCCAAGCTACCTAACAATAAACTCCAGTTCCTTACTTACCTTAAGTAGTCACACTCTAAAAATCAAACTGATTGACATACTACACTAATTTTTTGTAATGAGTTTTGCTTAGTGTAGAATCTCAAAGCTATATATCCTTAAATTTTGTAGAACAAGTGCTAATCTTTTAACCTTAATCTGTGAAGCATTGGTATGTTCACTTAGTACGAACACGATACGACAAGGAATCTGGTATGCTGATTTTCCAAAAATCAAGATACAGGGTGAGAGACGTAAAAATACTTGTTTAAAATAATTTAAAATTTATAAATATAAATATATTTTATGTAGAGTTTGATAACTAGTTTACTATTAATTCCACAGAAGTGCTTGAACATCAAATTAAATCAAAAAATAGTATCCCTAACTTACATGGTAGACTTAGCTACCCTAAACCTCAAATTAAACCTAAACTGACATAATAAGTTGTCTTTAAAAGAAAGAAATCCATGGCACTCAGATACATTGAATAGCAGTAATTGTGTCCAGTGGCAACAGCGGCGGTCTTGGACTATAGATCAGCATTTTACAGAAGGCAATAATAGAAGGGATTTAGGAGTATCTAAATGCTATTCATCAATGGTAGGTTAGGTTGAACATATTTTTATCGATTAATAGGTTTGGTTTCCTGAATGTATTTTAACTGTCCCCAAACATATAAGTATGGTTAATAAATAAAAAAATAAAAAATAATTTTCCTGGCCATGTTTTTGGCGTATTATTTTGTATCTGTTCCCGGGACGTCCCCAAGACGTACGTCTCTTGATTTGGCATCAATGCGCTTCGTAGATCTTACTAAATGTTTCCAAGATACAGCCCTAGCATGAACAAATCCTCAGAAGACTAAGATGTTAATGGTGTTTGATAAGTTTTGCTTGTTGAAGAATCCTATAAAAGTTTGTAGAACAAGTAACAAGGTTTAATCGCAATTCAGGCCCAAAATAGGTAAATCTTAGAGAACTAAAGTTTCATTTTGTTCAGTTTGCTTTACGTGATATTCAAGAGGTTCATGATCTTCACTTTAAATTCATTCTTGAGATGTCTAACAACTTATAGAGGTAAACCGTGTTTTTAGGTAACCTTTTCAATGATGCAATAGATTATAAGGATACATGCATTATAAACTGGTCTCTTTTAATAGCAAGCTGCAGTCTAAGGACCAGGATAAATCATCTAGATAACTATATCATAGATTATTGTGTTTAGCTATAATTCTAGTTATCTTGTCTCGTATTTGACTTTCTGCTCACTGGGGGTTAGAGTAAAGGAGAATGGATAAGAAACTAGAATTAGGAAACTACTATTAGTAAATGAAGAACGATTTAAGAAAATAAGCCAAAGAGGAATTCTGATAGAAGATAAACCTCTTATTCCGAAAGCAGAGCACCACTGCTTTCAATACACAAATCTTAGCCCCTTGTCCCTACTGAGGGAATCCCATATTTATTCTAATAAATCTTTCTTTAAGGAAGATAGATTCTGGCGTATATTCTAACTTAGCCTCCAAGAAGTTATAAACAATTGATATACAAACTAAATTAAATAAAAGAGATACTTAAATATAAACCCAAGAATTCTAAAAATATATATCTCTGACAGATTATGATTACTTCGAAGTTTTGTCTATGTATCAAATTCCAATAAATTAAATAACAACAACAACCGGTCCTGTAAATCAATTAGACTACGATTCCAATCTTTTTTCTTCCTGAAAAATGAAAAAGAAACCGCTCATACTCATAACTCAAGTCGGATAACTCTCAAATAGTTCAAAGGATAATCTAATCTTTAGTGAATTTCATTTATTGAGTGCAAGCAAACAGTCCTTCCATTCTGTTTAAGTACTTGTGCCCGTCGCTTAAGCTCGTGGTCCTTTTGTCATTCTGTTTTACTCTTTAAATGCATGTTAGATTCTGAAAATTGCTGGATGTCTACCTATCTGTTTAGCTGTCATCCTCAGGGTTTATCTCCTGCTTTTAGTTAGATCTGTTTTTATGATTCTCTTATCTGATAGCTGTTCATGATTTTTTGTAATATTATTTCATTTTTATTTAAATGATTCTTTTCCAATTTAAGCTTAGCCCCTTGTCCTGGTATTATTACAGGCTACAGATTTTCTCATATGTACTTGTAATTCTTGATTTACTTTGTTTTATGAAGATTCGGAAATTTTGACAAATAAAGATGTGCAAAGTTATTTGGTTGTGATGTGCAAAGTATGGACACGATTGCTCTATTGCACTTGTATAAATAATATCCTAGCTCCTTGTCCCTGCTTTAACCTCACGCTCACATAGTCCATGAATGCCTTTTGTTCATATGATGCGTACTCATTGATCCTGAAGCTGAAACCTCAACTTGACTGTGTTGGCAAGATCTTGATGCTGAAATTGAAAAGTGAGACATTGGCTACTTTTGTTGACTTGGAGGTTGCAGTGACTAGTTTTCAGCCCTCTCTTTTGGGATATTCCTTGAACAGCTATTTCATGCACTTTTGAATATTCTGTAACTCAACACTTGCATTTTTACTCGCAATGTTTTGATTGTCTTGCAGATTCTTAATGACAACCTGGCCTCAGGGCTTTGTTTCATATACACAGGTTTGTATTTATTTTCTTCAGGGTTGCTAGTACTATGATACTGCGCCACGAGTCCTGATTATTATAATTATACATATGCTTTTTCCTTCGAGTTTATTGCTTTGTGCTGTCAAATTCTGATATGATTATTTGGCATCTCGGTTTTGCAGCACGGGCAAGTCATCAATTTATGCACGCAATATTTCATTTATGAGGTTTGGCTTGATCAGCAAAGTTGTGTCATGACGTTGTTGCGTTGTTCTCATCTTATATTCTTACCTTGTACCATGAAGGGATCTTATTTGCTATGTAAATCACTGTTAGTTCCTGTGTACCTAGGAATCCTCATGATTGCACCTCCTTTATGTTTGTATCAGTTTGGGTTATGTTTGAGATCTGTTTTCTTCGTTTCAGGATTTGATTTTGGGCATGTTTTATCTTTGGGATTTGGTTTTGGGCAGGTTTTATCTTTGCTAGTTCTTATCTAACTGTAGGTGTGAATGACACCACAGGTCGTTTTCTTTTTTGCAATTGGCTAAGTTTGAGTCTTTTTTATATGATTATAGTTTGTACAATTACCATGATCTTATGGGTCAATATTTGTGTTTGGCGTTAAGATTCAGATCCAAATTTATGTCCAATGTCATTAGTCATAATTTTGTTGGCGCATAATTTCAATCTTCAAGTAAGACTTCTTACAAATATGAACTTTTTGGGTTGACCTCTTTGATAGAGAATGTGGGGGGGGGGGGGGGGGGGGGGGGGGGGGGGGGGGGGGAACTTTTCTTGTATTCACTATGATGAATCGTATTCTAATCTTTTCACTCCAAATCATAAAATTATTTGAATGGAGAATCACATATATGGGATAACAATTGTATCCCTCCCTTCTCTTTTCAAGCAAAGATTTGGCCTGGTAAAAATTAGTTCCTTTAGGAGGAAATAATACCTTTTCTTTGCATGCAGAATTCTTGAAGATTATGTATTTAGCTGCAATTTTAAGTTACGGTTTACCCAATTGTTGAATAATTAATAAAGAATCTTGTCCTTTTGAGCACATCCAAAAGGTGAATGTATCGAGTACTGTGACGAATATGGGGTTACAAAAAATAATTATATAACATTAATAGTATTATCTAACAATAAATGTCAACGAAAATAGTAAAATTATGAATACGCTTGATTCAATGTTGGATGATCTTTGTTTTTTGAAAGCGGTTTGGCGGTATTGTCATTTAAAACTTGTGGAATTACATCTCTCTTCAATGTTTGATGATCTTTGTTTCTTGGAAGCGGTTTGGCAGCATTGTCATTTAGAACTTGTAGAATTACATCTCTCTTAATATAGGTGGATAAACAAGCATTTAAAAATTGATGTCTCGTCCTATTCTGCAACTTGTTCTTGATAGAGTCATTTTGGAAAATACACTCTTGAAACTTGTAGTAGCAACTGAAAGAATCAACACAAACTCGATAAGCAAGAATACTAGAGGATAAGTCGCATGTCTATATTTCTTAACAAGTTTCAGTGAAAGAGCTAATATCATGTGAATTCCGAAACTCGTCGTCTCTTTTCATATCTTCCATGAATATATCAAGATGGCACTCAAGAACCATAAAATCAACGCTCAAATATTGGAAGGATAAAAAGTAGCAAGCTTGAGTACCTTTACCTTGTCAAAAGAAAAGAAGCTTTAGGATTCAAACAAGTCATACATATAAGCAACTCCATATTTACCTCATCAAATTGGTTGTCAAGTTCTTGAAGTAGTAAATTGACGATTTGTATAAATACATCAACCTGGAAATGATGAAGTTGTATCACTTGTTGAACAAAACATTTTGATCTTCGTTGAGGGATTTAAAGAGCCTCCATATCCAGAACAACAATGGTATTATCCTTGCAAAATGTAGTCACCTTATGCAAGTGATTCTCCACCATCTCTCAATATTTGCAAAACATCCTAGCTCAAAATGACAAGCCTCATAGCACTAACATTATGTTGATCTTTTCTTTGCAAAACAAGACACAATTAATTAGTGTATCCAAATATAGTACACATTAGGTGTGTCATTAAACAAAATCAAATGACTCCAGAGAGTACAAATGCCTTAAGCTTTTGCCTTATCATCCGAATTAGAACCATTCTACCCAATTAACCATCACAAGAACCTTAACAATTATAGAAAACGAACTCATCAAATTAAAAATAGCTTTGTAATGAGAGCTCAAACGGGTGTCTCCGGACCTCTTCAAACCAAGTTCTTGATTTCACCATGATCCTGTTTCAAGTTCATCGATTTCCAATGCTTGGGCAACCTTTTGAGCATGAAATTCTCGAATTATTTCTCTTTTCTTATGTTGGGAACCCTCTGCAGTTGTTTTGATGATGTTTTTCAAAACCACACTTAGGCACAACAAAACAAGATAACATAACATGATATCTAGTTGAGATTAAATTATGCTAACCATTCTTATCTCTTTGAGACTGTTCTCATAAAAGGAGTAAGGGCGTTGTCTATAACAGCCTCCTCTATTTGGAATCAGTTAGTTCTCGTTGTTTGCTTTGCAGGTACTTCGGCAGGCACTACAAGAAATTTTATCAAATGTAACGGTTCATACATTACGGTTTTTACTAAAAACCGTAATGTATGAGCGCTTTTTTACGAAACCGTAATCTATGTGCGTGTTGCTTTTACCAAAGATAACGGTCACTTATAAACTGTAATATATTCTATTATTTTTCTTAATGTATTTGAAAGAAACGTAATGTATGAAGTAACACTTTTACTTTTAATTACGATAAGAAAAAACCGTAATTATATAAGTGTTATCTATTCTATTAAAAATTAAAAGTAATCCTAAAATAAAATTGAAAATAAGAATGAAAACACTTAGAAAAATTTTATCAATTAGAAATGGCAAAAATGCATATAAATACATGAACTTTGCTTGAAATCCATTTTTCACATGAACTTTCAATTTTTTCTGTAAATACACAAACTTTGACTTGTGTTCAATTTTTCCATACCTTACAATTTTCCCCAAATTAAAAGTGACATGGCATCTACGTGGCACCCGAAATTATACACGTATGCACACCGTCAACATCGTATGCAAAATAAAATTTTAATTTAAAATATATATTATTATAGTAATTTTACAATTTATTTTTATAAAAAAATTAAAAAATGTTTAAAATTCTAGAAACAATGCCAGAAAACCGACACAGCCCCCCTTCCATCTTCTTCCTATGCCGCCGGCACTGCGACTTGCCGGCGCCGCCTCCAATTTTCCTTTGTTTTCGAAAATTTTCAATTATCAATTTCTCTTAGAAAGCCCCAAAATTTCTCACCGTCTTTCACTTTCTACTCTCAATTCCCGGTGACTTCCGTTCTCTCCCTCTCTCTCTCTCTCTCTCGACAGCCACCAGCATTGACCCACTTCGCAACGTCGTTGCGGACTGCACAACGGTATCACGCACACTCGTCCGGAGCAGCACCACAGTGCCGTAGCGCACAACGTGAAATTGGAGGCGACGCCGACAAGTCGCAGTGCCGACGGCTAAGGAAGAAGATGGAAGGGGGGACTATGTGTGTTTTCTGGCGTTGTTTCTAGAATTTTAAACATTTTTTATTTATTTATTTATAATTTTTATAAATTGTAAAATTACTATAATAATATATATTTTGAATTAAAATTTTATTTTGCATACAACGTTGACGGTGTGTATACATGTATAATTTTGGGTGCCATGTAGATGCCACGTCACTTTTAATTTGGGGAGAATTGTAAAGTATGGAAAAATTGAACACAAACCAAAGTTTGTGTATTTACAGAAAAAATTGAAAGTTCATGTGAAAAATGAATTTCAAGCAAAGTTCATGTATTTATATGCATTTTTGCCTCATATTTTTAATTTGCTCAAATTTAAGAATTTTTTAAACTATTAAAACTATATAGTTCTGACGTGGGTAAATAATTGGAATATAGATTTAGGGCAGAGGAAAATGCAACCGAGACGTTTCCGAAAATTTTAGGGACAGGGGCCCGCCCCGGATCAAAATCAGCAATGGTTGCATCCGTTGTATGTTAATAACACGTACTCCGCAGTCTTGGCCGTAACCCCTACCCCATAACGCAACATCTTGTTCCCTGCTCCGCGCTCCTGCAACTTCAGTTATGCCGAAAGGTTCTCTCTATTCTCTCTCCCTCTCTCTCTCCCGTTGTAATTGTTTCTATCATATGACTCTGTCCTGCCGTTTGACTTTCGGTTGCAGATCTTCCGGGATTTTACTTTGACGCAGAGAAGAATCGGTATTTTCCTTACAAAGGTCCTATTCCCGGTTCTTCCACAAAACCTCCTCCTTTAAGGCCGCCGCCGTCCGACCCACCCCAGGTATATAGACACCTAATTCACTTTATGGACTAGTTTATGATGCTGGCAGTGCTGCACTAGTAAAATTTTCATTTGAAAAATTATTGTTTGAATTTCATGTATTGGTACGGAATTTGTTTTTGATCATGTAGAGAAGAATTAAAAGAACTGGTTGGGGGCTTCAGCTTATGCCACTCCACCAGTGGGCACCTTGTAGGTTTCTACCGGTTACATTAGACTAATTTATTGAATATTTGTGAGGTATAAAATATTGGAATTTGACTAATATAGTGGGACAATGGAGTAAATAATAGCGATAATATGTGCTCTTTGTATCAAGGTGCCATATTTTTTTACATATTTTCACCAACCTGCCTCTCACCTTTATCTTCATGCCGTGCCCGGAACGTACAACTGAGCTTTCAAAGATTAGGGATAAATTACTCTCTTAGTATTGCTGGCATGTTCAGCAGTCATAAATTTACTTGTATTAGCTGTTGGTGGGGTTGTATTTCATGCAGTACAACAAGATTAATGAGCAATTTTATCTTCGCAACGAGGATTTGTAACATTTGCTAGCTATTATTGAATTTTTAGGAGTGAGGAAGTAACGAGGTGAGAGTTTAATGTAGGAAAATTGAAGTGGTTCCATCTGTAATTTCTGTAATAGAGTTCTTAGAGGGGTTTTTTTTTCGCTCCTCCACCCCTTCGCTGAAAAAATAATAAGTAACAAAACCGACCATTATGATCCAGATTTTTCATATTTAGGGGAAGAAGTGTAATATTCAGCCATATGACTGTTGGAATTGCTGGTTTTATCTGCGTTTGGATTAACTGCTTTCCTCGTTATAATTTTAGGTAGATAGCACATGCCAAAGCATAAAAATGAGACAGAAGCTGCTCCAGGCCAGGGAGTTGTGGGGTAATGTGATATTTTCCCGCAAAGAGAAGTTTAACTTCCAATCCATGTATCAAAAGTGCCATGCATCAAAACCAACGGTAAATGTTAATTTCTCATATTATTCTGCAAATCGTGAAATATCTTTTTGGACCGTATGGATGTAATCATACAGAGCACATGTTCTTGCCTGAAAACTTTTCCCTAGCTTTCTACCCATGCTTTTCTTTTCAACGCGTGCCTGCATCTACTAGTCTTTGATTTTGTTTTGGGGATGCAAGCCAACTTCAGTCACCATTGTTGTGTGGAACCTGGATGTAAAGAATTTTCTGAAGTTTGTGGTCATAAAAGTGAGATAGTTATGAAATGGAATAATTCTTCATCTGTGTGGCTGTGCCAATTTGCCTCTGTCATTCCAACTTTCAAGTATTAAATTGACTTTTCTTCTTTCATTTTATTATTTAATTCAGAACTCCTTGGTGATTTGTAAGTTTTAAAAAATATAAATGCTTGATGCATTTTTTGGGACTTAATATGACCCCATTCGTTGACCATCTATAATTTTTTTTATTTTTTTTCCCTCTAATCAATCCAACAGCAGTCAGAATTTTCATAATTTTATCACCTCTACTGTTTAGTATGAGCTTAAGACCAAACATTGAGCTTAACCATGATGCTAGTTGTGCATAGCATACATTATTGTGCTGTTTCTGTGTTCCATCTCATGAGTCTGTCCCTTCACATAACCTTGTCCATGGGAGCAATTTTTTCTCTCTTATTTTTTGAATTCGAACCAGTTCCTTAATTGTCGGTGTCTTAATCAACTCCCAACTTATAGACATTTCATTGAGCGTCTGATCACCTAGCAAGGTCTGTCTTTCTTTGATCAACTTACAAGCATGCTATTTGGGATTTCACTTTTCTGTGCTCATTTCTTCCACTCATATTTGACATGCTCAAATATATAAGGGATAAATAGGTTTAGAAAGAGTAAAGAAAGTATTTGTGGGAAATCTCTACGAAAATATAATCTGCAGAAATATGGAATCTATAATTATTATAATTCAGGAAATTGAGTGATTCCCTCTTTGTTTTAACTTGGAAAGTTCCTAAAGATACTATCATTATCAAGGAAGCTGCTCTTAATCTGCAGATATGGAGTTACAAAGGGACTAATAAGATTGCAAATATTGCACTGGGACATGTGATTGCTGATGTTTCTTCTTCACACGGTCTCATGGAGAGAGATATATTGGTCAGTGTTGGTGCGAATGGCTTACTGTGGTGAGATTTATTTTCTTTGTCTAACTTCTAGTCTTAACATTGCATAGTAGATCACACTCATTATTTGAATTGTCATGGAATTGTCATCTTGTCTTCGTTAGACTAAGTTCTTTCAACTTATGATTCAGTGAATAGCCTGTTCCCCCCTGTCTGACCCTAACTTCTTTTCACACAACATGTATTTATTACTCCCTCGGTACACAAAATGTATGTCACATTAGATCTGGCATGAGAACTAAGAAAAAGTTGTTAAATCAGTTAGTAGTGGAGGAAGGGTCCCACTGTTTTGTGAAAGTAAAAGGGTATTTTAGTAAGGTTATTAGGTAAATAAATGTTAAAGAAACGGTATTTTAGTAAAGTAGTTTAAAGGACTTTCCTTTTTAGCAACTAACATATATATGATGGACGTCCCCGAAAAGGAAATTTCAACACAGATTTCGTGGATGGAGGGAGTATTATTTTATTTATTTATTTATATTTTTGTTTATATTTTTGTTTGGGGATGGGGATGAAGATGGGTGTATGTACTTTATCTTCATTGGTAAATTGGCCACTGGCTCATAATTGTGTTTGTCGATAATTTCCTAACTATGTATAGAATAATTTTTATCACAAGCATTTCGCGTTATATGGTTAGATATTTATGTACGTTTGTCACATGGTTACATGCTGAGAATCACGCTGCTGCTCAAGCTTTTTATAGATGTGGTCCATATCTTCTGGAAAATACACCCAATATCTATGTTTACAACAGTAGATTAAGAATCTGGAAGCTTCTTCAATTACATTTATTTTCTTTTTTCTGGCATGGTTCACGATAATGTATCGTTGTCACCTTGAACATCATTCTATGTTATCTTTTTCTGATGGCCATGTATTTTTCCAATTTCAAACTGTTGTGTGCCATAGCCTTTTTCTAGTGGGAAATGCTGAACAGGAAGTGGGTCCAATGGAAACCCACAAGGTTGATCTTGTATGGCCTCTCAATTCAGATATATTACCAAGGCACAAAGGCCTGATCAGACAACTGGGGAGCTCGATCGGATCTAAGGCATATTTGACATCTGATGTTTCATGTATTAAGTTGTTGCGGAAGAGTTGTCTACCAGCTGACATTACGTCAAAGCACTTTCTGTATCCCTCAGTAACATTTGCTGTTATATATATATATATATATATATATATATATATATATATATATATATATATATATATATATATATAACATTTCCATCAAGAAAATTGCAGGCTTTGCATTTATGCATGCATTTCGACCAAGCAAAAAGAATTAGTGTTGTATCTCAAATTCTCAATAGAATGTGATTTGAACTTTCCGGGTTTGTACTTTGAATGATGCATATGAACTGTGAAGAATCAAATCCATGCTTGGTCATTTTCATCACTGAGTGTATTATTTTGCAAAGAGGTCGGTCCACCTGATTGCCGTGGCCTTATTTTATAGTATATGTTAAGTTGGCAAAATTTTCATTCATCGTTGTTTACTTTAACAATAGAACAGGATCACCACAATGGGATCAGAAAGGGCTTCTGGATCTGTCTATCTCCTAGACCTGAGTAAGCCTCTAAACTTTGGGGCTTCTGGATCTGGACTAGAGTTCAATGAGCTTGCTTCGTTTCAGCAGACACTTTGGGCTGCTGACTGTGACCCTGACGGAAGGTTCGCTGCAATTGGTATATATACCTTTGGTTTATGATTCCTAATAGTTTACATGCTAACAAATAACAACGCCCTTCCTTGGTTATTATCCCTCTTTCTTTTGTTGCCTCACTTCATCTGCATTGCCCTGGAAAATTGTTTCCTTGTGTCTGATAGAGATGCAACAGATTAGTATTATTAATTATATAGATATCTATTTAGTAATTGCTCCAGTCATTTTATATTGTAGTCATTGTTATGTTTATTCTAGTATTAAATTATTAGGTTATATTATTGTGAGTCAAGCCCGTAAGTATATGGGCCTAGGGTTTTATTAGGGTTTAATTAGTTTCTCATATATAGGGTTATTGTTCCTGCGTTCAGTCATGCAGAATTCATATGAGTTCAGTGTACTTGCTGTGGCCTCTTCGGAGGAGTAGCCTCTTTGGAGGAGAGTTCGTTTCTGTTCTATTTTATTTTCTCGTTAGTTTCAACCTCTCAATCCCTTCACTCTATCAGTGCCCTTGCATATCTTCTATTTAAATTTTTTTTCATGGTTAAAAAAGATTGACCATTTCCAGTAGATACTATGAGTACTCGTGAGGGTTCCCACCTTATCTGATATTTATGCTGAATGAAATGAGTTGCCTGACATTTTTTGGTCAACTTTTGGAACTTTGTATACATGTCATATTCATATTTTTTCTGTATATTGAATTTTGTACCATCCTTAAGTGTATTCCCTCACAGAAGTGGTCATTTTCATGAAGTCCCTGAGCATGCTAAGATGTGTTTTAGTTTTCGTTATAGTTGACGTTGAGAGATTTTCTGTTGTAGGAACCAACAGAGGAGTTATGTTGCTAAATATGGAAACTGGAATATCGTCGTGGGTGCTTCGTTGTAAGAGTGATGCATTGTCCTTGCAGTTTAAACAAGGCGTAAGTTTAATATAAACAAGTAATGTATGAAAATGTATCCATAGCTATTGAGGTAGCAGTCCTCGCATCTGAAGCTCCCTGGTGCATTGCTGCCTCCACCTTTTAGCATGCCTAAACAACCTATAGTTTTTCCTCTCCATCTCACATACTCTATAATTAATAACTTTATTTTGACAGGGGATATCCTTTCTATCTATATTAGGATATATTATAGACAGATAAAATCAACATATAAATCAACATATAAATTATTAGAACTTTGAATTAGTTGAGAGGTGATAATTTATTTTCTCACAATCTCACCACTACACACTATTTTACCAAATAACTGGTTCCTCCGGAAGCAATCAGTCTACTGTTGGATTTTGGGTTTGCGCTCATGGGATAAGAAAGGGTTGATATTGGAATTTGCTCACTGTCTGAGCCTCATATCAAGTTTTGTATCTATCTGACCTGCACGAGTGGATCAGGATGGTCACTCAGTTTCCATTTGGTTCCATGAAGAGAACATACTATAATCATGTGATATATCTGCTCCATAAGACAATCTAAAAGCTTATCTGGATAAACAGAATGTTGGTTGGCCATTTTGATATTCAATACGTTAATAAAATTTGACTTTTAGTTACAGTATCTGATGATTGGATTTTACTAAACAATTACCAATGGATTTGAACATTTGAATGTTTCCTAAATGTATTACTATCAATGTGTAGTGGTCTTTCTGTAGCAATTTGGCTTTCATTTTTAGGGTGAAAATATTCATAAATTGACCATGTAATTTCTTTTTCTTTCATTTCTTGGTTAATTTGATCTCTTCAGGGCAAAGTCATTCTTTGTGGGTTGAGAAATGGAGCAATAATGACAGTTGACACTCGCCAAAAACAAGTGAGAATTTTTAAGATGCAACTCAATCACTATGAGTCATAATCTAGGGTGGTGCTTAGCTTGAGCAATCGAGAGTATGAACTGCCTTCTTGCAGATTATAACTCTGCTATGAGTGATAGATGTTACTGCCTTTCATGGAATTATAAAAGTTCAATATGTTCTGTTTTGGAGTTCACAATTCAAGAATTGTTGCATTTTCTAATTATAAGAATTGTTGCATTTTCACAATTTATTATAAACATCAGTTCCATATGGACCTGACCACTCTCCGTTTTATGGTTACAGGCAATTGATTTGCTCAGAATTTATGTGTATAGTATTTTTAACTGTTAGATGTGGCTATTAACTTTTTATTGGTATCTGGATGTCAAAGAAAATGTGAAGACCAAGTAGTCATTTCTATATGCTCTAAAATATATAGCCTTGTTACTTGGCTCAGCTGTTTCTACTTATATCTCCAAGCTTCCTACTATGTGGAATTGTATAGCTAGTAGAGAGCTCTAATTTTGTGAGATGATTGGTATACTTGAGTAAGATAACTGTACCAAATGTCTTCACTTATGGGATAAACAGTTGAATGGATGATTCTGTGCCTTCCCTATTTCTAGTTTTACAATCAACAAAATTTTCCAGGATATAAAAGAGAATGTAGTCTATCGCAATTTTCACGCCTAAGTTTAAATTAAGCTAGGATTATTAAGAAACCTGTAGAGAACTGTACTTAGGAAGTGACATTATCCAATTGCTGAAAGCCTGGTCTTGTTTCTAATTGAATTACAATTTTGTTTTCCGGACTTTCGAGTTTGGTTCTGGACTTTATAGACCTGGTTTACTATTTTACTAGTTCATCTAATTTTGTGTTTGTTTATAGTGCTGTAAAAATGCAAGAGGTCTTGTAATCTTCTGCTTGATATAACTAATCATCAACAATCAAGATTCGAGACATTCAGATTGAGTTAGATATTTTGGTATAGAATTTTATGTGCTAAAGAATGTTGCGCCATTTAGGAAAACAAACCGCTTGTTTCAAGGACTTTATGTATCTGGATTCATATTTTGACAAAAATCTTAAACTGTATATGCAGACTAAACGGAGGACAGATATGTCTTCAGCAATGTCGATGCCTTCATCTGTTTGTTGGTTAGTAGGCTCTCTACTCATTAGTTTATCTCCATTTATCTGTTTCTGAATTTCCTTAAATGTTCGCTATGCTAAGTTAGATTTTTTTTTTCCTTCTTGAAATTGTAGCCTGGCAGCGCTTGATCTTTGGGATCAATACTTCTTGGCTAGTTCCATGGATGGTTCGGTTAGTTCTCCATCAGTTTATGGTTAGCTACATTTATGATTTAATTTCTCTTTATGAATTTATTGAGATCAATACATCTTTGCTAGCTCCATGGATGACTCAGTTAGTTCTCCAACAGTTTATGGTTAGCTATGTGTATGATGTTATTTCTCTTTATGAATTTATTGGGATATCTATCTGAAATGAGCATGGGATATATTCACACACCTCCTAAAGTTCTCTTTATGGAACTATCTCCCTGTAAATTTGAATTTCAACAAGTATCCTGTTGCTATTCTCTCAATTCTGTTCTAAGAGAACTGTTCGAAGGCCGAAACAGGATCTTATAGGGTAAATGAAGGCATGGTCTTAAAAATTAATTTGTGTATCATTCGTAATGTGTATTTTTTGATGTATAAAAAAGGGAAGAAGAAAAATTAAGAGAGCTTGGGGTTTCGAACTTACAACTGTAAGTTATATCTCGATGGTTTTCTTATAAAGTTTTTAGAAATTCATTAATCGATACTAAATCAAGTGTTCTCTTATGAGCTCAATGTCAGCTTGAGGTGCACACAAAACATTAAACTCAAGCTCTAAAAGAAGTAAATGTCGGTAGCCTGGGTAAACTCATTAATTTTGAGGGTTACAGATCAGTTTTCTTCAGAGTTGTTGGTAACTGTATGGTTTATATTTAAAGAAGACCAGTTTCATTTCACTACAGGAACCTGAAATTGGAGTCATAAGCTTGTGGGGTTACTCTCTTTCTGCTCATGAGTAAATTGTGTAATCATATCATGGGGGGGGGGGGGGGGGGGGGAACAAGCTTCATTTGAGCAGTTGTAATGTCTCTAATCATTCGGAATTTTTTCACTGTTTGTTGATGGGTGATTATCTGTAAATAACAGCAATATAGCAACGGAACGGGGAAGTGGTAGAGAGGATCTAGTTATCAGAGGTTTTAAGGCGCTGCATAAATGAAGGGTAAAGCAAGGGAAATGTGGTAGCAAGTGATGGAAGTTTAGAGGGTAATTTGGTTTTCAAAGGGTGCTGCTTTTCTTGAGTAGGTTTTTTTCGCAATAGTTAAATTGTCAGTTGTGGTATGTGAAGCTGGTAGGTCTATGCAATCATTTGTCCTTTTGGTATGTTACTATGTGATCAGTTTTGTTGATTGGTTTTGCTTTAGGAAGTGTTCTAAAAGTCCCCGTCTAGGCTCTAGTAGGCACCCCGCCGCCCGACTAATTTCTAATCCGCCTAGGTGCTAAGCAGAAACCCACCGGCCGATATTAAAGCTTTATCTCAATAAATTTTGATGTCATGTTGAAAATTAGAAATATTGTTTTATACCATGAAGTTAAATACTCCCTCCGTCCTCTATTTAGTGACGTTAATACTATATTGGGACGTCCTCCATTTACTGACAATTTCCGTTTTAGAACGTAGACCCCACAATCACTTTAACACTTTATCACTTTATACATCTACTTTTTATTATTTTATCATTTTAATACTATTAAACAATTCAAATGGACCCACAATTATTCCACTTTAACACTTTAACACATTAATTTATTATTATACCATAAAATGCGAAAAAACCCGTGCCCATACTCCCTCCGTCACTAAATGGAGGACGGAGGGAGTATGAAGATTATGGAGTTCATGCAATTAGACCATTAATTTTTCCATAATGTGTGTTTTAATCTTGAATTTGGTAATTATATTGTAAATAATATGTGTTGATATAATTTGTACTTGAGGACATGATTTAACAATAGTGAAAATAAGCATTGTATTTCTAATCCGCCTAGGCGCTTGTCCCACCTCCTCCCCCCGACTAGCGCCTAGTTGCTTTTAGAACATTGGGTTTGTGTGTGTACAATGGTGAGGATGTCTTTGGGGGTATCTTTTCATACTATTGTTCGTTTTTGGCCACTGTAGACTAAGTCTGGTCTAACCTGCCTCTCCAGATCAAACTCTATGATCATCGTCTGATCCAGAACGGCCCAGTTCAATCATATGAAGGCAGTGTAAACTCTCATACGCGCATAGAACTAGGAGTAGACCCATCAGAGAGAATCGTCATGTCAGGTGAATAAATGTGATGCACGAGAGTTTCTGTATGCTGACTAAATTCTGACCGTCTCTTTGTTAGGTGGAGAAGACTGCTACATCCGTCTTTGGGATATCAAATCTGGTGAAATGCTCTTCAGAGAGAAATTGATGAATTCGATCCCATCAGCAGTCTGCTGGCCAAGAAGAGGTATAATCCTCTTTTATCAACTTTGCATGAGTTTCCGCATCACTCTTGAAGATGTTGTTAGTAGTAGTTAGGACTCAGTTTATATTGACTCTGGAATGGACTGCAGATCAGGATTACAAAAGTTACTGGCAGGATCATAGTTTTGGTGCATGGGTTGGATCGAATGAGGGAATTTTTTACATGGACTGGCTCTGATTGTCGTGACAATTTAGAAGATAAAACCGGCTGGCCGTGGCGGTGTTAGCCACCCATGGAACCTGTGTATAGAGTATGCTGTGAGATGTATCAAATGAAGAAGTTTTGAATAGTTACAGTAGGAAAAGCTGTAATAGGTCCGTTTTCTATGTTGAGTTGGAAATCCTTAGTTTTCTTAGTATGAAGGTGGAGAAATGAAGCTCTTTGGTGCAAGTAAAGCCACGTAGGAATTTACAACTCCCTAGAGATAGTATGTCATGCTTTTTGTAGATGCTCAATCCAAAGTCCTCTAGAGTTGAGAAAAAAACCATGAACAGTAGTTTACTTTTTGAATGAAATGTCAAATCATTCATTTATTAAATGCCTGGTAGTAAAGGTCGATCCTGTCTCATCTATTTTTGGCAGTAGATACTCCTTCCGTCCCCTAATAAGTGTTTTAAGAGACTAAAATTTTTGTCCCCTAATAAGTGTCCTATCACATATTTTAATGTAAAATTTTGGCCAAACTACCAATTTTACCCCTGCTATCATTACACTTTTTTCACTTTTTCAATTTTTATGTAATGATTAGGGGTTAATATGGTAAATTTATACAATTCCTTGGTTATTGCATTTTTACGGCTCGGGACACTTATTAGGGGACGGAGGGAGTATTTATACTCTCTTTTAACTTTACTCAGTTTTCTTTATTATTTTCTTTTTTAATTGAGCATCCCAATTCATTTGGCTTGTTTTTTAAAATAGAATTTTTTTAAATAGAAAGAATTAACCATTACTTTTTAATGTGGATTCATTACTTCTCACATTTAATATTGCATCTAAAATCATCTATCAAAATGAAATAAGACAATTAAAGCGGGACAAAGAGAGTATTAGTTATATATTCACTCCGGATGTCTAGTAAGGTTTTTTAAGTTAGGTTTACCTCCGGTAATAATTAAGCATTTTCATAACACTGAGTATACATGGTAATTGAGCATTTCTATAACAATGAGTATACATGGATGTGTCTTTAATAAAATTGTGAATGAGAATGAGACAAGATTTAAGGGCTGCTCGAAGGAGATTATAAGCTTTTGAAACAAGGTTTTTTAAGTTGGGTTTACCTCCGATAATTGAGCATTTCTATAACAATGAGTGTACATGGATGTCTCGTTAATAAAATTGTGAATGAGAATAAGACAAGATTTAAGAGCTGCTCGAAGGAGATTATAAGCTTTTGAACAGTGTAGTGTTGGGTAGAATATGTTTTTCAACTACTCCTAAGATATACTCACTTAGGCAATAGTTTATCTACTCCAAACTTGAGTTTATCATATTACAAGCTCTTTAAAATATTTTGAAGCTAGATATTTTAAATGAAAATGTTAATGCTTGTATGTTATGTAATCATACTAATAACTGACGTTTCAAACAGACAATAATTACACAAATATGAGGGATAGGGGCAATATCTTATATGGGGATGTTAAAAAAGCCCGAACCCAATGGGCCAATCCGAATAGTCCGAAGAAAATAATGGGTTAGGGCCGAAAAATAATAGCCCAAAAGTGAAAAATCCCGATAGGGCTGTACCCGAAAAAAGCCCGAACCCGATAGGGTTGGCCAGAAAGCTCGTGGGTTGGCCCGGTGAGTTTACCATAATTTATGAATTCATGACATATTTAATTACTCTACTTATAAATTTGATAATTAGGTTGTGTTTTTAATTATTACTCCGTATTAAGTATTTTTATAAAAATTTAATAAAAATATAGTCTTCATTTTTAATTCTATACATTTTTTACTTCGACTCTTGTTGGAAAGTAAAATAAAGATTGATATTTCGAAAATATTTTAGCTAAATTCACAATATTTAATAATTTATTTATTTTGTTCATAAAAATATGTACTAAAATAATAATTTTTTTATATTTATACTATGTCAATTTTATTTTTTATAAACTTAATGGCCCGGTAGGCTAGCCCGAAACCGAGAGGGTTAGGGTTAGGGCCAAAAAATATTAGTTAGAAAGAAAAAAGGAAAAAAAAAAGGCCCGATTAACCCAAACCAAATAGCCCGCAATCCGATAGGGTTAGCACGAAACCTGATGGGTTGGCATGTTCGACATCCCTAATCTTATATATTCCGTCTGTCCCATTTCAATAATCATGTATGTTATTTTGGGTTATCCCACTTCAATTGACTTGTTTTCTAAAATGAAAAGAATTAATCCTTACATATTACTTATTTTGTACGTAAAATCTCATACAGAAAAAAACACGACTACTGTACAATATACTCCCTCCGCCCCACTTCACTTGACTTCCTTTCCTAATTGGGACGTCCCACTTCAATTGACATGTTTCTGAAAATGGAAAGAATTAATCCTTATTTTTCAATGTGGACCCCTTACTTTTCACTTTTAACGCTGCGCCTAAAATCTCGTGTCGAAATGAAATAAGCCAATTGAATTTGGACGGAGGGAGTTTTTTATTTTTATTTTTTTGCCATGAAGATTAAAGGAGAGTGCAAAATGTGAAAAGTGGGAGGGCCACAAAATTTTAGAGGTAAACTTTTCTCAACCTATTTGAAACGTCTCATTTCTTTTGGTATGAAAATTAAGAAGAGTGTGTAGTAAGTGAAAAAGTGGTAGGGTTCACATTTATCAAAAATAAACTTTTATTAAGAAAAAATAAAGGAGACATTTTTAATGAACTCAAAATGACATACATAATAAATGAAATGAGACGGAATGAGTATATAGCCGAAAGAGTGAACGTTTTTATGGTCATCTTGAACTGGCATATGTCGGACACGTCAACATTTACTAATTATTAATGACATCGCGTTATTGTTGTTGTCTATTACTAGTAACACACCCACGCGACGCGTGAGTATTTTATATGTTACAGTATATGATTAATTGGTTTTAAGTACGTATAAATAGTTCACCTTGAGCATATTTCAATTAAAATATGTTAATTATCATTAACATAAGTGTCTTGCAACCGAACTATGGGGCTGAGCTGACATGTGTAAGCCCCTTAAAATAATATCTCATCACTGATTGTTGTTAAAAAAAAAAAAGTGCGCATAAGTTTTATAGGATAGAGGAAATATTATGTTATCATTAGAGGAAATATTATTTATCGTTAGAAAAGGGTTATAACTAAGTTATTTCCTGAATAAAATAAGTATTGAACACATATTTACCATCATTTTCATAACACTTTAATTTAAATAAGCAACCGTTAATTTTTCTTATCATTTTTTTTTTTCACTTAGCCATTTTTTTTATGCTTTCCCTATTTTGCACTTTGACCTCTACCTAATTAAATATTATTTGATTATCAACTCACAACTCATAGTTAGATGAGAGAGCCTTTGATTTCTATCCATATTTCAAAGTTCAAATACATTATTCATATCTATTGGAATGAATAGAATAGTATTTGGAATGAATAGAATAGTATTTATAGTTAGTTATAAAGGAAGTACCACATGTCGTAGTGTGATTGGTTAAGATGCCATGTCAGCATACAAGTTATTAGTTAGGGTATTCACGTGATTCACACGTGATCATCTCTCCCGTATTTCTTCTTTTGTTTATAAGAGATGTACTCACCATTATCCAGTAATACAATTCAGTTTCTTTGTCTACATTTTCATGAGCACATTTTCTCTTTCTAACATGGTATCGCGAGCCAAAAGTTTAGATCTAGATCTGGTAGTTTCTAGGCGCTTCTATTTCCAGAATTCTTTCTCTCGACGTTTCTATCGTCGAAATCTTCATTTCTCCGGCGTTTCTATCGTCGAATTTCATTTTCTGTCTGCATTTTTGCTAGATCTAGTAGTTCTTCTCTCGATTTCTCGGTGTTTTCAGTTTCTATTGGCAATGTCTGCTTCTGGTTCGAGTTTGGCTTCCGCGGCTCTTCCTAATCTTCATCTGGTGCTTCTCAAGCTGGATCGCAACAACTACGCATTCTGGCGTGCTCAGATCTTGCCTACGATTCGTGCTCATGGCTTTGAGGAGTTTATTGCTCCTACTGGTATGCCTCCAACTCCTTTCCTTCCATCTCCGTCAGGTGTGCCTCCGCGCAACAATCCGGAGTACTTTGCGTGGATTCGCAGAGATTAGTTTCTGTTGAGCTAGCTGCTAGCTTTGATCGGCGATACTATGCTCGGTTACGTTGTGAGGTGTAATACTGCTCGGGATGTGTGGCTTACTATGGAACGACTGTTTTTCTCTCAATCCAAGGCGCAAACGATGCTGCTCTGTATGACGTTGCAGACGACTCGCAAAGGTGTCTTGACGATTGAGGAGTATTTTCTCAAAATGCGGGGGATTGCTGATCAACTGTCAGCTGTTGGTCAAATTGTAACTGATGATGATCTTCAAATGTACATCTTAGTTGGTCTAGGCATTGAGTATGAAGCTCTTGTTATGAACTTTA
The DNA here is from genome assembly GCA_024222315.1 of Thymus quinquecostatus. Taxonomy (NCBI): domain Eukaryota; kingdom Viridiplantae; phylum Streptophyta; class Magnoliopsida; order Lamiales; family Lamiaceae; genus Thymus; species Thymus quinquecostatus. The sequence continues at coordinate 14,508,930 of CM044164.1, read as the reverse complement.
TGCAGCGTACATATGCTCCCTCTCTACAGGAGATGCAACTCGCGTTTTGATAAACACAGATTTTCTACGTGTTTCGAGAGCTTATAATTGCGCTTTAGTGTCATTATCATGATCGAGTCGATACTTTTAACCTATATTTCTTATATTCGAAGATATTACACTTGATCGTGGTTTTGTTGAGTTTTGTAGGGAAAATAGGAGGAAAAAGGGAATTAAATCATTGAGTATGGGCCATGGGCCTTGAATTCAAAGCATGGCCCAACATTAAGCATGACCCAACACATGGCCTAACATGCATGCATGGCCCAACATGCACGCGGCCATGCACACACCCCCGCGCCTCTTCACCCATGCCGCGTCTCCGCTTCAATCAATCCATGGCAGACGCTGCCGCGTCGGTATCGCCATCACCCCTCGCCCAGGAGACCTATCTCCGCGCCTCCATGCACGCGCCCAGCCACGCCGACGCATATCATTGCACCTCCACCGCGTCACCCCCGTATGGAAATAGAGTAAAAAGTGCGGCAGTTAGGATTCGTTTTAAATGAGCTGGTAACGTTCCGATCAAGAAGGAGGGAGGATAAATAGGAGTAAGAGGGGATCGGAGAGGGTATCTCGCACTCTACGGAATCACAAGCTACATTGGAATCAAATTTGGGAGAAGAAGATCGAAGGATTCAAGTCGGCGATATTCGGAGCCCTAGTTCCCTCTACGGTTTTCGTTTGTTTTCGATTATGCTTACTTCGAATCTTAGGATTTTTGTCCTCATTATGCTTGGATAAATTCTCTTTTATTCTAGAGTTAGGGAGTACATGAATACTATGGATTCAATTTAGCTTTTATCAATCGATCACGACCTTCTATTGTTTCGTATGTTCTTGTATGTATTGCTTGCTTATTTGATTAGCTACCAAATTCGCATGATTTATTGTGTTGATTCGATAGGCGGAAGATGATAATTAACACTCGAATTGGGAACATAGGACACACACTTCAATAAAGTCAAGAGATCTTGAGAATTGTGTGAGAGCTTATAACCTTTTGAACCTTTAGGAGTTTCATGTGTTAGTTATTAGTTGGGCACAATATTTTTTGCATGAAATCTACGGTTTAGGCGCTACGGAAGTAGGGTTAAGCTTATTGTGTGGTTGCTCTAACAATAGTCGAGCCCTCTATGTGATTGATTGATTTCTATTAAATTGAATTCGTATGTTCATCGAAACCGAAGCTCTAGAATAATTCTTCTCTTATTTGATTATCTCTTAACTTGTCTCTTATGTTAATTGTTTTGTTTCTTTTTATTAGTTTAGAAAAACAAAATTCAACGATTTATCCGTCTAGATAGAGGATAGGAAATTAGACTAGTACTCATTAGGTTAATCAGTCCTCATGGAATACGACCTTGCTTCCCTATCTATAATTACACCCGTACACTTGCGGTAGTAAAAATATTAGTGAACAAGTTTTTGGCGCCGTTGCCGAGGGCTGATTTTCTTTCTAGTGATATTAGTTAGATTTCTTTGATACTAATTTAGACATTTTTATTTTTTCGTATTTTATTTGCACTTTTGGTTCTTTGGAGTTGTCTACTTTCTTTCTTTTTGTTGGTGTATAGGTGGTGAATGTCTTCAGGCATCACTCTAGAGCCTGTAGATCCGGAGATGGAAGCTACCTGTCGTCGGAACAACGCAAGGAGAAACAAGAGAAAAATGGCAACTCAAGAGGAGATCAATCAACTCAGGGAGCAGTTAAGAGTTTTGATGGAGGCTCAGGAACGAGCAAATAATCACCTAGCTCCTATTCGAGATCAATTTCAGACTGTTATATTTCATGGAGGAATTCCCGGACCAGCTATCGATGCCAACAATTTCGAGTTGAAGACGGGCTTAATATCAATGGTCCAACAGAATCAGTATGGGGGAGGTCCTTTGGAGGACCCGAACGCTCACCTCAGTCAATTCTTGGACTTATGTGCTACTGTTAAGATCAATGGAGCACCCGAAGATGCTATCAAAATTCGCCTCTTCCCATTCTCTTTGAGAGACAAGGCGAAACAGTGGTTCCAATCTATTGAGTTGGGAGGAGATGTTACTTGGGAGGATCTAGCTCATAAGTTCTTATTCAAGTTCCAACCTCCGGGCCTCATGTTCAAGTTGAAGATAGAGATCACACACTTCCAACAATACGAAGGAGAGAGTCTCTACGAAGCGTGGGAGAGATTTAAGGAAAAGATCAGAAAGTGTCCAAACCATGGCTTCGATCTAGCCACCCGGATTATGATCTTCTACAATGCTTGTAATGGGGAATTACGAAGACTCATGGATGCTGCTGCCGGAGGAACATTGCTATGCAAAGGGGGAGATGAAGCCATCGATATAATCGAAAACATGGCATCCACAAGCTATCAGTGGCCAACAGAGAGGATTAATATAAAGAGAGTAGTTGTGGCCGAGAGCAAGGATCCTCTTCTTGCAATCACAAATCAGATAGCGGCCTTGTCGAGCAAGTTTGAGACTATGATGCAAACCCGAACTAATCCAAAAGCGGAGGGGATTCAATTTGAAGAAGCAAATTGGGTCAACAATCAAGGCTTCCTTCAAAACCAAGGAGGTTACCAAGAAGGCCGTTCGAATCAAGGCGCATACCAAGGCTATCAAGCAACCCCTTCTCACACGAATCTTGCATATGGGAATCCGAACAATGCTCTTCAACCACCGCCCGGATTTTCAGCATCTAATGGTGTGATCAACGAGCTGAAAAGACAAAATTTGGAGATGTGCTCATGAAATACATCTCAAGCTCCGATACAAGAATGTCTGCTTTGGAGACATAAGTGAAGATGATAGAGAAACAAGTGAGCCAAATTGAGCAGCCAACATAATCCGGGGCAATTCCCAAGCAACACGGTGGTGAATCCCAAGGAGCAATGCAAAGCCATCACATTGAGGAGTGGCACTACATATGAGGGACCGAAGATGCCAGATCACGATCCCGAAATTATAAAGATCCCGGAGGAAAAAGAAGAGCTCACACCGGCCATGAAGGAGAAGAAGGAAGGAAAAATGCCCAAACCCCTACCACCACCTTTACATGTTCCTATGCCTTTTCCTCAAAGGCATCAAAAGAAGATGGGGGATGAGCAATTTTCCAGATTTTCGGACATCTTTCGGAAGGTCCAAATCAACATTCCGTTGGTAGAAGCTCTACAACAAATGCCCAAGTATGCCAAGTTCCTGAAAGATGTAATTTCAAAGAAGAAGAAGTGGGGAGACTTTGAGACAGTGAACTTGAATGAAGAGTGTAGTGCTATCTTACAACGGAAGTTGCCCGTCAAGTCCAAAGATCCGGGTAGTTTCACAATTGCTTGTGAGATTGGGGGGGATGAAATTCGGAAGAGCGCTATGTGATTTGGGTGCAAGTGTCAATCTCATGCCTCTTTCAGTTTTTAGGAAGCTAAAAATTGGAGAGGTGAAGCCTACCACCATAGCTCTTCAAATGACGAATCGTTCGGTGGCATATCCTCAAGGCATAGTTGAAGATGTTCTTATCAAGGTTAATGATTTCATCTTTCCCGCTGATTTTATTGTTCTCGATATGCAGGAAGACCAAAATATGCCCTTGATTCTTGGGAGACCATTTTTTGCTACGAGCCAAGCACTCATTGATGTTGCAAGAGGAGAGCTTACCTTGAGGGTAAATGATAAGAGTTGCACTTTCTCCTTCTACAAGCCGTCGAAGTATTCTGAGGAAGAAGAAGTCAAATCGGTAGAAGAGTACAAAGTGCTTGATGTATGTGATTCTTACACCGTAAAAAGTTCTATGGAGTTGCCCAAAACTCCTACCGAGGCTTGCATTTCTACTTCTTTCTCTTCTTCAAAATTCTCTTTTTATTTATGCTCTAATTATTTTGATGAGTGTACTTTAGAAAGTGTGCAGAAAATTTCGGATCAAGAGGCACACCTTTTCGAGAAAGGGAATGAAGAGAATGGAGCTACCCCGAAACATTTGCATGGCCACTTGAAGAATTATAAGAAGAAAAAGAGAAGGGCATGTGAAATTCCGGGTTAGTACGAAATACTCTTCCACCTCTTCTTCTTTCAAACTTATTATTTTTTTTAGTAAAAACAATAAGTTTGGGGGGATGGCGAAGTGTGGAAAAGTATTTCGATTTTTATTGCTTTCTAGGTAGTTAATTTGAGTCTTGTTTAGTGTCTAAGTATAAAGTAGTAGAGTCATTTGTTTTTTTGGTTTAATTAATGATAAGCATGGATATTGTTTGTGACGATGAGGCCGATGATGATTTCTTGAAATTGAGTACATTGAAAATCTTTCACTTGGGATTACTTCATGAGTTGATTAGCATGATTAATTGATTTTGATTATTTGGCCTCTAAGAAGCTTGGATCAAATATTAGCCCTTGTTGTCAGTTTTGAGCTTTGACTATCAAATGATTATAGTCTTATCTTCTTTCTTGAGTGTGATTGTTCAGGCATGCATACTTGTCTCTAGAACTTGCTTTTATATCTTCCTTGAGGTTGCGCTAGTGTGCTTAATAATTTAGAGATGATCAAAGGCCATCTTTCTTAGCCACATTCCTTCCCTTTTCTTTGTCCAAACGATACATAGTCCTAGTTTAACCCCCTTGAGCCTTTGAGACTTTTTTTTTCCTTTGATAAACCTTGGGATGGGGATATTGTGTAGGATTTTGTTAGTTTGTATTGAGAAGAATTGAAAGAATAAGAGAGAAGTTGGAATTGAAAGGATCCCTTTGCTCACATAAAAACTAGTTTGTGCATAGGGAAAAAAAAAAAAAAAAAAATGAGAGTTGTAGAATAAAGAGCATAAGTGAGTAGAGAGGTGCAATAAGATGGTTGAGTGATGAGGATGGTTGGGAATTGTAGCTTTATTAGCTATTGGTTAGAGTGTTTGTGGAAGATAAGACTCATTATTTTGGGATTTGTACGCACTTAGCCAAATATATCCTACCTACCAAAGAGCCTACATTACAACCTTAATCAAAGTCCTTTTTGATCTTTATTATAAGCACACATTGAGCAATGGAGAGGTTAAGATGAATTGCAAGCTTATGGTAGATATTGTTAGGGGTGAAAACGGATCGGATACGGACGGATATTGCTCATACCATATCCTATACCATATTTTTTTCTCGAATCCGGAGTCGGATACGGAATAGCCGGATTCGGATACGAATTCGGATTATTCGGTAATACGAATACGGGGCGGATACGGACGAATTCGAACCGGATTCGGATAAATATAATCGGATATTGCATAGTTGCACTCTAATTTAGTAATTTTTCACAAGAATCACAACGAATTAATTGGCTTCTAAGCCAACCGATTCTCTCTCTCCCCCTCTCCTCTCTCACTCCATTATACAGTATTACATCAATTGGCCACTTGAGAGGTGTCACAGTCTGGTAGTATAGTTTTGTCAATGAAATGATAATTAATTAAAAACATTGAATTTAGCTCTTTAGATAGTAATCAAATAAAACTATTGTAAGTACATTTTCCAATTTGGAAATTATTTGCACCCACATTTTTGGAATTTATTGAGTTTACTTTGAAAGACTTAGATTTGCTTTTCACCAACAACACACACACACACAATATTAGCCACCATCAGAAAAAAAAGAAGGCAAAAAATAATGGAGAAGCAAAAATCAGTTGGAAAAGAAGAAATCAGAATGAAGAAGGGGCCTCTAGCTTCTGCTCTCAAGCTCTCTCTCCCTCCTCTCGATCAAGATTCTCTCTCTCAATTCTCGTACTCTCCCTCCCTCTCTCTCTCTCCCCACTTTTCTTGCCTTTTATACTTTTCAACTGGATTAACTTTTTCAGTCTTTTTTTAGTTGCAGGGAAGAATCTGGGAGTTGTAAGGATGGTGATTTTTTGGTTAACAAAGATGGAGTTCAAGTTGTTTCTGAGAATCAATTGAAACAATCCACATGGCCACACACACATATACTACAGTACTATATAAAAATCCCAAGAAAATGCAACCCCAGATTACAAAAATACAACAAATTCAACCCAAATTACAAGTGATTCACATCAGAAAACGAAAAAATAGAGGAAAGAAATATGCTCTGCCTCTATATCTATACTATGAAAGAAATACCCAAATTTGCTACTAACCTAATTTCTTGAATATATACTTGCGCTGGGTTTAAGGAAGAGATTCAGGGGGCTCTCAATAATGTATTCGGTGCCGGGCACCTCATCGACGGCAAGGTTGATCGACGGCGACGGTGGGTCTTCATCCATTTGCGGCGGCGGGCTGGGACGAAATACGGAAATAGTGAAGAGAAGGGTGAACTGGTTTACTTGCTCGTAGTCGTAATAATGTATTATACTATTATTGTATTTTGATTTATTAAAATAATTATTCATGCAAGTAAATAAATAACTAATATTATATGTATAAAAAAAATATAAAAAAATATATAGATTTATTCGAATATCCGAATTTGGAATCCGGTTACTATTCGAAAAAATACGGTGAATTTCAGATACGGTCGGATACTATGTAATCCTAATCCGATCCGATATCCGAATTCAACTATCCGTATCCGAATCCGTACCGACCGGATACTGATTTTTAATACCGAATTCGATACCGACCGGATCCGGTTCCGGATCGGTCGGGAAATATCCGATCCGTTTTCACCCCTAGATATTGTGTATGCCTTGAATTGAGTGAAAAAGTTACCTATCTATATACACTTGAGAGTTGAGAGTTCACTCACATGTACTCCTATGCCATGAGGATCCAAGTTTCGAAGAGGTTAGATTGTGGAGATATGATCATGATGTACTAATCGATAATTGAGGTGATTTGCTTGTGAGGATTTTGATTTATAAAAATTTTTCTGAGGCCAAAATTCATTGTCACTTTGCTAATCCGTGTTTATTGTTGATTGATCTCTTTGCTTCGTTTTTTGTGTTTGAGGACAAACATTCACTCAAGTTTGGGGGGTTGATAAACACGGATTTTCTATGTGTTTCGAGAGCTTATAATTGCGCTTTAGTGTCATTATCATGATCGAGTCGATACTTTTAACCTATATTTCTTATATTCGAAGATATTACACTTGATCGGGGTTTTGTTGAGTTTTGTAGGGAAAATAGGAGGAAAAAGGGAATTAAATCATTGAGTATGGGCCATGGGCCTTGAATTCAAAGCATGGCCCAACATTAAGCATGACCCAACACATGGCCCAACATGCATGCATGGCCCAACATGCACGCAGCCATGCACACACCCCCGCACCTCTTCACCCATGCCGCGTCTCCGCTTCAATCCAATCCATGGCAGACGCTGCCGCGTCTGTATCGCCATCACCCCGCGCCCAGAAGACTCATCTCCGCGCCTCCATGCACGCGCCCAGCCATGCCGACGCGTTTCATTGCACCTCCACCGCGTCACCCCCGTATGGAAATAGAGTAAAAAGTGCGGCAGTTAGGATTCGTTTTAAATGAGCTGGTAACGTTCCGATCGAGAAGGAGGGAGGATAAATAGGAGTAAGAGGGGATCAGAGAGGGTATCTCGCACTCTACGGAATCACAAGCTACATTGGAATCAAATTTGGGAGAAGAAGATCGAAGGATTCAAGTCGGCGATATTCAGAGCCCTAGTTCCCTCTACGGTTTTCGTTTGTTTTCGATTATGCTTACTTCGAATCTTGGGATTTTTGTCCTCATTATGCTTGGCTAAATTCTCTTTTATTCTAGAGTTAGGGAGTACATGAATACTATGGATTCAATTTAGCTTTTATCAATCAATCACGACCTTCTATTGTTTCGTATGTTCTTGTATGTATTGCTTGCTTATTTGATTAGCTACCAAATTCGTATGATTTATTGTGTTGATTCGATAGGCAGAAGATGAGAATTAACACTCGAATTGGGAACATAGGACACACACTTCAATAAAGTCGAGAGATCTTGAGAATTGTGTGAGAGCTTATAACCTTTTGAACCTTTAGGAGTTTCATGTGTTAGTTATTAGTTGGGCACAATAATTTTTGCATGAAATCTACGGTTTAGGCTCTACGGAAGTAGGGTTAAGCTTATTGTGTGGTTGCTCTAACAATAGTCGAGTCCTCTGTGTGATTGATTGATTTCTGTTAAATTGAATTCGTATGTTCATCGAAACCGAAGCTCTAGAATAATTCTTCTCTTATTTGATTCTCTCTTAACTTGTCTCTTATGTTAATTGTTTTGTTTCTTATTATTAGTTTAGAAAAACAAAATTCAACGATTTATCCGTCTAGATAGAGGATAGGAAATTAGACTAGTACTCATTAGGTTAATCAGTCCTCGTGGAATACGACCTTGCTTCCCTATCTATAATTACACCCGTACACTTGCGGTAGTAAAAATATTAGTGAACACGTTTCAATCGTATGAGCTTGGCCTAGCACATCAAGTGAATCAATTTGCTGTGATTGATCCTAGTGCCAATGCTGCGTTCTATGGAGGCGTTCGTGGTGCTATTGGCCGTGGATTTGGAAATCGTGGTGGTTTTCATAAGTCGTCCAGTGCTAAGTCCATTTTGTGTCAGCTATGTGGCAAAATTGGTCACATTGCTATAAAATGCTTTAGTCGATTTGATGTCTATTTTACTGGTGCTAACAATATGGCTGATTCTACATCTCCTCAAGCGTTTGTTGCTGATGGAATAGCTCAGGATGGTGGTGAAGATGCTTCTACATGGTACATGGACAGTGGTGCTACCAACCACATCTCTAATGAGCTTGACAATCTATCTCTCAACACTGAGTACCTTGGTTCAGAGACAGTCATGGTTGGCAACGGTAATCGCCTTTCTATTTCATCTATTGGTTCTTCCTCTCTTCCTTTAGCTACCTCTAATTCCAATTCTCTTCTGCTCAATAACATTTTATTTGTCCATCCATAGCTAAAAACCTACTCAGCATATCTCGATTTACTTTTGATAAACTGTTGTTTTGTCAAGGACAAGGCCACACAAAGGATCCTACTGAGGGGCAGTCTTGTTAATGGTTTGTACCAGCTGGATCTCTCCAAGCTGTCTTTCACTGCTGCAACAATCGGTTTTGAGCTTGAAGTCTTCTTCATCCAATATTTCTAATCATGTAACTCAAACTTATGTTTATGAGCTTTCTTCTAGTAGTTCTTCTCTGAATTTTGATGCTAGTACTGCTAGGCATGTAATAAGTAAACATGTAGCTTTGATTTCATCTACTAGTACTGATCCAAATGTGCTACATCAGGTGTTTGGACACCCTAGTCATACAGTTTTATCCAAATTTTGCTCTAGCTTGAATGTGCCTTTTTCTGTTGGTAATATGCATTTCTGTGAAGCATGCAAGATGGGTAAAATGCATTAGTTTCCACATACTTCTCAACCTATTAAGTCTTCTAAACCTTTTGACTTGGTGCATACAGATTTGTGCGGTCCTGCTAATTCCCCATCTTCTCATGGTTTTAGATATTATATACATTTTGTTGATGATTTCACTAGGTATACATGGATCTATCCTTTAACATGAAGTCTGAAGCTACTCAAACTGTTTAGAAACTTTCTTTCATTAGTTCAGACTCAATTATCTACTAGGGTGAAAGCACTACAATCTGATTTGGGGGGGGGGGGGGGGGGGCTTTCAGTCCATGCTTTGATAATAGCAGTAGCGCTAAGCTATCTTCTCTTTGTAATGGGGAGAGCGTGTTTGGTTTCCTAAATATAAATAGTCGCCCGTGCAACTAATAGTAATAGAGAATTGGGGGGGGGGGGGGGGGGGGGGGGTTGAGTTTAGGCCTCTTCTACCTATTCTTCAGTCTTTAGGCATTCACTTCCAACATCCTTGCCCACATATTCATCCTCAAAATGGTAAAGCAGAGCGTAAACTTCAACATATTGTTGATATGGGTCTCACATTGCTTGCACAGGCTTCCTTACCCATCTCTTTTTGGTGGGAAGCCTTCCATACTGTTGTCTACATAATTAATAGACTGCCATCTGTCTCTATTCATAATTCCTGTCCATTTACTTTGTTGTTCAATGCATCACCTTCCTATTCTTTTCTCAAGGTGTTTGGTTGTGCTTGCTTTCCTTTTCTCAAACCTTATAACAAGACTAAGCTTCAGTTTAGGTCATCTAAGTGTGTCTTTCTTGGCTACAGCAACTCACATAAAGGGTACAAGTGTTTGCATCCTAGTGGTAGATTATATATATATGATACAGTCCATTTCAATCCTCTTGAGTTCCCTTACCCATCCCTTTTCTCCACTGGTGGTGTACCTAGCAATGGCTCTGTCACTTTGACTATGCCCACATCACCATTAACATCTTTTTCTCCTCCTCCACCACCTCCATCTCCTCATTTTCCTCCTCCACCACCTCCATCTCCTCCACCTCCTCCATCCCCTCCTCCTCCATCACCACCACCATCTCCTCCATCACCACCTCCACCTTCACCACCTCCATCCCCTCATCCTTCTCACTCTTCTACAACTACTTCTGACTCTTCTCTTGAATCTGATCCTCCTCTAAACACTCATCATATGATTACCAGCGCCAAGCTGGGTGTCTTTAAGCCAAGGATCTTTGTGGCTGAGAGTTTGTCTTTGCCAGTGGCTCCTACATCTGAATCTATGGCTCTGTCATCACCTGCTTGGTCTGATGCTATGCTTGCTGAATATCAAGCTCTTGTTGATAACCATACATGGGATCTGGTCCCTTATACTGATGACATGAAGGTGATAAGTAATAAGTGGATTTTCAAGGTTAAAACCCTTGTTGATGGCTCTCTTGATAAGCTTAAGGCTAGGTTGGTTGCCCGTGGTTTTGAGCAATTTGCTGGGGTGGACTTTCTTGAGACATTTAGTCCTATTGTCAAGGCATCCACCATTCATTTTGTGTTTGCATTGGCTGCTTCAAGAGGGTGGAATGTTCAACAACTTGATGTTAATAACGCGTTTTAAAATGGTGTGTTGGAGGACACTATTTACATGGTTCAGCCTGAACGTTTTGTTAACAAGCTTTACCCTGAACATGTGTGTAAGTTGAGAAGGTCTCTTTATGGGTTGAAACAAGCCCCTCAGGCTTGGTATGATACACTCAAGGGCTCCTTGTTAGACCTAGGGTTTAACAGGAGTACCTCTGACTATTCATTGTTTTTCAAGTCATCTGCAGCAGGGTTAATTTTGATTCTCATCTATGTTGATGATATACTAGTTACTGGTGATATACCTACTAAGGTGTTGCAGGTTATTGATTTGTTGAAAGGGTCTTTTAAGCTCAAACACCTTGGTAATGTTAGTGTAATATCCGGTATTTTCCTATTAATTCCGAATAAATCTTCAAAATATAATAGCAATTAAGATTGGAAAACAAGATCATGCATGCATGGAAATATGCATGAAATGTTAACATGCATGCATGATTAGTAATATATATATATATATATATATATATATATATATATATATATATATAGGGAGTGGTTCGTGTGCAAATAAATCCTTGCGTGAGAAAATGAGAAAGATGCTTAAAACTATACAAAATCATGCTTAAGTAAGTATATATGTATGCTTACAACACCATTATGCTTTTTAATGTACAAATTCATGCTTAAACCTAGTCATGCTTATGATACCTTATAATCATGCTTAAATCAATTACAACCACAGATCAAATCAAGATCAATGGTCCAGATTTATTCCTATTTCTCACACCAGGACTTATTTCTATATGATCCATCCTCTATATATATATATATATATATATATATATATATATGTGTGTGTGTGTGTGTGTGTGTGTGTGTGTGTGTGAATTAGTCATATATTTTATTTACGTAAGCCTCAAATAATTACCATGCATAGAATTTCGCATGCATGGTTCGTAATAAATGTAATCATAATAATTATTTTATATAGGATAAATATTGAACAAAGCTTAATCATATAGTAGCCTTCCTTGCTATTAAACACGTGGACAACCTAGTAAAAATAGGATTTACTCAGCAAGGCTACATGGGTAACTAATCAACCCTATGCTAATCATTGTTTTCTACTTATAAATAGGTGACAACGTCCCTTAGTCTTTGTGATTCATACCACTCGGCACTAGTAGTAGAATTGCACAAGTCTGTCTACGGATCTATAAACGTTTGTGATCAAGCTCGTTGTTATTCCAGGTTACAAAGGTTAAAAGGTGGGGTTTTATTTTCAGTATATTCGTGGGGTTTCTCTTTTCAAAGTATTATTTGAGTTAGTAAGCTCTAAACTATGGGATTATCCATGAAAAATGTTTTGATGCGTGATTACATGTTTAAGGATCTTATGTTTACGATCGGGTCTTTCGGTTGGTCTAACACACTAATCAAGGGGCTGTGCACACTGTTAGAAATCATTGGGTTGATCACCAATTGATTCTAACTACGAGGGGAGAACTAGTGGATGAAATACTCCATTATCTCCAAACTATAGGCTCCATCAGAAAGGGATCCGGCAGTGGTAGGTCCCGGGATCGGTATTAGTTAATCTATGGCCCCATCATGAAAAGGGATCCGGCAGTGGTATGTCCCGGGATCGATATATGTTAATCTATGGCTCCATCATGAAAAGGGATCCGACAGTGGTACGTCCTGGGATCGGTATAAGAGTAACATGGTATCCGCATCGCAATCAACGTAAATGAGTTTTGGTGTGCATGGAAGTTATACGATTTTAAAACCCTTCTATGTATGCTTTATTATCATGGATATTCTTTTTATAGTAAATGTTTTTGGCATAACCCCACTGAGTGCATTAGTACTCAGCCCTGCAATTCCTTTCCAAATGTTTTGCAGATTAAGGAGCTGGTAGAGCAGACGTGGCTAAAGAGGATTGTTGTTGTGCTATTTAAGAATAGAGCTTCCGCTACGCTTGTCATTAGTAACGGTCCTGCAATGTACTCAATTTCCAAAGTCTAATTTCAGGTTTTTAAATAAAATCTCTATGCTATACCTGAGTCTCGTTATAAGAATATAAATATATATTTATTGTATTTACGGGTATTCAGACACATGCCGGCCATTATGGGTTATTTAGCTCAGCTGACCCCATAATTTTAGCTGAGCGTCCCGATCCCGTGTTTTATTTAATGTCTATGGGTATTCAGACAAGGCCGACCAACAAGGGCAGTATGGTTTGCCTACCCCGTGGTTCGTGTTGTGCGTCCCGATCCCATAATTAATTAAATAAATTCATTAATAATATGGTTCATTATCCTAAGAAACTAGGCCCCTTTCTATCCCCGCTTCTTATTTCCAACCCCTTGCCACGTCCTGGCACACGTGCCTTCCTTCGGGAACTGGGATGTGACAGTTAGTTACTTTCTTGGAGTGGAAGTGAAGTCTTTAGAGTCTGAGTTTGTGTTGAATCAGCACAAGTATTTGATTGAACTTTTGCAGAAAACTGGAATGGAACAATGCCATCCATGCAACACTCCCATGGCTGTGAATACCAAGCTCTCTAAGTACAGTGGTGAAAGCTTTCATGATCTGGTTTTGTATCGCAGCACAGTGGGTGCTCTCCAATATCTTACGTTGACCAGACCAGATATTGCGTATTGCGTTAATAAGTTGAGTCAATTTTTACACAATCCTAGTGTTGATCATTGGTTAGCTTGCAAGCGACTACTTCGATACCTCAAAGGGAGTGCACACATAGGGTTGAGGTTCTCTTCTTCGTCTTCATCTTGCTTAGAAGCCTTTGCCGATGCGGACTGGGCAGGCTGCTCCGATGATCGACGCTCCACCGGTGGTCATTGCATTTTCATTGGGTCTAATCTGGTTGTATGGAATTCAAAGAAGCACGATGTGGTGTCGCGCAGTAGCACTGAATCGGAGTATAGGTCAGTGGCGAATGCCACTTCCGATCTACTGTGATTACATTCTTTGTGTGTGGAGCTTGGGACGCAGACCCCTCATCTCCTATGGTGTGATAATACTAGTGTTGTTGCGCTTGCTTCTAACCCCGTATTTCATGCACGAACGAAGCATGTAGAGGTCGATGTCCATTTTGTTCGAGAAAAGGTTGTTGCAAAGATTCTTGATGTTGGACACGTGGCTGGTGAAGATCAGATCGCTGACATCTTCACCAGCTGCTCGTTTCTAGTCGCTTTGCTCACGTTTGTGTTTGCATGAAGATGCAGGCTAGTGTGTTGATCTGTTCATGAAGTGGCAGTTGCTGGGAGTATATTGGAATGAATAGAATAGTATTTGGAATGAATAGAATAGTATTTATAGTTAGTTATAAAGGAAGTGCCACATGTCGTAGTGTGATTGATTAAGATGCCATGTCAGCATACAAGCTGTTAGTTAGGGTATTCACGTGATTCACACGTGATCATCTCTCCCGTAGTTCCTCTTTTGTATATAAGAGATGTACTCACCATTATCCAGTAATACAATTCAATTTCTTTCTCTACATTTTCATGAGCACATTTTCTCTTTCTAACAATATCAATCTAGATAAGGCATGGACATATTTAGCCATGAAATAAAGATTGCGATTTACTTTAAGTTTAATAATGCAGATTCACAATTTGTTAGATTTTCATTGATCAGAAGAATAAGAAAATTTATATAGGGATAGAACATTTATTTGGATGTGTATTTGTACCATGATTTATACCTTAAATCACGTATAATATTTAATTAATGTTCACATAAACCAATCAAATGCATAATTATAAATGATTATAAATATTTATTTTGATATACCTAATTTACATATGAACCAAGTTAATTAATTTACTAAAAGTAATTTACAAAACATAAATAATTTAATTGGTGAAAAGTTAAAGATACTAAAAGTAACACCTGTATTTATTATAAAAGACTACACGCAAATACATAAGGATATTAGTATACTTTTATTTAATTACTCTACTAATTATAATTATAGTTCATGTTTTTTAATTGATTAGTAAGAATTTATCAAATTTTAATAGGAGTTAATATAATAAACTACCCCAAATGGGATAACAAAATCAATATAAGGACACTCACTTAAAAAACTCAAATTATACCCAAAATTGATGCGAAAGGACACAAATACCCTCAATTTTTCATTAAAACCTATTTTTCTCTATCTCAATTTCGCGCTCTCATTCCGCGGTCCCTCGTTCTCTCTCTATTTCTCTCTCTAAACTCTATCCTATATGTGAACGACGGCGGCAGCGGTGGAGGAAGAAGCGAACGACGGCGGCGGCGGGAGAGGAAGCGGATGGCGACGGCGGAGGAGGAGGAAGCGAACGCGGTGGTGGATCTGTTCGTGGGGGAGGAGGAAGAGAACTACGGCGGAGGCAGCAACTACGATGCCATCGTCCTCTGCCCCGACGACTTCATCGAGATCTGGTCGGCGGAATCCTCCACCGGCGACGCTCCGATTCTCAAACAAAATTTTCAAATGTTATCTCTGTTATATTGTAGAATTGCGTTTGTATATGGCTTGAGTGAAGTGATTTAGAGCAAACTGAAGCTGCTGTGGGAATTGGGGTTAGCAATCCGAGGTGGTCGCTGGCCGGAATGACCGCCCTAGTCACCGGTGGCACTCGCAGAATCGGGTAAACTTTCCCTCTCCCTTCATCTTCAGCTCTCGGCTGTGCTTTCTAGGACTATAGTAGATTCTATAATCGTTTATTCGAATTCGAGCTCAACCAATCGTTATTGCTAGACCTAGGTTTGAGATTTTAGTTGAGGTGTTCGATTAACCAATCGTTATTGCTTGTTGATTAGAAGGTGGAAATTGGGATTTTGGGGTGAAAACTCAGTTGTTGAGGCGCACAACATATGCTCGATGAAATGCCTCAATGGCTGGTTTTAAGGTAAGGAAGAGGCAGATTTTCTGTGCACTCCAGGTGTTCGATGAAATCTCTGAATGAATGTTTGTGCTCCAAACAAGGTGATTTTTGAAATCGAGCTTGTTGGTAATGTATATTATATTATCGTACGGTTGGATGAGTTTAAATGGGCCGTAAAACCTTACGAAAACAATAGTAAAATCGTTTATTGATTGAATATTTTTTGTAAATTGTGGAATTCTCCATGTGTGCCTGATTTTGAATTACTTTGTGATTGATAGTACGAATATATTAGTTCGTACCCGTTTGTGTCATTATTAATGTAACGACTTGTTTATTTCGTACTTCCTTAACTATATATTGTTACGAATAACCATATTTCGTACCGATTTAACATTAATTTGTTTTTCGCACTGATTTTACTATGTGTTGCACTGATTTTGCTTAAAATTTGTGAAATATGTTGGTATTGGTTCTGTTTTGAACTGATTTTGTTAATATTGGAGTGTTTTTTCAGATTTTATTGTTCGAAATGATCTCTATATACTGAATATGCTGTGTTTTGGTTAAAATCTGTGAAATATGTTGATATTGGTTCTGTTTTGCACAGATTTTGTTAATACTGTATTGTTTTTTCAGATTTTTGGGTTCGAAATGATCTAATTCGTACTGCACGTGTTGTGTTTTGGTTAAAATTTGTGAAATTTGTTCATATTGGTTATGTTTTGAACAGATTTTGTTAGTATTAAAGTGTTTTTTAAGATTTGCTAGTTCGAAATGATCTAATTCGTACTGCATATGTTGTTTTTTTTGTTATAAACTATGAAGTTTGTTCATATTGGTTATGTATTGCACATATTTTGTTACTATTAAAGTGTTTTTTAAGATTTGCTGGTTCGAAATGATCTAATTCGTACTGCATATGTTGTGTTTTTTGTTATAAACTATGAAGTTTGTTCATATTGGTTATGTATTGCACAGATTTTGTTAGTATTAAAGTGTTTTTTAAGATTTGCTGGTTCGAAATGATCTAGTTCGTGCTGCATGTGCTGTGATTTTTATTATAAACAATGAAGTTTGTTTACACTCCCTCCGTTCCACTCTATTTGGTCTGCTCTATTATTTTATACCTCACATCTATTCACTCTATAGGTCAAATGGGCACGGAAAGGAGCGAGTATTGGTTATGTATTGCACATTTGTTAATATTAAAATGTTTTTTAAGGTTTAATTTTTAGTTTCAGGGTTTAATTCCTCAGTAGACTTTAGTACGAAGTGAATCTATTTCGTACCAATACATAGTTGATTTAGTATGAAGTGAATCTTATTCGTACCAATACATAGTTGCTTTAGTACGAAGTGAATGTATTCGTACCAATAACTGCATAATTGCATACTCAAATATGTATTTCGTAATTCTTATATATAACCGGTACGAATTCTTTATATTTCGTACCTTCTTAAAGTTATACGAATATCACAACTACAGTAGTCAGAAAAAAAAAAAAAAAGAAAAAAAAACTGAAATTCGAAAACTCGAAAATAAAATAAAAAAAAAGGAAAAATAATGAGGAGAGAAGAGACACGTGGAAAAGGGAGAAGGAGGGGGAGGAGAGAAGAGTGGTGTTGACTAGTAAAAGTCAAAGTCTATTAGTAAGGGTATTTGTAAACTTTCGCATAAAAAATGGGTATTTTTTGTGTTTTTTAAATGTGTGTCCTTAATTTGATTTTCTTATACCATATTGGGTATTTTATTTTCCCCCTCTTTTAATTGGGTTTTACAATTTTCCAATTAGAATTTTAAATCCACAATCAGGATTTACTATTATTAAGGTTTATAATTATAAATATCCAACCAAGTATTATTTTCTAATTATGTCATATTAATTCCACTTATCATTTAATTAAATATTAATTAGTTTAGTTTCTTTAAAAAAAAGACAAAATATCGATACAAAATATAGATTACCCCACGTGAATTCTGAATTGCAATAAAAGAGAAATATTGGAGAATACCACCTCAAAGAAGTAAAATAAATTAAGAGAATGGAAAAAAAATGAAGGAAGAAAAAAAGAATCGAGAATTTAAAAAAGAAAAGTTTGGTGACATGACATATGTAAATTCAAGAAGACCCGGTTATGAACTTATGAGGACATCCATCATGGCTATTCTTATTCTCTATTTCTTGTGTACAAAAAATATCAAAAGAATAATAAGTGATGCATAATTAAGTAAAAATAAAATATAAATTAATAATCCCTTCGTCCCACTTCACTAGTCATGTTAAATATTCATATTTCAACAGGACTAATGAAGTGGGACGGAGGGAGTAATAGGCAATATCGTCATATTTTAACACGCACTTCATGATCAAAATAGGATCTCCAAATTGTGACAGAATTCCTCATTATATAATCAAAAATATTGATAAATTAACAAATTAATTTGTTGCCCTTAAATTCTAGTATATAGATAAACATCGTCCAAAAAAAATATGATCATTTTATACACTGATCAAACCTAATTAGCTCAACAATACATTCATTATAACAATCTTTCTTTGGTAGCTAAATGCTAGATGGAATAAGACATTAACCAATTAAAGTGTGAATGTATTTGTTGCATAATTTTAGATTATATAGGCACATGATTTAATAAATATAGAAAATAAATTAATTTGTTTCCCAAAATCATGTTTTCATAACTTCTATTGTTAATTGACTCATTAAAAACTATTAATGTACAATTATGGTATAATTTATGTATATAATTAATTAAATTTATATTTATGATATAATTACTAAAAACATTACAATTATGTGAGTAGGAACAAATATAATCAAGTTTGGTGAGTTTTCCCTACAAATCTTAATGTTATATAGGCATAAAACTAATCTGAAAATAGGAAAAGTAATTAATAATTACTAACGTGATTTGTTTACGTAACATCTTACATTAAAATATTAAGGTTGAAAATATTTATTTACATTTATGATATACTATATATATAAAGCTATTTCCCAAAATAAAGTATAAAAATTATATTTTAGTTACATCTTAATTAGTTATTTCATAAATAACAAAATTGATTCAAATTACTACTTAAAAGATTACAAAAGTTACTAAATAGGGCAACCCGTAGCTGCTATTAGTATATAGATGGTCGCGTGTATTATTTACAATTCAAACATTATGTTGGGGTCTTTATCCACAATTAGGATAAATTGAATATATAGGAATTGATTTTCTGCATATTACTATTGATAGGAAATGACCCATCTCCCTAGGCCCAGAAGCCCAACCAGCTCACCTCGGCACAGGCCCAGCTCGGCATAGGCCCAGTAAAGACAGGCCCAATACCAGCTCGGCCCAGCCCATACCAAATGCAAGCCCAGGGAGTTGAGCCCTAAAACCCAAGTACGTGGGTTGATGGAGAAGAAACCGGAGCAGGGAAACTGCCCACGCCTCCACGTTCTCACCTCCACAACCGGCGTTTATCCCATCTATAAATAGGAGAATTATTGTATTGTACACACTTATGCTATTCTGAATAAAATACACACTCCTTTCCTCCCCGTGGACGTAGATCTTCCCGATCGAACCACGTAAATCTCTTGTCTTCGTTTACTTTCGCATACAAACCGCACATAAACTTTTAGTTTAATCGGGCTGCAAATCGAGGGTTCATCATTGGCGTCGTCTGTGGGAACTGAATTTTGTGTTTGAAGTCTCGATTTTTGTTGCTCATAATCACCAGCCATGCCGCACGGGAACCGGTCGCTGCTAGGAACCCCCCGCCGTCGAAGGAGCCGCCGGCGACAACCCGAGGAACCAGCCTCGACGGTGGGCGCGGAACAACCCAATGACATTCCTGTTAACGATCAAACTGGGACTGGAGAGATCCCGGAGGTCCCAAATTCCGGCGAACAGAACGTCACAGGAAACACAGTGGCACCATCATCCTCGCAAGCACAGCCAGTCCAGTCACACCGAGCTCCCGTGAGCTCGCATCTAGGACCGCAGGCTCGCCAGACACCAGAGGGTCATGTAGAGGATCTTACAGCAAATAGGGAACGCGAACTGTTCGGTCCAGAAGCAGTTCTACGCTTGTCCCCAGCCACCCGACCGAGCTTAGCCGCTCGCCTCTCTCCGGTCATTCAACCGAACTCAGCAGCCCCGCCACCTCCTGGAATTGAGGAGCTGCTGAGAAATTATCTCACCAATGCATCTGGACACGAGTTCCTCAGTCAGTACACCGGCACACAGGGGGTCCCTGATACGATCCTTGGTGAGAATCGTAGAACTCACGCACGCGGAAGACTGAAACTAACTAACGAATGGAAATCCCAATACGTCAATGAACTAAACCCTCCTAAGTACTATAGATAAACCGAAGTCTCTATAACCCAAAGAACGGTCGCCAAGCCACACGGGGACGATGAATGACACACAACGAGGTTTGATTGACTCGCTGATTCGCCGGATAATGAATTCGTCTTGGAATAATCAAGAGGAATTCGAAACACTCTCAAGAGAGAATAAACTCACAATAATATTAATGATCAAAACTAACTAATTTTCGTCCACAAAGACCCCCTTATATAGAGAGGCAAATAAAACCATCTAAACCTAATCTAACTAGGACATAACTGACCCAAAGTCATTGGCATGGCCCAACCCATTAACCAACATGATAAAAACCCAAAAACAAGTCTTTTAAGGCCCAAAAACGTGGCCTGAACCAAAACATACGAAAATTAAAACTAAAATAAAGTCTTCAATCTTCATCCCATATCATCTATAATTCTGGGCCTCCGGGCTTCGAACCATGACTTACGGGCTCCATCATTCCCCTCCTCTTGAAGAGGATTTGTCCTCAAATCCTGTCCGCCTCCTCCGTCAAAAGGAAAGAAATTATGCTTCTTCTTCGTCTCATCGAACAGCATGGACTCCAACTCTTTCTTCCCCTCCAACTCAATTTGATGTTCACTTCTTTTAATTGATAATATGCCATTCCATGTATCTTTAGAAGAAACATCATTGTATGCCTGCACAAATGTATAAGTAAAAGGAAATAGACAATCAAGAGACGAAACATTGCCATTGTTCCACTTTGCCTCCATGGACTTCTTCTCCTCATTCACGATCCACTCCAAAGCACTACTCTGATCAAGTAGAGATTCATGCATCAATCCATTCTCATTTGTCGCTACTTTCTCTTCCTTGGACTTCACCATCTCCACCTCTTTTGACAGTTGCATTTGATCATCCTCATCCACTTGTGTTGGAGTAAGAGAAACAAACGACACTTCATCCTCAACATGAATGACAACCTCTTGTTGCTCTCCATCATACTCTTCATTCTGCACATCAAGATCACCATCATCGAATAAAGTAAGAGGTCCTGAAGGTGCTTCGATTTCTTCCACCTCTTCATTTTGTTCTTCCATGACCGTCACCTTTGGATCTTCTCTCTCTTCTTTGGACACAACTCCTCCATCATCACAAGTTGTAATGGAAAAACTAGAAGAGTCTGACCTTGGCTTCACAAACGGACGTATGTACCTCTTCTTTGGCTGCTCTTCTTTCTCCCAAAAACTTCTCTTCGAATATGAAAGAGTAGTAGCTTGGGACTGCCTCCAACTATTCTGATTCCCACGATAGAAATGGAAAGGTGCAAAATGTTTCCTCATCACCGCCTTCATCTCTTTCCAAGTCATGATTGGCTCCACTCCATTCCTTCTTCTACTCTTAGCCAATCGATCCCACCAAGTTAGAGCATAGTCCGATAACAACCTGGATGCCAAGTTCACCTTCTTGAACTCAGAATAGTTATGATGACAAAAAGCTATCTCCATATTTCTCTCCCATTGAAGATACAACTCTGGATCATATTTCCCTTGAAAGTAGGTAATGTCCACTTCTTCGTCCTCACCAAGATGACCATGTTGGTTGTATTGTCGGACTTTTTCTTTGTAACGACCTCCACTCTTCGAACAAATTAACACCGACTCAGACCTCATCTCCTCGCCCCATTGTTTCACCATCGCCTCTATCATGGATTTCGTTTGTGAATCAAGCTCTTCATCCGACATACCTGCAAAAGGTTAGTAAAATAGGATCCTCACAACCTCACAAGCACTCGTGTATCACTCAAAGATAATTCACTCAACACTCGTGTATCACTCAATATGATGGCTTTTACCCTCTTTTAATCTCACCTCTCCTGCCTTTTTCCACTCAATCCTCTCTTAAGAAGCTCAAATTCCCTTAATCTACCACAGAAATCACTATTAACGAATCAAGAGTACTGAAATTAGGAAGGAAGGATGATCGGACTAAGAAAACCCTAAACCGAGACACGAAAAAAGACACGAAAATTTTACCGAAAACTTCGGCGGACGATTTGACCCTTTAAACGACCTTTTTTTGCAAAAATAATGGACCGATTCCGACGAAGTCGGAACCACCGTATAGATCTTTTCGAGAGCTTTCCGAAAAGGTATTATGGAGCAAAATCGGAGTTCGTATGCAAAAGTTATGGCCGTTTTAGTGCTGGCCGACGAAAAACACGAGAAAAAGACGAAAACACACCGAAACGAATATATAACTGATATCCCAATGAAGAAATACGTAATAATCAACTCAGAACACACAGTGACACACTAGGGCTTCGAATATATCCTCTTTTTTTTTTTTTTTTTTTTTTTTTTTTTTTTTTTTTTTTTTTTGATCGAAACTTTTGCCCCTAATATGTCACGACAACGTGTAGAAGACTCACCTAAAACGTGTTATATAATATAAGGTATGGGATTTATATTCTAAGTATGTTTCCTAATCTTATAAGGAAAGAAATCTCCTACTCCTTAATGACCAAGAAATCAACTTTGACTAGGTATCAAAACGAATCTGAATACTTGACACGAAAGAAAAGCTACAAAGAACGATTTTGACTCTATGAACAGATACGAAATTTTTTTTTTTTTTTTTTTTGACACAGAAAAAAAAACGACTCGAACGAATGAAGAAACAGAACAAGACACGAAAGATACGAACAAGAAAGACACGAAAGATACGAACAAGACTCAAGATACGAAATTCAAACGAAAAGGATGATAAAACCTGGATGATGTAAGCCTGGCTCTGGTGCCAAATGATACGATCCTTGGTGAGAATCGTAGAACTCACGCACGCGGAAGACTGAAACTAACTAACGAATGGAAATCCCAATACGTCAATGAACTAAACCCTCCTAAGTACTATAGATAAACCGAAGTCTCTATAACCCAAAGAACGGTCGCCAAGCCACACGGGGACGATGAATGACACACAACGAGGTTTGATTGACTCGCTGATTCGCCGGATAATGAATTCGTCTTGGAATAATCAAGAGGAATTCGAAACACTCTCAAGAGAGAATAAACTCACAATAATATTAATGATCAAAACTAACTAATTTTCGTCCACAAAGACCCCCTTATATAGAGAGGCAAATAAAACCATCTAAACCTAATCTAACTAGGACATAACTGACCCAAAGTCATTGGCATGGCCCAACCCATTAACCAACATGATAAAAACCCAAAAACAAGTCTTTTAAGGCCCAAAAACGTGGCCTGAACCAAAACATACGAAAATTAAAACTAAAATAAAGTCTTCAATCTTCATCCCATATCATCTATAATTCTGGGCCTCCGGGCTTCGAACCATGACTTACGGGCTCCATCAGTCCCTCACCTCAGACCCGGAGGACAGGATTTACGGCATTATCTCCAGCAAGTTCGAGGACAGACCCAGGGATTTTCTCAGCCGAACTCCCACGTGGTCCACCCGAACTACGCTACCGCACCGCCCCATGGTGCACCCCCCCAAGGACACCTAGCTGGGGGAGCACAGATCTTCGACGCGTTCGGCAGGATCATCAGTCCGCTATCTGAGGAAATTCTCAACACACCCATGCCCTTTGGGTATACGGTGCCAAAGATCAAACCATACAACGGAGTGAAAAATCCTAGCAATTTCCTTAGCCAGTTCAAATACAGCATGCTGAACCAAAATCTGGGAAGTGTTCACATGTGCAAACTATTCCCCGAACTGCTTATTGATAATGCGCGGGAGTGTTTCGACAGTCTACCTCCTGGGTTGATCAGATCGTACGCCGATTTGATGAACGTGTTCACTAGGAGCTTCTCCCAGCGTGCCGAAGTGAGACATACCCCGGCCCACCTGCTAACTGTGAAGCAGAGCCGAGGTGAATCACTACAAGATTTCATGACCCGGTTCGACATGGAGTGCCTACAGACTCGCTGCACCAACGATCTCCTCATCATCTCGGCGTTTCAAAACGCCATCAGTTCGGACCAACTCTACAGGGAGATTCTGGCGAAGGAACCAAAGACTACCACCGAGCTGTGGGCCATAGCCGACAAGTTCGCCAAGATAGATGAAGCGACAAGACGTCGAAGGGAGGTGGACCGAGGTGAGACCTCAAAAAAGAAAGAAGACGCACCTCGGAAAGGTGTGATGGAATGAATTCAAAGGGGTCCAATAGAGTCTCATCTCGGACCTCGGCAGAATCTAGTGCAGCAACGAGGCCCATCCACATCTCAGTCCACACAACGGCCCACTCCGCAATTCACTCCGCTGAATAAACCAAGGACCGAAATCCTCGAGTTGCACGCTAACCTGTTCGAGAAACCTAGGCCGATGCGAGAAGATGGCAAGCCGAGGTCAAAGAACAAGTACTGCCAATTCCATGAAGACTATGGACATGAGACGGAGAACTGCAGGAACCTAGCTCAGGATATCGAGAGCCTAGTTCGCAGTGGCCCTCTTAAGAAATATCAAGACCGAAGTGCGGGGGTCAACCAAGTGGACACCCCCCGAGGTCAAAAGAAGAAAAGGCAGAATAAAGGAGGTGGTTGCAGCGCGGAGACTGAGAAGAAAATGAAGTACAATGATGATGATGCCGACGAGGACGGAGATTACCAATACGACGGGGTTGTTGCAATGATCTCCGCACTCGCCAAGGAGCAGACGAAGTCATCCCTCAAGAATGGGGCACGGAATCTCCCGAACAAAGAGCCGGCCAGTAAGAGATTCAAGAAAGAAGAGGCCATAACCTTCTCTGCCGAGGACCCAGTGCCTCCTATGGTGCCGCACTCCGATGCCATTGTCGTTGAGGCCGTAGTCACCAACAAACTTATCAAGAGGATACACATATTTACCGGGGCATCGGTCAACATCATGTTCAAACACTGCTTCGACAATATGGAGTTGGATAAGTCGAAGATCATGCCGACCACACGGCCTTTGCGAAGCTTCACCCAAGAAGAAACCCATCCACTGGGAACAATCGAACTCCCAGTCACCATAGGGAAAGGGCCACGAAGCTCCACTGACGTGACTGAGTTCATCGTGGTAGAGACCAAGTCTCCCTACAACATTATTCTGGGAAGGACTTGGATGAATGCGGTGAGAGCGATCTGCTCTACCTATCACTTGGCCATCAAAATCCCGACCAGGGGGGGGGGGAGGGGGGTAGCAGTAATCCGAGGCGATCAAAAAGTAGCAAGGGAAACGCATGTGGCACTCAAAGGGCAAGGGGCACCACCCCAATTGCCCCAAGCATAGCAATTACCGAACTCCGAGGAGCCGAAGAGGACGTCGCCTGCCGAAGAGAGAGAGGTGGTATTATACGAAGACGACCCCGCCAAGGTCGTCAAAGTAGGACTCACCTAACACCTACATCTTTGTGAGCAGGTTATTCGGCTTCTAAGGGAGTATAGAGACGTCTTCGCGTGGTCCCCATTGGACATGACAGGAGTATCACCCCAGTTAATCACACATCGGCTTAAGATCGATCCCGAGGTCAGGCTGATAAAACAGAAACAGCGCTCTTTTGCCGCTGAGCGAAATAAAGTCATAAAGACCGAGGTGACTCAATTGCTTGATGCCGGAATCCTATTCGAAGTCACCTACCCGACTTGGATAGCAAACCCGGTGATGGTCAAGAAAGCTGGGGGAGGGTGGCGCTTGTGCATTGATTACACCGATCTCAACAAGCACTGCCCCAAGGATTGCTACCCTCTTCCCGACATCGATAAGAAGGTGGACTCCCTAGTCGGTCACAGGATTTTCAGCTTCCTTGATTTGTACAAGGGATACCACCAAGTCCTAATGGATGCCGAGGACGCAGAAAAGACAGCATTCATTATGGACTTCGGCATCTTTGCCTATCGCAAAATGCCATTCGGATTGAAGAATGCAGGAGCTACCTACCAAAGGATGGTAGACAAAATATTTAAAGACCACATTGGGAAGGAAGTGGAAGTCTATGTCGATGACATAGTAGTGAAGCAAGGACGAGAACACTAGTATCGCCGATCTCCGAACAGTGCTTTCCCTCATTCGCGAGGTCAACTTAAAGCTTAACCCCCAAAAATGCACCTTTGCTGTGACCTCGGGGAAGTTTTTAGGCTGCTGGATCTCCCAAGAGGGACTAAGGGCAAATCCATCGAAAGTTAAGGCTGTGCTAGAAATGAAGGATCCGAGGTCGATCAACGATGTGCATAGGCTTACTGGGTGTCTCGCCGCACTGAGCAGATTTCTTTCCAAAGCCGCAGAGAAACAGTTGTCCTTTTTCAAAATTTTGAAGAAGGCACCCGAATTTAATTGGAGCTCGGAGCACCATCTCGCACTTAACCAGTTGAAAGACTATCTCAGCAACCTGCCAACGCTGTCAGTACCAAAAGAGGGAGAGGTACTGTTCCTGTATCTAGCGACCTCGGAAGAAGCCATCAGCGCGGTACTCGTAAGAGAAGAAGAAGGGCGTCAATTGCCCGTGTATTTCATAAGTAGGTCGCTTAAAGGGTCCAAGGTGCGATATCAACCACTGGAGAAGCTTGCTTTAGCGCTTGTCAACGCTGCTCGGCGTTTACGCCCATACTTTCATGCGCATTCTATCTAGGTTCGAACAGACTCCCCGCTTCGGCAGGTACTGACGAAGCCCGAAGCATCAGGACGAATAGCGAAGTGGGCCATAGAGTTGGGAGAGCACGACATTGCTTATGCTCCACGCCAGGCCATCAAAGGGCAGGCCTTAGCAGATTTCTTGGTTGAGACCACCATAGCCGAAGTCCCGACTTCGGCGCCCAAGCCAACTCGCACAACTACAACGGAACCTCAAGACTGTTGGCACATGTATGTTGATGGGGATTCTGGAAAGACGGGAAGCGGAGCAGGAGTTCTCCTCATCAGCCCGAAAAAGAAGGAATTCACCTATTCACTTCGTTTCCAGTTCGCAACTACCAACAATGAAGTGGAGTATGAAGCGCTGTTGGCCGGACTCCGAATAGCCACAGATTTGAAGATCACAGCCATAAAAGTACACACTGATTCATAAGTAGTTGTGAATCACATGTTAGGAAAGTACGAAGCAAAGGGAGATAGGATGAAGAAGTACTTAGCCAAAGCACGGGGCATGCAAGAAGCTTTCACGTACTTCCAGCTCGAACGCATACCCCGGACTCAGAATTCCTGAGCTGATGTACTTAGTAAGTTGGCAGCAGTACCTAGCACTTCGCCAGTGGAGGATGTCCAGCATAGGAGCATAGAAGAGGCCGAAGTGAACGATCTGGACGACGAGCAACAACCGACGTGGATGACTCTTCTTCTCACCTACTTGATGAGGGGGGAGCTGCCCGAGGACAAAATAGAGGCAAGAACGGTAATGTCAAAATCATTGAGATATACCGTTCTGGATGATGTCCTTTACAAAAGATCGTACCTCCAGCCCCTACTCAAGTGTGTTGGTCCGAGCTCAGCAGATTATATCATGAGAGAAGTGCACGAGGGGGCCTGCGGAAGCCACATCGGACCTCGGGCCCTCGCAAAGATCATAAGATGGGGGGTATTTCTGGCCCACAATGTTTAAAGACTGCACTGAGCTGGTGCAAAGATGTGAAAAGTGCCAATTGCATGCCAACGTGCCAAGGCTACCCCAGACCGAACTGGCAACGATGCAAAGCCCTTGGCCGTTCGCACAATGGGGAATTGACATTGTAGGCCCATTCGATAAGGCACCTGGCCAATTGCGACATCTCATAGTCGCGATTGATTACTTCACTAAGTGGGTTGAAGCGGAACCTCTAGCTACAATCACAAGTAAGAATGCCCGCAACTTTGTATGGAAGAACATAGTGTGCCGTTTCGGAATACCTCACATATTAGTATCCGACAACGGGACCCAGTTCACAGACAAGGTTTTCAGAGAATGGTGCGACGAACTGCGAATTCAGCAGCACTTCACCTCAGTGGCTCACCCACAGGCAAATGGTCAAGCCGAAGTGACGAATAGGACAATCGTCAAAGGGCTCAAGACCCGATTAGAAAAAGCCAAAGGATTGTGGGCGGAGAACCTTCCTAATGTTCTATGGTCTTACCAGACTACACCACGATCCACGAATGGTGAAACACCGTACAACCTAGCTTACGGGACAAAGGCTGTCTTCCCGGTCGAAATCGGACTGCCAAGTCCATGTACGACCCATTTTGTCTCCGAAGTAAATGATGAGAACCGATGTGCGGATCTCGACCTATTGGAGGAAAAACGGGATGCAGCTTACATCAAGGAAGCCCGGTACAAGCAACTCATGGCACGATACTATAATCGGCGAGTCAGAGGCCGACAGTTTCGCGTAGGGGACTTAGTCCTTCGGAACAATGAGGTCAGTAAGGCTTGCAAGCTCGGCAAGCTGGAAGCTACATGGGAAGGACCGTACCGAGTTGATGAGAACCTCGGCAAAGGTGCTTATAGGCTGTCTAGCTTGTCCGGGGAGCCCATACAGCGGCCATGGAACGTTATCCATTTAAAGAGG
This sequence comes from Thymus quinquecostatus, assembly GCA_024222315.1. Classification (NCBI taxonomy): domain Eukaryota; kingdom Viridiplantae; phylum Streptophyta; class Magnoliopsida; order Lamiales; family Lamiaceae; genus Thymus; species Thymus quinquecostatus. Next base: position 14,480,190 of record CM044164.1, on the reverse strand, counting down.
TATTACGCATAGGAGTGGAGTATCATATAGGATCGAGTCTTGTTTTGTCAGTCAGTTCGTTTGTCAGTTAGTTCGTCAGTTTATTTATTCGAGTCTGTCAGTTCGGTCTCTTTTCAGTTCGAGTCTTGTTCCCAAATTATTTCAAAGTAATGAAAGTTTGTAGTTTCTATTTTATTGTGTGTTCACATTATTTTGCATTACTCCACTTATATGCGTGTTACCTTAACAAAATCATACACTATCGTGACGAGGACAAGTGTTAAAACTACTAAACTAAATCGTACGAACAGGGGACCACCCTTACCGACCTAGTCGGCAGAACAGGAACCCGATCAATACCCAAGTGTCACCTCGGCCTTGGATAATAGGCAATAGCCATCCTAAGGCCGAGGGAAGACCCAAGTGTAACATCGGAAGCCGAAGTTAGGTCCCAGGGCCACTTCGGAAGCCCAAATAACGACATGCGTGTCAGTTCGGAAGCCGATGAGAGCAAAATTGCCACATCAGAAACAGGCAATTCGCCACAAAAAAAAAAAAGGAGATATACTGAGATAAAAAATAAGTATTTATTATTCTATGCAGGTTTACAGTTTACATTATTGACCAGAAGGACCACTTTCATCAGGCTTTTTGCTACAATTAAAGTAGTTAGCCCAACCGGGGGTGGGCGGATTCAACAAGGTGTCTATATTTAATCTCTCTTTCTTCCGAGAGCTTTGCCCCGCGCCGCGACCACCGCCCCCACCTCGGCTAGTTCCACCACCTCGGCTAGTCTCACCTCGACCCGAATTGGTTCGGCCTCGTGGGATCACCCGAGGAGCAACATAATTTCCATCCCCACGGTTTGGGATGGGTCGGTGGTTTTGAGCAGGCAGCAGCATATCTAACCGATCTTTGATTAAACGAGATGGCACAGTCGGGCTAAGCGCTCAAAATCGGCAGACATTTTGCTTAGCAAGCTGCACATGTGGGTACGGTCTAGCCATTTCTGCATTATTGGGTTACGAGTCCGAACCAGTGGGAATAAGTTCGTCAAGTATCGCAGCTCGGCAATATATTCAGCTACTTCCCATGAGTTCGAACCTCGGTTCTTGCATTCACCTATCACACCCCGAACAACCTCAAAAGCTTCAGCCTCAACCTCGGAGATCGTTTTGCCGCCGAGTTCGTGAATAACTCTTTCATAATCGATGTGTTCGGCTTCGACCTTCTCGGCGTTTGAATAATCTTCCTTCAACTGAAGGTACCGAACTTTATTGGCATCCGCCTTGATTTGCAGGGCATTATATTTGGCATCGAACTCATTCCTAAGGTGTTCGACGCATTTATCAATTCGTCCGATCTCACCATCTTTAGAGTCGATGAGAATTTTAAGACGTTTGATTTCAGTCAAATAAGGAGTTACGTCGAATTCGGATTCGTTCTACATAAAAGTGAGAATGAAAGACATAAGCAAAAGCTGAGTCGAAGGCATTTCATTGATAGAATGGTGAATACATCTACAGTTCGTCAAAAACAATGCAAAAAAAAAAAAAAAAAAATTACAAGGAGGGGGATCAACTTACCCTGCCAGACGGATTGACCTCGGTGTTCGGCCTCTGCTCCTCGACCGTCTTGTCCACCTCGGCATCGTTCGGCTCGTCCCCCTCTTCCTCGTCGGACACGTAGAGGGAGACAGGGCATGTTTTCAACTCCTCCCTAAACGGCCCGATGAGGGACTCAAACTTCACGTCCTGATCTACGGGACACTCCCGCACCTCCTCCTCGGACAGCATGGTGTTCTTCCCGGCAAAATGTTCGATGACCAGAAAGGTGGCAGTGTTCTTCACCATCTTTTGGAAGTAGGTGCAGAGCATGTCATCATCTTCGATGACTTTCTAACCGTACTTTCCCTTGTCAAGTTCGGGGAAGTCCTCGGCCACATTGTCCAGCACCTCGGCGATAGCTCGGGTGTTCGCCGGCTCGGTCACATCCCGAACAAGCGCGCTGAACCTCTTCCCTTGTCATCTTGGCTAGCGACTGGTCGCTTGGCCCTTCAACAGCTTTGAACGCTACGCCTTTTGACGTCGTGGGAGCTTCATCCTCTTCGTCGAGGTTCATTCGATTCAGATCGAATTCATGAGCCTTTAGTTCGGAGAACAGAATCTCCGGTGTGAGCTTTGATAGATCCTTGGTAGCTAGATATAGCTCCTTCATTGTCTGCCACTTCCTTGTGAGAGCTCGGACAATCTTCAGGTTGACTTCCTTGTCTGTGAGTTCCTTCCCAAATGAGTTGAGAGTTGCAATGATGTTAGTGACTCTCAGCTCGAAGGCGTCAATGGACTCTCCTGGCGTCATTATTAGACTTTCAAACTCCCGCATTTGTACGGCGAGCTTGTTTTCTTTGATCTTGTCCGTTCCTTGTGAAATGAGGGCTAGGGTTTCCCACATTTCCTTCGCCGTCGCACACTTCCTGATCCTGGGAAGGTAGGCATCCGACACAGTGCTCTGCATCGTGTGGCGTGCGATCTTATCGAGGTTGGCGACTTTGTAGTCGTTGGCATTGTAGTCGTCCTTGTCCTTCTCCACGTATGTTTGACGAACATAGGCAGCCCGACCTTCAGCAGCTGGGACGTTCTCAGAGACAACCTTTTTGATTTCGATTGGTCCGTCCTCTATAACTTCCCACATCCGGTCGTGGATGGAGCATAGGAAGCTCTCGACTCGGAAAATCCATGTCTCATATCCTTCGATAGAGAACTGTGGAAGACTTGATGCACTATATGTAGACATAGTAAACTATTAGCAGTAAATGCAATATGCGTGGGTGAGGTTTTGATGCACTTAGGAAATAGGATCCGGTTCAGTGAGACAACGTGAAGCGAGTGGGGACTCGCTTCGGATATGCAAAGCAGAGGCTCAAAAGAACCGCTGCTCTGATACCACTTGTTGGTCCCGGATTGTTATAGGAAAAATACTAGGAGGGGGGGGGGGGGGGTGAATACGTATTTTGAAGTTTTTCAACTTCAAATTCCTTAACTCAGAGTTTTAAGTAAAGTGCTCGTAGAAATACTAAGACCTAGCCGAGAGCTAGATCTAAAGCAATCAACAATCTCTTGACCTAAGCTTAGAGCTTGATCAAGAGTGAGACTTTACTATTGTGCGGAATTCAGTGAGCTATAATCTTTCCTAAGTAGTTGAAATATCCAGATTGAGTTTGTTTAGATGCACATGCAATGGATAATCAAATAAATAAGAGTTTTATGGTTAGAGAGATACGACACATGGATTATAGTGGTTCAGAGATAAAGCTCCTACGTCCACTTCGTTGCACACGGCAACTGTTCTCTTCACTCAAGAACTTGAAGATTACGGGCTCTTCAAAAGCCTGGTCAAGATCGAGCTTCACTCGCTTGGATCTGACAAACGACGCAGACTGGACTAGAAGCTTCACTCGCTTCAGTCCGAACGACAGGGAGATTCCGGGCTCTCCTTACAGCCTAGTTTCGATCGAGCTTCACACAAACGATGTAAGTGTAAGCTTGGATCTAGACTCTATGATCGAGGCTTCTTCAATCGATGAAAGAAGGGCCTTGGATCGAAACAACCTAACGACGACAAACTCAAAAACCTAACAGACAGATTTAGGGTTTTTGGTTTACGACGACACACTATGAAGAGCTCTTTACAATAAGTGCAAAGATGGCTAGAGCTCCTCTTCTAAGCTTGGATATGGAATGGGCTTAGACTCTAAGTGTGAAGGTTGTGAAGACGAGTTCCGATGAGACTGGAACTCGGAGAACACTTGGAAACAAAGACTCGAAGAATGCACTAAGGCTGGGAGTGTTTGTTTGCAGTAGGCGCTCGAATGCTCTAGTAGTGTTCTACTTCTCTTCGTCTTCATCCTTCATTATTTATAGGCAGAGGGATGCCAAGATCCGTTGCGTGGTTGGTGGCTTTGTCCCTCCTCCTCTCGACAGTACTTGCACAAGCTGGATGCTTTTGCAGGAGCGCAGTTTGTCTCTTTGCCGAAAATGGCTAAGTTACAAAACAAACAGTAACTGGAGCGAACCAGTACTGTAGCGGCGCCCTGTCGGCCTGGCAGTCAACTCCTCTGCTCCTCTCCGCGTTCGACACGTGGAGATCTTGCAATTAATGCGAAGATCTCTAGTTGACTGGAGTTCAAATTCGGAGCGGGAATTGTGTTGTCGCTTTCTGGTAGGTAGTGGCTCGCTTCGCTTTAGTCTTGTAGCGTCCGCTTCGAATCGAGTCGCTTCGGGGTCATACTATAGCGAGTACTTGGGAAGTGAGTTCCCGAAGTGACTGTTTAATGTGTGTTGACCCGCGTTGACTCGTTTCGGCTTTTTATTGTAGCGCTCGCTTCGCTTCGCTTTGATGGACTCGCTTCGATTCCACTGTAGCGCTCGCTTCGCTTCGCTTTGATTCGGCACGCTTCACTTGGGATGGGTGGGCTCGCTTCGATTCCACTGTAGCCTAAAACCTATGTGACTAAAACAAAATGAAGCCATCCTAACAGTATAGGCTTAGAAAAATTTCTAACCTATTTCTACATCAAAATGGGTCGCTTGGGAACAGAACACTTGGGGTTTTGGGATCAAATCAAACAAACCATTGACTCACTACGAAGTATCCCATAGGAGTTCCCCCTTAACACTTTGTCCTTAACAATTCCCAACAATTTCCCCCTTTTTGATGATGCCAAAACCCAACGACTTAGATTAAAACAATCTAGCCTATCTAACCGTGGAAAGAACTTCAAGCGACTGCTTCCTTTGCAGGCTTCGTTTGAATTTTTCTTTTAAGTTCCTTTCCCTTTTTTTCGGTTAAATTTATTGAGTTTGTAGCAAAAGGATAAAGTCATTCACAAAGCAAGTAAATGACACAGTATGGACAGAAAATAAACTTGGGATTTATGAACAGCAGTTCACAAAAATAAAGAGACTTGAAACTCAAAGGTTTCCTGCAGCCTCTTCTGGTTCTTCCATCTTCTCTCTCTCCTCCTCCTTCTTCTCATCCTTCTTTTCCTCCTTCTTTTCCTCCTTCATGAAGTAAGCCGACATGACATTCGGCTCCATCGTCCCGACATGACATTCGGCTCCATCGTCCTGATGTTGAATTGATTTTCTCTCCACTTTCGCTCCAACCTAAGAGCTTCATCCACTTCTGCGTCAATTACCCTCCTGTTAGGAATATCTTGTAGAAGGGGCATGGGAAATTCTTTTACTGCTGGCACTTTGACGATGAGAGGTAGGGGCTTTGCTTCCTCTGCCAGAGTAAAAATCTTCCGCCGCAATCTTTCATTGTAATGACGCAAGAAGTTGTTGAGAGCTTCCATCCGCGAGCACTTGTCTTGGTAAGGCACTACCTGCCACCAGTAGTACGCCTTGATGAATTTGTCCTTCAGATACAGCCAAGTGTCGAGAAGGTCTCTCGGAATGAAGTCCTCGATCTGTCTCGAATCAGGATGATGATCTCTTCGAGTTGCCAGCTCCTCCTCCGTCCTGCTCTTCAATTCTTTCATGATGGAGTTGAATTGAGCACTGGCGTAACTGCTCCACTTGGGACTCATATCATTCACTCGCTTCTGGATAAAATCATGCTCTTCTGGTGGGTAGCGACCGGAATCTATCATTTCTTTCAATGTGACTTTGCCAGTTTCCATCCAGGCTTGGAGTTGGACGGCTTCAGATTCTTCAGGCGTATGTGGAATTAAGGCACTTCGCGTGATGGCAGATTGGATGAGCCTTTCTTCATTCCAGAGAGACTCGATCCGTTCATCCAATTTTCTTAGCCTCCTCGCCTTTACTTCCTCATCCTTCTCCTTTCTCCTCATCTTTTCTTCCTTCTTCTTCTGCCTCTTCTCGACGCGACTAGCCTTCTCTTTGACCACTAGCTGCATCTTTTGACGTTTGGCAGCAGGATCATCTTCCCTTGTTTCAGGCGTTGATCGCTTCAAAGACGCTTTCGGAGCGGGCGGTGGCGGTGGTGGCATCTGAGTAGCTTCACTGACTGGAATAGTTCTGGCAGGAGCTGAAGTGAGTGCCTGTGTTGAAGCAGGGGCAGATGCCGAAGCGGGCACTTGCGAAGATGCGCCTGCTTGAGTGACAGCTCTTTTAAGCTCGAATTCTATCTCCAAAGAGCGGGCCAGGGCCTCATCTTCTGCAATCTGTCGCTCCTTTTGTTCCTTGGTTAAAGGAACAACGGGATGAGTGGCGATTGAGGAGCCTAGAAGTTTTCCGGTCAACGGCAAGCGGGGCTCCTCCATTACCTTTTCTTTGCCCTTTATCTTAGCTAGCTCGGCTCTAGCTTCATCGACCACTTCCTCCACTGCACTACTTCCCTCAACTCCGGTTCCACCTTCGATCAAGCCTCTTGCTTCGATCCTTCTACCTCCACTACTCGATCCTCCAACTTCTCCAGATTCAATGGTTAATCTTTGCATGTTTTCCCCCCTTTTGGCATCATCAAGACTGCCAGGGGTCGTTGAAATCACCGTTCCGCTGATGGATTGGTGGATGACTGACAATTTGCTCAGCACATCGTGAAGCATCTTATCCGCTCGTGCTGCAAAAACATTTTCCTGGGAAATGACAAGCTCTATCGTCTTCACAGAGATTTCGTCAAGTAGGTAGTTGCATTGCTTCTCCCTTTCCCTTACAGACCGCATCAAATTCTCCAACGGCTCTACATCTCTGAAGCGAGCGTCCAGCTCAGCTTCAATATCTGCACGGATTAGCTTGCGCTCTTCCTGCAGCTTGAGATTGTAGAATTTCTGCGATGCTTCCAACTCCACTTGAGCAGTAGCAATGGCATTCTGCTTTTGCTTTAAGGTCACATAGACCTGAGCAGCTCCAGCCATGCGGATAGCAAATTCTCCGGCCTTCTTCTGTGCCTTGTCGATTTCAACAGCAAGCTGAGCTTGCTTGAGTGCCACATCAAGGCCTGCTTTCCTCCTGCTCGTTAGCTCAGCATTTGCTTCACCAAGCATGCTGTTGAGCACCTGAACCTCCTTTTCTAGGCCGTGAATTTTCAGTTTCTCTCTGGTCAGCTCACTACCGAGCTTGATTTCCTCTCCCTTCTTCTTCTCCAACTCTTTCCTCTCTCTCTCTAACTTTCTCCTTAGTTCCTTCTTTTCACCTTCCAATGCCACAAGCTTGGCATTTACTTCTCTCAACCTGCTTCGCTCAGCCTCAAGCAATTGCGTGGACTCTTGAGCATCCTTCTCCGATTCTTCTACTCGCTTTCCCTTCTCTCCCAACAACTTCTCCTTCTCCGCTAGCAAAACCTCCTTCTCCTCAACAACCTTCTCCAACTCACCCTTCTTTTTGTCAAAATCTGCTCGCAGATTATTGACCTCCAACACCTTCATGGTTAGCTCCGCATCCTTCTTGGTGATCTCACTCTGCAGATTAGAGATCACCACCTCCTTCACCTCCACCTCAGCTTCATGTTCCTTCATCAATTGAAGTTCATATTGGTGGGGTTCCAGGGATGTTGGTGGGGTTGGTTTCGAATGTTTTGGCAGTTTGGGCGGTATCAGCAGTTTCAGCTGATGAGGATGGAGAGCTGGGGGTGGAAGCTTCAGTAGCTTCGGGTTGGGTGGATTGAGGTTGGGTGGTTTCTGTTTGAAAAATGGGTGGGATGGTGTACAGATTGAAGGCATCGGTGAGATCCGTGCCTAAGAATAGAACGTTAGGAATCTGGAAGGATGATGATGATTCCTGTGGTGAGTTAGGGATTTGGGTGGTTGGAATGATGGTGGTTGGCTGGATTTGGGTTTGGATTTGGGTAGGGGGTGTTTGGACTTTGGAAGGTGAAGGTTGGGGTAGCTCTTTTTCTGGTGAGGGTTGGGGTTGTTGTTCTTCAGCTTGCTTCTCGAGCGGCTGCTCCTCAGCCTCGCTCGTTTCGATTATTGTGGTGACGCTTCTCAGTTTCTGCGGTCGCCTTGACCTTGCTTTCCTCGACACTCGCTTCGATGGTGAAGGAGCTTGAACTTCTTCTTCCGCCTCGCTACAGGATTCAGCGACTGGAGCGGAAGGGAGGACTATCACATCGATGCAATCACGATCCATTGGAAGCTTCTCAGTTTTCCATGAATCGAAATAAATGGTGTTCTTCTTGTATGGTGCCGTGTCCTTCTTGCCTATCCACCTCATGTTTGGGAACAACATCTCCAGTGCATAGGAGATTCTGGAGAAAAACTTTAATTTCCCCCTGCGAACGATTTCACTGGTACTTCCCTCCTCGTACTTGGAATCCGCCGCAACTTCATGAATCTGGTTAATGAACCAGCGATGCCAGTTGAAGCTTGTCCCTGTCAAGCTGTCAACTATAACAGAGGTGGCGTAGATCTTGGTGTCTGACAGTTGCCTCAGTGAACCAACTCCACAGAGGACAGACTTCGTGTACAACTCGCAGATCAAGTTGAATGGAGTCGCCAGGTCATTTCTGATGTTGCTCAGCTTCGGATTGTCAAACTTCACTCCTCTCCTTTTGGCAAACCGAGCATACTCCACCTGGGTTGACATACCAAGTTCAGAGAATGAAACTGGTCCGACCATCGGCAGATCGAACACACGGGCTAGACTGCTTAAACTGACCACCACAGCCTTTTTCTCCTGTGGATCGGTGAAGGTTGACGTTTCCTCTCCTTCTTTGAGATTCAAAAGAATCTCGGCGACGGCCTTGGCCAGAATCCGTTGTGGCTTTGCCGTTACGAACTTCCACAGGCCGGCCGTAGTCACAGCCCTGCGGAAGAAACCGTTTTCCATTACCACATATTCATTAAGGTGTGGTTCGATGAAGACGTTGTCGTTAAGGGTTTTCAGGAAGTCCTCCATTGTTTCAGTTTTCTCCTTCTTGCCCATGATTTATTTGAAGAGAGATTTGAGAAGAGATTTGAGATTTTGAGGGGTTTAAGACTCGTGAATTGCAAAGGTGCAGAGATTTCACGAAAATGACAATTTTTGAGAGTTGAGAATTTTTCTGCAGGTCTTCGGCGTTACATATATATATAGAACTAGGGTTCGACTGACGAGGCAGGGGCAAGACAGTAATATCTTCGAAGATCCTGTGCGGAGGCGGCGGACCCTCGGTGATGGATCTGATGTGTCAGGCGTCATCACAGGAAAAGTGAACTGCCAACTTGACTTGGCGTTGCCACGCGGCAACCTTTGATTCGTTTCTCCAATAGGCGTCGATCCAGCGGTTGAGATTTAAAAACTGTTCAGATTCGACGGCTGGATTGAGGGCGATTTTCCCGCTTTTCTCGGCTTGACGTGCACACGCCTGTCATTCCTCTTCCTACGCGCCGCTGCATTAAATGCTAAAGTAAAAAGTGAAATTTTGCACTCGAGTGCTGACAGCTCATACGCTTCGCTTCGTACCCGCTCGCTACGAGAGTAACCGTTTGGCTTCTACTCGCTTGCGAAGTACTCGCTTGGCGTGACTGCTCCGTACTCGCTTGCGATGACTTGCTTGAGTGACGTGGCACTCGCTTCGTCATGTGTAGCGACTGGAATAAGAAATGAAATTTCTTTGCTTAATTTAAAATGTTTCTGACTTACATACTTCGAGGATAAACAAGAATGTTTGCCTCTTTGTATTTGTGTCAGATTCATTTCATATTTTCCACATAGTGAGTGAAGGTTTCTTAGCACGCTTCAGCTCACTTAGTGTACTTAAAATTGAAACGCTTACCAGTCAATCTCACTTCATAGGAGATTGATACCACGTATTGAAGACTTCTTTTTGTGCACTTGATGAATCCACTGGACCACCTTTGTTGAGTACCACTTGTTGATGAATGTATTTGTTGATTTTCTCATCTTCTTGGCATTCATCTTCATGGCATTCATCTTCCTCTACGAATTAGAGCGTCCTCCATCGAAGTGAATGGGGGAGAAAATGAATATAGTACACAAGCTTACTACAACCCAGAGGGGAGCTTCACGTAAGTGTACATATTCACGACGAATGGGGGATGAGTACAAGTCCTTATCTCAGAGCAGAAATGGACAGGATGACAATGAGAATGCTCTGACAAGACAATCTCGTATTTTAAGCAGAAGCATGTCACCAACCCTGCAACCTTTTGTAGAAAAAGGTAAACCTTCAAGCTTCCTCCTACAAGCTACAGAATGAACTTGCAATCGACTCGCTTTGACCCAAGCTAGGGCAAATTGAATCGATGCAAAATTCAAAGTGGGGGAGGAATGAATAGACATCCGGCAGCTCAAATCAATGAAGAGTGAGTAAGGGATGGATGTTTATCCACGATGAAGGAGATGAGAAGACTTGCTCCTCTTCGGCGGAAAGATGGGAAGAGGACACAAGGTCAAGGTGCCAGCCCTGCCTAAGCTTTCACCATTTTTACGTGGGAAGGCCCGATACAAGACCCCACAACCGTTACTAGAAACGGCACTTGCGAGTGTTTATACCCACTCGCTAGGAATCTTAGGCTAGGTAGCAGCTTTCCTTGCTCGCTTTGGAAGTAGCTTGCTCCGAGAGCAAACAATAGTTCCCCCTTAACCAATGGCTTATCAATTCCGGTAAGCGGGTAGGGAACGTCTTCCAACACTCCACCTTACTCCACCTTATTTCTCCTTCTTCAAGGGAGTGGAATTTTGAAGTGACTCGCTTGAGTTGGTGAAGATCCGAAGCGAGTGACGCTAGTTTGGTGTCATTTTGTTAGGTTTTAGTCGTTATTTATTATTTGTTTTTGTGTCGTTTTGGAGTCGTTTTGTGTCTTTATAGCTATGATTTGGGTGTTTCGAGTATTTTACTTGTTAGGGATCATGGGAGCCGAAAGAAGGAGAAAGAACGAGAAAAGGACGGAAAAAGAGTGCAAAAATGCATACAGTGCGAGGATGAGTTGGAGCGCCCGCTCTCAGGCGTTGGAGCGCTCGCTCCTGGACAATACTTGGGGATTTGCACATGAGCGTTGGAGCGCCCGCTCCAGTTCAGCAGTTGAAGGATTTTTGCGAAGCCAATATGGAGCGCCCGCTCCCATCCTTTGGAGCGCCCGCTCCACGTCTGGCGTGTTTTCTTACTTGTTTCCTTGTTGGAATCGAACTTCTACCTTATTATATATAGGCCATTAGGGCACGAATTTGGACAAGCTTTTACCTTAGTTTTTCAGTTCTAAATACTTTAGCTTTAGTTTTTATTGCTTTCTTTTGTTCGAATCCGGATTCGTAGTTCGTTGCAGTTTAATTCAAGTTCTTCGTTTCTTCGTTACTTTCGTAAGTTATTTTATTGCTTTCGTTTAATTGCTTTAATTACTTGCTTTAGTTTTAGATTTGATTTCTTTATTGCCTCGTTTAATTTCTTTAGTTTAATTTCGTTCGTTCGATTTTCAAAGTCTAGTTTAGATTCGTTTTTCTTTCGTTTTCAATTCTCTCGTTTTCAAAGTTCTTAGAGTTAGATTTATTTATTTAATTTCCAGATTTTCAGATTTAGTTTAATTATGTCTAGATTCGTTTTCTTTTCTTTCGTTGCTTTCTTTATTGCTTTCCTTTCGATTTTTGCCTAGGTAGATTTATTGTTTTCTTTAGTTTAATTCTTAGATTAATTTCCAGCTTTCTAGATTAGATTTATTTGCTTTAATTTCATTGCTTTGATTTATTTTCTTGTCTAGGATTTTAAAAACCAAAAACCCAAAAACTCTATTTACTTGCTTTCTTAGTTTAGGTTGTTTTTACTACACAGTTATTTGCCCTGTTAAGTTTTCCTTGAGATTCGACTTAGGTTTTTACTTGCTAGTGCTACGATAGGATTTTGTTCTATTGCAAACACTTTTTAGTGAAACAAATTTTGGCGCCGTTGCCGGGGAAAACTTTAGGCTTTTGATTGTGTAGTATTTTTATTTGTTTTATTTTTATTTGTGTTTATTCGTTTTTCTTATTTCTCCCACTCGGTGCGTTTAACCCTGTTTGCTGAGTGTTGTTTTTGCTGAGACCGAAGCGATGGCACGATATATGGGAGATTTTGCTCGCCCTACCTTCACTGCCACTACTTCGGCGATTGTTCTGACGGAAGCGGTCAGAAATCACGAGCTGAAACCTCACCACCTGGCGTTGCTCCCTTCCTATCACGGGCTGGCCAACGAGGATGCACTTACGTTTATTCGGGAGTACTGCACCGTCGTGCAGTCTTTTCCACTATCAGGCCTTACGGAGGACAACCTGAAGATGAAGTGTTTCCCCTACACTCTGAAGGATCGGGCAAAGTCATGGTACCTGTCGCTCCCAGCCGAATCTCTCCACACTTGGAATGAGGTGTGTGAGAAGTTTATGTTGAAGTATTATCCTAGCCGCAAGACTTAGGAGGTGCGGTCGCAAATCATGAATTTCTCTCAGGACCATGACGAGCCATTTCACGAGGCTTGGGAGAGATTTCAGGACTTACTTCAACAATGTCCTCACCATCAGATGGCTCCTGAGCTTATTTGGCAGTACTTCTACGATGCATTGAACCAGACCTGCCAATTTATGGTGGACAGCTCGGCCGGAGGCAACATTGCGGTCAAGACAGCCGATGACATGAAGAAGATTTTCGAGACTCTTGCTGCAAGTTCCCAACAGAAGTCATCTAGGCCAACGAAGATGGAGGCAAAAGCGGTCACGATAAGCCCCGACATGAAGAAGCAGATGGCCGATATGTTGAGAGATCTCGAGAATCTAAAGATGAAGCAGAACGCACCGGCACCTCAAGTGGAGACTAGGAAGCTGGACCGGTGCGATATTTGTGGAGAGCTAGGCCATATCAAGGAGGTTTGCGAAAATATGGGAGCATTCACATACGAAGGAGGAGCCGAGGTCTATGCTGCCCAAGGTTACATGCCACAAGGACCACCACCTCAAGGGCAAGGTACGAACCCGAATTTTCAAAATCGTCGCCCCCCTCCTTATAATTATCCCTACCCTCCTAAAAATTCATACTATCCCTCTCCACCACCATATTATCCTCCTCATCAATATCCACCAAACCCATATTATCCACCACCTCCTCCATATTATTCTTCATCGCCATACCCTCCACCTCCTCCCCAAAATCATCGCCCTTAAGGACCTCCACAAAAGCCTCTCGTCGATGAGGATCGTTTCCATGCCCTTGATGCAAACATAAAGAGGCTCGAGACGGCTATTGGACAAATTTCAGGGGCAATGCACTTGATTCAACAACCGGGGCGAATTCCGAGCCAAGGGATTCAACCACAACAAGCCAACGAGGTGCAATATCCTCCATATGTTCCTCCGATTCCGCCCCAACATCCGCCAACTTATCAAGCTCAATCAATTTCGGTATTGAGGGATGGAAGTACGGTGGATAATGGTGTCGCCATGCCCGATATACAAGGAACGGGCCCAACTAGTGGACGTTGGGACCCGAGCAGCAGCTGGATCCCGTCGAGAAGCAGTCCCAGCGCACAGCAGATGGAGCGCCCGCTCCAGACATTGGAGCGACCGCTCCCTCTCCAGCAAAGTTTAAATTCCAGCGCGCCCCATTTGGAGCGCCCGCTCCAACCCTTGGAGCGCCCGCTCCAACGCCTGCAAATCCATAGCGAGTCTCAACTGGAGCGACCGCTCCAGACTTTGGAGCGCCCGCTCCAAGTCTCCCAGAGTAATTTTTCGAGCGCGCCCTACATGGAGCGCCCGCTCCCGTCCCCTGTTGCACCTCCAGCCGCCGAAACAGAGAAAAAGGAGGAAGAGGCCATCTTTCATAAGGCGCCCAACCCTTACGTCCCTCCTATCCCTTTCCCGAGCAGATTGAAAAACAAGAAGCAAGGCGAAGACAAGCAAATGAGGAGTCACACGGTGGCCGCCGTCGAAGCAAGCCGAATTCGTTCTAACACCTCTCCTACCTCGACCGGTCATCTCTCATCTCTACCGAAACAAGGTGATCCCGGAAGCTTTACATTAGATGTTAGTTTGGATAATGGGGATCGTGTGTCGGGAATGTTGGATTTGGGGGCAGCGGTGAACTTGATGCCTTATTCGATTTATGAAAGAATGGGTTCAAGGGATCTTAAGCCTACAGATTATTACATCGAGTTAGCCGATGGTTCTTTGAGTCGACCCTTGGGAATTATGGAAGATGTTACCTTACTTGTGGGAGGTATTCGAGTTCTTGCCGATTTCGTTATGCTTGACGTGGGGCGAGGAGCTAGGAGTGGGAAAGGTCATCTCCTTTTGCTAGGACGACCGTTCATGGCAACTACTCAAACTCGAATCGACGTTGGCTCCGGAACTTTGAGCATGGCCGGCAAAGGAGGTTCGGTGACATTTTCGGTATTTCGGAACTCTCCTTCTATTCCTACTTCCTCTCTTCATACTTGTTCTTATGTTAAGCTTGCTAACCCTCTTGTTGAGGAAAATATTTGTGAGGATTTTAATAGGGTGGCAGATCTTGAAGAGCTCATTGAAGAAGAGGATGACGAGTTCTTTAGTTGTGTGGATGAGGAAGAGGACATCGAGCAACGTCTACGGGATTTGGAGGAGATTGATGAAGTAGAAGAGGAAAACTCGCCACCTACATCGAATGCGAAGATCTATAAGGATAAGGTGAAGAGTTCTCATGACAAGAAGATCGTCTACAAGGAGCTCAAGCCCGGGATGAAAGTCCTTCTTTTCAATTCTCGTCTTCGTTTCTTTCCGGGCAAGTGCAAGTCTAAATGGGAAGGTCCTTACACGGTGGTTCGAGTTTTTCCCCATGGAGCTGTGGAGATCAAGAATGAAGATTCGGGGTACATATTTTCAGCTAATGGTCAACATTTAAAACCGTACATCAAAGGAGAGACGTTGCCTCAAACGGTCGAGACCATTTTTATCTCTGATCCCTCTTCTTTTTCGTCTTGATTAAATTTTTGTAAGTCAAGCTAATGACGTTAAAAGAGCGCTTGGTGGGAGGCAACCCACGTATTTAAAAAAAAAAAAAAAAAAAAAAAAAAAAAAAAAAAAAAAAAACTGCAGATTTTCGAGAGCGGAATGGAGCGCCCGCTCCTGATCATCAGCGCGCCCGCTCCATAGGCGTTGAATTTAATTTTTCAGCGCAGCATGTTTGGAGCGCCCGCTCCTACTGTCTGGAGCGCCCGCTCCTCTTCTCAGGTATATTATCTCTATTTCTTTTCTATTTTTCTTCTAATTTTTTTTTTCTCTCTTTGTGCGTAAACCCTAGCCCCAATTCCTCTTCCGACCACCGCCAGTCTTCTCCGTCCGCCGGCTGTCACCTTAGCCACCACCGGCCGTCACCTTAGCCACCGGAGTCGCCGCCTCCGACCGCTGCCTTCTGCACCACCGCACTGCCTGCAGTAGTCGACCGGAGCGCCCGCTCCAAGAACCAGGAGCGCCCGCGCCCATTTACCAATTGGAGCGCCCGCTCCAATCCATCAGAGCGCCCGCTCCAGTAGTCCTGCGCATTTTTCCGCCGATTTTCACTTCGAATTTTCTTTTGTTTTTCTTTGTTCTTTTTACGTTTTTCTTTAGTTTTCCTCTGTTTTTCAGGCTCTACCATGTCGAGAAGGAAGCGAGCAGCCCCGGTTGTTGGAGCGGCATCATCTAGTCTTCCATTCTCCGCCCGGATGTCAGCTCGTCCAGTTGGAGGGATTACACCGGGAGAATACGGTGTCACCTTTCGTGTTCCCTTTGATACCAATGATGGGTATGAGGTAACAAATCGGTACCTTCATCTCAAAAATATGGAATTGTTGCCCCCTCGCCATTATTCACCTGCATTTATTGAGGGATTGCGTCTAGGGGATTCACTTGCTGAATATTTAGAGGTTCTAGGCTTAACCCAGTATTTTAATAACCAATGGGAGGGACATGATATTTTGTGCTTAGAGATGTTGTGTACTGCTAGATTAGGGAAGAATACTGATGAGGGTTGTGAGGAGGAGACTGCTTTTCTATGCAATTTGGGTGGAATTTTTTGTAAAGTTTCTTGTTATTGTATGCATGAGATTTTCGGTTTCCATTATTCTGATGATGCTTCTCAATTTGTGCCTCATGATTTTAATTATTTTGATGCTTGGAAAGATTTGACTGGGTGCGATAACTGTGGTCAGAAGGGTGCTCCTGCTATGTTTATTCGTGATAATGCCTTGTTACTGTTGCATCGTTTTCTAGCATTTAATGTAACAGGAAAAGTTGAGGGAAGCAAGGTTAGTGGCCCGGAGTGTTACTTGTTATGGGCTGCTAAGAATCATGTGCAGGTTAGCATTTCCCACTTCATTTGGAACCAGATTATAGGCAACCAGTCGAGGCACAATGCACACCCCGCCCTCTCTCAGATAGCTACGGGGATAGCTCGTTATATGGCGGTTCCATTTTATCCCATCCCTCCGATGTCTCTCGTCCCGAGCCGGGAGATTACCCCAGCTGAGCTCATCAATGGCTCATACTTATCTTCCCCTACTCAGTTCAAGCCATGGCATATGCGGGGTTCGGTCAGAAACTACATTGCCATCCATGGAGCACCGGCCGAGCACGAAGAAATTCAAGGGAATGACATGGATGAAGGAGCCGGAGCTGCACAACCCGAGGCACCCCCCGAGTACTTTCGCACATATCAAGAGGGGTTCAACACGTTTCAAACCGGGTTGTTCGAGAGATTGGACTCCCATGCCACTCTATTTCAGTCGATGACGACGAATATGGAGAATTTGGGCCTTCAGATGCAGAATATGGGGACGAGAGTCCACGGGGTGGAGAATCGGGTTTATGACATCGAGCGCCATCTCGCGAGGTATACCGATTTTCGTACTACTTCTTCTTCTCAGGCACCTTGGGATCCTAATGATCCAAATGATCCTCGAAACTTTCACCCTTGATAGCTATTTGTTTTTCTTTATTTTTGTTTTTATTGTTTTTGTCATTTTAGGAGATATTACGCTTGTTTGGTATTTTTGTCTTTGTTTGTTTTGTAGGTATTACTTGGAATTTCTCGGGATTTCAAGTGTGTTGGTCGACATTGTGCGATAAGTTCCTTCTATCCCTTCCTTTTTATTTTCTCGCAATGAGGTCATTGCTTGATTTTAAGTGTGTGTGTGTGTGTGTGTGTGGGGGGGGGGGGGGGGGGGGGGGGTCTTTGAAACTTTGGCATGATGTGTTTAATTTTGTTGAGTCTTAGGAGTTAGTTGAGTTGAATGAGCATGTGATGATAGTATTGTGGATTTGGCCAATGATAGACAAATTTTGTGATTTTTGGAGAAAAATTCATGATCTTTATTATGCATGGAACCTTGGCGAAGCGACGCATTTTATTCGATGAATTTGATGTATGCTATGATGTCGGGAACTAGTTAGTTTGAACCCGTGAGATTTGAGCTATTTGTGCATATTTATGCCTATTCTTTGATTGAGTGATCATGCATGTTTCGTTGTTTCTAGAACTTGCCTTGTTTCTCCATCAAGACCTTAGTATATTTACGAACTAGGAAATGATCTTAGGCCATCTTTCTTTAGCCACATGATTCCTATACACTAACCTTGTTCATAATCCTTTGTTTACCCCTTTTGAGCCTTTATTAGCCGTTCTTTGTAAAACCGGATGATAGGAGGTTTGGATGGTTATGGGTATCTTTAGTATTTGTGGTTGGTGATATGGAAGGAGTTGAATAAAAAAATTTGGTTGTGGTGAAGAAGGAGGAGAAAGGAGTTTTAGATGCTTGATTTAAGTGTAGTTAGCTATCCCTATAAGCTTAGAAAAAAGAAAAAAGAGATGAGAAGAAAAAAGAGCCTTTGTTCAAATTAGAAAGAAAATTTATTAGTTGAGCTCTAAAAAAAAAAAAAAAAGAAAAAAAAAAAAAGAGAAGAAAAAGAGAAAAAATAAGCATAAGGGGATAGTTAGCTTTGATTTGTATAGTTTAGCATCTTTGAGTTTGTATTTGGTGTGTTGGATGGTAGAAGATGGAGTAAAAATCCATACTTTGGTTAGAGTTGAAAAAGAGGTTGATGATTTAGAGCATTTTGAGTCACTTAGCCTATATATTCCCTACCTTAACCAATGTCCCTACATTACAAGCTTATATAAAGACCTTTTTGATCCTAGTTTGTAAGTATTACATTAGGTGGAGATGTTGAGATTGAAGGCAAGCCTATGGTAAACATGTTGCATTGCATTGATATTGAGTGAACCCTATGATGTACATTATCTTATACATCTTTTCTTTGAGAGAGTTGAGTGTTCACCTTCCTATATAAAATCTCACATGTTGGAGAGAGTTCTTTGATGGATTAGCATATTTTGAATTAGTTGAGTAGATTGTGTTGATTGATGCTAAGGTTGTTTGCATAGTTTTGATCATGATCATGAGAGTTTGTTTTCGAAAAGTTTTGAGGCCTATATAGTTCACAATACTTGAGTCTATTGTTTATTTCGTTATTGTATTGTTTGAGGACAAGCAAAGGTCTAAGTGTGGGGGAGTTGTTTGGTGTCATTTTGTTAGGTTTTAGTCGTTATTTATTATTTGTTTTTGTGTCGTTTTGGAGTCGTTTTGTGTCTTTATAGCTATGATTTGGGTGTTTCGAGTATTTTACTTGTTAGGGATCATGGGAGCCGAAAGAAGGAGAAAGAACGAGAAAAGGACGGAAAAGAGTGCAAAAATGCATACAGTGCGAGGATGAGTTGGAGCGCCCGCTCTCAGGCGTTGGAGCGCTCGCTCCTGGACAATACTTGGGGATTTGCACATGAGCGTTGGAGCGCCCGCTCCAGGTGTTTGGAGCGCCCGCTCCAGTTCAGCAGTTGAAGGATTTTTGCGAAGCCAATATGGAGCGCCCGCTCCCATCCTTTGGAGCGCCCGCTCCACGTCTGGCGTGTTTTCTTACTTGTTTCCTTGTTGGAATCGAACTTCTACCTTATTATATATAGGCCATTAGGGCACGAATTTGGACAAGCTTTTACCTTAGTTTTTCAGTTCTAAATACTTTAGCTTTAGTTTTTATTGCTTTCTTTTGTTCGAATCCGGATTCGTAGTTCGTTGCAGTTTAATTCAAGTTCTTCGTTTCTTCGTTACTTTCGTAAGTTATTTTATTGCTTTCGTTTAATTGCTTTAATTACTTGCTTTAGTTTTAGATTCGATTTCTTTATTGCCTCGTTTAATTTCTTTAGTTTAATTTCGTTCGTTCGATTTTCAAAGTCTAGTTTAGATTCGTTTTTCTTTCGTTTTCAATTCTCTCGTTTTCAAAGTTCTTAGAGTTAGATTTATTTATTTAATTTCCAGATTTTCAGATTTAGTTTAATTATGTCTAGATTCGTTTTCTTTTCTTTCGTTGCTTTCTTTATTGCTTTCCTTTCGATTTTTGCCTAGGTAGATTTATTGTTTTCTTTAGTTTAATTCTTAGATTAATTTCCAGCTTTCTAGATTAGATTTATTTGCTTTAATTTCATTGCTTTGATTTATTTTCTTGTCTAGGATTTTAAAAACCGAAAACCCAAAAACTCTATTTACTTGCTTTCTTAGTTTAGGTTGTTTTTACTACACAATTATTTGCCCTGTTAAGTTTTCCTTGAGATTCGACTTAGGTTTTTACTTGCTAGTGCTACGATAGGATTTTGTTCTATTGCAAACACTTTTTAGTGAAACAACGCTACGAAAAACTAGCGACCACTCCTTCGTGCATCCTGAATCTAGCATTCTTCACCAGGGTCTAACAACCCTAATTCCATGCATAGCTGCTTGAAATGAGGCTCAGCTAGAGGCTTGGTGAGGATATTTGCTCGCTGGAGATCGGTATGAATTTTCTCGAGCTTGATATCCTTCTTCTCGACATGATCACGAATGAAGTGATGTCGGATTTCCACGTGCTTGCATCTGGTGTGTAGCACTGGATTTTGCGAGATGCAGATCGCACTGTTGTTGTCGCAGAATATAGGGATTTCATTTGCTTCAACATTGTAGTCCTTCAACTGCTGACGAAGCCATAGAATTTGAGAACAACAGCTTCCCGCGGCCATATATTCGGCTTCAGTCGTTGAAGTAGCTACACTCGTCTGCTTCTTTGAAAACCATGAGATCAGCTTGCTTCCCAAGAACTGACACGTGCCCGAGGTTGACTTCCTATCAATTTGGCACCCTCCATAGTCAGCATCTGAGTATCCAGTGAGCTCCAAATTGTCCTCAGTTGGATACCACAGACCCATATTGACAGTGCCCTTTAAATATCGAAGAATTCTCTTGGCAGCTTCAAGATGGTTGTGCTTGGGGTTGCTTTGGAAGCGAGCACAGACTCCAACTGCAAAAGCTATATCCGGCCTACTTGTAGTGAGATATAGAAGGGATCCGATCAAGGCTCGGTAGTCTGTAGCATCCACAGACTTCCCATCTGTATCTGGCTCCATCTTCCAGTTCGTGTTCATCGGAATCTTCACGGCTTTGGCATGCTGAACACCGAACTTGGCAAGCATATCTCGAGTATACTTAGCTTGATTGATGAAGATTCCATCATCCTGCTGCTTCACTTGAAGACCTAGAAAGCAGCTCATCAAGCCAATCATTGACATCTCATATTTGGTCTTCATAAGCTCTCCAAACTTCTCGCTAAGCGACTGGTTTGGTGATCCAAATATGATGTCGTCCACATAGATTTGAACCCATAGCATATCATTTCCATGATTGATTGTGAATAGGGTTCGATCTATCTTTCCTTTGTGGAATCCATTATCCACTAGGAATTGGGATAGGGTATCATACCAAGCTCTGGGAGCTTGCTTCAACCCATATAGGGCTTTCTTCAAGCGATACACCTTATCTCCTTGCTCGAAACCCGGTGGCTGCTCCACATACACTTCTTCCTTCAGTTCACCGTTGAGGAACGCGCTCTTCACATCCATCTGATAGACTTTG
This sequence comes from Thymus quinquecostatus, assembly GCA_024222315.1. NCBI lineage: Eukaryota > Viridiplantae > Streptophyta > Magnoliopsida > Lamiales > Lamiaceae > Thymus > Thymus quinquecostatus. The sequence goes on along the minus strand of CM044164.1, from coordinate 14,459,345 downwards.
AATTTCTTGGCCGCTGCATAGGCTAGTAATAGTCTGATCGCTTCAAGCCGTGCCACTGGAGCGAAGGTCTCGTCAAAGTCGATTCCTTCCTCTTGGCAGTAGCCCTTAACGACGAGTCGCACCTTGTTCCTCACAACGTTGTGGTCCTCATCCGTCTTGTTCTTGAACACCCACTTGGTGCCAATAACATGTTGAAATTTGGGACGATCCACGAGGTACCATACGTCGTTTCTGGTGAACTGATTCAGCTCTTCTTGCATGGCGACCACCCAATTTGAATCAGCTAGGGCTTCCTCCACGCTTGATGGCTCGATGTTTGAGAGAAAGCAACTGAACATGGCACTTTCTCCAAACACTTGACTTCTGGTCACTACACCCTTGGATGGATCTCCAATGATTTGACTTGGTGAGTGATCCTTGAGCCATGCACGCTTGGATCCGCCAGCTTCATCTTCATCTTCTTCCTTATCGCTTGCTTCACCATCTGAAGCGACTGGATTGGGTGCCTGGCCAGCACTCGCTTCAGGAATCTTGGGGGCAGCTTCATCTTTTCCTTGGACAATTGGCTCGCTTGAGTCCTTGATTTCTACATCATCCTCAAGCATGTCCCAAGTTAATGAATTGATGGGTTCCTCGCTTGATTTTCCTTCCTTAGATTGAATCTGTTCTTGTGGAAGACTCAAAGAAGATTCATCAAATACAACATGGGGTGATTCTTCCACGATTAGGGTTTTACAGTTGAACACCCTGTAAGCTTTGCTTGATGTAGAATATCCTAAGAATATTCCTTCATCAGCTTTGCTTTCAAAGGCTTTCAACTGTGACTTCCCATTGTCATGGATGAAGACCCTACAACCAAAAATATGGAAATAAGAAATGTTAGGAATTCTCCCTGTCCATATTTCATATGGTGTCTTGTCGTGCCGTTTGCAGAGAAGCGTTCGATTCTGCGTGTAGCATGCCGTATTGGCAGCTTCAGCCCAATACTTCATTGGAAGCTTCGAGTCTGCAATCATGGTTCGAACGGCTTCTTTGATGATTCGATTCCTTCTTTCAGCAACTCCATTCTGCTGAGGTGTGCGTGCTGAGGAAGTCTGATGTGCTATGCCATGCTCCGTGCAGTAAGCTTCAATTGTAGAGTTCAAGAACTCTGTACCTTTGTCGGAGCGAATGGTTACAATAGCTTGGTTCTTCTCCACAGCCAGTCGCTTGAGCAGTTGTGGTAGCTTGGTCAGTGTCTCCTTCTTGCTGAAGAGAAATACAACCCAAGTGTAGCGAGAGAAGTCGTCAACTACAACTAGAGTGTACTTCCTTCCATTCACACTAATTGGAGTGACTGGACCAAACAGATCCATGTGAAGCAGCTCGAGCACTCGCTTGGATGAAGCTTCTTCAAGACTGGCGAAGTGCTTTTTCGTCTGCTTCCCTCGTTGGCATGGTGAGCATGGATGGTCTTTAATAAAGACTTCATTTGGTATGCCTTGCACCAGACCTTTTCGAGCTAAGCGATTTATGGCTTTGAAGTTGAGATGGTTCAAGCGTCTGTGCCATAGCCATCCTATTTCTGTAGCACTCCTTGCAACTAAGCACGTCTCCTCTTTGCAGCTGTCCCATTGTGCTATGTAGACATTCCTTTGTCTAATTCCAGTGAGCACAATCTGGGAGGTGAGCTTGCTCTTCACTATGCACTTGTTGGAAATGAATTCCACCTTGTATCCTTTGTCACAAAATTATGAAATGGATAACAAGTTGTGCTTGAGTCCTTCCACGTAGGAGACTTCTTCAATCGTGAGCTTTCCAACTTTCAGTGTGCCGTATCCTTTGGTGCTTTCTCGAGAGTTATCACCAAACGTAACGTGTGGACCCTTCTTCTCTATGTAGTCATGAAGTAGAGCTTTCATGCCGGTCATGTGTCTTGAACATCCACTGTCCAAGTACCAGATTTGATGACCCTCACTTGGCATGGGATCCACGGCGCTCACCTGCAATTAAACAAATTTTGGTACCCAAATTAGTTTGGGTCCTTGCAGGTTAGTTCCCTTAGGTACCCACACTTGCTTCACTTTATTTTGAAAGATAGCTTGTGCTTTGGGCTCTCGACCTTTGAAAACTGTGATTTCTGCCTAAAAGCAAATTCACACGTGCAGCAGTGTGTGCAAGAGGGGTAGCGACTTGCTTGGGGCATACCTATGCTCTTTCCTTTATGCTTGTATCCTGAAGCGACTCGCTTCGGATTAGCTACAGGCTTAGAGACTGACTTAGGTTTTATAGTCTGTCGAAGCGGCTCGCTAGGTTTTCTCGAAGCGGTCCAATTAGGGTTTTGAACCCGACTCGCTTGAGTAACCTTGGAAGTTTGAAGCGTCCTCTTTGGTGCTTCAAATTTTTCCCCCTCAACGTTAGTCCGGTTGGACCATCTCCAGTCCGGATTATGTGACACGTAGACATTACTCCTTTTCTCAAAAGGGAGATCCTTTGTCTCTTGTGTCTTGGCCTGAGACTTAGAAGCTACAACTGTTTTCCCTTTACCTTTGGATTGGTAAGGCTTAGCATTGTGAGTGCTAGGGATAGTTGAATTTTGCTTGCCCTTAGTTTCAGCCCTTGAAGATATAGACATCTTCATTGGCTTCTTCTTAGGGTTCTCAGCCACTTGGCCTTTGTCCTTGTTGGTGGTCGCTTTGGATGCAGTGGGCATTTCCAAAGTGACTGATGGTGTAGTGTTTGAGGCACCAACAAAGACAGTAGGCTTGGAAGGTCCACCCTCATATCCGAGTCCTACCTTCCTACCAAAAGGTAGAAGTGAGCTCTCTAGTGCCTGCCTAGCATATGAAGCTTTGTTTAAGTTGGCAACTAGAGCGGATTGGGCTTCATACCTTCACTCCAAGCTTTGATTTCTAGCGAAGAGATCCTCGAACTTACTAGTCATAGCCCTTAAGTTGAGTTTGACTTGGTCAAGCTCAGTGGCTAGCTTTTAGTTCTCCTTCTCGCTTTGAGACAAAGCTTGTTGCAACACTTCGTGGTCGCTTGACAGTTTAATGTGCTTGTCAAGTAACTCACTCCATGTCGAGGAATTAGATTCCTCTTGGTGAGTGTGTGCGAGTGTAATTGAACTAGGTGAGGGATAGATGAATACCTCTCCGGTCTCCTCGTCGGTGAGCACCATTAGTCCAAGATCCTCTCCTTCACTGGAGTTGGGATCTGTGAATGCATCCGAGTCGCTTGAGATATCTTCATTTGTAGCGACCGGCTGCTCGCTTGCTACAAGCGCTCGCCTTGGAGCATCCCTCTTTGCTCTCAGTTCCTCTCGCTCCTTCGCACTCAGCTTCGGACAGTCGGATTTGTAGTGGCCCATCTTGTGGCAATGGTAGCATTCCACTTCCATCATGTCCCTTGAGATCGGCTTGGTCGTCTCTTCTCTCTTCCCTTTACCTTCTCGAGCATCAGTGCTCCTCCCCTTGTACTGTTTGTAGAATCTTTTGTATTTGCCCACTCGAGAGTTCATTTTGTTGAAGTTCTTAGATAAGAACGCAACATGTTCTTCCAACTCTTCCCTTGTCATCTTGGCTAGTGACTGGTCGCTTGGCCCTTCAACAGCTTTGAACGCTATGCCTTTTGACGTCGTGGGAGCTTCATCCTCTTCGTCGAGGTTCATTCGATTCAGATCGAATTCATGAGCCTTTAGTTCGGAGAACAGAATCTCCGGTGTGAGCTTTGATAGATCCTTGGTAGCTAGATATAGCACCTTCATTGTCTGCCACTTCCTTGTGAGAGCTCGGACAATCTTCAGGTTGACTTCCTTGTCTGTGAGTTCCTTCCCAAGTGAGTTGAGAGTTGCAATGATGTTGGTGACTCTCAGCTCGAAGGCGTCAATGGACTCTCCTGGCATCATTATTAGACTTTCAAACTCCCGCATTTGTACGGCGAGCTTGTTTTCTTTGATCTTGTCCGTTCCTTGTGAAATGAGGGCTAGGGTTTCCCACATTTCCTTCGCCGTCGCACACTTCCTGATCCTGGGAAGGTAGGCATCCGACACAGTGCTCTGCATCGTGTGGCGTGCGATCTTATCAAGGTTGGCGACTTTGTAGTCGTTGGCATTGTAGTCGTCCTTGTCCTTCTCCACGTATGTTTGACGAACATAGGCAGCCCGACCTTCAGCAGCTGGGACGTTCTCAGAGACAACCTTTTTGATTTCGATTGGTCCGTCCTCTATAACTTCCCACATCCGGTCGTGGATGGAGCATAGGAAGCTCTCGACTCGGAAAATCCATGTCTCATATCCTTCGATAGAGAACTGTGGAAGACTTGATGCACTATATGTAGACATAGTAAACTATTAGCAGTAAATGCAATATTCGTGGGTGAGGTTTTGATGCACTTAGGAAATAGGATCCGGTTCAGTGAGACAACGTGAAGCGAGTGGGGACTCGCTTCGGATATGCAAAGCAGAGGCTCGAAAGAACCGCTGCTCTGATACCACTTGTTGGTCCCGGATTGTTATAGGAAAAATACGTAGAGGGGGGGGGGGGGGTGAATACGTATTTTGAAGTTTTTCAACTTCAAATTCCTTAACTCAGAGTTTTAAGTAAAGTGCTCGTAGAAATACTAAGACCTAGCCGAGAGCTAGATCTAAAGCAATCAACAATCTCTTGACCTAAGCTTAGAGCTTGATCAAGAGTGAGACTTTACTCTTGTGCGGAATTCGGTGAGCTATAATCTTTCCTAAGTAGTTGAAATATCCAGATTGAGTTTGTTTAGATGCACATGCAATGGATAATCAAATAAATAAGAGTTTTATGGTTAGAGAGATACGACACAGGGATTATAGTGGTTCGGAGATAAAGCTCCTACGTCCACTTCGTTGCACACGGCAACTGTTCTCTTCACTCAAGAACTTGAAGATTACGGGCTCTTCAAAAGCCTGGTCAAGATCGAGCTTCACTCGCTTGGATTTGACAAACGACGCAGTGAATACGGGTTCACTACAAAGACCTAAACTGGACTAGAAGCTTCACTCGCTTCAGTCCGAACGACAGGGAGATTCCGGGCTCTCCTTACAGCCTAGTTTCGATCGAGCTTCACACAAACGATGTAAGTGTAAGCTTGGATCTAGACTCAATGATCGAGGCTTCTTCAATCGATGAAAGAAGGGCCTTGGATCGAAACAACCTAACGACGACGAACTCAAAAACCTAACACACAGATTTAGGGTTTTTGGTTTACGACGACACACTATGTAGAGCTCTTTACAATAAGTGCAAAGATGGCTAGAGCTCCTCTTCTAAGCTTGGATATGGAATGGGCTTAGACTCTAAGTGTGAAGGTTGTGAAGACGAGTTCCGATGAGACTGGAACTCGGAGAACACTTGGAAACAAAGACTCGAAGAATGCACTAAGGCTGGGAGTGTTTGTTTGCAGTAGGCGCTCGAATGCTCAAGTAGTGTTCTACTTCTCTTCGTCTTCATCCTAACAGTATAGGCTTAGAAAAATTTCTAACCTATTTCTACATCAAAATGGGTCGCTTGGGAACAGAACACTTGGGGTTTTGGGATCAAATCAAAACAAACCATTGACTCACTACGAAGTATCCCATAGGAGTTTCCCCTTGTTGGGAACCCCTTGCAGTTTGATTTTGATGATGTTTTTCGAAACCACACTTAGGCATATTTTCACTTGTTTAGGGTCAAGGCCGATAGATCGACCTACTACCTGTTAGTGCTGGTCGATGCTCTCTAAAGTTTAAATACAAGTTCGATCCACTCTGTAAGAGAAAGGTTGTTTATCGACCTGCCTCATTCGGATCGAGCTGGTATATCTACCTGTCTATCGACCTTCCTTATCAAGCTTCCAGCCTGCTTTGACTTAGAAGATTTCAAGAGCTGGATTATCATATCAAGGTCGATGCTCCGCCTTCATGGAGCAACACGACCTGATCCTTGCCACGTGGTGTGCCAGCAAGGATGAATCTTCCCAACGGCTAGAAGTGAGTCATCCTCCAACGACTAGTGCCACATCATCCTGACTCCAACGGCTAGTTTTCAAAAACTGCCTATATATACTTCAAGCCATTATCGGATTCAAGTACGGGAAACTCAAGCTATCAACGCAAACACTCTGCCAAAATCTCTCTCAAAGTTCATATCCTTTCAAGTGTTCGAAATTCCATTAGTTTCCCAAACACTTGACGAAGAGAGATTTTCGACTCCGATAAAAGCCACAACGACGAAGCGTTCACTGCTGCTTGTCGTTGATTCAAACAACTTCTTCTCCGACTCGTTCGAAGTTAGAAAGATTGTTTTGAGTTCTTCGCCATTATAGAGTTAGTCAAGCTCTGTAATTCGTGAAAGGTTGTTTGTACATTTCTGTACGAAAGGTTGTAAGGGTCATGACCCAAAACTCGTGTCTAGATATATTCAAGTTAGAGTGTATTTAGAACTGATACTCAGTCAGTATAAATAAGAGAGAAGTTGGATCCAAAGGTAAAGGGATTCTCAGGTCGAGTCGACCTGACGTGGACGTAGGAGGGTTTCTCCGAACCACGCTAAATTGCGGTGTCTCTCTCTCTCTCTCTTTATTTATCGCCCTTTCAATATTTTATCTATATGACGAGCATCAACCTGCATTTTATGAAACAACCTGCATTTGCTTAACGCCATTAGATTTTTCAAAGAGTAATCAACCTCCACCAACTTCCGCATTAACACAGTTTGATAAATCAAGCTTGTTATCAAACGAGCTTGATAGATCAATCTGCCTCTGATAGGTTCGACCTTGACAATCGACCTTCTGATCGACCTGATTTTCAAAAACGTCAAAAACACTTGGCATTGGTGTATTCCCCCCCCCCCCCCCATACACCAATTACTCTTTTTCGGGACCAACAAGTGGTATCAGAGCAGTGGTTCTCTTGACCGCTGCTTTGCATACTAAAAGTTTTTATCAAACTTTTGGTCATTTTGAACCGATCCTCTTGAAAAATCTTTTCATTCATTCATATCATATTATTTTCAATGGAGGCTTCTCTTCTCAGGGTTTGTGAAGATTTCTCCATTCAAGGCTATGAAGACTGGAGCTTCAGAATCAAGATGTGTCTCAAGGCATATCACGTTCTTATGTGGGAGATCATCGAAAATGGCCCCTTCCCCATTTATGCAGCGAAGATCATCGTTGAAGGAACGTCCCCCAGGGAGGCCACATACGAGAAGATCCTCAAAAATCCTCGCGACTACACAACCGAGGAAAGGAAGGAGGCCAGTCTCGATGATTATGCAAAGGGACTCATCTCTAGCACTGTGAAGGGCATCTATCTTGCTAAGATCCGAAATCTTGAGACTGCCAAAGAGATGTGGGACACCCTCCGGTCCATCAGCCTGGGTTCAGAAGAAATGAAGGAGAACAAGCTGTCCATGGCGTGCAGCAAGTTCGATGACTTCAAGATGATTTCGGGTGAAACCATAGAAGCAATGAAGATTCGCTTCACCGAAATAATTCTCGAGATCGCTGCAATCAACCCTCTCAAATATACGCAGCGCGAGAAGAATCTTAAAGTGATGCGTGCCCTACCCGCAAACTGGCATGGCACGTATACACCGCCATGCATCCAGCTCGTTCCGACTTCAACTCCCTCACCACTGAAGATCTTTTCGACATTCTTGTCGGAAATGAATATGAGATGATCCGCATCCACGGATCAGCACAGCCTTCCACTAGCAAGAAGGCCGATGATAAGAGTGACAAGGAGGTAGCCTTCAAGACCGAGTCCGCCTCGGTTGCTAACCCAAGCTCGATTGACGAATCCATCGTCAAAAAGTTCGAGAAGATGACTCTCGACTATGCTCTCGCTGCTAGGAGAAATGAGAAGCTCCTAGGAAAGGTTGTCAAATACAAGAAATTCTACCGTGACAACAAGCAAAATTTCTCAAACCGCAACCACGACCGCCCTGACAAAAAGGGAGAAGGTAAACCCTCAACCTTCAATTCTTCTAACACACCCGAGGGTCGTTGTTTTGGTTGTGGCAGGCCGGTTCACTATAAGACCGATTGTCCTGATCTGACAAAGGCCGAGAGAGACGAGCTCCGTGCAAAGCGCGATAAGAAGCTCAAGGATCAACGAGCTGCCATGATCGCCGAAGAATCAAAGGAGGCTCACCTCTCAGACAGCTCGTCAAGTGATGACGAAGGTTACATCGCTTTTGACGAAAGTGATGATGAAGAATGTTTTGTTGGAGAACTCCAACAAACCGAGGGATCTTCAAAGGTAGATCCTCAACCCATTTCACTTTCTTTTTCTGACGATGAATGTGCAAAAGAAGGTGAAGATCTATCCGAGGCTGTGTCTTGGGAAGAAATCAAGAAACAGCTCGATGATTATGCCGATCTCGTGGATACACTCAAAGAGGTTGTTGAAGATAATGCCGAGCTGATGAACAAAAACGAAAAATACAAGCTAGCATTAGAAGAAAAATTCACTCCCTATGATGAAGAAAAGGAAAGGGAGATCGAAGCCCTAAAGTCAAAGATTGAAGAATTGACTTTCCAAGTAAAGGAGTTCGATACCAGGGCGCTCGAGAAGGACGAGTCCCTCAAAATCAAAGATGCCGAAATTCACAGCCTTACATCAAAGTTGGCTGACTTGATTATTCGACACGAACTCCTCGTAGAAAAAGAAGGAAAGCTTCAACTCACCTTGAGTCAGCTGAAGAAGAGCGGAAAGAAATTGGAAGAGGTCCAATTCATGCAACGCAATCCGCGCGATCACTCTGGTATTGGATTTAGTGGAAAATCCAAGGAAAGCAAGGATAAAGACTGCGAAATCAAGTTCGTAAAGGCGCAGTCAAAATCAAAGAATTTCAGGAAAGCTCATCAAGCTCTCCCAGATAAGATGGTCAAGCTGAAGAATTCAGTTCGACAGCCCCAAGCCATCCTTTTAAAGCAACACAAGAAGGAACAGCCCGTTCCTCAAAAGAAAGTGAGTCGACCTGCCCAGCATCGTCGACCTGCCCCTACTCATCAAAAGCAGGCTGTTCATCAAGGGCGATACGAAGGTCAGTACTATCAAAGGCCGTATCACCCTCAGTTCTTCTACCCTGCTCATCAAGGGTGTTACTGCCACTATCCACAACAGTCAAACTATCAAGACTTGCAGTATCAACCTGGTTTTCATGAAGAGCATTATCAGCCTCGTCGCCCTCGCTCAAAGAAATCTAAGGCTCCCAAGCCCAAGACCGCCACTGCCTCGTCCTCAGCCTCGGATAGAAGCAAACCGACGAAACAAATCTGGGTCCCAAAGGCCGTTCCCGCAACCGATGTAGCACCCAATCTCAAATGGGTTGCTAAGTTTAATTAATTGCAGGTCGGGAAGGCTCAAAGAAGGAGCCAAGCAGCTCGTGGAGCTGTATGGATCATTGATAGTGGATGCTCCAAGCACATGACGTGTGACAAAACGCTACTATCAAACTATCGAGAAAGAGACGGGCCACTTGTAACTTTTGGAGGAAGTTCAAAGGGTCTCACAAGAGGCCAGGGCGATCTAAAAGTTGGAAAACAACTATTTCTAATGTCTCGTACGTTGAAGGTCTTAATCGTAATTTATTCTCTGTGTCGCAATTCTGCTCGAATGGTAAACGAGTAGAATTCACTACTAACAAATGTCTCGTGAGAAATGAGGAAGGAGAAATACTTCTTACCGGAATCTTGCAGGATAGACTCTACATAGTCCAATGGACTGATGGGATAGAGACATGCCTGATCACAAAGGCTGATTCCGAGACAAGCTGGTTATGGCACAAGAGGCTGAGTCACTTGAACTTCAAGGCCGTCAACAAGCTCGCACGCAACAAACTGGTGAACGACCTCCCAGATCAAGTCTTCGATCGTGATCACATTTGCAAAGCCTGTCAAGCTGGAAAGCAAACAAGATCATCCTTTCCAAGTGTGACGGCACAAGCTTCAAATCGAATTCTTGAACTTCTCCATCTCGACCTCTTTGGTCCAGTCACTCCCTTGAGTATAAACGGTAGAAAATACGCTCTCGTTATTATAGATGATTATTCTAGATTTACGTGGGTTATTTTCATGTACAAAAAGAAGGAGACTTTGGAGAAGCTACCCGCGTTGCTGAGCAAACTGTGCAATCAAA